>JAHSQG010000015.1:0-1200000 GCA_020631755.1 Colletotrichum sublineola
CCTAACCCTAACCCTAACCCTAACCCTAACCCTAACCCTAACCCTAACCCTAACCCTAACCCTAACCCTAACCCTAACCCTAACCCTAACCCTAACCCTAACCCTAACCCTAACCCTAACCCTAACCCTGACCCTGACCCTGACCCTGACCCTGACCCTGACCCTGACCCTGACCCTGACCCTGACCCTGACCCTGACCCTGACCCTGACCCTAATCTACCTAAACTGTTTATCTCTTTATTCTCTAATCTAATATCTATCCCTTATCTCTTACCTTTTCTCCTATACTTATTAATTTACTTACTCTTACCCTTCTTTTTACTTCTTACTCTTATCTGTCTACCCTTTTCTAACTATCTTTTTACTTTTACTATATACTTACCTCTTTTCTACCTATCTTTTTACTTTTACTATATACTCTTATTCTTCTCTCTTTTACTTATAAACGTACTTATACTCTCTCTCTTCCTACTTATTATCTTCTTACTACCTTTTCTCTTACTTCTTAACTATCTCTTTTCTTTATCCTCTTACCTTTTTTCCCTTTATATATTCCTCTAACCTTTCTTCTTTATCTATATTGTTTCCTTTTTTCTCTTAAAACCCTTACCCTTTTATCTTATTTCTTCTCTCTGTCTTTAACCTTCTTTTTTCTCTCTACTCCTTATACTATACTACCTCTCTAACCCTAACCCTCTTCTATCTCTACCCTTTGCTGCCTCTATGCTTTGAACCCTTTGCTTCCTCTTAAATCCTGCCCTTTTGCTTTATTGTATTCTGAATAACCCTACCCTTGTGCTGCTCTACCTACTCTGTCTCTCTAACTCTGTTCCTACTCTGATGCTTTATCTTAAACCTTTTGCTCTGTTGGGTGCTGAACTGCATGGGGCCTTGTTGCCCTGCTCTGCCTACTCTGCCTCTTGAATGCTGACCTATGTGCTGTCTCTTTGTCCTTGACCCTTTTCTCTCTCTCTAACCCTAACCCTTTACCCTGCTGCGCTCTGTATGATGTGGCCTTGTTGCCATAACCTACCTACCTGGCCTTGTCCTCTCTTGTTTTTCCTCTGGTACTGGCTGCTGTGAATGTCCCTTCTTTGTTCTATATACCTCCTTCACCTACTTGCTTTATAACCCTCTTGGACTCCCCCTTCTTATCTATATATCTGTATGGCCCTCCTCTGTATCTGCTTGGGACGTCCTTATGAACCTCTTGTGATATGGCCTTCTCTATTATCTATTCCCCTCTTCTCTCCCCCCTATTCGACTGCACCTCCCTACCCTCGCCTGAACCCTCTGCCTGTTGCCACAACCGGCTTGTCGCCCGGCATAACGTACTCGCCTCGACGCCTCCCCATGTGATCCGTCGCCCGAACCACTGGTATACCTCCTCCTCGCTTGCTGCCTTCTCTATCCCATCCGCCCTACGCATTGCCTCGACTGTATCCTTATATACCTCTTCTCCCACCCGGATCGCTGCTGCTGCGAACATCTCTACCACCACCCCTCCGTGCTGACACCCCCCCTCCTCTGATCGACTGAACCGCCCGCCGTCCTCGTCCGATGCCTTCCACCCCCGGCACCACGCCTGCGGCAACCCGCAATCGAAACAACAACTGTACTCCTCCATCCTCCTCTGGCCGAACATCGCCTCCTCCATCTCCCTCCTGACCTTCTCCGTCCACCCCCACTCCTCCTCCCCTTGCCCCGGGCAATCCCTGAACGCGTGCTCCCGCCCGTCCCTCCTGCGGATCCCGCAATACATGCACTGCCCTGACCACCGCCCTAACCACCCCCTGAACCTCTCTGTCTCCTCGCCGGCCTGCCTGCGCTCCTGCCTCGCCTCCCACTGCTCGAACTGCCGCGCCCGCCGGCTGCCCTCGAACGCTACCCCGACGTCCTCCTCTGCCTCGCCCGCCGCCCCATCCTCGTCCCTAACCCTAACCCTAACCCTCTGCTGGCACACGTCGCATGCCTCCTCGCCCTCCTCGCACTCCGATCGGTCCATCCGCCCGTCCATCACCTCGTCCAACACCACCCGCCGACACGCCTCTCCGCTGACGAACGTCCTTGTTGAACCCTCCCGCTGCTGCTTCTCCTCCTGACCCCCTCGCTTCTCCCGATCCCGCTTCTCCTCCATCGACGCTCGGCTGTACACCACCACCGACACGCTCCTCCCGCCGTCCCGCCCGGCCCGCCCGCTCTCCTGCACGAAATCACGCAACCGCCGCGGCATGCCGGCGTGCACCACCAACCGCACGTCTGGCACGTCGATCCCTAACCCTAACGCGTTCGTTGCCACGATGACGCCTCCTTGTCCGCCGTCTCCCTTCCTCCACGCCTCCAACCGCGCCGCCTTGCCCTCCGTCGTGTCGATCTTGCTGTGGAACGCCGGGCAACCCAACGCGCCCGCCATCCGCTCCACACCTTCCACCGTCTCCCCGTACACCGCTGCCTTGCCGCTCCCGCCGTCCGCCAACCACTGCCGCACCGCCCGGCAACACCATTCCTCCACCCCGCTTAACCCCTCCCCTGACCCCCGCCTCCTCGGCCCCGCCCGGCCCCTGCCCTTCACCCCCGCTTCCTCTACGGCCACCGCCCGGTACTCGATGTTCCTCCGCGTCGTCGCCTCCCGGAACATCCGGACCCGCTGCGCCTGTATCCCGGCCACGGCGAAAAACTCCCTCTCTTCGCTGGGCGGCAACGTCGCCGTCAAACACACCAACTGCGCCCCGAACTCCTGCACCGTCCGTCCCAACGCCCGCAACGTCGGCCGGAACCCCCTCGACCCGTCCAACACCACGTGGCACTCGTCCAACACCACCCGGTCCACCTGCTGCCGCCCCTGCAACCGCCCGATGAAATCCCGGAACCCCTCCGTGACGGCCGACTCCGGCGTCACAAACACCACCGTCGCTGACCCGTCCGCCCGCCCGCCCTTCCATATCGTCGACCGGATCCCTGCCTTCTGGCACCGCACGTCCATGTCGCTGCGCAACGCCACTAACGGCGTCACCACGATCGTCACCCCGTCTGGCGCGCAATACGCCGGCAACATGAACGACAAACTCTTGCCGCCCCCCGTCCCCGTCACCTGCACCACCGGGCTGTCCCCCCGCATGATCGCCCGGATCACCGCCTCCTGCTGGCCCCGGAACGCCGCCTGCGGGTCCCCCATCATCTGCCGCAACTGCCCGCCTGCGTTGGCCAACTGCAACCTTGTGAACCGCTTCTGCCGCTCCCTCTCCCACTCCTCGTCGAATGCCGTCCGTCGCTTGGTTGACGTCCCGCTGCCGCTGTCCTCGGCCCCGAACCCTAACAACCGGTGCCACTGCCGGCTGACGGCCCGGAACCTCTCCCGTATCGCCGCTGTGCCGAATGGTGCCTCCCGGTACAACCGCGCGTATATCATCCCGGCCATCCGTGTGCCGTGCCCACACTGTAAATCCGCTGCGCTGTCCTCTACCCCGACCTCCTCCTCCTCCTCCTCCTCGCCGACCCTGCCTTCCGTGCGCCCGAACGCCTCGTTCAAATACCGGTTGGCGATGGCGATGGCCATGTGCCGCCACCCGCTGATGTTGATCTTGCTGCCTAACAACCTCTCGCTGTGCTGCTGCATGATCCGCCTCGCCTTGTCTGACGTCCACGTCCGCTCCTCCTTCCACGCCTGCGGGTTGGGCTCGGCCCCTTCCTGGCTGCTGCTGCTGCTACCGCTACTGCTGCTGTTGCTGCTGCTGCTGTCGCTGCCGTTGCCGTTGCCGTCGCTGCTGTTGCTGTCGCTGTCGCTGCTCTGGCGGCCGTCCTGCCCTCGGCTCCCGGACCCGGCCGTCTCGGCCTCCCGCGCCACCACAACGTCCTCTGTCCATACAAACGCGCTCGTCTGGTCCGTCTCGTCCATGATCCCCCGCACCTGCTGCCAAAACGGCAACACCAACCACAAATACCACACCAACAACTCCCCAACCTCCCGCGGCATATACCGGTGGATCACCTTGGCGCTCCCTGTCTGCCGGTAATTCTTGTGGTACGACGTCACGAAACACATCATCCCCTCGTGCGCGAACACGTTCCGCACCCCGCCGTTCGCCGTGTTGGCGTGCCGGATCCCCGCCAACTCCGGCGCCCGCGCCGGCTGCCCGGCCACCATGTGCATCAACATCCACAACCGCTCCCGGAACGCCTCGAACGCCTGCCCGAACTCGCGTACCGCCCTCTCGCGGTACCGGTGCCGCCGCCGCCCGGCCGACGTTGCCCTGGCATCGCCCGTCGCCCCCGCCCCGTCCCACCACGCCCGCCGCCTCGCCTCTGACCCCGCGATCTGCCGCGCGGTCCACTGCCTGCCCTTGCCTACCCACCCCTCGTTGCGGTTGTCCTGTAAAAACGAATACCCTGGCTGGTCCTGGCTGTGGTCGTCGTGTATGGCTGACCACTCGATCGCTGGTAACGCCGCCGCTACCGCCGACCGCCCCCCCTCGCCGCCTACGTCTACTGCCGTCAACTGGGCTAACAACACCCTTGCCTCCTGCGCCAACCCGTGGAACATCTCGGCCAACTCGCACACCCGCACCTGCACCCGCCGGTATAACAACCGGTCGCCGCTCCAATCCACCCGTCCTGCCGCCACCGTGTTGAACCGGATGTGCATCCCGTACGCCCGCGCCTCGTATATCCAATTCATCGCCCTCGGCTCGTCGTCCTCTCGCCCTGGCATCCGCGTCATGAACCGCTGCACCTTGCTGCGCACCCGCTGGAACACGCTCCGCGCCTCGTCGTACGCGTCGTCCCGCCGCATTCTCGTGCTCATCTCCGCCACCTCGTCCTGCCGCTCCAACCACGCCTGGTACACGACCAATATCTTGGCCACCTTGATTACGGCTGAATAATTCGTCGTGTACTCCGTCGCGTGGTGCCACCCGCCGTCCTCCCGGATGCCTAACACCGCCAACGCGCTGATGATGACGCTCTCCTGTGGCCCCTGCTTGTACGGGTCTTCGATAAACGCTACGATGGCGTCTAAACACGCCCGCTCCTGCTCCTCTGCCGGCCTGGGTTGAATGCCCCGGCTGCTGCTGCTGCTGCCGTCCTCTCTTTCCTCACCCTCCTCGCCCTCCTCGCTGGCCCCCCCGACGGCCCGGATCCACGCCTCCCATAATAACCCCTGCCGTATCGTGTACCGGTACGGCGGCCGTTCCGTGCCGGGCCACTCCTCCATGCGATACCACATGCATATCATCTTCCGCCACACCTCCTTGTACCGCTGCCACGTGTCGGCCTCCATGCGGTTGTCGAACGGCCGCGCCGGCTTCTTGCCGACCTCCCTCCTCTCGGCCTCAAACAACGCGTCGTGCCCGACATGGTGGGGGGCCGATATGGCCTGCGCCTGGTCGGCGACGCTCTCAAACACCGCCCACATCGCCCGCAACGTCTCCTCGTCCGGCTCGATCGGCCTCGTGGTCCCCTCTAACTTCGTCTTGCTTAACCCCTGCAAATCCTTGGCCCACCCGACGCGGTACAACCACGGGTTCGGCTCCGCCTTCTCGTCCAACCCGACCACCTCATCACACGTGCTGGCCTCGAACTTCTTTTCCTGCTCCTCGTGCATGCGGATGAAATCGCTGCTGTCGTCGGCGGCCTCCTCTGTCGCCCCGCTTCGGTGAACGGACGTCGTCTGGCCCTGCCCCACCTCGAACCACCGGCTGCCGGCCCGCGATGGGAAAAACCGCTGGCATGGCACGCCTGTCGTCCACGGCACCTCCCTCCCCACCTTGGCCTTCCGGCGCACGTTGCCCCCCTTCTGCCACTCGTTCACCCATCCGTGCTCGGCCCGGCAATGCCTCTGGATGACCTGTGGCCGCCGGCAAACGTACGGGCACGCCCTGCACCGTATCCCATCCGGTTGTGGTGCTGCGATGTGTGGGATGGGCTGCGTCGTTGGCTCTGGATAACGGAATGTTGCCAACTCGGCCTGGGTTTGGATGACGCCTGCTGTACTGCGGATGGTCTCTATGATGCCTAACCTCTGGGTGGTGGGGATGGATGGGTGGTGTGATCGCAAATGGGTTGCCACCTCACTGCCGACGACGGCGAATTGGCACTTGGCACATATAACGATGGAATACTGCGGATTAAAAACGAACGGCTCCATGGTTATGGCTTATCTCTTTATTCTAACTATTGCTAATGCTATGGGTTGTCCTCCTCTTTATACCTGATTCCCCTGCCTCTTTACCCTGCCTACTCTTGCTTTTTCTATGCTCCACCCTGATCCCGTACTCTATGTTCTCCTACCTCCTGCTTACCCTATCTGCCTTTTCTTTTTCTATCTTCCTCCTCTTATCTAACCCCTGGGTTGTTGGCTATATTATATAATTGGCTATGACTGGGCTGCACCTCTGGCCTCTGTGGGCCTGTGCACGCTCAACTGCCAACCACATCCCTATTTCCCCCAACCTCAAACCTACGGTTTCTTTTCCTACACCTCGCTTCTGTGGTCCTTGCCTTGGGAATATATTGTCCCAAACTTTGGCTGCTAATGCATGTCACTTTGGGCGAATTTGGACCTAAAAAACACAATGAACTCTACGTGGGCATTTCAATGAACTTGACCCCTTGCGTCTGGCGGGCCCACTCTTCTTTTGTATGGTTGCCACAATGAACTTGACTCCAGTTCATCGCCGACTTGATGTTAGTTCATCGCCGACTTGATGTTAGTGCTTCATTACTGAATTATATCCTTCCCTTGTACTCTTACCTCTACCTCTCCCCCTTACCTTCGGCCCTTGCCTCTACTTCTTCCTACAATCTCTCTCTTTTACTCTTACCTGGACCTGTACTCTTATACTCCTTCTTGCTTATATCCCTACTTCCTAATCTTTTCTTAACTTTCTACCCCTATCTCTATTTCTTATCCTCCCCTTTGCCTCTACTTCCTTACCTTGATCTTGATCTTCTACCTCCTACCCCCCTTCCTCTTCCTTTTACCCCCTTGTCTTGATCCTTTACCTCTCCCTGTATATCTTGAACTGTATCCTTCTATTCACTCCACCTTTTTGCCCCTATCTCTACTTTCTACCTTTTAACCTTACCTGAGTTGTTAAGCCCTTTATTATCTAACCTTACTTTTACCTCTTCCCCTTACTCTTACTCTTGCTTCGACCTGAATTACTTATCCTTTTTCTCTCCACCTCTAGCTATTCCTTTTACTTATCCCTGGACTTTCTTTCCCCCTGTCTCTTGCTTTGGTCTTTTCCTCCCACCTTCATCTGTCCTCGTAAACGCTTCGTGATCCTAACCCCTTGAATATACGTACACATATATGTATATAGACTACAATACAAATCAATAACTATATATAGATAGACAAATAAACACACTAAAATAGACACCTGTTGTAATAAATAAATAGCTAAATAAATAACCTTCTTTAAATCCCCCCTCCTTGTTTCTATATAACCCTAAACTCTCCTCTACACCGGCTTAGAATATCCTTATAGACCTCTTATAATATAGCCTTATATGGAATCTATTCCCCTACACCAGTTCCCCCGCTTGGCTGTACCTCCCTACCCTCGCTAGACCCCTCTGCCTACTACTATAACTAGCTTGTTACCTGGTATAATATACTTGCCTTAACACCCCCCTATGCAATCTATTACCTAGTCTACTAGCGTACCTCCCCTTTGCTTACTACTTTCTCTATCCTATCTTCCTTATGTATTTCCTTTACTATATCCTTATATACCTCTTCTCCTACCTAGATTACTACTACTACAAACGTCGCTACGACTACCTCTCTATGCTAACACCTCCCCTCCTCTAGTTGCCTAAACTGACTACTGTCCTCTTCTTATGCCTTCTACCTTCTGCCTGTACCTCCTGTTGTGGCTCTTACCGCTTGAACTGTTGCGCCTACCGGCTGCGCTTGGATGCTGTCCTGATTTCCCCCTTAGCCTTGCCTGCTGCCCTATCCTTGTCCCTGTCCCTGTCCCCGTCGGTCCTGTTCGCCCGGCCTACCTGCCTTAGTTGAACCCTGACCTGCGCGACGTCCCTGCGCATGCCCTGTGTTGAAGCTTCATAACCGCCCGGCCTGTAATACTCTCTAACGACTGAAATGGGGTGTTCAGTTTAGTGGTCTAGAGCGCCCCCCTCCCTTGTGAGCTTGGGGGAGACCTGGGTTCGAATCCTGGAATACCCAGCTTTTTACATGCCCATCCTACCCCAACTTTTGCCCTGATCCCAAATATCCACTCCGTTTTCTCATACGACGCCCGTACACCGAGTTATCGGCCTTTTATCCCCTGTCTCTAAACCGAGTAGATACCCCTCCTTTGGCTCTTATCTACCTATCCCCTCTCCTTTCCTTATATATCCTTCTTCCCTTTTCTACTTATTCCTCTATTCTACTATAGTAAACTCCTTTTCTCTTCCCCTATGCTTTTCTTCCTTTTTACAACCAAAATCTCTTTTCTTTCTCTCTCTCCTTACCTGTCTACGTCTTGCCTAGCCTTGTACTGTTAAAACTATTCTACCGCTAACCTAATATCCTACAAGCTCCCGGGCCTTATATAAGACTCTACTAGTTCTACGTCAACAGACTAACATAAGAAGCCCTAATGTTAACTCACTGTTATTTATAGTGCTGCCTAGAATGTCTTCTTACAGCAGCCCTAGTAGAACAAAACGACTGCTTCTACACTAACAGACCAACGCAAACAACCTTAATATTAACTCACCATTATCCACAGTGCCGCCTACGACACCTTCCTGGCAATCTACGGCTTCTGCATCAACAGACCAACACAAAAAACCTTGATATCAACTCACCGCTATTCCTAATACTACCTATAATACCCTCCCGCACTAGCCCTGGCGGTAGCAAACGTGGTACCGTCCAAAGCGCCTACTGGACCATAGCCTTTTGCTTTCTCCCTCTGTCCCTAACCCTCTGTTACCTCTCTAACCCTGGCCCTCTGTTACCTCTCTAACCCTGACCCTCTGCTGCCTCTCTGACCCTAACCCTCTTCTGCCTCTCTAACCCTAACCCTGGACTCCCTCCCCCTACCTAACCTCTACCTTATGTGACCCCTCCTCTGGCCTCTCTGCCTGTGGGACGAATGCTGTATGCTGATATTATTTTATTAGACCTCTATTTATATAATAACGCTGTTCTATTCTTATATCTCTATATCTCCTCCTTCTTCTCCTTTTTCTTTCTATAGTTAATACATTCTTATTATTAACCTTAAGAGTACTATATACGTACTACATACCTAAATAAACTACATACTAAGTAATCCTCCTCTCCCTCCCTTAACTTTCGATGGCACCGGCTGCCCCTATGCGTCATATAGCCTATAGCGCCCAGTCCTCCTCCGCCATAACCCTGTTCCAGACGAGCGCCGTCACCCGGCAGAGACGGCTGGCCTCGATGCCGGCCCACCGGGTCCTCCCGCCCAGCCAGCGGTACAGTGCCTCCTCTGCCTTCGCCTCGTCGTCGTCGTCGTCGCGCGCGAAACCTTCCTCATCCATGGCGTCCTCGATAATCCGTCCCCCCACCGCTTCGGGGAGCCGTGACATACCGGCTACGAACATGGCAACAAGAGCCTGGCTGAACTGGCATGTGCCTGACCCGACTGAGAACCGGCCTCTGTCGCCCGCCTCGGCCTCCCATCGCTGGCATACGCCCTGGGGCAGCCCGCAGTGGAAGCAGCCGGAGAACGGCTCGAAGCGTCGCTTGGTGAACATCTCCCTCTCCGTCAGCCGTATGCCCTGCTCCACCCGCCCCCATTGCCCCGACGCCTTCCGCGGGCATTCCGAGAACGCGTGCTCGCCGTTGTCGTGGTCCTTGTCCCCGTGGCACAGAACGCATGAGTTCTGCACTTGGTGGAGCTGCCGGAGAAACCTATCGACCTCCCCGCCTTCTTGCATCCGCTCCCGCTCGAGCTGCCAGCGGTCGAACCGTCGCTGCCGCTCGGCCTGGCTGCCCTCTACCGCCTCGCCGCTGGCCGCCACCACCGCCGCCTGCTGCTGCTCCCGGCATATGTCGCACGCCTCCTCGTCGTCTTCGCAACCGAGCCGGTCTGTCCTCCCGTCCATGACCCGGTCTAGCACCACCCGCCGGCACCCGCCACCCGCTACATACTCCTCCGTTGCCGCTTCTCCCTGCTGGCCTCCGTTCCTAGCCTGCTGCACCACCACGGAAGCGCTTGGCTGACCATCCCGCCCGGCTCTGCCGCTCTCCTGGACGAAGTGCCGCAGCATGCGCGGCATCCCCGCGTGGATCACCACCCGGACGTCTGGCACGTCGATCCCTAGCCCGAGCGCGTTCGTTGCCACGATGACGCCCTCGGACCCGCTGCTCTGCCGCCACGTCTCGAGCCGTACTGCTTTGCCCTCCACCGAGTCGACACTGCTAAAAAACGTCGGGCACCCTAACGTCTCGCCTAGCCGCTCCACCCTCTCGATAGAATCGGCATAGATGATTGCCTTCCCTGTGGCCCCTTCCCACTGCAGCTGCTCCACCCACGCGATGACGACCTCGCAGATCTTCGCCTCGACTGCGTCCTCCTCGCCCTCGCGGTGGCCCTCGACGTCGACGACGGAGTACCGGATGTTCTTCCGCGTCGTCCGGGACCGGAACATGAGCACCCGCCGTGGGTCAAACCTCATGCTGTGGAAGAACGCAGCCTCGTCGCCTGGTGCTAGCGTTGCCGTCAAGCACACCGTCTGGACTCCAAATTCGCGCACCGCTGCCCCGATCTCCCGCAGCTTCGGCCGGAACGTCGCGCTCCCCTCGAGCACCACGTGGCACTCGTCAATGACAATCCGGTCGAGTGCCTGCCTCGCCTGCAGCCGCAAGACGAAGTCATGGAACCCCTTGCTAACCACGGACTCGGGCGTTACGAACACGATGGCGGCCGCCTTCGGCACCTTCCGGCTCGACCACACCGACGAGCTGATGCCGGCCTCGGTACAGCGCACGTGGAGATCCCCCCGTAGCGAGACCAGCGGCGTCACAACGATTGTAACCCCCTCTGGTGAGCAGAACGCCGGCAGCATGAACGACGCGCTCTTGCCGCCGCCCGTGCCCATGATCTGCACCACCGGGCTGTGCCCTTCAACGATCGCCTGTATTGCCTGTGCCTGGTTGCCCCGGAACGTCGCCCCCGGTCGGCCTGTCATCTGCCGGAGCTGCCCCTCGAGATTGACCTGCTGCAGACGCGCCTGCCGCCGGAGCCGGGCCTCCAACCGGACGCCGTCGTATGGCTCCGCCTCCCGCTTGACCCCTATCTTTGACCCTACCCCCGCCTCGCGGTCTTCCACACCAAAGTCAAAGAACCGGTGCCACTGCTGACTGACCCGGCGGAACTGCTGTTGCTTTGCTGCCGACCCGCTGCCGAACTGCATCAGCAGCCGCGAGTAGACGAGCCCGGCAAGTCTCGTGCTGTGGCCGGCCTGCAGATCCCACGCGCTGTCGTTCACGTCGTCCGCCTCCTCGTCCTCGTCTGGCCCGCCCTCGCCGGGCCGTCCGAACGCCTCGTTCAAGTACCGGTTGGCAATGGCGATGGCGATGTGCCGCCACATGCTAACGTTAAGCTGGCTACCCAGCAGCCGGCTGCTGCACTGCTGGATGATCCGCCGTGACCGGTCTGTCGTCCACACCCGCTCTTCCTTCCACGTCCACGCCGCTGCCTCGTCCTCCTCGCCGCCGCCGTCCCGGCTGGTGCCGCCCAGCTGGTCTATCTCCTTGTCTTGGCCCCCCCTTGCCCCCACCAGAATCTCGTCGGCCCAGAGATATGCGCTGTAGCCCCCTGACCCAGACACCGTCCCCTGCACCTCCTGCCAGAACGGCAGCACTAGCCACAAATACCACACCAGCAGCTCGCCTACCTCTCGCGGCAGATACCGATGGATCACCTTGGCCTGGCCTGTGCTCCGAAACCCCTTGTGGTACGCCGTCACAAAGCACATGGCGCCCTCGTGCGCGAATATGTTCCGCACCCCTCCGTTGACTGTGTTGCTGTGCCGGATCCCGGCCAGCTCCGTCGCCCGCCCGGGTTGGCCGCCAAGCATGTGTATTAGCATCCATAGACGCTCGCGGAACTGCCCAAAAGCGTGCTCGTACGCCCGTCTTGCTCTTGGGTGAAAGACGTCTCGCCTGGCCTCTTCTGCCCTGCTGCCGTCGACGCCCCACTGCTGTGCCAGTCTGGGTGACGCTCCGATCCGGCCGAACACCCAACCCTCCCCCTTCTGTGTCCACGTGTTGCGGTCGTCCCGTAAGAACGAGTACCCCGGCTGCTTCTCGCTGTGGTCGTCCTCGATCGACGCCCACGGGATTGCTGGCAGTGCCTCTCTCAGCTGCTCTCCCCTGCCCTCCCCCTCGCCTATCATCGTCAGCTCGGCAAGTATCTCCCTGGCCTCCTGTACTAGACCGTGCATCATGTCTGAAAGCTGGCCCATGCTGAAGCGCGCCCGCCGGAACGAGATCTCGTCCTTGATCCAGTCAACGTGCCCGGGGATCGGCGTGTCGTACTGGATCTTCAACCCCATCGTGCGCATCTCCAAGATCCAGTCCATCGGCGTCGGCTCGGCGTCGGGTGCGCCCGATGTCCGCGTCATGAACCTCTGCACCTTGGCGCGGACGTACCGGAATATACTGGGGACCTCATCCTCGGCAGCCTCTACCCCAACCTCCTTCGCCCTCTCTGTTACGGCGTCCTTCCTCTCAATAGCGGACTGGTAAACGACGAGCATCCGGCTTACTTTAATGACAGCCGAGTAGATTGTCGTGTAGTCTGTCACCTTAACCCAACCGCCGTCTTCATCAATACCCATGACAGCTAGCGCGCTGATTAAGACGTTCTCGTAGTCGCCTTTCCGAAGCGGGTGGTTGAGAACGCGGACCAGCACCTTGACGGCGGCCCTCTCCGCCTCCGTTGGTCCATCGTCCGGCTCTCCAACTTCCAGTGCCCCTTCTTTCTGCACGGCTGCCTTGAAGCGCTGCCAATATTGGCGCTGCCTCGCCGTCAGACGATATGGCGGCCGCTCGTCGTCAGCCATCTCCTGCGTGCGGTACCAGATACAGAGGAACTTCCGCCAGACGCCCTTGTATCGCTCCCACGTCTGGTCTTCTAGCCGGTTGTCAAACGGCCTGCGTGGCTTGATGTGTACCTCATTCCGCTGGACCTCGAACAATGCAGCGTTCCCGACGATGTTGGGGCTCGAGATCTTCCGCGCCTGATTCAAGACCCTCTCCATCACTGTCCACATGGCCTGGAGCACCCCTTCCTCTTCTGCGATGGGCTCTGTTGTCTCTCGTAGCTTAGCCATCGCCAGCCCTTCCAAGTGCTCCGGCCACTTGACACAACTCAGCCACGAGTGCGCATCTCGTTTGTCGTCCGCGCCGTGGATGACATCGTCTGTCCAACAACTGACCCGTTTAGCCTCTTCTTGGCGAATCCGCGCAATAATGTCGTGCGCTGACGTCCCTGTCAGCCCGGGCTGGGTGCCTCTGTCTGCCTCCTCTGTCTGGCTGACCCGAAACCAGCGGCGGCCGGCCCGTGACGGGAAGAAGCGCTGGCATGAGACCCCCTTTGTCCATGGTATGTTCCTTGGCTCGGACGCCTTCCTCCTCACGTTGCCTCCCTTCTTCCAGTCGTTTGCCCACCCGTGCTGGTCGCGGCAGTGCCGCTGCATGACCCGCTGTTGCCGACAGACGTAGCCGCATGTGGTGCACTCGAGCCCGTCGTGCTCTGGCGGGGCGAGATGCTCGATGGGCTTGGTGGTTGGTCCTGGCAGCTGAAGCGCCACTATACCCTCTTGGTTGCGGATAACGCCCGGGCACGCCCGGACGGCCTGTGAGGCCTCCTCACGCCTGGCGGCTGGGAGAGATCGATGTCTTGTGCGAAGATGGGTGACTACCTCGTCAGCAACAACGGCGAACTGGCACGTCTTACAGATAGCGACAGAGAATGTTGTATTATAAACAAATGGATCCATCCTACGTCTATTTCTATGCTGTAGTTAGTTTCTATACCCCTTGGCTTCCCCCCCTGTAAGATGTAAGTAAATAAATCGACGTTGCTATGGTGTGATGTGGGAGACCATGTTACATAAGCTGGTCTGTTGTGGTATTGGGTGTATTCAGCAATGACCTTTGGGTGGCTTGTGCATACTCCCTCATTGACCACATCAGAATATTTCCCTACGCAGAAAACTCCAAAAACATAAGTATAGACGTTGTTTTATATTAGTATACTATAGATCTATGTAGAGCACATTGTGCGCTTTCTATCTATCCTATTCTTATGGGTTTTAATTAGAAATAAGAGTATAGTCCGTTGTCTGGAGAGATTTCAACGAACTATACCCCCTGTCTTCAGCGTCTCCACCTTTATTTCGCAGGGTCTTTCAACCGACTATACTATAGTCCGTCGTGTTCAGTAGAATAGGGTCTTTCAACCGACTATACTATAGTCCGTCGTGTTCAGTAGAATAGGGTAGCCCTATAAAGACTACTACCTAGACGTTAGGGATGTTTACCCCTATCCCTAGTGCGTCTATTACTACTATAATACTACTATGCTACCTCTAGCTTATTAATACTACTTCTTGCTCTACCTCTAATAGCCTGCTATAGTATGTGCTATATTTTAGCTGCTATATAAGATGTTTAACTATCTCTACCTCCCTAGAGAAGATAATTGCCTTAGGCCTTACCTTACTGCTACTACTAGGTGGTATGTTCCTAGGTGTGTTGCTAGAACCCTCTAGGTTGTCTAGTAAGTACTCCTCTAGAGCTTTTAATATATCCTCTACTATAATAATCCTAGCTACTATGCGTATAATATAGCTTAGGTTTTTACGCCTTATACTCTCCTAGATTACCTTACTGTCTTCTAGCCCTATAAGGAAGTATAATAAGAATTAGTGCTTATCTTTAGGTAGTAGTGTTACTATTAGGTATACTACCTATACCCTAAGCTCTACTATCCTCTATCCTATGTTAATAAGTGCTGGCCGGTATGTGTCTGATGCCTATAGGATTATATGGTATTTATTTAGTACTACTATATCTAAGAGGTGCCGCGCCCTAAGCTTCTAGAGAAACATTAGGAACCCTTAGCTTATAGATCGTTCTAGTGTTATAAGGATAATCTCCCTATCTTACTACTATATACTATCCTATACTACCCCCTAAATCCCTAACCCTAAATACTATCTATAAAGGTCCCCTTAGAGTAATAGTAGTAGGACTACTACTATAATAGTACTGCCTTTAGTAATTACTATAGGTACTAAGAATACTATACTTTTCCTACTCCCTATTACTACTACCTAAATAATAGGTGTTATCTTAGTAGTAATTACCTAGAGTGCCCTTTACTTACTAAGGCTAAATAAGGAACTAGTGCTATATACCTTGTTATATATATCTCTAAGGTCTACTACTACTACTACCTTAAACTATACTATCTATACCGCCTTACTAGCTCTCTATAGTACTTACTTTACTGCTATTATCCTATTTGTCTTACTTAGTATCCTAAGGACAATACTATACTACTATGTACTAATATTATAGAACTGTTCTTATGCTATTTTGCTACCTACTTACCCTATCTCTATAGGCCGTATGTAGATGGCGTCTTAGATCTACTATAAGTACCTGGCTTAGAGTGCTAGTACGTTGTTCTTTATCTCTCTATTACTTATGCTACCCTCCTCCTCCTCTAAGTCCTACCCTACCTTACTATTGTCTAGACCTATTATGCTTGCTAGCTGTTTATATAGGTCCTTTATATACTGCTATAAAATTGTAATAATAGCGTGCCATATCTACTATATCCTAAATACTACCTTAAGCCCTTCTAAGGTCTGTTACTATAGTACCTTAGAAAGCTGTTTGCTAGCCTATAGCACCTTATTACTATACTACCCCTCTACTGTTACTATTCCCCTAACCCTAAACTCTGTTGCCTATATAATCTGGTAGGGCGCCTTACTAAATATATAGCTACTATATACTACCTTTTAACCTCCCTACCTATCCCTACCTTATGCCTTAATAAGGACTTACGTCTTAATAAACTACTAGAATAGTACTATAATTATAAGATAGAGTACTAAGAGCTCCCCTACTAGCTATAGGAGGAACTAGTATACTACCTAGTAGTTACCTTACTAGAGGAAGTTCTTATAGTAGAACGTCGTAATGCTAACTATACCCCTATAGAGAAGTATGTTATAGAGGCCTCTACTTGCTGTGTTCTAGAACTAGATTAGTATTACCTCTAGCCTGTAAGCTGGCATCCCTCCTATTATATAGATTAGGAATAAGAGCATCTTACAGAACTTATTAACTACCTTATAGAAGGCCCTAACCTATGTGGTCTTCTACTCTATATACCTATCTAAATTAGTCTACCCCTACTCTAGACACACCTACTATGTTATACTATTAAGGATTTACTAGAGGATATAGCCCTCTAACCTACCTACCTACTTAATATTACTATACTCCTAGAGGAAGCTATACCTAGCTAAGTTGTTACCCTAGTTATCCCTAAGCATTAGTAGAGGGACCTCTAGTAGTGTCTTCTCCTCTATTATCTCGCTCTATAGTACCCTATAGAGCACCTCTAGCTGTTACCTGCCTTTCCCTATCAAGCCATATATTATCTCCTAGAATGCTATTATTATAAGCTTACTATCTTAAACAAATAGCTTATTACTATCCTAGTAGATATAGCTACTAGACCTAGTCTACTATTAGATCTTTATGCTATATGCCTATGTCTATGTTATCTAGACGATAGGGGAACTAATATATAACCCCTCTTGCCTACTATTATAGATAAAACAGTAGAGTATCTAGCAGACTTTGTTAGTAACTAGCCCTATGCTAGCCTGCTGCTACTCTAGGTGCTATAGCACCCTGTTTTCTACTTCTATACCTGTTATATTGTTATCTCTCTTGCTATCCTATGTAATAGGCCTTATACTAGATTGTCTACCTAATATCTACTCTTCCCTTTAAACCTCCTAGATAGTATACTATAAAATTACTAGCTTAGTAATCTTAATAATCCCTAAATATATAGGCGTGTAGTTAAGTATGCTCTCCTATAATCTATCTAGCTAGATAGCTATTACTACTAGGGTGCTAAGAAGGGGGCTGTTATAGACGTCTTCTAATAGGTTTTAATCTAGTAGAGCTATTATAAGATAGAGGTATAGCTTATTAAGGTTTCTATTAATAGAAGCCCTTACCTCCTTACTTACTTATCTCTACTAGATCTTAACCGCTAAGGTAAACCCCTATATAAGGGACTACTAAGCCTTAGTTGCCTAGAACTAGATGTCCTATTGCTACGTCTAGGATCTTACTATTAGCCTATAAGCCCTAAGGAGGTTACTCTAGACCTTACTATATATATGTGACTAATATAGCTTAACGCTTTTACCTATAACCCCCTATACTACTTCTATATGTTTATCTTTATATATAGCTTAAATAGTCTCCTACTAGGCTTAAGGGGACCTTACCGTTTTAGGTTAAATAGCACTAAATAATATTACGCCTCTAGGGTATATTACTAGGCCTAATTAGCAACCTAGAGGAAGCTATCTGTTATAGCCTATACTATAATCTCGTCTAGCTATACTGGCTATAAGAGGGCTTAGACTACACCAGCCTTAAGACCTACTAGGTGCTAAACCTACCCCGTCTAATTAAGCTAGAGATTAGGCTCTTTAGTAGGGTTAACAGGCTATACTATTATTTGGTTTCTCTTAAGCTTAAGTATGGTCTCTTAGTAGGTATGTAGTACCTTAAGCTCTATATACTATATAAGGGGGGGCTATAGCTACCGTACTTTAAAGTTAAATAACTTTCCTTTTTTAGCCCTTAAGTACTATACTAGCGTCTAGAATAGGATATTAGCTTAGTATAGAGACTTACTGCTACTATCTTAGAAATCTAGGTGCTACTCCTAGATATGTCTATTAATACTATTATGTGTCTTAACGATATAGCTATAGCTACCTATAACATAGCTATAGCTAGTCTTAGGTATGCTAAGCTTTAGGATAGGGACTATATTAGGGGGTAGGGGCTTAAACTACTTAGCTAGCTCCTTACTATTTTTATAAAGATTAGGGTATATCTATAAGATATTATAGATAGTAAGTTTTATATTACTAGGTAATATGTCTTAGTAGTTTAGGCTTTCCTTTAGGTAGTATAGGGTAGAAGTAAGCGTTTTACTGGTTTAATATATAACGTATGCTACTACCTAGAACTTAGGTAGGTAAACAAATAGCTTAATAGTAAAGTCTAATAGCGGTTAGGTTATAGTTGTAGTAGAGAAGTATAACTAGAAATAGTAATTACTACTTTTACTTATTTTAACCCCTTATACTCCTTAAAGGCTTTATATACCTTTTGATTTAATAGGCTATAGGAAATATAGTTGCTATCTACTATACTAGTAAGGGTATATCCCTAAAAATACTTGTTAGTTACTATAAGCCCTACTAAAAGTTCCTAGATAAGTCCTTATAGTATCTACCTGTTAGTTATAATAAGTCCTACTATAAGTTCCTAGATAAGTCCTTATAGTATCTACCTAGAGCCTACTAATAAGTTAGTTGCGATAAGTCCTACTATAAGTTCCTAGATAAGTCCTTATAGTATCTACCTAGAGCTTACTAATAAGTTAGTTGTAATAAGTCTTACTATAAGTTCTTAGATAAGTCCTTATAGTATCTACCTAAAGCCTACTAACAAGTCAGTCACAATAAGTCCTACTATAAGTTCCTAGACAAGTCCTTATAGTATCTACCTGTTAGTTATAATAAGTCCTACTATAAGTTCCTAGATAAGTCCTTATAGTATCTACCTAGAGCCTACTAATAAGTTAGTTATAATAAATCCTACTATAAGTTCCCAGATAAGTCCTTATAGTATCTACCTAGAGCCTACTAATAAGTTAGTCGCAATAAGTCCTACTATAAGTTCCTAGATAAGTCCTTATAGTATCTACCTGTTAGTTATAATAAGTCCTACTATAAGTTCCTAGATAAGTCCTTATAGTATCTACCTAGAGCCTACTAACAAGTTAGTTATGATAAGTCCTACTATAAGTTCCTAGACAAGTTTAAAAACATCACCCCTTGTTTCTTAGATAGATAAACCTAATAAACCTTAGAAGTCTTTGTCTCTTTTATTGTTTAAAGGAGACAAAAACTTTTAATTTTTGTTTGGTCTATAGTAGTAGCTATAGAGATAAGTCCTAAGGGAAACGTCCTACTATAGAAGCAACTTAGGTAAATTTATGTTAGTTATAGTCTTTTAAGAGGATAACTCTTTTTAACTTAGCAGTAATACACCTAGCCCTAATAACTTAGGTCTCCTACTATATTTACTTATAGGTATAGCTATAGGGTAACTATCGGCTTATAAGGGCCAGCCTATAGTAAAAATAGGGACTTTATTATTATTAAGGATTATATAAAAACTATAAAGTTTATCTTTTAATAAGAATAAACTTAATACTTAGAAGTGTGTTTTAGAAATAAGGTTATATTTACTATAAGACAAGCCCTAGAGTAACGTCCTATAGTAGAAGCAACTTAGGTAAATTTACGTTAGTTATAGTCTTTTAAGAGGACAACTCTTTTTAACTTAGCAGTAATACACCTAGCCCTAATAACTTAGGTCTCCTACTATATTTACTTATAGGTATAGCTATAGGGTAACTGTCGGCTTGTAAGGGCTAGCCTATAGTAAAAATAGGGACTTTGTTATTATTAAGGATTATATAAAAACCATAAAGTTTATCTTTTAATAAGGATAAACTTAATACTTAGAAGTATGTTTTAGAAATAAGGTTATATTTACTATAAGATAAGCCCTAGAGTAACATCCTATAGTAGAAGTAACTTAGGTAAATTTATGTTAGTTATAGTCTTTTAAGAGGATAACTCTTTTTAACTTAGTGGTAATATACCTAGCCCTAATAACTTAGGTCTCCTACTATATTTACTTATAGGTATAGCTATAGGGTAACTATCAGCTCATAAGGGCCAGCCTATAGCGATAATAGGGACTTTATTATTGTTAAGGATTATATAGAAACTATAAAGTAAATCTTTTAATAAGGATAAACTTAATACTTAGAAGTATGTTTAAAAAATAGTGTTCTATACTAAAAAGTAAGGTTAATTAAGTAGGGTGGCTACTAGGTACCCTAAAGGGCACCCCCTACTATGCCCTAGTTCCCTAAATAGTATGTCTTGTTAGTAGGTAGGCTACCTTAGGTTGAAAGGTCCTATTTCTATAAGAGAATATATAGTCTAGTAGCCTTATAGGCTTTTAGGTCTCTATATCTTACTGCTCACCTAGTAGTTAGAGGCTAATAGTTCTTAGATAGTTCTTAGTAGTGCCTATAGATTTCCTATATACTTAACGTTACTGCCCTCTAGTTAACTTATAAAGCATAACTACTATAGTAGCCTTCCCTTAGTATGTATCCCTTATTAAGTCTAAGATAATATAGTGCTTTTGCTGCTATACTAGGCTTCCCCTAGTGTGTATCCCTTATTAAGTCCCCTGGCGTGCTCTAGAATAAAGACTTCTAGACACTATTATAATAGTAAAGACAGCTATACCCCTATTAACGTAACCTATAGTAAATAGGTTTACATCCTATAAAACAATAACATTATAATTATAATACATAAGGTTAATTATAGTAGCTAAGTAGTTATTAGCAGACCCTATGGATTACTAATAGGATTAATATTACTACCCCTAAGTTAATATAGTACTTTTGCTACTATAGTAGGCTTCCCCTAGTATGTATCCCTTATTAAGTCTAAGTTAATATAGTGCTTTTACTGCTATAGCAGGCTTCCCCTAGTATATCTCTTTTAAATTCCCTAGCATGCTATATAGTATAGAGTCTTTATTTACCTAGCATGCTCTATCTTAAAGATACTTAGTATCCTTATTACCTAGCTTTTTATCCCCTAGTATGTATTTATTATAATATAGGTATTATAATAATTACCTAGCTATAATAGCCTAAAAGATAGTAATCTATAGGGGAATACTAAAGCCTACTATTACTAGGGGCCATACCTAGATAGGCTCTAAGGGAGAATTGGATTTGCTCTGTCTTCTTATAGGCCCTCTAATACTTTTTATGCCTGAACTCTACTCTACTGGGTTTTCCCCTAAAAAAATAATTCCTAAAAAAAGATTTACTATAGGAAAACAAAAAAATCGACTTACAGCCATATAAAGCTTAATAGATCCTATATATAGTTGATTAAAAGTACCCTTAAAATAGAAAAGTAAATAAGCATTGTGTGCCTATATTATAGACTATATAGGGGGTCTTTTCTATTTTTAGCTACTATACCCCCCTAAAGAGAAAAAGGCCTATAAAGTTTAAAAAACTTACCCTTAGAATTCTAACTTCTACTGTAGCCTACCTATAGTAGTAAATTATATACTGTTATATAGCTAAAAGAAAGGTTAATAGGCCTATAGAAACTCCTACTTAGATTTACTATAGTAGAGTAGGATTCTACTTAAAGAAAGTAAGGTACCCTAGAAATAAATAAGAGGTACCCTTAAAATCAAACAAATAAATATACCATAGTATAACGTGTTAATAGGGGATTATAGTAGTATAGCGACTTTTCTTCTAGTATATCTAGTTGCTAAGAAAACCTGCTATAAAGTTTAAAAGACTTACCCTTAGTATAGTTACCTCCTTGTCTAGGCTACCTATAGTACTAAGAGGTATACTGTTATAGAGCTATTTTAGCGGCAAATACGCCTATCTAAAACCATAGCTAGAATTCCTATGGTAAAGGTAGATTCTACTAAAAGAAACTAAGGTACCCTAGAAATAAAAAATAGGTACCCTAGAAATCAGACAAATAAATATACTATAGTATAGCGCGTTAATAGGGGATTATAGTAGTATAGCGACTTTTCTTATAGCGTATCTAGTCGCTAAGAAAACCTGCTATAAAGTTTAAAAAACATGCCCTTAGAATAGTTACCTCCTTGTCTAGGCTACCTATAGTACTAAGAGGTATACTGTTATAAACCTATTTTAGTAGTAAATATGCCTATCTAAAACCCTAGCTAGAATTCCTATGGTAAAGGTAGATTCTACTGAAAGAAACTAAGGTACCCTAGAAATAAAAAATAGGTACCCTAGAAATCAAACAAATAACTATACCATAGTATAGCACGTTAATAGGGGATTACAGCGGTATAGCGACTTTTCTTATAGCATATCTAGTTGCTAAGAAAACCCGCTATAAAGTTTAAAAAACATGCCCTTAGAATAGTTACCTCTTCGTCTAGGCTACCTATAGTACTAAGATGTATACTGTTATAGAGCTATTTTAGCGGCAAATACGCCTATCTAAAACCCTAGCTAGAATTCCTACGGCAAAGGTAGATTCTACTAAAAGAAACTAAGGTACCCTAGAAATAAAAAAGAGGTACCCTAGAAAGAAAAGAGAGGTACCCTAGAAAGAAAAGTAAGGTACCCTAGAAATAAAAAAGAGGTACCCTGGAAAAGAAAATCTCAGGTACCCTAGAAATATAAGAGTAATTATATATTTATATAGCACGTTAATAGTAGATTATAGTAGTATAGCGACTTTTCTTATAGCGTATCTAGTTGCTAAGAAAACCCGCTATAAAGTTTAAAAAACATGCCCTTAGTATAGTTACCTCTTTGTCTAGGCTACCTATAGTACTAAGAGGTATACCATTATATAGCTATTTTAGCGGTAAATACGCCTATCTAAAACCCTAGCTAGAATTCCTATAGTAAAGGTAGATTCTACTAAAAGAAACTAAGGTACCCTAGAAAGAAAAGAGAGGTACCCTAGAAAGAAAAGTAAGGTACCCTAGAAATAAATAAGAGGTACCCTAGAAATCAACCAAATAAATATACCACAGTATAGCGCGTTAATAGGGGATTACAGCGGTATAGCGACTTTTCTTCTAGCGTATCTAGTCGCTAAGAAAACCTGTTATAAAGTTTAAAAAGCTTGCCTTTAGAATAGTTACCTCCTTGTCTAGGCTACCTATAGTACTAAGAGGTATACTATTATAAACCTATTTTAGTAGTAAATATGCCTATCTAAAACCCTAGCTAGAATTCCTATGGTAAAGGTAGATTCTACTAAAAGAAACTAAGGTACCCTAGAAATAAAAAATAGGTACCCTAGAAATTAAATAAATAACTATACTATAGTATAGTGTGTTAATAGGGGATTATAGTGGTATAGCGACTTTTCTTATAGTATATCTAGTTACTAAGAAAATCTGCTATAAAGTTTAAAAAACTTACCCTTAGAAGAGTTATACCCCCCTATTAGTAAGGCGGCCTACTATGGCCTACTATAACGTTAATCCCCTATGCGGCACAGGCCGTTCTATTAATTGGCATGCTTTGGTATTTTAAGCCGCGACGACTTTGTGGTTCTAGACTGTATGTAGGATCTAATAATGTTTTAGTAGCTATAAGTTGATTTTTTTGTTTTCCTATATAAAATCTTTTTTTAGGAAATATTTTTTTAGGATAAAACCTAGCGGAGCAGAGTTTAGGCCCAAAAAGTGTTAGAGGGCCTATAAGAAGAGGGTGATTAAAGGTTAAAAGCAGAACATATTAACTTCTCTACCCTTAACTAGGTAACTACTATAGTAATATAGCATAACTATCCTATATTATTAGACTACTATATAGTATCTCTCTATATAGCCTTAAAGGCCTAGCTAGCCTTAGTTATAGGGAGTTTATAGTAGTAGTTAAACTACTACTATAGTAGTCGCCTAGGCGGTCTACTATACTAGTATTACCTAGGAGTAGATAGGACTTTCCCTTACTACTACTAGATAGGCCCTTAATAGGTAATAGGTAAGAAACGCCTATAGTAGACGCTAAATAGCTAAAGCTATAGGGCTAGTCTTCCTTTAAGGGCCTTCACGCCTAAGTAAAGCTTTAAACACACACTACGCCTTAACTAAGGTACTAGCCTATTGTTTCTAATAAGTACTTATGGGGTAGGAAAATACCCTTAGAGGTTAAGTAGGCATACTCTTCTTAACTTTAAGCATAAACTGTGTTATACCTAGGGGGGAAGATAATATAGGGAACCTTTTTAGTAAATCCAGGTATAGAGGCATCTTTAGCGCCTATATATCCCCTTAGGGCTCTATACTATAGTTATAGTTACCTATATTAGTATGGTGGTATTTATTATATTAGTTAAGGTACTTTTAGGTCCTAATAATGCTAGTACCTTATCGGCCTGTATATATTAAAGCACTACTATTATAGAAGGCTACCTAGGTTGTCTAGGCCTAAATAGAATACAATACAGACAGTAATAGGTTATAGAGGATAGTTCTATATACCCTACCCCCTTCTATAGAATACTAGTAATAATACTAACTAATTTATAAGGGATAGTAAGTACTATCTTGTTTGAGAATAAGTAGATACTCTAGTAGTTATCTAAGGCATTCTTGACTTTAGCCTATTGTTTTAGACTACTAAGGGGATTACAACTAGACTTTTATAGGGCCTACTGGGCGGATAGAGAAGGGTTTCCTAGCTATATTCCTTACCTATAATAGATTGCGCTATAAGACAACTTATAAGGGGGACGCTACTATAATCCCTAGCCTATCGTTTCTAACTACTAAGGGGATTATAACTAGACTTTTATAGGGCCTACTAGGCAGATAGAGAAGGGTTTCCTAGCTATATTCCTTACCTATAATAGATTGCGCTATAAGATAACTCACAATAGCGACGCCACTATAGTCCCCAGCCTATCGTTTCTTACTACTGTTTATAGGGTGGAAAAATACCTTTAGGGGTTTATTAGGCACACTCTTAACTTTAAGCATAAACTATGTTATACCTAGGGGGAAGGATAACATAATAATATAGATAGCAATAGGTTATAGAGGGTAACTATTTACTCTCTAAATAGATAGTAATAGGTTATAGAGGGTAGTTCCTTATATCCTATCTATATTTAGAGAAGGCTGGTTATATTCTAAAGAAAATACTTATACTACTTTATAGTAGATTAATAGGGTAGGTAGCTATTAAAAGACTATCTTACTTTTATACTACTCTATATAAATAGGTCTTCTATAAAGGATGTTTATGTAGACTTAGGCTATCTAAACTAAGCATTTACTTAACTCCTTTCCTAGGAGTTAGTAGGAGCTACTAGTTAGGTAGCCTTCTCTAATTAGGGGTCTTCTTTAAGGGGGCTTCTAGCGTGATACTACCTAATAATACACTATTCTCTTACTAGTGTATAACCTTAGGAATTAGACCTAGGTTTTTGTAGGCTGGCTAGGTATAATCTATACTAGATTAGTAATGAGGATGCTATATACTAAAAGCTGCATTTAAGGGTTTTAGGGGGTACTACCTAAAAACCTTATGAGATAAACATATAAAACCTACTCCTTCTAAGATTAGTATCCTATTCTATCTAGGTAGAATAGCCCTAGTATAGGTAGTATTTATACTTAGTATAAGGGATAAAAGAAATAGTACTAAGAGGGAAATAAAATATAGCTATACTATAGTCCCCTAGTAAGGGACTAGTACTAAGTAGTGCTAAGTATAGGACACGTAATATAAAACTATTAGGGCTTAGATTGTTTACTAATAGGTCTTTTTTAATAGGTCCTTAACTAAAGAATTAGTAACTATAGCTAGGTCTACTATAATTAATATGTCTCTTAATCCCTAGAAGAGTTTTATAAAGATTAGGCTATATATCCTTAGCTTCCCCTTATTTATATAGATACTAAACTACTAACATTCCGTATAGGGGTTATAGGTAACCGCCTAGGGCCCCTTAATTAGCCCTAGTGCTGCTACTACTACTGCTATAATCGCAATTACCTCTATAATAATTACTATTACCGCCCCTACTGTAATAAGTACTATTGCTGCTACTACTATAGTAAGTATAATTACTATAGTTACTACTACTACTACTACTACTATACTTACCCTCTAAATCCCTAGTAGGATCTATATCCTAGTTGGCATTACTACTACTGTTATAGCTGCCCTCCTGGCATTACTTAATAATACTAGGGGACGTTCTGGACACCTATTTGGATAGTATGGTTAATATAAACCAGGATAAAAAAGGGATGCTACTAAAGTCTAGGCTATACTTCTATAAAGGGGTGATCTTATGGGCTAATACTAGAGAAAGACTGGTAGCCCTAAAGGTGATAGGGGTGAGGGTGATAACGGCTAGTAGTAAGAAGCCAGGTGGGGGTAAGGTAGTAGAGAGGAGTGCTTTAAGTACCTTCCTCTCTACTACCTTAGATAGCTTTATGATAAGGGCTAGCCTATTTGAAACGTTCGGGGGGGGGAGGGTTAGGAGTGGCCTCCCAGGCTATAGGGGGGCGGCCTAGGAGGTGTAGGGGGCGGCTATTGTACCGGCCTGTAGTATGGCCCTAGGCTAGGGTGGTAAACCTGCTGCTGGCAGCTGGGATCTAGTGATCTTTGACCTGCTGCTGGTGGAGGGTGCTCGCCTAGGGACCTGTATTAGGGATGTCCTATGGGGGTACTAGAAGAAGCTATACGCCATGGTGCTGAAGAGGGGGTTTTAAGTCTTAGGGGTCTAGTACTATACTAGGGCGCCCCCTCTTCTGCTGCTAGGTGGGGGTTCTTAGGGGGATAATGGCGACAACTAGGCGTTAAATAGGGTGTTTAGTAAGCTTAACAGCTAGGTGTATAATAGCTAGGAGGGCGCTAATAAAGGGGAGGGGGATGATAATAATAATAATAATGATGATAATAATAAGGATGAGGATAAGGATATAGAGGGTAATAGTAATAATAATAACAATAGTAGTAGTAATAATAATAAAGATAATAATAATAAAGATAATAATAATAAAGATAATAATAATAAAGATAATAAAGATAATAATAATAAAGATAATAAAGATAATAATAATAATATAGATATAGGTAGTAGTATTAGTAGTAGCCTCCTTGCTGCTACTAATATTACTGCTACTACTGCTGCTGTAACTACTTCTAGGGGAGGCTCTAGACCTAGGTGGCGGAGCTGCTATAGGCATATTATTAGTAATACTAACCTAGAGTTACTTTAGGAGGCTTAGGCCTTAGGGGAGTAAAAGGAGTACCCTAAAAACTAGGTCTACTTATAGAATCCTTAGTTTACTATACTAAATACTAGTAAACTAACTATTACGCCCTAATATACCCTAACAACCTTACTTTTAGTCTAACTAATGTAACTAGCTGCTAGGCTAACTAACCTACTAATAAAGATAACAAGCTAGGGTATATATTTATTTATCCTTCTACTATATACTACTAGTAAGGCTAACTAATAGTAAGGGCTAGGGCTAAGTAATAACCTAGCTACTAATAATATAGGTATCCTATAAATAATAAGTACTATAGGCTACTACTAATAAGTTAGCTAGTAGCTAATAAGTACTATAGGATAGGCTGCTACTACCTACTAATAAGTTAGCTAGCTAGCTACTAATAAGTTTAGTAACCTGCTGATAATAAGTACTATAGGCTGCTATTAGACAAGTTGGCTGGTGGCTGATAAGTCCTGTAGGCTGCTACTACCTACCTACTGACGAGTTGGGTAGGTGGCCCTAGCCCTACCGACGCGTCGGGTAGACCTGCCGATAAGTACTATAGGCTGCCGTAGACGAGTTAGGCTAGCGGCTAACAAGTGCTATAGGCTGCGACCGACAGGTCGGCTGGCGAGTCAGGCGACCTGCCGACGAGTGCTGCTGGCGAATTTTGGTTGGCCGCCGCGACCCCCGGCAGCTCCGCCGGCCCCACCGCCCCCCCATAGGAAAGCACTCACCCCCTGTAGAAGGACTTGTTGGGGGCCGCATTAGGGTAAGGGGATTACAGTAGTATAGCGACTTTTCTTCTAGTATATCTAGTCACTTAGAAAACCTGCTATAAAGTTTAAAAAACATACCCTTAGAATAGTTACCTCTTTGTCTAGGCTACCTATAGTACTAAGAGGTATACTATTATATAGCTATTTTAGTAGCAAATACGCCTATCTAAAACCCTAGCTAGAATTCTTATAGTAAAGGTAGATTCTACTAAAAGAAACTAAGGTACCCTAGAAATAAAAAAGAGGTACCCTAAAAAAAAAAGAGAGGTACCCTAGAAAGAAAAGTAAGGTACCCTAGAAAGAAAAGAGAGGTACCCTAGAAAGAAAAGTAAGGTACCCTAGAAATAAAAAAGAGGTACCCTAGAAAAGAAAAGGGTAACAGTCTGCTCGGCTAGACCGGTAATCCACACGGATAGGGCCGAAGGGCCCACTAGATGTATATAGTTAGCTTGTAATAATACTTTGTAATAGTACAATGGTGCCAGGCCGAAATTTTCGCACCCCTACCAGGCACCGCACTAATCTCTTGCCCACCCATTAACCAGCCAGCCAGCCGGCCGGCCGGGCAGCAACTTTTCCTCCTATCCATCACTATTAACTATCACCATTCTATGTGTGTGGGTTATTACATTCTATCGGATCACCCGGTACGGAGGAGCCGTTTAAGTTTTCCGCTGGAATGGTAAGACTAAAAGTGTATTAAAGTTGGATATTCCAGCCATATGTCACAAGCGGGTCAGGGCAACCAACTCTGGCACAAAGCAAAAGCTTTGGTAATAATACAGGAGTATTATTATCCCCTGTTCTGCACTAGATAGTTACGCCAGCCAGCACCCCAACGCATTCTAGCGTAAGACTTTTAAACAGCTCCTCCATAGTCTTTACTTATTAGTTTCTTAATATCCTAGTAATTATTTAAAAAGGTAGGGTTATATTGCTTGCTTATCTTATTAAAGTTTGTTTTTATTATGGTAATCATAATTATATTATAATATATAACTACGTATTTTGTTTTATCTCTCCACTATAGGGCTCTACTTTAGAGGTAAAATATTCGTACTAATAGTTTTTACCTTGTTAGCCTGTAAGCCCTCTCTAAAAGACACACCTAATATCTATAACCCGACAAAACTACAGTCAGCGACAGCCCTACCAGGCCCTGGAAGCGCGGGCAACACAACGTCTTGCAGACCAACAGAAGGATGACACCCCACGGAATGAAAGAACTATAGACAAGTCACGTGATGGTAAGAACACTGAGCACGGATAAGGTCTTGACATGGGCGCTCAGAAGATGCGTGAGCTGGCGCTTAACTACCGTGAGAGAACTTGAATATAGGGTGGACTTGAATACACCTAAGGACAGACTTCTATAGATCTTCAGCAATCAACTTGTGATACTTCTCACAATATCTCTCAGTATCTAACCTTAGTGTTTACTTAACCAAATAAGCAATACAAGCTATTATTGTAACCTTTGACTACCTAACTAATTACTAAGTAACTAGCAGACCAGCATACTAATAATACTATAAGCACCTTCTTTTTTTTAATCTTCTTCTATATAAATATTGGTCTAAAGTTTTTATAAACTATAATATAGTAAATATAGTTAAATTAATTCTATATTATTTAATAGAATAGAAATTAGATTAATATTTAAATAAGCTATACTAAGAACTATTTTCTATATATAGGTTATTAATCTCTTATAACTATATATTAAGTAGTACTATATTACTTAAAGTACTATAGATATATCAATAGAAAAAATCTTCATACTTAGGAGCAGGGTCTTATTACTTTTATATAAAACCCTTGCTATAAGCTTATACTATAGTGAAGCTCTCCCTCCTTACCACTTTGTACTCCTTGCGTTATCAAGTTTATTTATTCCACCATGCGCTCTTCTATTGTTACTCTTTTTGCCTTGTGGCTACTACCTGCTGTAACCCTAACACTTACGGTTCCAGTACGACAGTACCACGAATCGAGCCTCGGACTTCCTTTGCTTCCTAACCACCAAGTCGGCCAAGAAGTCCGTGCTAGAAAGCTAGCGCCTAATTTCAAGCAGGAGCTTCTAGTTACTCGAGACATCAAAAAAGGCTTTTATAATGAAGAGGAAGGGATAAAGCTTCGGGCAACATCGGAGGCCCACCCGAAGAAGCTTCCTGACCTCATACACGTATTGGAAATACTCAAACACGTCCTCGGCGAGGACAAAGTCCCGTGGGGTGTATTCGGTGGTTTGGCCTTTATACTCTACGGGGAACCTAATCGTCATACATCAGACATTGATGTTTTAGTTCAAACCAGTATCTCCAATCTTAAACGCCTGCTGAAGAAGGACCCGAACTTCATTGTTCCTTCAGACGAGGTGTACGCCAAGACAGGAAACATGCGGACTTACTATCAATGGAACAATGAAATCTTCCAGGTGGATTTCAATATCCCAGGTACGTAATCATCAAAGTCGCTGGTTTCCTAGTATGTCTAAGATAAAGTCCAGGTCTCTCAAAAGTTTGGAAATACAAAAACCTCGATTTTCTCATTACAGAAACTCATTTTAAGACAAGCGATCAAAAGTCAGCTTTAGTCTATTTGCTGCGCCTCGATGAGGTCTTTATGTCAAAGCTCAGGGCTATAGGCACTAGACCCCAGGAGAAGTACACTGATCTACAAGACGTTTCTTGGGTTATTGAAAACCACCCCGACGCTACTGAAACTGCACGGAACAAAGCACCAATCGAATGGCGGCAAAAAACAGTCAGCAGTCTTGCCCGTATGAGGTCACCCCTAGTAGGCAGGGCCAAGCAATTACTTGGCGTTGATAAGCAGTAGCAGTAGCGTCCCTAAACAGTCCTGACCCCCTAGGGTTAGGATTAGGACGTAGAGTTAGAAGGGGGAGTGGGGAGTATAAGGATAGGGGTTTACTGCTGTCTCCTAAAAGTATAGTATTGGAAGACAGTCTATTAATTACCTAGTAATTTGTTATATAGGCAAGAGGGGGCCTATGGCCTTTTATCGTGATTTCCAGAGCTTCTGCCGTTGCTGACTTTCACTTCGGCGGCCGATTTCACCAGCGAACAAGGGGGCACTTTCAGCACGTGATTTTCATACAGGTCAATTGTATTGCACTCAGGGCGATTTGCCCTCCGTTACCCCTAACTCCCAGCAAACTAGATGAACCCGCCCGATGGGCACGCCGCCGTCAAAGAACACTCCGGATTTCAACATCCCATCCGCCGTCACAGCCGCCGTCCCTGATCCGACCCGACCGTCCAGCCCTGTGTATCGCGCTGGGCGATACGCCATGGGTTTCCCATAGTTGCTGGCATCTTGAAGGACGGGTGATGTAAGGATGACAGAGAGGGACGAGACCAGAGCCTAGCTCCCGCCTTTTGTATGTCTGGCCACAGCCAGCAAGGTCGCTGGAGGAGCTATCTCCGTGTGACTCAAAGGCTCAAGGTTTTCAAAAACCTTGGCGGACTTAGTTATCGTCAGTCAACCTGCCGTTCAGTGGCTCTAAAGCTGTCACAACCTTGACAGTAGGTTCAACAGTGCCGTAGTCGCCAGGCTGTAGCTGATCGCCGTCGCCGGCGTTCGGCCGCCACGGGGTAATTCGCTCCCGGCCATGGTTAAAGTGAGGTCTAAGTCGGCAGTTGCTCTAACTTGTTAGGTATCCATAACTCATTAGATTATTGAGATACGGCACAGTCCAGAGGTGCTTTTATAGGGTTAAACGTACTATGATTTTACTATATTGGGTGAACTAGTCTAGGCAGCCTATGGTAGTCTAGAATAATTACATTAAATAGATAGTTAGATACTAAAAGGTATTTAGAGCATATATTATAAGTTGATTATTAAAGAGTTATAAAAGTCTATTCCAAGTCCTAGACTCAGTCTATTCTATATATAGTACTAGGTTATGAATTAAGGTATAGTAGGGTAAAGAGACGCGCAATGCTACGCTACTTGGCTCAACTACTTCCCACAAAGTTTGAGATGGTTTGCCGATTCACGATATCGAAACCTAGCAGGTTTCGGACAAGCCCAACACGTAACCATGCCCAGACAGGCGTAATCGGCGATATTAACTTGGCCTGCTTCGTCTGGAATATTCTTGATGTAGACGTTGCCGTTCGAGTCGCTACACATCTTGTCGAGCTCGGCACTCACACGGATGAGGTAGCGGAGAGTCATAAACAGCTGCTGGTTTTCAAAATAGATTTTGCAGCTTAGGCTCATATAAGAGCTCCAGGTGGACATTAGTTTCATACATACATGCTAACAGCAAGAATAAGACTCACAACTTCTCAGGTCCGACATCTAAACTCTCGCCATCAGCGGGCAACCCGTGCCACTCTGCTGCCTTTATTACCGTCTTCTTTTTCGCCATAGTTATCGGCACTAGCATACTTTTCCTACCCAGTTGCCTCAGTCAAGTTCCTCAAGGTGTTATTATATACTTTCTGCGCAACGCTAGAGCTTATTCTCTTACTAATAATAGCATCTGTGAATGCAAACTGCCACGTGTACTGGGAACAGGCTTGGCCACGTATATGGGTGGCGCCTTGCATATTAAGTGATGTATGCTCCTACAGTTAATGATCGCTACAACTTTCAGCAAATATCATTATACACACTAAAGGTCTCCCCGTCGTTGTAACTTCCTGTTCATTTTCTGTTTCATCCATTAACTATTGCTGGCAAAAGGGTATTTCTAGACTGTTATTTTAACGCCTAACTAACAGCAATAACTATCCAGAACATCAAGGCTGGCTGGAAGTGGGCTGGGTTATGGCCAGTATCTTCAAGGCGCCCTCTATCTAACTACCCGGTATCCAAGGCATCCACCAGCTAGAAGAAGGGCTAGTAGACTAGTCAGCCTAGCAGCCAGCAGTAGGATGAGGCTATATCTATCGTCCCATGGTCAACCCCTCATCAATCTTCAGATCTACAGCATCAATTACACCAATTAAGCTAGCTGGCTAAGGATGGGCTGGATACCCATCCGCTTTGTCACCTATCTAGAAAGGTGCAAAAGGGATATAATAAGCAGGTATGTAGAGCAGCCCTTCTAGAGCAACAAGTCCAGCATCTGCACGCCTATATAGATGCCCAGCAGTCACGCAAGAGGAAAAAAGTCCCATTACCACCCAATAGCACCTTCGCAACTATCACCCATATCCAGCGGGCCGGAAATCCGGTATCCAGCCAAATAGGAAGTCTGGATAAATCCAGCCTATCAGAATTATCTAGAGAGGCCAAAAGTTGCATATAGGTGGGTGGAAAACCTAGTGATATAAGTGGTGAAAGTGGTGGTGATAGTGATGATAATGCTGGTTCAGATGTAGTGGTGGTTCAGAAGTAGGGTGGGGCTATGAGGAAAGCGCGAAGTGTAATGTTCTGATACTGTGACAAACAACTTCCTGGAACAAGAGACATAATATACTGCGCGATTCTTAGCCGTATAGTGTGTTATGACTGGCTTGATAAGGTTAGCGCTCTTTTGATTATAAGTATTTATACTCTCCAAACAGTTACCAACTTCTGGTAATAAGCCGGCACCCTGCCTGCTATTAAGCTTATTTCCTATATAACCTAAAATATCCTCTAACTGTTATTATATTAGAAATTGCGACTCTGGGGTTTTAAGGATAGTAATAATAAGATTTTTGGGTAGCCTAGATGCTTATAGATAGTTTATTCAGCCTTTTCCTCACTTCTTTTAGTAACTATGCGCTTTAGAAATATTAGAAATAGGTCTTTATAAGAGAAAAGCTATTAAAGCTTAGTAGTATTAAAAATATATAATATCTATTACATACCTACTATTAGCTGCTTAGATAATCTTATCTTCTATCTTTTTTCCTAGGCCTGGATATTGCTGGTTAAGGAGACCTTCTATATTTGCATCCTGGTACGCTTAAATATCTTTATCCTTAGCTTAGATTTCCAGTAGTCTGCACTGCTTAAAGCGCTTTGGAGCATTAGGGTATTGTTATGTTATAAGAAGATTAATTTTGCTAAGTTTATATAATGTGTAAAGCAGTAAATACGCATAAGCATACTTATGATATTTATCTAAAGTATTAAATATAATAAAAACTTAGGAGAATATCTGTAAAATAAGCTTTAGTTCTTTTAATAGTTCCTCTTTTAATAGCTTGGTATTGCTTTTAGTATGCTTCTTGTAGAGGTATATTAAGTTAGTAGAAAGATAAGGTCTAGGTCTGGCTAGCTGGAATATAAAACTTAATAGTAGATAGTAATAGTTTAGCCTATTATCTTGTTTGGTGCTGTAATGTATTTTGGTAATGCTGTTGATAGTAATATCCGCTTTTTCTTTACGCAGCTATTTAGTAATAACTAACGCTATGGTAGTCTTTCCCGCACCTAGGATGCTATAAAAAAGCAATATGCTCCCTTATTTAGATACCTAGAATTGGAACTGTGATGAACCGTAGCGTCTAGTCATTTCAGAATAAAGTAGTTGTTCCTTTTAAGAATCTATCTACGGACTAGAGAACTAGTAGAAATACTAGTTTAATAAAGGTCTATACGGTTAGTACGCCACTTCTCAAGTAGAGATCACTAAAACTAGCTACATAAAGCTATTCTAGCTTTATAATATACCCCCCTAGCTATAAGATATCTTATAAGTAGTTAATATAAGCTTAAAATATATCCTTAATAAAAAAAAATAAAGTAATTATTATTTAATAAAGGGGTTCTTATCTCTAGAATATAATAAAGTAAATAAGAAAATAGGTTAAAAGGGGCTTCTTAACTACTAAGATATAGTTTTCTAGTAGGTAGTACCTTTCTTTATTACTCCTTCTTAGATTATTTATTCCTTTCTAGTTTATTTCCTAACTATTTAACTAGAAGGAATAAGTAATTTAATAAGAGAAGGAGCTAACTATTAGTTTCTAATATAAAAAGACCTTTTTTACCCTTTTAATTTTATTTTCTTTTCCTCTATATTATTAATAAATTAACTAAGTAAGTTTTCCTCCTTTCTATTTTATAATCTTATTTTAAGATATATATTAGCTAATCTTCTATTTTTTAAGTAAAAAATAGCTAAAAAGTTAGAGTAAAAATTTGTTAATACTTAGATTTATAAATTTTAGTATCTTTCCTCTAAAGAAGGTATCTTAATCTTTAAGAATTATAGTCTTACTAAAATTAATTATTATAATCTTTATATTTACTTATTAAACCTTTAGTTAAGTATAAATTACTTAGGAAATTATACTAAACCTATTAAAAAGGTAAGTTCTAAGGAGGTTAGAAAGCTTCTTAGTATTATATCTAAGCTAGTTACGTTTAGTCCTAATAACCCTTTAGTTAATAATCTAATTCTTAGTAACGCTTTAGCTAATAAGCTGATTCCTACCCTTAAGGAGTAGGATATAAATAATTCTCTAGCTAGAAAGAAGAAAAAGAAGAAGAAGCTAAGTAAGACTACTAAGGCCCTAAAGTATTAGAAAGAGCTTTATAATACTAAAAAACACCTCTATAAGTAGATTCTAATATATATTCTCTCTTTATTCCTAACTTCTTAAATATAAAACCTAAGTTAGGTATAAAGAATCTTATTTTATTTACTAATAACTTATTAAAATTAAAATTCTATACTAAGTAAGACCTAGTTATTAACTATTAAAAACGTTAGAAAGAGGTATCTAAATAGACCCTTTTTAAGAAGAAGGCTTATAAGGATCTTATTAAGAAGTAGCGTCTTATTAAGAATATATTAGTAAGCACCCCTTTAAAAAAGGATTCTAAAGTAAAGGCTACTTTAAAGGATATTTCTAAGAATAAAGATAATAAATATAAGTCTATTTCTAAAAGATTAAGTACTAATAAAGTAGAGAATAAGCTAGATCTTACTTATAATTTAAAAAGTAGTTACCTAAGTTCTCCTTCTCCTCCTCCTAAGAAGAGAGGTATAAAGCATAAGGCACCTAGTTCTTTAGGTTTATATAAGTAGTATAAGACTAGAGATATAAACTTATTTAGAAGACTAATTCTTAAGCCTAGACTATACTAAGAAGTTATATATATTCTATATATTAAGTTAATTCTCTATAGAAGTTTATAAGGAGAATATATTAAAGGGAAGAAGAGCTGTATTTACTATTTATAGAGATACTCTTAGTATATTCCTATTCTAGGACATCTTTAAGATAATATAATAGTATTTATAAAGCTTATTTATAGTAGAACTATATCTAAGTTAGTAAGTTTCTTAAATAGGATCTAGTTAGAAATTAGCTAACTATATAAAAAGGCTCTTAGTTTTATAAATAAGACTCTCTAAAGTACCCTTAATTAGTTTACTATTACTTCTAAGCTTTAAAAGAAAGCTATTAAGAATACTAGCTAGCCTAATCTAAATATTCCTATATTTAGTAGCCCTACTTAGTATCTACCTTCTTAGCTAAGTTATACTAATAATTAGATTTCTAAGGTAAAAGGTTATTCTTACTTAGTTATAGTTTATAAAGATTATTTAGTAATACTTAGTAAGATAAATAGGGTATAAGATATACTTTATTTAATGTTTATTACTATATATAGACTAAATACTACTTTAGTTCTAGCTTTTAATAGTCTTCTTAAAAACTATAAGGGAGCTATTAAGAAGTACTTTTAGTAAAGTAAAGATTACTTAAGAATAGTCTTTTAAAGCAGACTTATTCTAAATTTTAAAGATAGAATTAGTTAGGAAAATAATATTATCTAAAAACCTAGTTTTAAGGTTATTTTCTTTTAGGAATCTAAGTAGTATCTAGTTAGGAAGGGGGTAGTTTTTTTATACTAAGGGATTTTCTAATTAGGAATAAAAGAAGTTTTCTCTTAATAATTACTAATAGTATTTTTCTTAGAACAATAGGTAAAGATATATAGGATAGTAGATATCCTATATAAGAATATATCCTATAGAAGCAAGAATATAGGATAACAGGGGTAGAGATATATTGAATATAAGGGGTTAAAGGGATAGAAGATATAAAGAGAGTATAGTAGTTAGATTGTTACTATAGATATTGCTTACTTAGAGAGAAAGACAGTAGTGTAGAATATAGGAGATTCCCATCCTTATATAACCGTATCCAGCTTACTAGAATATTCCATACTTGCGTAAGCTGCTTAGAAATCAACTAGATAGACGCGTAAGCACTTAACCCTAACTGAATAACCCTAACTTAAAGAGATAACCTAGATAGTTAGAGAGAGGAGTAGTAAAGCCAATCTTGCTCCTGATAGAATCTTCTAGCATCAGGATGTGATTACGTAATCACCTGCTTACGTAATCAATATATATATTAATCTACTAGTTTAGTAGATTATATATATATATATATCTTATATATAAAACTCTATAATAGAGGAAATATAAGATAAAGAAGTATAGGAGTATTAGAGAATACTCTTACTTCTAACAATTTTAGCTAAGAATAAGGTTCTTAATAGTTTTACTTTTTTAACTTTAATAGCTTAGTTATAAATTCTATTTTATTTTTATCTTTCTAAATAAATTTACGTATATTAATAAGATTTATAAGTACTCTAAAGTACTTAAACTTTATATATATAAGGTTTTTAGTAAGTCTATCTACTAGTATGTTATTTATTAAGATATAAACTACGTTAAAGTTCCTATTTAAGAATTCTTATTTTAACTATATATTTTAAATATTAATATGTTATAATTAGGTTACTAAGTGTTCTCTTTATTAGATTACTAATCTAATTATTTATTTGTTATTATAATGAATTTTCTAGACGTCTCTAAGTAAGAGAGTAAAGTCTTAGAATAGTCTTTTTAAGGCTATTACCTCCTTTATAGTTTGTTCTAGGCTTAGGAGCTTAGCTTTAGTTATTAAGGTAGTAACTATTACTTAGTATATAGCTTTTTACTAAATAGTACCTCTAAAAAGTAAGAAGATATATCTTTAAGATAAATATCTTATCTCTTTATTATTAGTAAATAAAGAGTCTATTATACTTATAAGTATATTCTTACCCCTTATATTATTAAAGTAGATTATAAGGTAATATATTAAATATAAGTAGTAGATTACTTAGTTTACTACTTTTATATAAATTAGTAAAGGATTTATTAGGTACTATAATAAGATTAAGTATATAAAAGTAACGTCTAGTTATATTATAATTATAGTAAAGAGGATTAAACTAAGTTTTAATTAGTATTTATAAATCTACTCCTTTATTACTTAGCCCTTATTTTTCTAAAAAGTTCTTAGTAGTAGGGGTATTATAAAATAATTCTATTATTAAGGTTAAATTATTTTATAATCTTTTTAATATATAAATTATAGACTAAGTATAGTTTTCTTAAGTAATAATCTTATATAATTTATATTCTAAGATAATATTTAGCTAGTCTTTAGTCTTTTATTTTATATGCTTTCTTTAGACTATTAATAATTACTTCTCTAGCTGTTTTATTATCTTAGTAGTATAAAACTAAGATATTATTAATATAGAAAATAATAAATACTTTTTATTTTAGATCTATAAAAAGATATAGGTCTTTATTTATAAGTTATAATCTAAGTAATTTTAATATTACTAAGAATTCCTTATACTATAGTAAAGGCGTGTTATATAAGCTATATAAAGTATATATAAGATAAACGTTTTTCCTATAGATATAAAAACTATTTAGGAATTAGTAATTAACTAGTTTACTATTTATTTTTATATTAAGAAACATATTAACTATATCTAGTTAATAGATTTCTAGATTAAATTAAGCTATAATTACTATTATAACCTAAAAAGTCCTTACTATAAGAGTTATTATATATGTCTATTAAAGTAGATTTTCCTCTTAAAGGTTACCTTATATATAGATTCTTACCTTACTTTAGTTAAGGAAACTATCCTTATTTAGTTTATAAGTATAAACCTACTTAAGTAGAAGTAGCTTATTTTTTATTTCTAAAGTATTAATTACTCTCTAAATCCCTTTCTTACTAAGCTTATTAATTTCTTTCTATATTACGTTTTAGAAGAGAGTCTTAATATTTTCTAGTAGCTTTAAAATATCTTTAAAGTATTTTAGTAAATCTAGAAGTTCTAATATAAGATACTTCCTACTTAGTATAGGTCTCTTTTAGGTATATATAGTACCTTAAATTAATTTTATTACTATTACGTAAAAGGTTTAATATACTTAGTCTGCTTCCTTTTTAGCTTTCTACTAATTAGGTATATAGGTTAAGAAGAAATTATTTTATTCTCTATTTATAAAGTAGAGTTTTATCTAAGACTTATCTATTTAGATTAAAGTATTATAAGTAATATTAGATTTACTTAGGAATTTACTTATTAGTAATTTAACCCTCTTCTTTAGTTAGGTAAAGAAGTTTTATATTCTTCCTCTTATCTAATAAGGTAATTATTAGTTATCTTACTTATTCTTAGGTAGTAATCCCTTAGCTCTCCTATTTTATCTTACTAGTTAGGTATAGCCTTTTACCCCTTAAGCTAATCCTACTTAGGATAAGTAGTTTATAGATCTTATATTCTTAAAGTATAATAGCCTTTCTACTTTAAAAGTTAAGTCTAGTAGTTATACTTAGCTAATAACTCTATAGTCCTTATTAGGACTATTAGTCTAAATATAAATTACGTCTTTAATTTATTCCTTAGATAGGGATTAGCTAGTATTACTAGCTATACCTATAGTAGTGTCTATAGTGTCTTTTACTAGCCTAGAATTATACTAAAGTTATATTTCTACTACTTCTATACTTAGTAGGGTAATATCTATTACTAGCTCTAGCCTAGGTGTTAATTCTAGTATAAGAAGATTTCCTTTAGGAAGCTTACTTTATATATTAGTTTTAGTAATAAGATTATTTAGTTTTAAAGTATTTAGTTTAACTAATACTTCTAAAGGGTCTTTTATTAAGAGATCTATTAGATCTAAGATACCTAGTATTTTAAGTACTATATTTAAATTTATTAGTAGTATCTTAAGCTTAATAATTTTTTATATAACTTTTAATTAGATTACTATTTATAAATCTATTAGTAAATAGAATTTTATTTTATTAAAAGTTATATTTTAGGTAATAATTACTTATTAGAGACTTAGAACTTAAATTTAGTATAGGTTATATATATTTAGTATATAGCCTACTAGATACCTAATATACCCTTAGGGAACTACTTTAAAAAGCCTTTTCTTAATACCTCTCTCTCTTTCCTACTTAAGAGGATAAGTATAGTATCTATAAGTATAAAGCTAGCTATAATATAGTTATAAATCCTAATTTAAACTTATTATATAGGATAGTATATACTACCTAAAATATTAGTAATACTAAGTTTCTTCTATCTTAACTAGTAATTTCTAGTTATTATACTTTTATAGGCTTATACTAATAATATATATAGCTACTATTATAGCTTTAGACTATAAATTAGTTAGTAAGTTAGCTATAGATATTATTTTAATTACTTAGGTTATTACTTCCTAGCCTGCCTGTTTACTCCCTCTAACTAGTTCCTTTATATAAGGTAGAGAAAGCTTTATATTAATACTAAGCTTTTAGATCTAGAGTTTATAAGTAGTAAATCCTTAAATTATAATTACTATATACTTAACGTCTTATCTAATTTTATAGATTATAAGCCTTTTTTACCTTTACGTCTATCTTTTAAAGAGGTAAAGTGCTTTAAACACCTTAAGAAGTATTTTATTAACTTATAGGAAAATAAACAGACAGCCTAAATATTTATCCTTAATAATAAGTATTTAGTATGCTCTATTAAAGCTTTTAGGATAATTAAATAGATCCTATATAACCTAATAATAGGGTTATATTACTCTTACCTCTAATATTTACCTAGAGATAACTTATAAAGTATAGGTTGTTATGTAATATTTATATTCTAACTAAGAAGGTGCTTATATTTTAACCCCTCTTATATTAGAAACTAGATATTAAAGTGTATTTAGTCCTAGATATCTAGAATAAAGGTGCTATATAGTTATATTATCTATCCTATCCCCTTATATATTACGTAAAGGTCTTAGTTACCTAGAAGATAATTTTAAAGTAGAAAACACTTTAGTATAACTATAGGGTACTAATAGGAATAGGTATAAGGAATAAATATTATATTATAAGAAAACTAGGTTAAACTTTTATATAAGACGGCTAACTACTTTATTTTTCTTAGGTGTTCCTTATTATAAGGTGTAATTAAAGCTATAATACTAAATATTTGCTTTTTATAGATATACTTCTAATATAACGTTTATATAGAAGTTTTTAACGTAGTAGATATTATTTAAAATTAAGTTAATAGTACTAAGTCTGTTTAGTCCTAAGAGGATTCTCCTAAGAATTTATTTTCCTTTCTTAGTAATAGGGAATAAAGTAGATCCTAACTTAACGTATTTATCTAGGCTAGGATCCTTAAGTAAATCTAGTTTAAGAAGACTAATATTATTAATAAGATAGGTAGTACTATAATTATTAAATACTATATACTTTAAAAGTATATAAAGACTATTATAGCTATATATAAATACTTTATATAAAATAGTTTCTACCTAGAGTTCCCTTATAATTAGGCCTAGGTTAATTATAATATAGACTATTAAGTTACTAGATCCTACTTTCTTATTATCCTTACTTTTATTCTTCTTAGGTAGGGCTTACTTCTAAAAGGCTTTGTTAGGCTAGTCTATCTATCCTTTATTAATAAGCGTGTATTAGAGTAGTCTCTACCTATCTTCCTTTAATTATTCTTAGATTTTTTTAGATTCCTCTTAGGATTACTTTAGGGTTATAGATTTTAATACGCCTCTTACTACTATTTTAATATATAGGTATTTAGATAGAGCTGTTATTACTAGGATACTATATAGGTATTCCTTTATTTTTAGTAAATAAGGTTTAGGATTACTATCTAAGCAGTTTAAAAGTATTATATACACCTTAGTAACTTTTCTTTTTCCCCTTATTAAGGTCTCTTTATAGTAGAGTATAATAAAAATTACTTTATATTTACTTAGTAATAAGTTATTCCTATTAGTTATCTTATTCTTAACTATATAATTTATAGCCTCTTTTCCCTATATAGGGGCTAGTTAGTTTAAAACTACTCTAAGAAATAATTTTATTATAAGATTCCCTTAGACTTCTAGGATTCTATATTACTTCCCTTAGAGGTAGTATCTCTACTATTCTATATACTATAATATAGCGTTAATATTTATATTAGCTCTTATAAGTACTATAAGATATTCCTTATAAACTACTATAAGTATTATAGAGTTATTAGGAGTATAATACTACTTAAGAACCCTAATTAGAGCCTAAAGTAATATATCTTTTTTAGTTAGGTTTTTAACTTTAGTTAATTTGTCTAGAATCTCTATTTAGGCTAGGCTAAGAAGTATAGGATTAACTATTAATTAAACCTAAGACTTAATTACTTTATAAGCTTATTTCTTATTAGAGTAGTTATTAATATCTTTCTTCTAACTAGTTTTAATTATATAAAGTATAACTATATTTAAAGTTAAGATAGTTATATATTAGGAAATAGGTCTGTCTTTATTATAATTATCTAGCTAGTTATTAAACGTCTAGTAGTTTAGTTTATTTATAATTTTTACTTAAGACTTACTATCTAGATTAATATATTCTTATATATCTTTACTATAAGTATAATATTTAAGGGTAATATACTACTTAGGCTAATTACGCTTAGTAACTAGCTTTATAGACTTATTATAGTTAGTTAACTTCTTAATTTTAGCTATAATAACTTTATTAGAAGGATATAAAGTAGAAAGAGATTAAGAATATAAGTATAAAGGTCCTAGATACTAGATTTAAGTATAATATCTAGGGGCTTCTTTATATAAGAGCTAGGCTTATAACTATAATAAACTATAGCGTCTAGTTATTTTAGAATAAAGTAGTTATTCCTTTTAAGAATCTATCTATAGACTAGAGAACTAATAGAAATACTAGTTTAATAAAGGTCCGTGCGGTTAGTGTGCTACTTCTTAAGTAGAGATCACTGAAACTAGCCACACGAAGCTATTCTAGCTTTACGATAGGAACTGATTATTCTTAAGCAGCTAACTATTAGATCTATATTAATATTAAAGCGCATAGTAAGCCCTAAAGCCTTGGGGTGCAAATCCAGTTAAGAATTATGTAATCCCTGATATCTTGTTAGCTAAGGGCCTTAGCGATACTATATAAAAGCTTAAAGCTACTGGATTTTGCCTATTAATTTTCATATGGAATTTCCTCTATAGACCTAAGTATCTGTGCAGCTTGTTTAAATAATATTCTTGCTTTTCCTAAGGTATCTTTCCACACCGCCTTCCAGCATTTTGCTAAAAAGATATTGATATGCTTGGTATAGTTAGATTAAGAATTGCAGAGCAGCTTAACATTAACTTCAGCTAGCGTTTTCTTAAGGCTTGTGAGAATTTCATGTGGCTTCTTTGTGTGGGCTTCTGTTGGACACCCCTCGATAAAATACTCCATGTCTTTGATAACAGGTTTGAAAAGTTCAAGACTTGGTAGGAATATTAGATTCCATAGATATTCTTTTCTTGAGGAACACATATGTATCTGAGAAATCCTGGGATTGGGAAGGAGGCTGGGTGCCTCAAGCCTGGAATATAGAATCCATATCAGTGACGTCTTTAGATTCCTGGCCAAGTTGCTTGATCTGACGCAGTTTTTCGTTATTGCGAGAGCAATAGGCAGCCTAACACATAGAAAGCTTAGAGGCATTTTAATCCTCAAAACTTTAAAGCCAGTTCATAATACCGTGGTCTAATTATATTAGCTAGCTAGTTAGAAATTCAGATAGGGGTTAAAAGGTTACACCTACTATCCTCCTCCTAAGCGCTCTCCAAATACACTCAGCACTTTTCAGCCGCATTATATAGAATTCTAACTAACTTCCTAATCCACAACAAAGCAAACATAGTATACATAATTATCAAAACCTCCTCTAACATAACACAATCCTTACTATAACTAGTAAACTGCTATATATAAATAAAGATATTACTAAGGTAATATATAATACTTTCTATAAACCCTTTATTTAAGAAAATCTAGAAAGCATAACAGTCTTTATTCTCCTCTATAGCTATAGTAGTAATACTACCGCCCCCTTTTTATAGTTATAAAAAAACACAAGTTTCTAAAAAAGCACCTCTTAGCATCCTAGAGAGTATAGCTACTAAGCTATATAACAAGATATAACCTATTTACTAGCTATAAGATTAAAAATAAAACAAGGACCTTATATCTATTTAACTTAATCGTTCTAGACCGCTATAGGCTGCCTAGAACAGTTCACCTAATATATAGTATAATTACTATATAAATATATAGTATAATCACTATATAGTTAACCCTATAAAAGCACCTCTAACCTGTGCTATATCTTAATAATCTAATGTATTATAGATACCTAATAAGTCAGAGTAACTGCTGACTTAGACCTTACTTTAACTATAGCTATATATGTAAATTGCCCTGTAGTGCCTATCTATTAGTATGGCTTGGTGTTACGGCCAGATTCCTAATAGTAGGTAGTCTGCTAAAGTATAGCTAAGGCTATAATGCTGATTAATAGTAATAGTAACTTACTGGTGTATTAATTACTTAGTAATTAGTTAGATAGTTAATAGGCTAGGTAGTTTATATAGCTTAAGGTAAAGTATTATAAAGATAAGCAGGTAAGAAGAGTCTAAAAGTTATCTAAAGATATTTTATAAGTTAATTACTAAAAAGCTATAGAAATCTATCCTTAAGTATATCTAAGTCTATCCTATATATAAGTCTATCTTAGTACTCTTAGTTATAATCCTAATAATCTTATTAATCTTAATTACTTATATACTCTATAACTTCCCTCTTACCTAATTTTTCTTAGTATCTACTATTAGTATAATATATAGGCTACTACTAAAATCCTTAATAGCTAAAAACCCTTTACCCCTTACCTTTAGTACCCTCCTATAATAGCTTTATAGCCTCTAGTAGGCTCTAGATTACTACTAGCCCCCTTAGCTAGTCTAGATTAAGGCTCTAAAGACCCTCTAGAGCTATCCCTAGCCTTAAGGGCTAAATACTACTATAGTACTAAGGCCTAGTTACCCTAGCCTAGCCTTATAGGAAGTTAGCCTAACACCTCTATAATAACCCCCTTAATAGCTAAAAGGCTCTTAACTATAAATAGGGTAGCTACTAAAGCTATTTTTATAGCCCTTAATAAAGAGGCTAAGTATTATAAAGCCTAAAAAGATATCTTTATAGCTATTACTTAGTTTATAAATAATATAGTCTCTTACTTTAATGGGCCTAAAAAGTAGATTATAAAGAAGGCTATAGCTTATATAATTTAAGCCTTAAAGAGGATTATAAGAAATAAGGTAGTAGCCTTAGCCCTAAACTAAAACTAAGTTAATATAGTAGCCTTAGCTATAATAGTAGCTATAGCCTTAGCCTTAGGCTTAGCCTTAGTTATAGCTTAAAATCTAATTAAACCTTAGGCTTAAACTTAGACTTAATCTTAACTAAAGGAGGACCTTAAGGTTTTTACTTATATCCCTAAAAAGGGCCTAATAGCTTTTAGAAAGAATACCCCCTTTACCTTATACTATATAGTTTACTAGGCCCTTAGGCTTTAACTAATAGATATCTTATATATCTACTATATTATAACTAACTACTTATTAAGACTCCTAAATAAATAGGTCTAATAAGCCCTCTTTATAAATAAATAAAAACTAATAGATAGCCTAAAAGCCTATAAGGTTAAGACCTTTATTAAGTAGTTTATTTATATTATCTTATACTACCTTACTAAGTTATAAACTATTAATAGGAATACCTTTAACCTAAATACTTTAGTTAAAAAGGAGGTCTTTATATAAATAGGATATAAGCCTATTTAGGCCTATTAATCCTAACTTAGTATAAACCCTATTATAAATAAAGTCTCTTAGATTATCTCCTTCTTTATAAAAGTACTACCTTTTAGACTCTTTAACTAAAGTAGTAAGTCTTAGCTTATTTAAAAGAAAAAGACCCTTATTTAATATAACCCTAGCTACTAGGGATACTACTTAAACTAATACTATAACTAGTAGCTACTTTATAATAACTATAGTAGGCCTTTAGGCTCCTATAAGACCTAGCCTTATATAGCTAAACTAAAGTATACTAACTATATTAGCCCCTTTTAAGCTAGCTATAAGGACTACTTAGTAAAGCCCTTAGTAGTTAATAGCTCTCCTACCTTCTTAAGATAAAAGGAACTCTCCTAAATCTATAAGGCTAAGTAGAAGGCCTATAAGGCCTTTTACTAAAATAGCTAGGTAGGTAGCTAAGTTACTTATAACTAGTAGCCTAGTAGTAGTCTAATAAGCCTTTAGTCTAAAGTAAAGTAACTATATACTTTTACCCCTATTTAAGACTTAATTATTATAGTAGACGTTAGTAATATAGTAAGCTTTAGTAGTATAGAGGAGAATAAGGCTAGAATAAAAGCCTTTAATAGTAACCTTATCCTATTACTACTACCTACTTAGTATACCTTAGCTACTTTAAGTAGTAAAGCCTAGTAAGTAGCTTAGAAGCCTAATTATAATATTATTAATACTTATACCTACTTTAACCTTAACTTAGAGTAGTAGGCTTAAAATAGCTACCCTATAGGTATTATAGGTTACTTAGTATAATATAAGAAAGATAAGTATAGCTTATATAGCTCTTTTAAAGCTTTACTAAATAGATTAAATTAATATAGTACTAATCTAAAAGCCCTAAATAGACTATAAAGATAAAATATAGATTAATATATACCTAGGCTTTAACTCCTATACTTTAGTTAACTTCTAAAATAGTAAAGATATAAGACCTAAGGTTATAACCTATATATAGAAGGGTCTAAAGCTATAAATATAGTAATAAAAACCTACTTAGTTAAGAGACGTCTTATAGCTTAAGACTAGTAACTTTATTATTATAAATATATATAGGCTACTAAGGAAGCCTATAAACTAAGTAACTAACCTCCTACTAAAGTATAAACTACTAGATAGAGCCCTTATTACTAAGAATCTTAATACCTACTATTTATTTTAGAAGCCTAAGACCTCTAGTTAGAACTAAAGAAATAATATTATAAAATAAACTAATAGCTATAATCTTTTATTTATTAAGAAGGTTAGGACCCTTACTTATATATATAGGTATACTCTTAACCTAACCTTCTTAAATATTCCCTTTACTAAGGCTTATATTAGCCTATACTTATACCTAAAGGTAGATTACTAAGTAATTACTATAATTATCCCTATAGATAGGCCCCTAAGATATAAATATTAGACTAAAAACCTAGTAGTCTTAAAGTTAGCCTTACTATAGCTAGCTAACCTAATAAGGATTAGGGTTATAGCCTTACTTACCCTAAGGGAACTACTTAATCTAGTAAAGGTAGACACCTTAGCTACCTAACTAGTAAACGTCCTTAATATAGCTATTTAAGCTATAAGTAAGAGATAGTCTAACTAAGGTAGAGGAGCCCCCTAGTAGATAGATAAGTACTTAGAGGCCTACTAAGCTATTATTAAGGCTAGATACCTATAGGCCTAAAAACTTAGGCTAGTTATACCTCTTCCTCTCCTAGAGGAATAAAAGGTCTTCCTAATAACTATTAGGAGGGTAAAATATACCTACTAAACTACTAAGATTAAAAGGGCTAAAATAAACTAAGATTTATATAAGATACTAAGCTAGTAGAAGTCTAGCTTAGCTATTAAGGCCCCTCCTCTTATAGTAGAAGGATAGGTAATTAATAATATATATAATAAGGCCTAAGCCTTATAAAAGGCCTTATTAGAGAGGTTTAACTCTATAGATAACCTACCTAAGGACCCCTTTATAGTCCTAATAGTTATAAGGTGTTATATACTTTAGTAGTATATAGCTAATATAAAAGAAGTATACTAAGCTACTTTTATAAAGGTTATAACCCTTAGGACTAATAGGATTATAATAAAGCTACTCTAATATACCTAAGACTTAGTAGCCTAACTTATATATAGGCTCTTTTAGGCTTATATCTAAATAGGCTACTTCTTAAGGCCCTTCTATAATATAGAGATTATTATAATCTAAAAGCTAGGGAAAATAGACTTCTCTAAGACTAGGTCTTAGTACCTAATATCCTTACTATCCTATTTAGGTAAAGGCCTAAAGTAGCTAATAGTAAAGAGGATAGCCTACCTTATAATCCTAAAAGGAGTTACTAGCTTATAGTAAGTTAGGGGTTTACTAGAGAGGGCTATAATTAACCTAATAACCTATCTAGCCTATAAGATTAAAAAGGCTTTAAATATAAGGCTTACTATAATATTAGTAATAATAAATATTAAGGGGGCTTTTAATTCTATCTTATAAAACTAACTTATTATTAAGCTATAATAGTAGAGCTAGCCTAGTAGTCTAATTAGACTAATCTTTACCTTTACTTCTAGCTAAATAGCTTAGGTTAGGCTAGAGGATATAATTATAGAGGACTTCTCTCTACTTTATAGACTACTATAAGGCTTCTTACTATCCTTAATCCTCTTCCTACTCTATATAACTAATATACTAGCTAATAATTAAAAGCTATAGTTTAGCTATATAGATAATATAGCCTTAGTAGCTATTAGCCTTTTACTAAAGGGAAATATTATAGCTTTAGGCTAGGAGATTATAAGTATCCTTAACTAAAGTAAGGATAATAAAGTAGCCTTTAACCTAGCTAAGTATAAGGTAGTTTACTTTAGTAGAAAATATAACTAAATAGTAGATTAGCTAGATATCTAGGTAAGAGGCCTAACTATTAAGGCCTTAACTAAGCCTATAAGATAGCTAGGAGTCTAGTTTAATAGGAGACTTACCTTTTAATACTATATTAAAATAAAGGTAATAATAGTAAAAAAGGTAGCTTATTTCCTATAGTACTTATTAAATATAATAGGGGAGCTCTTAGTAGCTATAGGCTAAAAAGTAGTTATTTCTTATATCCTCCTAATAGCCTTATATAAAGTAAAGACTTAGTATATAGGCCTAACTAGGCTAGCTCTAAGTAGTAATAATAGTAATAGTAGTAATACTACTTTATAAATAGCTATAGCTAGTATAAAGTAAAAAGGCCTAACTAGTAGAGTTAGGAAGGTTATTATAATAGTAGTAAAAGCTATCCTACTTATTTAGAGAATTATACTAACTAGTAGCCTTATCTAAGACGCTAGCCTACTTATAGTAGAGGTTACCCTTAAGGTAGTATAACTATACTTTACTATATACTTATAAAAAGTAGACTAAAATTATCCCTTAGTCTTAAGGCTTTTATAGCTAGAGTAGAAATAAATAAGGCTCTAGAGAATAGATAGCCTCCTACTAAAGTACTTAAGGTTAGTACTCTTATAGCTATAATACCCTTTAGGGTCTCTTAACCTTATAGTTATATAGATAAAAAAAGTAATAGTTAGGATCTTTTAGGCCTAACTTAAAATAGTACTAAAGAAATATATTATTATTTACTTAGATAGCTCTAGAGGCCTTAGGGGTGCTATAGGGTTTAGCTTTATTATCTACTATAGTAGAAAACATATAGCCTAAGGCTATAGCTACCTTAATATAATAAAAGTATTTAATAGTAAGGTAGAGGGGGTAAAGGTAAGACTCTAATAAGCCCTCCTTACTTCTTAGGGCTAGCCTATATATATCTATATTAATAATACTAGTGTTATATAAGGGATCTAAAGTAGTATCTTAGACTCCTTATAAGCTATCTTCCTTAAGATTTAAAAGGTAGCTAAGATATATAATATATAAACCTATTAGTCTTTAGGGTACTAAGGTATTAAGGGAAATAAAGAAGTAAATAGCCTAGCTAAAAAGGGTATAACCCTATTAGTCCCTAAAGGCTAACTAGCTACCCTTTTAGGGATTAAATAGCTTACTAAAAAGTATATATACCTCTAATATAAAAAATAGTAAAAGTAAGAGGTAACACCCTATTATACCTAACTAAGGCTTAAGGCTTCTCTTATATACCTATTAAAACTAGCCCTTCTATAGGCTATTTTATATTCTCTCCTAATAGCTTAATTTAGCTATAAGGACTTTAAATAATACTACTAATACTTTAACTATATAAAAGTACTGCTTACTTACTCCTATAGGGAGGTAAAAGAGGTAAACTACTTAGTCTACTACTAAAAGACCTTTATAAAGAGGTATTAGTAGCCTACTTTTTACCCTTTTAGCCTACTTAAGCCTATAAGACCTATAGGGTCTCTTAAGTAGTACTATAAGGGGTTAATTATTAACCTAATAGGCTTTTAGGCCTTCCTCTATATAATAGACTTCTTCTAGAAGATCTATCTATAGTACTAAGGACTAAGTTATAACCTTAGCCTTACTAATAATACTGTTAATAAGGATTAAATAGCTATAATAGAACTAAGGAACTAAAGGGAACTAAGGATAGATAGAATATATAGCAGCCTATAGGTAAGACTTAGAGGACGCTAGGGGAGATATATACTATAGAGTATATAGCTTAAGCCTATAGCCCTTTATACTATATACCCTTTAGGAGGTTAGCTATAAGGGTGTTTATACCCTTACTACTATAGCGTTAAATATAATAATAATAATAATAATCCTAGGTCCCTATTAAAGTATATATTCTAGTAATATTACCTATTAGACGTTACTAAGAAGATAGTTTTAATTACTAAATTACTTATAGAAGCGTAGTAGCTTTATATTAGGAAAAATCACCTAGGCTATAAGTATTACTAAGTAATAGAAAACTTTAGTCTACTAGTATTTATATAGCTTAAAAAAGGGTAAATAGAAGCTTAATTAGAATATAGTTAGAATATAGTAAGTAAAGGGCGTTATATACCTTAGTATAAATCCTATTTTTATAAAAGGCTAAACGTTATAGCTATTAATATAATAGTAATCGAGAAGTCGCTGCTTCCCCCTCCGGTTTGGCGGCACCTCCCAATCGGGCATGGCGCCCACGCCGCTTTGCCAGTGCACCCCTGTCCGTCCCAATTGACGCCGCCTATAAATATTGCGTCGCGCCTGCCTTTTGACGTCGACCTTTTGTACCATCTACCTTCCCTCCCAATATTTTCATGAAAAACTAGTTGCTCGGCTTCCCTGCTTCCCCTGAGTCGCACCCCTGCCTGAGAGCGGTGAGACTCTTTCTCTTATGTTGCTGCCTTGGTCTGTTGCGCCGTGATCTCGGCTCTAGCTCTCCCCATGTCGATACGTTCCATACGACCTAGGTGCCTGTCTATCTAGCTCTGCCTGCTCTGAGTTTGGCTCCTACTACACCTTGAAATGATGAACTTGTTCTGACTTGAAAGTAGGAAATCTGGACGCTTGTAGGCCAGAGATGGGGGCTGGGCTGAGTGTGTAGCTATGAGAGGCAAAGTGAAGAGAACCGTCATGTGCTGCTGGAACTAACTTTCTGCTGGGTGACTGCGCGATGGGTTTCTGAGTCTTGCATATTTTGATACCTCGGATGTAACTTGTTCTATGGCCTAGGTTTGCTGCAGTTCACAACCTACCCCCTTGTTGACTATGTGCTAACCTGGTGACGTAAGGGGGTTTGTTAGGCCATTTTGCCTTCAACTTAAAGCCTAGACTGGTCTGCATGATTTTGCTCTTAGGCTCCTTTGTCATATTCGGACCGACTCTCGAGATGCGCGCGCTGAATGCCTGTTTTGGGACGAGCCTCTTGAGATGGATGAATCATGATTGTTGCGGCACGGCGGGCTTCATGCGTGTCTGCCTTGCGCTTTGGCCTGGCTAGTATCCCTTCTGCCTAACGCATAACGCCTCGGGCAAACTGAATGGTAGCCTAGACGGCGATATAGCCTGTTTGGTCTTTATGATGGTATATTAATCTCTGGATATTGTCTCTGAAACCTTGTCAAGCTAGCGGCTACTCTGAGAACTATTGAGAGATGCATACGGGACTTTGAGAGGCCGGTCTCAGGTTGAGTAGCATCCATGAGGACGTGGTCTTTTAGTGACTGCTGATTGGCAACACAATGACAATATCTACAAACAGCGGCGAACAAATGCGCTTGAACAGTCCAGGCGTTGTTTGTACAGGTATTCGAGTTCAGGGGGGACCCCTTGGCGCGCTCGATGTTCTCCTTTTCAGACCAGACGAAGGCGTTGACGCATTGCACTCGTCGCTGAATATCAACTACTTAAACGAGTGCATCTGTCTGATAGACTTCGACACTCATCTTTTCAAACATCAGACCTTTGGAACTCTTCCAACCTTCAATCGAAAATGCCCATCAATCTTGACAATATTTCATTCTACTCTGCTCCAGCGCAAGCTGTGCGTTCATCGGCAGCCAGAAACACAAAAAAACAGGCTTTTGATCCTTCTTGTTTGACGATGAGAAGAACCCCGATACCTTCTTCAGACGCCACAACAACCGGACCCGATGAGACCACAAGCCATAGTGATAAAAAGTCAATTCTGTCATCCCAATCCCTTGCAGAGGCAACTTTTCACGATACAGTCACTCCAAAAGACACGAGCTATCTGCGGATTGAATACCTCCGAGCATCAGGCGATATGGACCACAGCCCAGCCAAAAAGCCTGTGGTAGTGGACTTCGACAAGCGCGAGAATTCGCCTGAGCCGGCGGCTTGGTCTGCCAACTGTCTACCAGTCTCGTTGCCCTTGCTGCCGTCCGAGGGTTTCGATGCCGCAATGTTTCCCTCGCACCCAGGTCCCCAAGCTGCTAAGAACACGGCCGACCCGGCTATCCCTCAAAATTCGACCAAGAATGCATCGACTGTCAGCTTGGAGACCCCTGCCCGAGAAACCACTCCGCCCTACACCGAGCAGCTGCCCCAAGTGAATCAAGCAGCCGATGATGACTCTATGACCTGGCTGCAACATGAACAATCCCTTCCATCCAGTGACGCGCAAATTGGAGAGGCCTCAGAATCCCTGAGACGGACTGCCGAAAAGTCCGGCACAATGCAACGTCCAGCTGTGGCCGAAAGTGGACTGCCGTACTCTAGTTTGGCATCCCTAGGCCAATCCACGTCATATCACACCGAAAAGTACACACGCCAACTCATCTCTGGACAAGAGACTCCTAATCCGTGGCCAAACGCTGGTGGCGGGGAAAGTGGCCCAGGCTCAACCGATCGAAGCGAGCTGCTAGTCACTGAAACTGCGTCTCATTCCAGCAATTGTTCACCTTTGCTGAATGAAATGCACAGGAACGCTGATAAGACAGCAGCAGATGCTCCTTCTGTGTCCTTATCTCTAGTCCATTGCCGAGCTCGCAAATCACGACTACTGGTGGGGGCTTATGCCGAAGCCGATTCGGACCCGGAATCTAGCATTGAGGATGGCACTCATGAAACTAATGATGACTGCTTCGGAGACCAAGCCAACTCAGGCAGAATTCAGCAAGGGCCTCAGGGCTATGAGGACAATTCTGACCAATGCGGTCAGCCAAAACTCAAATGTCGCAAAAGAAACTTCCAGGAAACTATTAGTACCACTAGGGCTCTAAGACCACGAGACACGCCATTGCAATCAGCATTAGAGCCAACACAAAGGTCACAGCGGGTTACAAAGCAACCAAGGACAAGTGGAGTTCTGAGCCCGCCAGTCTCTCCTGCTTCTACTAGTAACGAAATAGACCCTAAATCCTTCTTTGCACGATATGATAAGTGGCCTCTCAAGAATGCAGTCTTGAAACGCGTTACAGATGGATTTAAAACGACATTTCAACTGCAATGGGAGCAGTCGCCCACAGAACGACAACAAACGCACTGCTATCCCTTAGTAAGTGGGGCCCTAGGCTCTTTGCTGAAGAGATGAAAGTCTGCGAGGCGGTCAGCTAAGTCCAGATGCCCCTTTTCAGAACAAGAGAATCAACTCTTGGTTCAACTGAAAGGACAGGACCTTTCATGGAGGGAGATCCACAACCGTTTCTTAAGTTCCTTTCCTAGCTGGTCTCTCGGGACGCTACAAGTCTACTTCTCTACTAAGCTAAAGATGACGAGATAAAGGGCTTGATGAGGTGTAATACATGCATGTAAATAGTTTGATGGATTGAGAGAATGATAATGGACTTGGATATTTAAGGAGAGATCTATTGTAGGTCTTTAAATACAGCAATATGTCAGATAGCGTTATCACACTAATTATCATCCTAGAAAAGTTCGCGGTGTTAAGGAAAGAAACTGCTTGTCTAGTATGTCCTGTGAAAACTGCTGCCCTATATCCTCAATGACCTATTTTCTTTCGACTATAATAGGATGACATGAAGCTGACAACGTATTGTTGACAGCTGTAATAATCCTCCCACCCGCCATCTGAAAGATGCGTTGCTTTCCAGACGCAAACATCCTCTTGGGTTTCGCCCTTCTTCTCTTCCTTGACCTTCTTGCTTTTTTTAGACCGGATACATGAGAACTCTTCTGTCTCTGCTGCTGGTTTGGGTTCGGGGTTAGGTTCTAGTATGGAGTCCGCCCCAGAGTCCGGCTGAGGCTTAGCCGCAACCTCCGCCGAGGGCTCCCCTTTAAGTTGTGTGGAGTCTAGGCCAGGCTCTGCCGGCCAATCAATGTCAGGAACAGGCTTGGGCTCGCTCAGCTGCGACTTGCTTGAACTTGGTTGTGCGTTGCGGCCACCACAACAAGGAGTTCAACTGCTCTCTTTTCACCTGCTAAAACCAAGCTTTTAATTAAAGAATGTGCATTCTTGGTTGCGTCTTTGCACATTACAATGAGCCAAATCTTAATCCCTTGCCAAGCAGACGAACTGTTTGTCTACGTCACCAGCATAGCAATCTGGAGTTCATACTAACCAGTCTAAACAGGCATAAAGCCATTATCGCGTACCTCTCTTCAATCAACCTCCCGAACGTCGCCGCTGCCCTTAGGGAGGAGCTGCAGATCGGCAAAACCTTTGATGCGGCCACCTCCAAGAGATACGAAGGTCTGCTGGAGAAGAAATGGACCAGTAGTATGAGGCTGCAGAAGAGGGTATGTCGTTTCTGTCTGCGCCGACTACTGTGAAACAGCTTTCACTGACGTCAATCTAGATGATGGAACTCGAGTCTCAAACTGCGTCCCTACAGCTAAAACTCGACAATGCAATACCAACATCGCTGTCCCAACGAACTGATGATCCCGCCAACTGGCTGCCCCGTTCCCCCGCCCGACACACTCTTGAGTTCCACCGCGAACCCATCACATGCGTTGCCTTTCACCCCATCTTTTCAGTCCTTGCCTCAGGGTCCGAGGACTGCACCGTTAAGGTCTGGGACTGGGAGCTGGGCGAACTTGAGAAGACTGTCAAGGGGCACACCAAAGCAGTGACCGATGTCGACTTTGGAGGACCGCGAGGGGCCACGCTGCTGGCTTCATGCTCAAATGACTTGACATCAAACTATGGGATCCTTCAGACGACTACAAAAACATTCGAACATTTTCTGGCCACGATCATAGCGTGAGTGCCGTCAGGTTCGTCCCCTCGGGAGCCACCGGCGCTCCAGGCTCGAGCAATCTTCTCGTTTTGGCCAGCCGCGACAAGACACTACGAATTTAGGACGTTTTAACCAGCTACTGTGTCAAGACACTACGAGGGCATATAGACTAGATTTGTGATGTTTGCCTATCGCTAGATGGCTACTTCCTTCTCTCGGTTAGTGACGACTATACAGGGCGGCTCTAGGATATTAGCGTGACAAATCCTAAGGTGAAGCTAACGCTCATCTGCCACAAACATGTTGTAACATGTTATATGTTTACACCACCCACTGCGTATATCCATCTAGCCAAACTTACAGGCTAGGAACCCCCGCTTGTAACGAATACAGCCGAGTTTATGGCAACAGGCAGCCGCGATAAGACGATTTGTCTTTGGGACGGCAGGGGGAATTGTATCAAGACCTTGACTGGCCACGACAACTGGGTGCGGGCCCTTGTTTTACCCTGGCGGCAAGTACCTGCTTAGTGTGTCCAATAATAAGACATTACAATGCTAGGACCTTGAACAAGGGGGCAAATGTATTAAGGTACTTAGCAACGTATACAGTCGTTTTGTCTTGTGCTTGCGTTAGGCACTAGGCATAGCTTGCGATCAATGTATTTAACCAATGCATGGCAACGATTGTCAAGGAAACTGCGAGCTAAACTCATTCGATCTCCTCACATTTTCGCATCATGATCATCAGGCTTTCAACGAAGCAGAAGTGGAAGCTTAGGCGATGATTTCTGAATGATGCACACAGAGAGTTTGTTACGCGCTGGCTACCGATGTTTCATAGGGACTCTGGTAATAGATCAACCAAGCAAATCAGAAACCAATACACACGATGGTCCTGATCCATCTACGGACAGCTAGACAGATCCGCACACCTTTAACGCCAAGGAGGATGTCGTCCAGCCACGTTTTGCCTGAGACCACATCTAATTAGAATTACTTAGGTCAATATGAGCTACATTTGGCTGTAAAGGCATAATGATTCGACTAGCGAGGCATCCGGCTCCTGGGTTTAAGCTAAATCCGGCTCCATTGGGTGAAGTAACCTTCTAGCCAGCTAATTCCATCACCGCTGTATTTTGATGCAGGGCATTCCGGTGCATCCAGTCCAGGTGCTGGTTGGCACCAGTTAAGCTAAGCCCTTATTACTGGTAATCCCATGCTGTATTAGATACAACAGTTAGCTAGAAAAGAACCAAGCCTCCTGTTACTAGTACTATGGCGGTTAGTGTAACCAGTCTCAGAAATCCGTCTTAGAGATTGGACCAGTAACTCGCGGTCTGATGGTGCCCGGTACTAGTCAAAGCATCTCCTGATAGGCTTGGTACCGGTCACTCAGACACCAATACCCAAGCTGCGGCCTGGGGACTAGTCAGCGCATTATTGTCCAGCCATGGTGATTAGTGGCAACTGTATCGTACAGGAGAGATACCAGTATCCCGCCTGCGCAACCTTCTATCTAGCCCTGGTCTTGGTGCCACAGCCTCGTTGTAACCAGTAGCAGAGACCTGACACTGTCCAGTACCCTGGATGCGGGATTTTATCTCCTGCTACCGGGGGCGGACGTGCACCGGTGACCTGAACCTTGGCCGCAGTCCCAGACCGGGGACAGACATTCAAGTGCATTGCAGCCAGCGGAGAAACCAGAAGTTAGGCAGCACTCATCGCAGGATACGATCGATAAAGCGGCTGATGACTTCTTACGCCTTTCACTGGAACAGCAAAAGCGACAAGGAAGGCGAAGAGGGGGAGGGAGACCTCACCTGCTTATTGCACAATTGTATTGCATAGAGCCAACCCTGGACGTAAGCCAGTTCCACCGCTCTCAAAGCCGGTACTGATTACCTGACAATTAAACTTGGAGCGGAAGTCGCATAGTACTGGAGCTGGCAATACATCGGGAGACCTTAGCATCCTGCATCAATGGGTCGGGTTATTACTATGCACCTCATAAACTGTTTAATGAAACGGCGATTCCTAAGTGCATTACTTACATGTCATCACAAACCGAGATAATTGGGCACTTCAGGATCGAATCACAAACCAGGTAAAGCTACACATTGGGGGGAGACTGTAGGTACGCAGAACCACAGCACCAGGCGCCAGGCCCCAGATAGATCCTAGCATAGAAGTCACGTTAGAAGGAAGCCAATGTCCACACAAAGGCGGTGCATAACTACATGTAGATGAAGGTTAAGTGCAAAGCGGGAATTAGGGGACAGCTGGTCAATGTTTTGTATTAGCGAAGTGGGGCGGTTCGGATTAACCTTTGAACGCGTCGGCCGTCTGCCAGACCCCGCCATCCAGGTATAGATAGCTGCTGATATAAGAAGCGGCTTCATAACAATCCTAGAGTGACGAGTGAGATCATTCCGACAAACTTCTCTATCCAACACTCACTAATAACCATGGTTCTTTCTATTGCTCTCAGCCTGAATGGGCTTGAGGTAGATGTGTTCTAACAACCAGAATTATGTAATGGGGCTTATATATTAGGGGTTTAATTCTTGGATATGGTTGAGCTGGCGTGTGACTTCAACTTGGCGCTTCAGGAACCTCGCCCACTCAAGTCAAGAAGCAACTTTTTGCGCTTTGTTTTCGAGCGAAACCACACAGAGAATCAGGTAGCTTCAAGTAGGAAGCTGAAGCTGCAGGCTTTGAATGGTATAAGCCTTGTTCTCTGCGCCGCGACTTACACGGAGAAAATGGTACTTGGCTTTTCAGACAGTTGATTTAATACCCTCCTTTCATATTGTAGTACATTTCTAGGTAATCCCTCAGTTGTTGCATCCAAGCTGCCTGGTCATGCTATACAATCATCGCTCGCGGCTCCAATAATGGCTGTTGACACTGGAGCATACCAAAAATTTCGCTATGGTAAGTTTAATATAGCTCCTAAGATTAAATTTGCTATTGCTAACTCTTAAGACTTGGAAAAGTTTCGGCCAGGCTTAGAGGCTGTACACAAATCCGTCAACTTGGACGTGAAACAGTGTCGCGATGCATTTGGCAGTCATTTTATGTCCTGGCCAGAAGAACAAGTCATGGCTTTGCTATGCGTTAAGGGACCTATCGTTCTCTTTGTAAACTAACTTTATAGCTATAGGCCACACCATACTATCTTCTCTATTGTCCTTTGTCAGATTGTTTAACTCTATAAAGAGACTGGACGCCAAATACTGCGTTCGACCTATATGATTGAGGCTCTAGTCACTGTTTTAAAATCCAGCCTGCTTGACAACAGGATGCAACTTCTTAATATCGCTGCGGCAATGCTTACGGATTCGGCACCAGTCATAGCCTGGGTAGCTGTCGTGCACCAACGCAGTGTAGCTCTACGACTACGAGGTGATCTTCTGAGGTCGGAGCAAGAGATACTCACGTATATCAAACAGTCACACAACCTACCATATCACCTTATGGAGCCTCTACAATTGTCACTAGTAAACACTCTTATTTGTCAGCTAAAGCACGCGGACGCCAACCGGATTGCATGGGACATTCAAGTTTCTAGGAATCCCCATAACGACCAGGTTTAGATGCTTTGGGACCAAATCTACTATGTTGGTCGCATTATGAGGGGCCAAGGCGATTTTTACAGTGCTAAGATCTGCTTCGAGCGATGTTCTGGAACCCATGGTATCCGGACATCTAAAAAGATCATTATCCTGTCCGCCCTGGCTGACTTGTACTGCGAGTTGGATTACATATCTTAAGATCCTTAACGCTATTATCTGTTGCAAGCCAGGTTATTGCTTGAGCCTGCCCTCAGATTGGCAGGGGTGGCGAACTCGAAAAGTCGTCGGCGTCTCCTCTTGTCGTTTTTGGAGATTCAACTCCGAGAAGGTGTAGTGAGTGAGGCAAGGGGTTCCTTGAAAGAATTACTAATCCTCTATGAGGATATCAAATTTCTCGATATTGTCGATCGACTTGGACACGTCCGGTCATGCATTGCACTAGCTTGGACGTACCTTCCTAGACAAGCTGAAACGTATTGGAGGGATGCTCTGCGTCTTAACGCGGATTACAATCCATGTGAGGAGGAGGTTTTCACTTGTGCCATTATTTACCTACATCTAAGCTGGTTGAGCTACTGCTTGGATGATATGGACGGTGCACAGAATATGTCCGCTTGTGTAGAGAAGATTCTCTGCAACAGGAGACCAGAGTACCTGCTGCCAGGTGTTGGTACATATGTGTTTGACGACATTCAGTGCAAATTACAAACCGCAGGTTTTGGGTGATATAGAACCACCTAACTACTTAATGTAGTGCTTCGGACGCCTTGTCCGCATTGTTTTCTGTACACCCCACCCGCGACGAAGCAGAGCGAGAACGCCTCCGGCGTGACTTTTCCACCAGAAATAAAAACTCATGCCCATCAGGTAACTCACCGAGGGGCCAGTTTCCATCCTCCTTGAACCAGGCAAGTGCATCAAGGGGTTCGCCGTGATCGACATAGAAATTGGAATCCACACCCGACACCATTCCGGTAGTATCATTGGAGTTGAAAAGACTCCCGCAAAGCTTCGCGTCTCGTATGTAGTTGATCGGCGACGCCTTTAACACACCAGCGGCATAATTTCGAGCAAAGTCTATCGAGACCTTAGAAAACCGAATATCTGAGACCTAGTCAGTAAAGACTTCGCTAGGAAAGGTTAGGCATGTACCTCCGACTGCCTTCGCAAGGGCTTTACAAGCAGCTGGATGGGAACTCATAATCCCAAATACATCGTTGTCGTTATCAATTAAGGTCAAAAGGAGGATAGTTATAAGCCTTTGCTTATGGTAATCGCTGTGAACTACTAACTGAGTCACCTAGCAGACTTGACGACCTGTATGCTCCTAGCGACACGCGAACGCGTTCCCTACCAGGAATTCGTTGATGGTTACAGTGACGTATGTGCTGCTTGATCCATCCGGAAGACACTATGCTTAGAGACGGTCTGCGCTTATTCTTATGCGGCTTCCTTTCGGCATTTTTAGCGAATTTGTAAACCAGGAAAGAGGATATATTCACTAGGCTTTCTGGGTCCCCTATCACCCCAGACGCCGTAATTTTCGCTGAAGAGTTTCGCTACGTCCTTCAGCATGGCGTCCATGACTTGTTCGCCTTTGAAGTTGCTGACAAGCTTTGCTATCGTCTCTGTGGATGCTTTCCTTCGTTTACAACAAGGCCTGTCTACTTTGAAAGTTTGAATGTCGATGGAGTCAGAGAATCGTAAGGAGGCAGAGCTTTTTGGCACCATTGTTGTGCGACTGTTCTCAGTCTTATGGAATTTGGTGCGGCTAAGGATGAATATTCAGAGCGTTTGCCAGACGTGTAGCCGCTCGGCGTTCAACTCACCTGGCAGGCGCTTCTTCCGCAAGCCTATTGGCCCTTTTCCTAAATGAGGGGCATATTACCACCCGGAAGGGCGGAGATCTAATGCTCTCCGCCTATTGGCAGCCTCCCCACATGTGGGTCATGCACCACCAACTAGATCAGGAATCAGGTTATTTACTTCTATTGGCGGTTTACCTAAATATGGGGCCTATGCTACCCCATCTTGGCAAGCTATATTCTAGCTGATATAATATCCTAGCTTCACACAAGTTCCGGCAGGTGAACGTTTGTACTTGCTGTTAGCAAATACCTATGTTCCGAAGGGCTGCAGTAAGGCACTTCTGCGAGCAACCATGGAGCACTTGGCACAGTTAACTCCGTGGGGGCTCCTGGTTCTTCGGGAGCTATTGGTCGAGTCAGCTCCTATGTGTCTAACATTATGCTTGTTCGTCAGCTGTAGTGGCTTGCATCCATGTCCTAGGGTAGCCAGGATAACACAAGATCAACTGCACACCATCGATGCAGCAATAACAATACTTGATTTTAATGAATGTTACAACATAGAAACGACCTTATTTTCCATGAAGACGCCGCAGGTCGATTCGAATTAATTGAAGAGATCTTGCTGCATCATGCAAGCAGCCCGAATTGAACCACGAGCTAATTATGTATGCCTCTCTGCCGACGCACCCCCGCTGCAATGGTCGCTTGATTCTCGGGATGGCATCTTCTCGAAGTATAACAAGCCAGGCAGCCTTGAGAAGCCACTTGATTCGCATGGTTCGCCATGTAACGAAGCAATACAATCCATCTCATTATGGCTACTTACAAAGAATATCAAGCAATGCACAAAGCGGAATTAAGTGTTTATGGGGCCATATACCCAAAGATCAAAGAAGAGCAAGAGTCGCGTTCAGAGGTATATATGAGAGTCAGCGAAACGGAAATATACATCGAACTATATGATGAGGACATCATGATACCTAAAACCGAGTTCGACTTGGTTATGGGCAAGCATGGACAGAATACAGTACTCCGACATACTCTCCAACGCAAACATAAAACGCAGGGGGGGCATTCAGGGGAAAGAGTTGGCTCATCACCACTAAGAAATTACATCAACCTACAGGATATAAACTCTAAAACCGACGCGTAACAACAAAATAAGAAGTTAAAGTGATAAACGTGTAGTCAGTGCTTGGCATCTTTATAGAAGGAGTCTTTGGCGGACTTCATTGGAAACACGACAGGGAGAAGTTAAGGAATAAAGGGGTAGAGCACCATCAGTAAAGGCCATGATTTGAACAGTAGGGCCTCATCAGTCAGCGCCTCTGGCTAGTCAGTTCCATATCGCTCATATCCATAACTAGATTTGCGACGCCATTTTCTCAGCGACATCGTCCGCGAACTTGAATTCCCGGACAAACACGATGGGCGGCAGGGGTTCAAACCAAACGATCAGTCTTTTGCTTATCACTCAAACTACCCACCTCTTGCATCAGCCTCGCATTTGAACCACCATCACCACCACTTATTTCACTTCGTCTACCGCCCGCCGATATGCAACTTTCGGCCTCGCTGGATATTTCCGATGCGCTGAAGTCATCCAGACTATCACCTACTTCGCCAGCTTTAATCTGCGCCTGTCGAATCTGCTCTTTATCAGCGAAGGTACTGTTAGGCGATAACCGGACCTTCTTCCTCTTGCGCTGCCGCTGGGCATCTAACTAGCCCTATAATGCGTTGACTTGCTTTTCTGGAAGGGCCACTTTGGTTGCCTGGTCATCATATCCCTTTTGTCAGACATGATCTGGCGAAAATATGCAGACAACTTACTTGTATTCGTCCGTTGGAGCTTGTTCGGCATGCGATAACCTCGCAGCACGCTTGTCAGCCATGCGTCGCCTCAAGCGAGTGCCGTTTACGATGGTTAAGAGCGACACTCAGCTTAAGAGACAGCTGTGGATGGCGATATGGGCGATGTCGAGCGAAGAGAGACGAGTGAACTTTGCCAAAGTCGGAGCGTTTACTATCGTAATATCCAGATTGCGATCTCTGTAATTTTGGATGCCTGAAGCTCAGAGATTTGATCATTGCTATGGTTCTATTCGATGTTGACTGTTGAAGTTCTAGAGAGAATAATTGTCATACACGCGCAAGAGCCCTGAAATGTGTAAGGGAGACTGGTTGATTATTAAATGTATATTATACTTTCCTTTTCTGTAATCTCCCTCCTAGGATGGTTTGTATTTATTTCTGATTGAGTGAGGCTGCAAGTTTTACAACAGAGGTTTGATAGCTGACGTTTCTCTCAAATCCTGAAGGTCGGCTGCGATCTATGTGGCCTGAATTCTCGAGTTGCTTCTGGGCTCTAGCATCTGAAAAACGGTATTTTCCACCATACCAGTCCGATCTAACTTCGCCCTAGCGCAAGCGACTATATCAAGCTAGTCCAGCAAGCGTTCACAAGCTTCCCCATGCCGCTTTGTCACATTACGGATGAGCCAGCCTCTGGTTGTCCTTTCTAGAAGAGTTATCTTTCCTAACATATAAAGCATTGTGATGCCTAAGGCCTACACGTCGCCTGGGGTCCCTCGCGTTTGCTGTATAACAAGGTCAGGTAGGATATACTAAGGGGTACTACCTGGTAGCCCCTTCTCATCGATCGTCATAGCTAGTCTAAAATCAAGAAGAACGGCGCCACGCTCAGGCGAATAGGCAATATTGGCTGGTTTGATGTTGTTATGGATTACCTATTGGTCTATAAGATATGTGAGGGCGGATGACGTGCTATTAAGTATTGTATGGGCGTCGCTTAGCTTGAAGGGTAAATGAAGCCTACGATGAAGGGATGGTGGAAGCTCCTCAACAAGCATAGCAAAAACGCGGCTGTTGAAGGCCTTGAGGGAAATTATATTTGGCTATTCATCATTAGCAGAGGTCGGATACACCAGTCGGTTTCTGGGACACAGGAACATACGTGATGTAGCTTTTCTAGGAAGGACTTTTCTCGTTTCCAGACCATCGCGCATTTTATCAGCTCCTCAGCCGTCTTGCCTTTATTATACCTGATCACCTTCGCCACAACCTTTCCCAATAACGCTGAGTGGCGGCCGGTGAAGAGGCTGGCTGACAGCGTATCAGCAATTCGCTCCAGCCGATGGAGTCTGTAGGTGGTCTGGTTGCCGCACCTAGAAACATCGCCGGGTTCTTTGGTCAGGGGCGAATAGTTGATCTTGTCGTTTTTGGCGGCTTAGAGCGGACAACGGCAACTCCTCCATCTGAGAGGTCTAGAATTAGTATGCCGCCTGCTTGAGCAATCTTCCGTGAGGTTGTAATGGCGGGAACCAGGGATTTAGCGATATTGGCAACAGCTGGTTTACATGTCGGGTCTGTGGCTGTGGTAAGGATGACTTCTATCACGTCCCCTTCCAGCCTTCATCGCTTGGCAGCTATTTGCTCCTCGCCGGAGGCAAGGCGCTTGGCGGCAGATGAAGAGCCAGGCAGACTTTCATGTAAAGTGATGGTGAATTGCCTCCGCTGCACTAGGAAGTCGACGAGATGTTGCTCAGCCGTGCGGTCATTAACCTCCACTGAAATCCTCTACATACCAGGCTTGATCACTACGGTCTAGTTATAAGATAGGCGCCGGCAGATCGTTGAAGAACATAAGCTGGTAAGATAAAAGCTCACACACGATTTGTTGACCAGGACATAGTTATTGTCGGCAGGATTGTAGTAGATACTGCACTAAAGTTGTAAAGGTATCAACCATGTAGATTTCAGGTCGCAGGGTGGGCTGTTGAGGGGAACGCATAGAGTGAAGTTTACGTCGTGCGTGCGCTGTACTACACCGACCATGTTCTATCCGCCAATTTTGTGCGGCAAGGGAATCATGGTAGAGTTAGTGTTGCGTGGTTGGCGGCAGCAGGCGAAAATAAGACAAGCATTAGGTAACAAGGCGAGGGATGCGTTGGCAAAAGCCTTAATGACTTCAGTGAGCTCAACATTAACAGGTGCTGATAATGTTGTTGCTTTTGTTGCCGTACAGGTCTCACCTTGCCCGGCCAGTTGGCTGCTCTCTCGGTATTCTGCCTTGACCTGGTCTATGCGCCGCTACAGCTCAGTAGAGTCGCTAAAAGACTGAGTTGATTTGCCACGAAGGGAACTTATTATGAAAATGAAGGCGGGCAGGCGAGGCACTGTAGCTTTGGAGAGTCTTTTACAACCCTGAGACGGGCTAAGGCAGGGTGTTATAAGTAGTTCTAAAGACCTTGTCTAGGAAATACCCGGCAAGGTACCTACGCCGATGTACTGGCTTGGGGTTAGGCGGCGCTAGTTTAGCGCCTGCACCCAGGAAGGGCGCTTGCTTATCGAACGTATCGCAGTCAGTGCTAAGGTAGGCTGACAATTAGACCATGTTATCCCTCATTAACAAGCAGTCACCAATCTTCAAAATAACACCTCCACCACCTAACCTCCAAACCATTCCCCGGTATTATCACAGCATCCTTCCTCTTCTTAAGTTCATCATCTACATAAATACAAGCATCAAACTTTGCACACTAGCATCTACTTAATCCACCTGCCTGTACCTCTGACCGACCCGACCGCCCGACCGCCTAACCGCTCTCCTTTGCAGCCCAGGCCAGACCCACGATTCGACCGCGACCAGCACCAGACAGTCACGTAATGCCCGCCTTCCAGCCGCCGGAGATGACATACGAGAAGAACAAGGCCTGGAGACGAATAGCGAAGCCGGACTTTAGCAACCCAAAAACGATATGGGGTGACTACTGGCGGCGGTTCAACACGATCACAGTTCCACTCCTTGACGAGGACGCCTATTTCGCCGATGTCATGGCTGCTGCAAAACACGCCGAGGATCGCGGACACCTCGAAGAACTTCTCGCTGAAAAACACGAAGAGCGCCGCCGAGATCTCAACAATGCTATCCACAACATCGCCCTATCATCCATCTATTTACGACAGCACTGCTTGTCTACGACCACTCGCGATGCGGCACTTAAAATTGGCCAAACTGGCAGTATGGACAGCTTCATACAATTTGTGTGTGGCGTTATTTTCGGTTGGAGTAGCGCTGAGGATCAGCAGCTGATGCAGGTCACCACTGCTAATGATACCAGCATGGTTGAAAACAGACCTGATGCCTGACGTGATGGCGATATGGAAGATGATGTCTCTGAGGGTGGAGGCGATCCATGGGAATATGAGAATATATTCCCCCCTGAGTTATACTCCTTACCTGACTTGGACGAACAAGTAGATGGTGTGTGGTGCCATACTTTGCAGAGAGTAACGGCTTGTTATGATACGGACGAGACAACTTTGGAGTACTGATTTCAGCTATTATTAATAGGTGCGTACGATACAAAATCAGGCATATTAGGGGAAGAAATAGAAGAGAAAGGGGGAAGCTCTGCGGAACGGCCGCCCGAGCCGACAAGCACATTACCAAAATCGCCAACCACCCACGGATCGTCATCCCGCTTATGTTCTACGTCGCCGCGACCGACAGACGATTTGTCCACCATTGCCGCCACGCCACCCTCGAAAGCCTCTCGGTCAACCAGAAGCCCCTCTCCAGTACAGACCACGTCGCCTTGCACGTCACATTCCTCACCGGAGCTCTCTAATGCCCAAGCAGTGGAGGAACCGAGCCCACCGGTAAAGGTAAGCATGCCTACTGAACCAGAAGATGGAAAGCAGGCGGGTCGATGTACGCAAAGCGGAAGCGCCACAACAAGGCGTTGCGCAATCAAGAAGCGACCGTTTGTTCACGAGAGCGATGAGGAGGGTGTGGACGAGGAATCCCATCGCCGGAAGCGACCAGTCACAACCAGAGACTCCCCCTCTTTCCGGCCGGGTGGGATGCAAGGACTGGGGAGCGGGGGTATGAAAGCATAGATAGGCGTGGGTGAAGGCATCACTATGGCTTTGTGGAGATAACGAACAAATGTCTGTCTTGCGGACCACTCTGTGGATTTTGCTGTAGAGGCTTGATGCACTGTATTAAAGGCACGATGCCCAAATAATCATAAAACAATAGTTGCTAGGTGTCACCAACTCAGCCCCAACAGCCTCGACACCAGCAGCAGAAAATAGGGTACATGATAAGTCGTAGAAGATTGCACATAACACTGTAACTAACAAATTAGACTGACAACATGAAACATACGGATATGGTCACCACTTTATGGTTACATGCCAAAGACAAGGCCAGAATGGCTGGAATGATAGGCAGGCGAGGGATAGCTGCAGGTCTCGGATATGATCGACGAGATGGGATTGCCCTTTCCTGTTTGCGGTAACGAACCAGTGCGCATTTTTGGCGGGAGGAAGTGCAGCAATGCTACAGAGGCACTTGGTGAGCCGTTACAGTAGCATGAAGTTACAAAGAATGATCAAGGGCTCAAAGTAAGCCCTCGCCTATAGAGGCTAATAATGTTTGACTGACGCATTCCCGCGCCCAGGAGGGAGGTTGATCGATGTTTTGCTGCTGATGAGCGCATATGTTGAGGTGTTGTAGGTCAGTCCAGCATGGGATCTACTGGAGAAAGTAGCTGCTAATGGTTAGCCAGCAGGGTCCAATAGGTCTCAACCGGCCAACCATCAGCCACCTTTACTATCTATTTTCAGAGAAACTACTTATTAACTGTAGTTAGTCCCCAACAGCGATGTTTCGCACCACTAATTAGTCCAACTAAAACCCATACGCGCTCAATAGACAGTGTTATATGTGAGGCACTGTAGCTATTAGAGAAGAACACATTTCCATAACACTCGGCCTAGATTGGCGCGTGCTTCTATAGGATTATCCCACCCCATCCATCCAAGCCGAACGTAAGCAATTAAAGCAATCAAGGCATATTTAGAGGACCTCAATATTCATATAAAATATGTGCTCATAGAGGTGATGAAACATCAAGTTCTTTCATCCATACTTTAAAGTCAAGTACTAACATATCCACAGTTAACATCGTCAAATATTACTTCCACAAAGATCATATTCCCAAAACTACAGAGCGGATACAACAGTTGGTAGCCTTAGCATATTAGACCGCAAGAGATAAACAGCTTTACCCACGAGTAGTCTTTATCCGGTAGGCACTCTCCACATATTCTATAGGACATCTAAGGAGCCAATTACGAGTTAATTCTGATGCTAAGAACTAACAAGATCGGAGCTTCATAACATAACTTCCATCAATGGTATCCGTCAGCAAGACCCAAAGGGCCTTCATGTCACTCTCTGCTACAAAGATGACGAGCAGCTCCGCAACGGCACACACGTTACCTATCACGGCTATGTGAAAGACGCGGAGAGTATGGCATTCAAGGAGGCCACTCATGCCGGAGAAAAACCCGACTTGACCAGAAAGAGAAACAAAAATCGCACTCCTGTTTGGCCGTCTGCGGACGAACTTTACACCGCGCCCGAAATCGGTTATGGTCACTGGGATCAGTTGTAGGAAGCAGGCACCTCAGGCCATCGTTGAAGCGCTCAGAAAGACTCTTTCATACAGCGGCATTAAGTACACCTACTAGATGGATTGATAGTGTTATCTAAGTACTTAAACCCTGTAATAAAAACCCATTTTTACACTGTTAAGGCCCTCAAAGCCTGTAGATACAATAACAGTAACGTATATGATAAGCGAGCTGGACAGACAAGCGAGCTACACACTTTATTATACCTTAACCCTCGTTTTCTTATATATTTATTAAAAAGCAGAACTTGCTCCAATATCGATAAAAACTTTCATATAGCTCCTGATGAGATTAGTATATAGTATAAAATCCCTAGTAAAAGCGACGGCCGAAGCGACAGTGATAGTTGCGATCACTATTCCAGTCCAGATAATCTCAAGGAAAACATCAATCAGCAGGTCTAAGCGCCGCCTTTGGACGGATTGGGAAGAGGAGCGTCTGCGAGTATACCTTGAAGAGGGGAAGGAGTGGTTACGGATTGCAAAAAGGCTTCATCGAAGTGAGGCAGCTGTGACTCAGCATTGGGTGATCATGGAGAGGAAAGACAAGGAGTCAGCAAAGTGATTCGGATACTTCTACCGAGTTACAAATGGCTTCGGGGTCTATCTGTGAGACTGACACCAAACGTATCTAACCGATCATTAGACCGGGGTGTTTCAGTGTGGCGGGGAAACGTAAGCGTGACAATGAAGCCATCGCGACCTCGAAATTACAGCGAGAGAGATGCCACGAAGGCGATTTGATTACATTTTCATTCCGCCTACAAGTATCAGGTACCATTGTAAATTCAAATGCAAATTCCACCTGTTCAGAATTGTGGCATTAACTCATATCTCCTTATTCCAGGCCTTGGCGCTGGAGTAGCTCGTTAACACTGATCCTCTTGGAGACGGTGAGAAGCATTTCTCTAACTAATACTGCCAGCGGCGCACGCTGAAGGCCGCCCGAACTTTGGGACACCTTGGAGGGCATGAGCAAGACAACAATACGCCAAACATCTGCTCAGCATCCCGATGGATTGCTTTCCTGCGTCTCTGTCGGAGCATGTCGTTTGATCATCTGGTGATGTTCTTTGATGAATATGCCAGCGACGAGCGCAAGCTCCAGAACACGGAGCGGGAAGAGTCCAAGAGAAATCTAGATAGGCTGTGGCCATCCCGAAAACAAACTTTCACAATAAAACAGCCGACGATGCTGAGCTTCTAGAGCTGGCAAACGATGCGGGAGCCGATCCAGAGCCCAGTGCCATACCGAATAGTGTAGGGGCCCACCTGACCTTACTCGACGCCACAAAACCGCACCGTGGAACGGACGGTACACAGGCGAACCTACCGTCACCTTTGTCTGCGTCTTCAAGCCTGGTCTAAGGCTTCCAGAAGACGAGGAAAATAAGGAGGAGCACCACAGAAGCAAGCTGTCAGAGGCTGTGATCGCACCGAGTAAAGGAGTCAACAGTAAGCGTAGTTAGGGTTCAATTGTGACGATCATTCGAATCTGCCTCCTCTAATCCTGACGATCCCTTCGCGAAAGCCCTTTTACGTGTCCCTCGGCCAATAGTTTATCCGATGCGGCCCCACCGCCGGTGCCCCTCGGACCCCCCCCTCCCTGGCTCCTGACACAAGCGATATGGCAGATAAGACTCAGGTGTTTTCTGAGTTGGGTCACCACTCAAACTCCTCGAGTATGTGTTCGTTGGCATCTCCATCGAGGCTCTTGCAAGGAGAGCGGGTTACGACCGGGGAAATTGATGAGAGAACGGTCAACAATGTCCAAGTTAACAGCGGCCCATGCTGCGCCGGCAAAGCAGAACGCCACCCGCCAAACCCAGTAGCCAGCTTACCCATCTCCCCAGCGTTTAGCCTCGATGAGAGAACACGGGATACAGTCAGCCAGCACATAGACACTGATCGAGAGCGACTTCACAATGCGGTTCTCAAAGGCCGCCTAAGTATAGCGACCCATCTCTACTGCCGCCGGCGTCATCTTTGGGTGCTCTTCACGATATGCGGCAGGCGGTAAGTGAGGTGATGCGTGAAGTGTGGCGTGCAAGGGACGTTGAAGAATTAGTGGCTATTTAGCAGGCAGCCTGCCCTGGTGGGCAAGCGGCTCTTGCAAGATGACAGGGGGGCTACAGAGGAGTAGGTGGTGAAGCTGATGTACTGTTTTAAACTTTTAAATAAAGTCTATGTTGTGAATTTGTGGTCTCTTTTTGGCAGGCGGTAGACACCATGTATCCTTCGGAACTAGACAGACGGAGAGCGCCAGCCTAATCAGGCAGGTGGTGTCTGATAGGTAGAGCGTCAAGGGACTTGTTCCACCTTTTGGCAGGTGACCACTGCAGGACCCGGTCTGCTCCAAGAAGAAGGCGGTGTAGAAACGCCAGTACTCTTGGAGAAACCCTGTTGATTTCCACTCATGGAAGTACTAGGTTATTCAAATTAGGTAGGCGGCGTACAACATTCGAGAGGTCAGCTCCTTCTGACAGGCGGTGTAGCACCCTGACTCCCTAACCAGACAATGTAGGCAGGCGGTCAAAGACTTGCTTTGTACTCTAAACTCTCCCTTCTGTTTATTACGCAACCTGTGGATGCATGGATCCCTCTGTTAGCGATGAATATGGAAGTTGCCTATTACTACGGCAGCCTGTAGGACTCACTGGTTCAAAAATCAACTGCCTTTACTATATTTACACCTATGGATATTTTATAAGTGTGCATTCTAATTGGCTCGCTTATAGTGCATGTGCTAGTGCTACTATTCTATTTTTTCTCTATATAAAAAGAGTAAAATTTAACTTAGAATACTAGTTTCTAAGAGTTTTTACTAGAAATATATATCTACTTCTAAGTATCTTTATTTCTTAAGAAAATTAATTAGATATATATTACCTTAATAAAAGTAGTGTATGCTAGTAAAAGTAGTACACGCTAGTAAAAGTAGGTAGGTGCTAGAAACAGTAGTTAGGTGCTGGTAATAGTGGGTAGGTGCTGGCGGGCGCTGGCGATAGTGGGCAGGTGCTGGAAATAGTGGTTGGTCGCTGGCAATAGTGGGCAGGTGCTGGAAACAGTAGTTGGGTGCTGGCAATAGTGGGCAGGTGCTAGAAATAGTGGTCTGGCGCTGGCAATAGTAGGCAGGTGCTATAATTATAGGCATCACTTTTTTTCTCACGGAAATAAGCCGGAAGGTGTAAAGGACTAGGGCCAGGGCTCTAATTATTATGGGCTAATAGGGTGTAGGAAAATTACATAATCATATACAGATATCTAATTAGAACCTCTAGATTCTAACTATTAGTGGGTCTCTAGCTACACCATACCGTAGTTATATCTATATTCCATCCTAAAGAGGAAGTTTCTGATTTTTGAACCAGTGAGTCCTGCAGGCTGCCGTACATCACTCCTTAACGGGCAATAAGAGGTGGGGAACATAACAGGCCGCAAAAGAGGCCCTTTTTCCAGTGTTTAGGGTTTCGATTGAGCCTCAATCGAAAACCTCTTACTTACTGCTAGCCTTGGGCACGGCTAAAGAGAGCACCGTCCAAACCGGATAAAAGCCCCCTAAGCTTTTTAGCTATAACGATACAGCTCTTGGCTCCTTCGGCCCGAGACCCTCGACTCACCCGTGTCGCGCGCCTGCTATGCCAGGTCTTTCCCCCCACGGTTTTCCCTAGCATTCGCCTCCCGATGGTAGAAACTCGAATTTTTCAGTACTATCGAGAAGGAGGATAAGGGAATTATCAGGAGAGCAAGGAAACTCTAAGGCTTGCAGCTGAGGTTCTAGCCTTAATGAGCGCCTGGATCAGCCGCGTGGGCGCCTTTTGCCACAGCTCGCTCCCCACCTATTCAATCGATATTAGTCATATCACAGAAGGCGACTTGATCGTTGTCTTTCAGCCGGATAATCCAGCTTTGCCTCCTGTAATTTTCCAAGCATGTACAAGACCACACTTCAAATGCAATACAGAGGCTGTCCAGCCAACTTCGGATTGCATCCACGAAGCGATCGGCATGTCGGGCCAAAGCAGTACAGTCCATACAGCTGAAGCGGAATGCCGCATGGACGTCTGCTTCCCACTTCGGAGCAGTGACGTGTCTCCTTATGAACTACAGGTTGGCTGGCAAAGTTGCGTTACTCGTCAATACTAATCGCCATATACAGAAGCGGAACCATGGGTGAAGGTTGCGGCCGAGCCTGGGGTGGAATTCGCACCAGAGCCCGCGCCAACAGCGGACGTTGAGACAGAGCCTTAGCTGGACTCTTGGGCGGACTCCATACCAGAACCCAACCTCAAACCCGAACTAGCGGCGGAGACGGAAGAGTTCGCGGATGCATGGCCTAAAAATGGCAAGAAGGACAAGAAGAAGGGCGAAACCCAGGACGATGTTTGCGTCTGGAAGGCAACGCATCTTTCAGATGGAGGATGGGAAAACTGTTCTAGCAGTCAGCAATACGTGGCCAACTTCGTGTCATCCTATCATCAATCAAAGGGAAACAGTTGAGTGGGGGCTATGTATGAGGCAGCGATCATCTTTCTGCGTACGCACATCTGCGTAGACATCTTTCTGACAATGACAGTACTGCGCTGACATGGACCGTCCGATTAAGGGGCAATCTGTTTAGGCCACATGGATCTGCCGCGGAAGCGGTATTCGTGAACGGGTGGAGATTAGTGTTCGCAATGTAGACCAATGCCCTGGATTCTTCACTTGACACTGAAATCTCCTGACAATAAACTTAATTTCTATTTCAAGCACGACCTTTTCTCAAACTTTTACATACCGTATGGCGCGACGGAGATCATTTCGCCACCAATCTAGAGCATTGTGCTGTCTTTGCTATCAACCCCATGCGTCTTACCTCTTGATTTAAGCCTACTGACGAGAAAAAGAAATGATTGAATCTGGCAGCGGCTGTATAATCCACTGCTTTCCATTAAATATGCTTGTGTCACAAGACATCGGATGTCAGTTATTTGCAACTTAGTAGCAAGTATAGCTGATTCACTTTGCCATGTCCTTGCCTTGCCTTTCCATGATAAGCCAATGCTGATTGACAGCTGCCTCGCTTCGAAGCAGACTTTTTGCAATCCAAGGGAACTCCTTCCCCTCTTCCATATAGACACGCAGACGCTCCTCTTCCCAATTCGTCCAACGGCGGCGCTTAGACCTTTTGGCGTTTCCTCAATACTGTCTGGACTGGGGCAAGGATCAGAGCTATCACAGTCACTTAGCTCATCGCTTTGACTTTCGTCATAGTCGTCGATGTTACTGTCCGGTATGAGAGCCTCCGCTGTATGATCTTCACGCGTAGAGCTGTAGGTTTCGTTGTTTTCCGTGCTTGTTTCGTTGCGTGGAAGTCTCTCCGTAGCATAGTTTTTGATAAACCCACGGAGCACCTCAAACCTGTCCATTTGCCTTTCGTCATCAGGCAACCGGTCGCTACCCCCATCGAGCGCCGTGAAATTATCAATAATGCGCAATAGGCGTTGAGGAGAAAATTTGCAAGCATGGCATGTGGTTCCGAGTGTGTTTACTGTAGTAGTGACAGATGGAGGTAGAACTAATCCGCACCTTTCGGTCTGTTCACGTATGCCAGAAAGTTGATTTGGACGAAGTGAGGGTACCTCCGATATGGTTGGCGAGGGACTACGTCGTGCTTCCCTATACCTGTTTGTTTTCGGGGAATCATCCAAGTCAAGTTGACGTGTTGCCCTTGGACGCAGGATGTCTTTGCCACAGTGTACGGAATCGATGGGGCCATCAGCTTCAGTCCGTTTCAGTATCCCGGCCGAGCGACTAGGCTGTGTTTTGATTCGGTTTGACAGCTTCTTACTTGGCTTTTCTGCTGAGATTCTGGATGGTAGTGCGCGTAAGGTCCTGCGTGGCAGAGCCGGCGATTCTGTCTTGTTGTTCTCGTTTCCGACTTTCTGAGGCCTCATTCGTTTAGCCGGGCGTAATTCATGGCTGCCTTCAGTTGACTCGGCCCCTCGTTTCTTCTGATAGGTGGCAAAATGGCCACCTTGCCCTGAATCGGAGGCGTGATCAGATGCTGGGGTTGGGAGCGAAAAGTCGGTCGTTTGAGGCTCTTTCAGCCCGCACAAGGAACCAAATGGTGCCTCGGTTTCAGCCGGGCTACCAAGACATGGGCCACTGGCAACAGATGGGTTCTCCAAGCAGATGGTCGCTGTGGTGTTGCTTTGTGGCAGGACATGTAGTACAGGACTACCCGACGGATCATTTTCCGTAAGTTCAGATCCTGGAACCTCCACCTCTTCTTGATAGCAGTTCTCAACATCGATTTTGCTATCGCCAGAGCCACTGCCATTGTCGGGGGTCTCAACAACATCGCAACTCTCGCTGCTATCGTTACATCGATATGGATGCCAGGCGCCATGGCGACAAGAGACGACCATATCGTTGCGCGCCAAGTGGAACGTGGACTTGGCAAAAGATATCACATTTCACGTCCATGCATAGACCTCCCTTCAAAATGCTAGCCACATAACCTAGAGTTTGACAAGCCGTTGACACGGAGGACCAGAAACCGTTAAAATCCATGAGTGAATTGACCACCTCTGGACTGATTAGGCCGGCTGCGTCCTCTCCTGGTTCATGCACTTATGTCACAACCAAGAGTCCGTTACGACATCAAATGCAATGTGACCAACATATAGAACTTGGCATCAGCCATTGGTATCCAATCGGATAATCCGCAAAGCTGCACGAGCGCTCTCCTTGTGAGAAAGTAGTCTTGCTTCACCTTGGTAGGCTCTTTCTCAGAAAAAAAACGCCCTGCCATTCGCTGACCGGCTAGAATGTTGGCGCCTATTCGGATAGCCATGCTTGAGCTGATAGTCGAAGCCATCTTGGGCCCAATCTTGGGCCTTAGCGTTGCAAGAAGCAGGCTACGGGCGCTTCCAGAGTTGGGCGACAAATGAGATGATAGTCGACTTTCTCAGCAGGAACCAAGTCTACTTTGGATGTGGACATGAAAGTTGGCAGCTCACGCCACCCAGCTACTCAGTGTATGTATTGCATCATCCAACAAGATAGAAGATGGGGCCGAAAGGTCGTTTGTGGCGGTCTCCGATTTGTTTGGCATGGCTCTGTTGGCAAAGCACCTGTTGGCTTAAGCTTAACTGTTGGAAGGGCCGTAAGCCGTGCAGGAAATGGACAGATCCACTGCCCACTTCCCAGACTGAAGTAAGGGAGTTGTGCCATATCAGCGCGGGCGAGGAATGTCGCAGACAGGTTGCGGTTAATCATCCTGCTTAGCATGTAGAATTTCACCTTTCCAGAGCCTGTGTGAAATACTCAACCAGAGGATTAGCCCTTACACCTCCAATATGGTTCTTTACTTTGCACCTACCCTGATATGGGCCGTATGAAGATGCTTCTTATGCCAGCAGCTATGCAAATAGAACGTGGTAATAATTAATCGCTGAGCTACAGTATCCAAAACTGCGGGGATCACTATCTAGATGTTATAGTGATAAGCGGGCTGGCTTTGGCAAGGTTGGCTCGCCCCTCTTCGCCCGACGTCGCCTGCACCACCATCCGTAGCTGTCTCCCAAGCCGAGTGTCGCTCTAACCATTGATGGAATTAGCCGGCCAGTAAGGCAACTTCACCGGATGAAGCCGGCTTTAGCTTAAACCCGGGAGCCGGATGCATCGCCAGTCGAGTAATTATGCCTTCGCAGCCAATTGTAGATCCTATAATATAAATGAGACTGCCAGTCAGTAGTTTGTATTGATAAATTGAGAAAAGCGGGCTCGGCGCGACTTTGTTATGAATAACCTGGCCCCGCGGTTAATATCGAACTACCTGCGCTTATTGATTGGCGAACTAGCCCGCTGGCCATCGCATACTTATAGACCTCTGTTTCTCGTTTAGAAGAATGGATAGAAAATAACAGCTGGAGCAGTCTGTAATTCACATCTTGAGCTACCTGAGCGTCACACAAGGTCTTGGAGGCGGATGTAACAAAATCTATGCAAACTCATCGATTAGTTTAGAATACCACCCAACCTTTCCTCTCTGGTATAGCCTCATCGCGGTCACCAACTGCTGTCTTCTCCAATCCTTTAGCCCGTCCGATAGTAAATTGCCTGTTCCGCTGCTATCCTCGACTTCTTTCACAGCCGCCACATAGCTTTTCTGGTCTGCAAGCTGCTGTTTTAGTTCGTCGGTGACAGGATCGCCTTGGTCATTGTAATTCCACGGTACATCAATCGCTGGCGGAACCATCGAGAGGGTTAAGGGAAAATCTGCAAACATCTCCCACGGCCCAGCGAAGGATGCCTCCCAGTCAATTAAACCGAGGACACGATACTCATCGTCAACAATGATATTGTTGTGGCCAAAGTCGCCGTGGCAAAGAGGGAATGGGCCGTGGTCGCGAGCTGAGAGTCTACTAGCAAGGTTGGTAATGGATTTTGGAAAGGATGAGACGGAGGGGATAATCTCGTCAGCATATTGACCAGATGCTGCTCGTAATTTTTCGTCCGTCATGCCGAATGTGCTCTTGGCCGCCCATGCTTTGAAGAATTCGGTCGCTGTGTTGAAAGGACCACCAAGACCCCGAATTGGGCCTTGCCGGTACGTGCCGTCCTCGTTTCTTGAAACGATTGTCCCAATCATAGGGAGTTGTATCGTGGCTAACTGGACCTGTGCTGTATTAGTTAAGGATGTGCCTAGAACACAAATCGGCGACTTACATGTATCTGCGCGAGACGACATAGGAATTTTTGCTTATATTCCGGCGGTATCTTCATGCCTAAGTCCATTCCCACGTTCCCTGGTAGACAGTCCATCAACATGAATGGTGCCTTGACGTCACAATCCCGTCTAGCCTCAATAGCGTGGATTTCAGGGATCGGTATGCTGGTCTTTTGTCGCACAAGGGAAATGGTGTTGTATTCGCAGTTTTCAACTGCCTCTACCGATTCATCCGAGTTTTCGAAGACACCTGAGGTACCAATAGGAGGCATTCGCAGTCGTGCCACCCATCGCAAACCATCGTCAAACTGGATGATTCGGACCATATGGTTGTAGCCCAGGCCAATATCAGGAAGGAGCTGGCAGCTGGACCCATTCCTCATCCTGGCTGCGTACTGCAGGAGTGAGTTCCAGTCCACAGATGCCGAAAATAACTCGGCTCGTGAACGAATAGGACCCTCTTGTAGAGAATCGTGATACATCCACCGATACCCTGAAAAGGATTTGGAAGTCTCTAGAGAAGGTCAGCGTGAATGAAATCGAAAATAACGAGGGGAAGTCCTTACGAGGCGTGTCATCAGACAAGCTCCTCTCAGTAGCGTTGCTTTCCATTGCGTGTCATAATACGGTAGCGCCTTGTTAGTGTAATATTTAGGGAAGAGGAAAAAGTTGATGTTGTGGGAGGAACGGGAAGTAAGGTCAACAACGTAAGGTTAGGTCCGTCGAAAGGTGGCTAATTTTGGCTAAAATCAGGCAGTATCTAGCGGGGTCTAGCCCCCGTCCACCCCTACTATGCCACACAGTCGTGCAGTAGCGGCAAACAACCCCACGCCTGCAGGCCTTGACCGCGTATGCAAGTTGCAATTCCGGGCGGCTAACCTATGACGACCTGAGGCCGCTACGCCGCCAAGTATCATAATAAGCCTCTCCGCTGTAATACATGGCATCTAACCGGTTCCAGCCTACTTTGCATACACAAGTCCAATGCTCGGATGAGGGGATTGTCCATAACCCACACACCCCTCTGGCGCCGTTTAGCATTCGCCTAGAATGAACCCTACCCTCTGCATTGTAACCATCCTTCTCTCAACACACTCATTCGGTTTACATTTCTGCTCAGCGTAGCCTGTTATAATCATACTAATTGTATAAGAAACCCTCGATATAACCTTACTCTGTACTCCTGAACCTCCATGTTCATCACTTACATCGGAGCCGCGCAAGTTCGAAGAATTTCAGCCAACCTATTGCATGTACTGTAGCAAAGCCCTTAATCCAGACATTTACAGATATTAACTGACGATGAATAGTATTGCCCTCTTACGTCCACTCAAGATTCCATCAATATGGCTGCACACCCAAAACCTGACCTGGTCGATTTCGGGGAAAGCCTTTATACTACCTGCTGCAAATTGGGATGCAACAAAGAAGTGAAGCGCGGAGAGAAATGTACATGCGGCCAGCAAAATTGATTCAGGATGTCGGAAGCTAGCAACAGGGGGCATCTCGCAACCAAGGGAATCTACAATGTCAAGTTTCTGCCCAGACATAACAATGATCGTCGACAAGTCTGAAGAATTGTGTCAAGTTCCGCCGACCAAAGTAGGGAGGGCTTCAAATTCCTATATGTCATAGAAAGGTGTTCCTGGGATGACAATTCGGTGGATAAAGACCAACTCAGTACCCCGTTATCATGCAGTTTCGAATCAACATGATTTGCAGGCGTCAACACAGCAGCGTGATACATGCATGCGTCAACAGCCGATGCACTCCGCGTTGATATTCCATCACACTCTGAATATCAAGGCCAACACTGCCATTCCAAGACATGGTGTACTTGTGTGATTGCCTGACGTATTGAGTTTACTGTCGATTGCTCGGTTGGTTTGTTGGTGCTACATCGACATGAATGTCGAGCGCGGTGGCGACAAGAAACGACCATATCGCTACACACTAAACCGGAACGTGGACTTGGCAAAGATAACGTCACAATTCACGTCCATGCACGGGCCTCCCTTCAGAATGCTAGCTACAGAGCCTAGAATGTGACAAAATCCATGAGTGTGTTACCTACCACTGGGCTGATAAGCCCGGCCGCGTCCTTCGCTGGTTCATGCACATATGGGACAGCCAAGGGTGTGGCTAGGTCCCTCGACTAGTGGATATATCACAATGGCCAAATGCAATGTGACCAACATACAGTAGTGGCTGCGATCCAGCGCAACCATTGATGTCCAATCGGATGATCCGCAAGGTCACCGAGTGATGAAAGAGTTCCGGAAATAGGTCTCGCTTTGCCTTGACAGGCACCTTGTCAGTGAGAAAAGGCACCCTGCCGTTCGTTGACCGACCAAATTATCGGCGTTGAATGGGGTCATTTCGATAGCCATACTTAAGTTTCTCGCCAGGAACCGGGTCTGCTTCAATAAACGTTGAAGAAACGCTGGCAGCCCGCATCACCTAGCTAAAATCCGGCCCCAAGCGCTATGCTAAACGCGGTGGGGTTTGGATAGCAATCTGATGTACTGGAAAGTAGGGGCGTCAGGGGTAAACGTAGCTCAGTGTGTGTCATGGCATAGTCAGGCTGCGTCCTAGGCTCTCCAGAACTGCGCCTCCGTCTAAAGGACGCTAGGGCTAGCGGCGCTTGTCTCAAATCTGCAATTGGTCCACCATGCGTGTCGTGAGCTGAGCAACAGCATGGACAAGGAGAAATACAGAATCGGAAGACATCCAACCCGCCCTTCCGCGATGATAGTTAGAACATTGCGGAGTTGATGGTGGTCAGCATTAGTCAGAATCTCTTGTCGGCAAGCTTCAGAAGGCTTGCCGTCCAATTCATCTAATGCCCAGCCTGCAGGCTAATCGTGGTCAAGGCAGGTTGAGACAAACTAGGTTAATGAAGTCGCGAGTGATGCTTCCGCCCTTGCCCCATCCTCTTCGGCCTACCAACAATTCTCTCTCCATCTCAGCCCCCCGGACCGCCATTATTTGGAGGCGTGCCTGTGGCTGTGAGGGAAAAGAAGCAGCAAAACTCTTGAGGAAGGGGGCAAAGGATCAAGATAAATATAGTCGGCAAATCATCAGGAGACACCCTCTTCCGCGTTGTCATCACCTCGGATGTCGGCTTCGTTATCACCACCGGCATTGCCTGCAGAGTTGGCCTGCACCAGGTGTTCATCCTTCTCGGCCTGCCAACCAAAGATACCACCACATGTAAAGTGTGTGAAGCTGTCCAATCAGCCAGTTTAGCTGACTTTGGGTGCCGCATCGTGAGTGGCCGTTGACGGATATTATTGCTGTTGGAGACGGATGGATGATAGGATGATGTTGTGGATGATTTGTCGAGATCCCAGCAGCGCTTTTCGCTTCTTTTCGGCGAGAAGCTCCGCAAGTTATTTACAATTCTCAGCACGTTTCGCAGCAGCCATGCGTCAGCGAAAAAGGCATCTTCGTCTAAGATTGGGGCCGGCATGGTATTAAATCGGTCTCACTAATCAGGCAGGCATTATGTGATGGTCCGTTTCGGGTCTCGGTCATGATTGAGGCGCGGGTATTTTCACCGGCACGACGCACGCTGGAACTAACGAGACGGCGGAACAAGCTGGTAAACTCTAGTTGCGACTTGTTGGTTTACAAATAAATTCACGACACTACGAAGATAGACCATATACGCACGAGTGTCAGGCTCAGCCCTACAAGAGTCGCCGTCTCTTCCCTCCATGCGGTCGAGACCCATAGACGCCCGTGCCTCCTTCATTACTGCGGCTTCTCCGCTTTGCTGAAGGGAGAGAAGGGGATTTAGATGCTGATGAAGATGTCGGGATACCCTCTTCTGCTAGTGTTGTACAGTACTGCTCAAAGGCTTCACGCCGCCTGCCCAATACAAAAGCCCTACTTTCCTCACTAATTACTACGTAGACGCGCTCTAGACTTACACAAGGTACCATCGTAGACACACAACGTGGACAATTACTTAATACCTTACGGAGTACAGTTGCCAAAGTACCGGGCCACGACAAAAGTGGAGTCGCTCCCCATTTGGGACGACTTCGGATGCAGTCAAATACTCTGGCACTTTATTAGTACTCCGTACCCTGCTGATACTTGTTACTGTATGACTACACCGCCTGCTGAAAATCCTATATCCAACATAGTCCTTCCCTCATACAACATTTCTTCTTCACTCCTCATTACTATATATCACTAAGGATGCAACCCAGTAGGAACTTTGATTGGGCATAATGCCGTCTTCACAAAGGACGTGTTCATTTAAATAGCTACTCTTGCACACAGAACATCCTGCGGTACAAGTGAGACCAATTAGCTACAATCACGGGCCCAAGATAGCCAAGCCATCAAGATTAGGAGCCTATATACAGTACAGTTACATTTATCTCTTCCTCATAGAAACACACTTCAGTTCTCTTCATTTGCCCCACAAGGGCTGAGATTAAAGGACTTCGCGGTGTACAGCTTCTTAATGCATTTTGGAGGGGGATGGCCCTGTCCAAAGGCAAGAATCAATATAATCAATCAAGTATGCTCCAGGGGTGAGATACCACTCGCACTGTCGTAGCCCACATGGACCCCACATTTTGTTTGCCAACAGGCGACCACAGCCAATAACAGACGTTTAACATAGACGTAACAGCTAGTTCTGGCTCTTCCAAAACATTAAAAGCTTATACACAGAGGAAGAGATTTTTGCTCTTTGCTATACAGGCTAGACCGAAATGAGATGTTGGCACTATGGATAAAGAAACCTATGGGCACAGCCATACATGGGACCGCTTAAGATTAGGTAGTGAGACTTAGTATGCGATAGCTTCGTAGCGCCCGCTGCAGAAGCTAAAGCTCAGTCGGACACCTTGAAAAGTCAATTCTAGTTTTCGCGGTGAGTATTCTTTTCCTCTCTATACTTACCCCTGATTCTGTAAAGCCAGGTATGGCTCCCGCTGCGTAGTGAGCATGACAGGGCCTTGATTGACTGGCCAATAACCCAGTAAAAGCAAAAAACTGCGGCACGCTATCGCTGATAATTTATATGTGTCGCTACATGCACAAACAATCTGCCTCGACGACGTGTTTTGGAAAACCACATCACGAACTCTTAATGCCCGGAGCTCAGAATCGTCAAGAAACTTGCTCCAGCGAAGCGGAACTCTTTCGCCAAGTGTTACAGCATAATGTAACACTAGACGATTACTATAGAACTTGTCCAGAACCTGCCCTCACTCCCCACAAAAAACGATGTTTGAAACAAATTCTGAGTCATCGAGGCTTTCATGCGGTGTTCAACAACTTATCGCGCATTCCAGGGATTTGGCCGGGGCTTGTAGTTGGGAATCTCCACAAACTTATCAGTTTGAGATGCGACGAAGTGGGTACCAGGTTTTCATGGCCGAAAGATATACTGATACTGCACACAGGAATTACTAAGCTACCTCTCCTTCATCTATGAGACATGGCTGCAGGTCGTAGGAGGAAACGAAGCTGAATTGGAGAAGATAGACTGGGTTACAGTAGAAGCAATCCAGCTTAGGTGTCCAAGGTTCTCGGCTTCAGATGAGCGAGCGCTTCGCAGCGTTATTCTCAGAGGCGACGCTTTTAAGAACTTCAGTCATGCTGAACGACTGACTATCCTGGCAAAGCTTTGCTCATTCGACTTCCCGATCCCATCATTATCTACTTTCTTCAGAGACTTTCGATATCTTGAAGAATGCGGCAATTTTATCAAGCGTTTAGTTCCCTTCATCAGAGGTGGGCCAACTATTCGGCGATTGCTCTTGCAAAATTTCAACCCATCGGCGTTACGAGAACAGTCAGAATCTACGCCCATGGCTAGATTCGATTATCTCGAAACTCAGTTTGAACTTGGAATAAGGCATCTATGGCTATTTACGATGAGGGAATTCCACTCCATCCACACAGATCCCGGCATTTTGCCAAGATTTGCAAGGCTAGCTTTCGATCTGGGTTTTGACACCGACGAGATTCGTTCCCTCAAACGGCTCTCTCCTCACTGGGAAATAGCGAGACACGCGATGGTGTTAGCTCGGTCTTCTTAGGATTGAGACCATAACATAACGGACGACGAAACAGCTGTGGACCAGATTGTGAAAGCACTGCCTAGAAGGCATGGGTCACAAAAACAAAACTACAGCGCTTTCACCACGAACGTAACCACAATAAAGCTGAATAGTCGTCCATGGATTGATCTAAAAGCGTACTTAATGGATGCCCCTAACCTTGTTGTGGAAATCCTCGATTGACAGCCGCTTGTTAAGAAAAAGGAAGTTACGAGCTTGTTCTTTCTAAGATCAATCTACAGAGCCATATTTCGCGAAGATCTAGAAGATTTCAGCGATCAATTTATCAAAAGAACCAGCGAAATGGGAGAAGCAAATTATGAAGAGGCTAACCAGCCTGCTAACAACCAAGCGATGGAAGAGGATTAGGATTTTACGACGACAAAAGAGCAGGTAAATAGGACGACTGGAGTCTAGAGTAAAAAGCCGGGAGGGACGCAAACGGCCAAATTGAAGATCATGAAAATGGGAATACTACGTGAGGAGCAGCATTTGAACATCGATATTACCGATAAAAACGAACCTAAGCGGGTTGAGAAGATTGTTAAACAATTAATGGTTGAGCATAAGATCCTACCTTTCTCCCTGAAAGGGTATCTGTTGTTAGTGAAAGAATGCTACAAAGAGATTGTGCAAGAGGGTCACAAATGCGTATATATGACAGATGGAGGGAGGTTCATAATTTGAAAACTTTGAAATAAACTTATCAGCAACCTGTTACTGTTAAGCGTTGAGGACGTCCCAGGACGTCCTATTGTTGTCCCAGGACGTCCTACTGTTGTCCCTGCGTTGTCCCAGGACGTCCTACTGTTGTCCCAGGACGTCCTACTGTTGTCCCTGCGTTGTCCCAGGACGTCCTACTGTTGTCCCCGCGTTGTCCCAGGACGTTGTCCCCGCCATACTTAAGACCTTGAGCTTCACGATGAGTTCTTCTTTCCTTATAATCAAGTGGCGACCTCGTTACTGGAAGAGGGTACGTGTTCTCCTTTGGATGGTTAGCTCTGGGATGTTCTGTTTGGTTTGGCTTACCATTTCATCCCTAGATCTGGGGAAACTGGGCTCATCTGAAGATGTGTACTCATAGAATCTGTTCTTCTGGAGGACTTGGATGTACACGTCGGCACCGTACCGCCTTCTTATCTGCTCATAACGCCACATAATGTTTTTGATTGCTTTGACGCAATTCTCGTTGGTCCTATCTCGTTTCTTAGATGGGCTGGTAGAAGAAGACATGTTGAGCCGTTAGTTCACATGCAGACTAAGGGAGAAGTTGGCGTTTTCTTCCCTATACATCTCTCTTAACGTATATATATAGAGAGAGTATAAGGGGGATGTGCAGTTGTATCCATCTGTTTTCTGGTCGTGTTTCCAAAGGTCATTGTTGCAGCTGTTTGTGGATGAACTTGGTGACGGAAAGCAAATGCAATTTACCAACTGTCATGCATGATACTTTTTGTTAGAAAGCAGAAATCGTCTTTACTTTTGGTACAATTACCGGAAAGGCGGGACAAGGATGTGTCACTGTCAACCACGCGTTAATGGAGGAACGCTACTGAAGATGTATATCACTAGTCAATGATTAAAACTCTAGTCTCTGGGGACATAAAGAAAACTGTCTAATGAGACATCGATTAAAACTGCCTCCTGTTGGACTCTACTCCAACGAAAAAGAAGTTCTCGCACAAACTATGGACCAAGCGTTCAATTCCACGTAGGCGTTATGAAAGAAACCAAGAACGCTTCTTATATGGTAGGCGAGTCGGGTCTCGGGATACCGTTCTCGGCAGAGGACATGATAGGGCCACTCGTATCCCAATCATAATAATGTGTAATTATTTCGCCATCGCTGCTGGCCATTCTTAGGTGTAGCGATCGCTTTGTGGAGGGCTTCCCATACACGTGGGCTACTCGGCATGAAGGGTTTGGTTCACTCTTCTTGGTTGTAACATCGAGTCGAGCCGCTGCGGAGCAGGCGGCTTTGATTTCAGCCGTCAAACCTTGAGACGAGATGCTATTCATGCAGCTACTTTCCTGGCGACGACGCCCTCGCGATGACCACTTTTGCTGCTTGATACTAGTGCTTTCTTCGTCAGAGTCTGAGAGGAGGAAGGTAACTACACGGGTTGGTGAAAGCCTTGGCTGCGGTGATTTCTCGTTCTCTGGGACAAGCCGCAAAGGGGAGAATACTGAGTGAAGCTTTGAGCTTATGATGTTTCTGGGCAGTTTGACTATGGCCTACTTATCGTTGAGGCATGTTTGAGGGCCACTCAGTTCTGATGCATACATCGCTTCATCTCGAAAATGACGCCCCAAATCTGTAAATTTCCTGAGGTGATAATAATGCTCCCCACTATGACTAGAATCTATAATTGGATCCTGCAGATGGGGACGTAGCATAGCAGTCATAGTCGTTATCGAAGGTTTAAGAACGCCTGTGATGAAAGGCCAGAGCCTGCTCCTCTAGGAGCTGGATATGGATTTTGCAGACAGAACCTTGGGTAAGAAATGGCGGGGGAGACTTGACTAAAGACCAGAACCGGCTTCCGCGCCACAGTCGCTGGTGTACCTGGACTGGCTTTCCAGGTCATGGCTTTCCCGTATGTCGATGAGGATAGCGAAATGGAGTTTTGTGGGAACCATACGCAGCGTAGCTTAGACGACTCTTCCTAGGATCTTGGGACACTAAACAGGCTCCAGGCATATTCCCTACTGTTTAATACACAGCAATTGGAAGCCAGTTATGGATCTTTGGAGCTACCGTAAGGAATAGAGTAAGAAAGCTCTTTGTTGCGCAGCTGGGAAGACCAGCTGAAACTAATACCTGGCCAAAGTTAGATGTGGAGCGGGTGGAAGGAGGACAAAAGTGAGGTACGGCATTCCAAAAGAGCCGGACCTGGATCCTTCAAAGCCTGTTGTAGTTGGAGTGGGGATAAACCTAGCCGGTTGGAACGGAGCTGGAAATGGATCGTACGGACATCACAACTGGCGCCCATTAAGAGCCAAAATGGGTGGTCGATCAGGTCCTTGGCGTATAGCCAAAAAGATGGCCAAATCTGGATTTTGGTAAGAGCCAGGTGTGCTAAGACTGGGTTTCTAGGTCATTTCTAATTGAAGCCGGATTGGGATTTTGCGTGGACCATACACGGCGCAGCAAAGGGTTTGCTGCGTGGCACGGATGACCCATCTAGGGATCTTAGCGGCCTAAATGGGATGCTAGTATGTCCCAACATAGCGATTCGAGGCCGTTTATAGATCTTGTAGTTACCGTAAGGAATAGAGGAAGAAAGCTCCTTATGGCGCAGGCCAGCCAGAACTAGTTCCTGACCAGAGCCAGATGTGGAGTATGGAGAGGACAAAAAAAATCTAGAATTGGAACTTGTGTTTGGGTGAGGATAATCCCGCTCCAAACTCAGCCGCTTGGAACGGAGCCAGAAATAGACATACGGTATGGACATCATAAATGGCGCCTACTAAGAGCCAAACCCGGCTTTTTCGAAACAAGAAATGGGGTGGTCGATCAGCTCCTTGGTGTGTAGCTAGGAGGACGGCCACATTTGGCTTTGGCCAAATCTGGATTTTGGCAAGAGCCACATGCGGATGCCGAAGAAAGGAGATCCTGGCTTGCCCAGTCGCCAGCACGGCCGCTCACAACGTGGTTGCAGCGGTTTTCCATGCCAACGGCTGGATCTCGACTCCCGCATACAATGGGTGAAGCTAAAAACAGATCTTAAGAAAAGGGCACATGTCGGGTCAACAGCACTCTCCTTACCGGTCTGAGGGTTTCTGCTCCAGAGTTGAAATCGGCTCCTAGAAGGAGCCTGGTAACGTCTTTGCCTCTAAAGCTGAGTCCGGGGGGGCGTATGTACGCTGACAGTCACTCGCACGCAACGCATGCGTGGAATGCCTCGAAGCTGCTGTGCAAGAGCACGTATCACCCGCTCAGCAAATGCAACTACCATCAGAGACGACAGCGTCAAGAGTGGATGTAGAGCGAGTCTTTACGTTGCAGTATGAAACCACCAAGGCCGTCCCCCGCGCCGTGGCCCGGTACATGGGCCAAGTTGTCGCTCGGTAGCCACAGCAGTTCTTCCCCATGAAGTCGATCCCCCTCGATGTCGCGTGGCACGTCTTCAACCATAGCGAACGGCATGTCCAGTCCCGATTCGCGCGATGCTCGCGTGCCTGGCATTCGTTCTTCAACCCCAAGCTGTACCGGCACGATGTCACGAACGGACAGTATTCCGCCGTCTTTGAGACCATTGCCCACTGCACAGACCCGCGCGTGGCCCTCGCCACGCTTGAGCATACCCGGCGAGCCGGCGCTGACTACAACAAACCGACGACGATGTACATGGCGGAAGACCAACAGCCTAGCCCCTTTCTCGTCACGGCGCTGTACCTGGCCGCCTCGAAAGGCCGCCACGAGATCGTCTCGTTTCTCCTCGACCACGGTGCCGACGTCGACGGGGTGCCGGACTGCCGGCTGCGCACTCCCGTCTTCCTATCACTTCTCAGCCGGGATGCGCCGACATCGATGGTCCTCCTCCGGCGGGGCGCACACGTCGAGTCTCCCGAGTTCGGGATTAATGCGCTCCACCAAGCCGCCGCCGCGGGCCTGACCGATGTCATCACCTACCTGATTGACGAGAAGAGACTGGGGGTGGACGAGGCCGACAGCAACGGGGACACGCCGCTGATTCACTCGCTGTTGTCGCCGTCGCCGGAGACGGTCATCGCCCACCTCGCGCGATTCGGGGTGGACGTGAACCAGCCGACGACGATCGACACGTGGCGCATGACGCCCCTGAGTATGGCGTGCGAAGACGGCATGTTCTCCACAGCGCTGGCGATTCTGGAAGCGGGAGCGGACGCCACGGGCGAGCTGGACGGCTTGGTCGAGGGGGCCGACCCCGCGCTCGGCATCTACGATCAAAAGCCGCTCGAGCTGACCCTGCTGGCTCGATCCAAGCAGACGGAGGGGAGGACGGCGGCAGCGAAGGAACGGCTCATCCGCCGTCTCATCAAGTCGGGGGCGGACCCAAACGTGACGGTCTGCATATCCGCGCGCTGCAACTGGACAGGGCCACTCTTGCTGAAGCTCGTGCGCGCGAGGCGTCGCTGGGAGGCCGAGATGCTGCTCTCTTCCGGGCTCACGGACATTGACCAACGCGACTCGCACGGCGCGACGAGCCTTACCTGGGCGCTCTCCACGTGCCACGGAGACCCCGTTGCGGCGTCGATCCTGCTGCGGCGCGGTGCCAAGATGGACGAGGGAGTGCTGCGCAGCGTGATGGATAAGCTGGTGTAGCTGGCGGACGCTCGGGATCATTGGGAAGTGATCGGCGCCCTGACGCGGGAGCCCAAGCTGTTGAGGATATTCCAGGTGTTGTATTCGCACTGTTTCTGGGAGGCATCGAGAAGCGGCGATGCGGTGGCGACGCGATTTCTGCAGGAGTCGCCGAGCTCGATCGTGCGCATGGTGACGGAGATGCTGAAGCACGGGATCAGCCTGAATAAAACGGGGGTCGTGAACGTGTTGCGGTTCAACAAGAGCAAGGAGGGCATGCCCGGGTCGGTCATTGCGAGGATGTTTCCATGATGTCGGGTAGGGGGTGCTGAGTATAGTAGCGGGCCAGGCGTTCTCTCCGGGACAATCGGGACCAATAGACTCACGATCATAGTCCAGCGGCGTCTGTTCAGACGAGGGCGTGATTGCGTGGCATACACATGCGTCCCTGGTGGCTGCGCAAGAGAGGCCATCGTCCTCGATGTCATTGTTAGAAGGGCAAGACCGAGGGTTCCGCAGCGGCGAAAAGGTATAAATTGACGTGTTCTGCTCGCGAATGTAGCTTAGGACCTTTGCTCTTTGTGGATTTCCTCAGCACGTTATTGTATGATTTCAAAGCCATGGCCCTTCCCCTCTACCAAAACTCTTCCTTCAGTGACTCGGCCGCACGTTTCTTCCCGGATTCGTTTCTTAATGCAGACGAGCTCAACGAGCGACAAGCGGCTATCCAATCTTCCGCACATCTACGAAAAAGGACACGTGTTGACAGCGGTAGGCAATTCCACTGTAAATAGTACTGGCACCTACTAACGTGACAAAGTCAGCACCAACACCGCTACGCCTCATGATAACTACACAACGCCGGACACGTTAGGCACACAAACCAGGCCTATAGACTCTTGGCGAAAAGGCGACGTGGTGATTGAGGTAACCGCGCAAGTTTCTGCTGTAACTGCTCTAGCGCAGGAAGTTATACAGGAGGTTGGAAAAAACCAATGGCTTGTTAACATTAGCATGGAATTTGACGGCAGTAACGCGACGATGTTTAGTGCACGTATCTCGCCTCAACATGAGGTTGTTATCGAGAAGATAACAAGCTTGGCTCACAGATTCTGCCAAAATGACGAGAAAAATGATGGCGGCATGTACATTGCTATTTGTCTTGGAAGTTAGGCATGGGAGAGAGCGCATTTATTGTTAGGAGCAAATGATGGTCTTATTTCCTGTGTGGCCACTAAATACTAGTTGAATGTTAGAATCTAGAACACGAACAGCAACTCTGAGTGTCTAAGCAAAAAAGTACATGGGATCGAAAAGTGGCTGCAGACGACGGCCGGTGTATAAGTTTAGTCTGCCTGCTGAGAGATGATGACCCTTTTCTCCCGTCATCTGCTTCTCTACAGCTTCATTTATTTGTCCTCTAGAGGAGACCCTGACTGTACCCTTGAGAAGCCGTATCTCGATCAGCCGACATGTGAGTGCAATAAGGCATGGCGGTGGATGCCGCCTGGTCGCCACGTCTTAACGTAGCCCGAGTCATCTGTGCCTTCGCGAGTGACGGCCGATTGTTCTATGGCGTAGTCGCAGAGGTTCCTGATTCCCTCGTGCAGGATTGGCCAGACGGTCGACAACTGCTATGGGTGTATGACGACGGACACTCCGTCAAAGTATGGTAGGAATGTGTCGAGCGACCTCGACCGAGCAACCCCGCTTGGGCGTCATGTCTTTGGTCTGTTATAGGCTGCTACGAAAACGATGGCGGCCACGTTTCTTACGCCGTCCGGTGGGACGGTTACGCATGCCCCACGTGGGAGGCAGAAGAAGACATGTCAAACTACAGCCACCTGCTGGCAGAGCACGATCAGACCTGCGCGTGTAGGTCAAGGCCCGAGTAGCGTGGCCAAACCGAACGACAAATACCAGGGCGAGGCTACTGAAAAGCGGACCAAACCTCGCAGCAGGTTGATTTGCCAGTCGGAAACATGTATCTAGTTCGAACCAAGCCTGTTTGGTATCTTGTTATGCATTTCCGGGCTTGCCGATACGCTCTCTGCTGGACAGGGGCGTGGACGCGGGCAGTCCAGAAAGGGCTTTCTATAGTATTATTCACACCCTGGACGGAGGCGCCTCTTTTGGCGCACAGGGATCCACGGCTCAAGCAACGGCTTCGTCGCGGACGCTCAATAGGAGTCTAATAACCACGAACTATGGCCTGGGAATTTATTATCAAGTATTCAACGTGATACGTGATACGTGATACGATGCCCAAAAACAGAAGCCTCGCTTCCGACTGGTCGTTGGCCAATTGACATGTCGTGCCGGTCTTCAGCGTCTTTCGACGTCGTTAGCGACTGGCTTTCTTCCATGTCGCCACACCCCGGAAGCCCTCTATCTTCTGCCATGCCGCCGGAAAAGAGACGCGCCGTTGGCGATCAGCCACACGAAACACCGCTCTCCCTGTCTATTCTCGCCGGCACACCGCGCCACACGCCTTGCTCCGAGAGACAGGTGAATCGGACCCGACCCCCCGCCAACAACAACCAGCATTGCCCATCTCGCGTCGCGTCTCACAACAAGAATGGCCCACAGGGGCGCCCGGCAAAAAGGGCAAGAGCAGATACCCATCACGGGGCTTCTAGCTGCCACAACTTCAGCGGATGCGCCATTAGCGACGAAGACAAAATGGCAGGGTGGGAAGACTGCGTCGAGGATGGCGAGCCACTTGCACACCGTCTGCAATTCGCCCGCCGCGTGATATCGGATGGCACCGCAGCCGGTCGCTCCTTGCTCACCATCATGTTGGATCAGTCTGGTGTCAGCACGAAGGACGAAGACGCAGCTGCATGTGCACAGATAGAGGGATGCTCGAGGTGATCGTGTACAGTACTATCTTCTGGATTGGGCTTTAACGTAACTGTGTTGCCAGCCCTCACGCTATCGGACTGGGCAGTAGACACTATAGATACAATCCTGGAATCTGTCTTACATGCTTACAAAGGCAATCTCTTGCGTGTACGTACAATGGTCGCAACGCCCTGGTGTCTGTCCTCTGTCGTACGGGAATTATACAAACGTCGCTGCACTTTCCAGCGCTGAAGCCGCTGAATACGGATCAAACGAGTTTACCTCATCATCGGGAAATGACGCGGACAAGGTCATAAGTCCATCCGGCTCCCCAGCAAGATCCCGATTATCGTCGTCCCCAAACACGAAACCCTCTTGTAAGGCAGGCTGGGAGCCGGGGCTGTAGGTCCAGGGTGGAAGTGGCTCGGCCGGTATACCTAAGCTCATATCGAGGGTCACAAGTCCATCTCGCTCCCCAGAAAGATCCCGATTATCGTCGCCCCCAAACACAAAACCCTCTTGTAAGGCAGGCTGGGAGCCGGCGCCGTAGGTCCACAGTGGAAACAGCTCGATCGGTATATCAAAGATCATATGAGGGTTCAAAAGGGTCAGGCACGATGCAAAACCACAATCCCACCTGCAACAGGACAAATTGCAGGTGGACGGGAGAAAGAGCGACCCGGGCTTCCACAGGTCGGACGAGTCAAGGGTGTGCTGATCGCATTCGGATAAACTTGAACTCGTTAGCAGTGATCTCTTGACTCCTGACAGGCTGAGGCTTTTTCTCACTAGGTGAATAAAGCGAGACAACAAGGACATATGATCTGTTCCTGAAGCGCTTTACTTAATTCTTTTGCCGAATGTTGCAGCCTTTGCCCTGAGAATATGTCTTGCGAAGCGGGCTTCCCATAGGACGTCAGGTTTGCAGGCGATAGTAATGGGTGGCCCGTCGCGGCGGGGCTTGCTGTGTTGGAGAACGGCTCGACATCTGCTCTGAAGTAATATAAATCGTCTGTCGATGAAGACACGCCCTGCTGTGGCGGGATCTGTGGTCTGGACGCGTCTTCAGAAGAAACTGCAACCTCGGCCGGCACAGTGTGCGCCATATCGGTGTTCAGCAAGTCTTGTATCAAGATTCTAGCAACCATTGTCGTTAGAAGGGTTTGTCGAGTATATCGGCGAATCTCTGACTGTAGTGAAGCAAAAGGTGAAGTGCGTGGCGGAGGGATTGCCGTGCTATATAAGCTGGCTGTTCAAGCAGGGCATCTGGCGATCTTTGCTTCATTCCACAGCCGACGCTGGCGCAGGCGGTGCTGGGTCTTGGCTGCAGCAGAGACGAAGGTGCTTGGTGTTCTGTATCTCCCTTGCCATGAGTCCGGTTTCCGATAAGCATGTGAATCGGTAACGTGGGAGGTGATGAGAGCCAACGGACAGCTCCCAGATCTCGCCGCCATGTGAGCGCGACGACGAAGTCAGGGGGTCAGCTAAGAGTTGCGTACGAAAGCACACCAGTCATGGCCTGAGGTACAGTCTCGCTCGGTAGGCGACGTCCGTATTGCTACGCCGCAGCCATTTATGGATCGGCAGCCTGATGCGACGGCTCCTGACGACTGGGTTGTCTTTGCGACCAGAAATCTAGGCTGCAAAGGGCGCTTCTAAGACCAGTAAATGGCCCGTACCCGCATCACTTGCTTGTGGATTTCTCATTAGATGCACATGCAGGACCAAAACATGGAATTCTGTCATCGAGCCCCTGCTCTAGCCCCTTGTTGCGGTCGCAGGGGGTTAGAGCTATTTACGACTTCGAAAAACACAGCCCGACCGCTTCCAGTGCGTTGCAAGTAGATGGACACATCCGAACGATTAGCTTCTGTAAAGTGCTCCGTGCTTTGATTGTTTCCCGAGCACTTGATAGGTTTGACAGGCCAGGCCAGACTTGGGAGTGGAAGGACCTGGCGACGGCTTCAACTCCGAGGCTCCACTGACGCGGAAGCTAGACCGGAGATTAGGGACCGCTCTCCATTTAGGTATTAGTCGTTATGTGCCGCTAATGTCTTTATTTCCATCGGTCCTGATGCCGTATCACGATCGTCAGAGACACCAATACAAATATATGATTGCGTTATACAGTACCCCCTGAAGGATAAGGTCCTACCATTATGTTCTACCGTTTCATTTGCCTCTCGGGAAGCTAAACAGTGTGCACTAAGCTATCTTTCAGTGCCTTCGGGCTTTGAAACGGCTCTCTTAGACTGAGAGCTTTGCCTCTGAGGTTGAAGGCCACCATCTTTACGTTATTGGTCACACTACCTAACGCACATGCATAGTGAGCGGGCCACCTTAACAAAGTCTCGCGGGTGTGTATGCGAAATCCTGTAATGTAAGTGTTAAGCACCCTTAGCAATTATGTAACAGGATTTTGCGTGTACGTCCACCTAATTCTGTTAAGGTGGCCTGCTCACTATGCATGTACGTTAAGTCGTGAACTGTATCGCTCGAATCGTTGACCAAATCCTCTATGATACCGGCAAATGCATGCAGATCTTTGTATAGGCCATCCGTATATTTGATTAAACCAGTACAGTCATTGGATAGTAGTTCCAGGTCGTCCAAAAAACCGTTCAGAACGTCAGCAAGGCCGGTCAAGTCGTCAACCAAACCGTCCAGGTTGGTAGCACCCTGCAATCTGATAGCTTTGATTCTCCGTCGAGCGGCATGGCCACGAAGGCGGACATCGGGTCGCCTAAGATTAATTGACTCCGGCTGGGCCGACATTACCTTACTACAGTCACTGCGTTGTTGCTATCCAGAACCGGCTTCCGCCAGGGTGTTTCTGGTGGCACAAGCGTTAAGGCCGTCTTTTCGATAAGCGGACGTGGCCAATTCTACGCGCCGTTTCGCGTCGCGGTTGAGAGCAACACTCGCATTCATTGGCCATGAAAATCCACACTCGTCATTCCGTTAACGGACGCAACAAGGGGTTTGTATTGGTATTGAGACTGGTCGTAGCGCCACGCAGTCGTCGGAAGCATCAATACCAATACATCGTTGCGGTATGCAGTACTTTGAAGGGTGAGGCCCACCATTATGTTCTACCCTTTTACGTACTTGCCCTCTCGGGAAGATAAATAGTGTGCACCGAGTCATTCTTTAATCCCTTCGGGGTTTGAATCTGGCCTCTTAGGCTGAGGTCTTGGCTTCCCATGTCGGCGGCCAGCATATTCAAGTTATTGGCTACATTACCCAGGTGACCAATTGTGTTCCTCAAATCCCTAATACCCCTATAGCCACCAAGGTCGATATACTGTGGCCGAAGACTACAGTACAGGGTGGTGGACTTCGTTACGTCGCATAGCCAACATCTTTTATGACGGTAGTGTGGGGTCTGCTGGTAGGGGATGGCAGAGTACGGCTGTAATCACCAAGTGCGAAAAGAGCAGCTATTATCATCGCCAAAGGGAAAACGCTATAATTAGCTTGCTAATAATCCGCTAGAATTATCAAAGCCTGTTCAAGCTGTTATTTGTGGGGTGCTGAGCAGGCCAGGGCAACCAACTGCACCTCAAAGCAAAAGCTTCGGTATGTATCGATGCGCCTATCATGATCCGCTGTTCTGCACTATATAGTTACGCCGGCCAGCACCCCAGCTGGTTAGGCCGTAACAGGTACATTGCATTATTAATATGATTTCCGAGATCCACATCATCAGGAAGACTCTGGATTGATGCAGCTATTCCCTTGCGTTGCCACGGATAAATTCGTGGAAACCTCACCGGATAGTAGGCGGAAGTGTATGTAGTGTGAAAAGGACTTCCTCCAGGGATATAACGTAATTTAGACGCCTTGTACAGAGCATCCCTTGCAACAAGCCTGTTAGCTTAAGATTCCGCAGCTGCGAGAATTCGACAGCCCGTTTCTCTGCTGGTGTCCCTGTGCGCCGTCAAGGTTCAAGAGATGAACAGATCTAGGGCTCCTTTCACTTTATATTTTTCTTCGTAGTGGATGGAGATTACGTGGATCTGAGACGCCCTCGGCTTACATTTTATTGAATTAAATATCTTTTACTCCCATCATTTTATGCCCTACTGTGTGCTCTACCTTGCGAGATAAGTAAACCGCGAACAGCACAGACACGTCATACGTGTCAGGCCAAATGATAGCATCCCCAGTGACACGGGCCTTATGACACATATGTAATCAACTCATTTTCTTCGTTAGGGAGTAGAATGGCTGCGAAAGATGAGGGCGACGGAACGATGTGGAACATGGTTCAAAGTGGCCAAACGCCGTAAGCGCATATAGAAGATGTTAGACAGGGAAGAGAACGAATGGAAGGAACAGAAAGGTTAAACAATACAATGTATGTACATTCCACAAACCAAAAAGGCAACTTGATATCATGCTATGTGATCTTTATGTACAGCATGTATGTAGCAGAACTAGTCAAAGACAACCCCCTCCATAACTTATGTTGTCTCAGTCCAGCTGCAGCATAAGTAGGTGTATGCATCGCAGCGCATGGTATAAAGCAGTTGACGACAAGATCGGCTCTTGTGATGACGAGAGAATCAAAGCAGATTTCGGCTTCTAGGCCACGAAGGGTATAAAAGCCTGCCCTGAAACCCTCTTTTTGATTTCGTCAAGTTGTCAAAGCATAGACTTGTTTTTCTATTCCATAGCAATCCTGTATAGTCATGGCCCACTCTGACGACCACGCCTCCACCTGTAAGATTGACGACAGCAACTCGGCCATTACCGACGACTCAAAGACGAACAATGTCGACAAGCCTCTGCCTCACTTAGAGTGGGTCACTGACATTAAGAGATCAAGTGACCGGATGACCAAGTCCTCCATTATGCGAAACTATATTACATCATTCAGTGAATTCACCGACAAGATGAATGAAATATATCGCAGGGGTGGAACAAGAGATATACGCACGCTGGCTCTATCCCTTAATGATTCCCTGGGGAAATACCGAATACCAGCTCTTCAGCAACTATAGGAACGCCATCCAGAAGTTTACTCAGAAGTTATTAATATCATTTCTAAGATCCACATCAATAGGAATACCCTTAATCCGGACCAGCTGTTTCCTTGTATCGCCACGAACAGGTTTATAGAAACCTTATCCGACAGTATAAAGAAATGTTTCTACTATAAGAAAGAATTCGTTAAGGGATATAACATAATCTGGAAGTCTTGTGGGAAGCATACTTTGTATCTAGCCTGTTGGTTCAGGATTCAGGAGACAGAAAATTTCGATCTTCTATCTTACTGCTGGTGTCCCTGTGTGCCATCGAGGTTTAAGTGTTAAGGTAGTATAGGATGAAGTCGCAGGTTACCCTGCTTCTACCTAGGCCTTTTTGCTGGTTTAAAGCAAGTCATGATAGCCCCGCCTCGATATGTATAGACCCAGGGCGCTTGTTCCTTTATATCTTTACATCCTTGGAAAACTCCAGCTGGCAGTTGTGACTTTTGAGAGAGAGAAAGGGAAAATCGAAAGCGGCAAATAGTCTATTAGGTTAAAGATATAGTTTATAAGTCTTCATATACTATATTTAGCTGGAAGTCCAGCTGATTTAAGCAAATATCTCTGTCGTTTTCTACTCCTCCGTCCAATTCTTCGTCTAGTGTAAGCGTAATATCCCGCAGGGTATCTTTATTAACGCAACCTAAATTCGTTAGCTTACCAGCGTCCTCAAATTCAGGTTTACGTACTAGAAATCAGTGTCTTGCCCTTTCTATTATGAACCTCCTCGGCTAAGACTTGATGTACCTTTATTGCACTGTAATGTAACTTGATCCGCTTGTGACCCCCGAGTGGGAGAGCAATGCCCTCGGCGTTCCTCCTAAAAAACTGCCCTCTTATGAATACCTGCATATCAAGGACCTCCTACACATTAGCAAGGGACACACAGGTCGCGATTCACTTACAAATTCGGTATCTAGAGCCAGAAGTTCGTCCGTCCAATCTCTTACCCAGTAACGATGAACTGGAAGATGTCAGTAGGCGGCTATGGCATAAGGATATTGACTACCTTCAGCCTCAATCTCCCAGAATAACACAAATCGTCGGGCTTTGACGTCGCAGTTGGTAAAACGGATGACAAGCTCTTTCATGAGCTATCCGGCGATCCCGGCCCCGGTTGCAAATAAGAGGACTGTGCCAAATACATCTACTTTGGGAAACAGACCGTAAGGACCATCAACAATAACAAAATATTTCTGTTCTTTGACGCCAAAACAAGGTCGCGGGTGAATCCGCTTCGCGCTTCAATAAGAAAAATGAGTACGCCATGATTATTCTCGTCGCGGTAGCTCCACGCTACCTGAAATGGATGGTATTGTATGAAAGACACATGACTGGGTCTCAAGGCAGGAATACAAAGATATACAAACTGCCCAGCTCGAAGGTTGATGTGCCTGGAAAGACGAACCCGTACTTCTGAAAGCCCGGCGACCTGCTGGACCTCAGCCCTTCCTGCTCCTTGCAACAGTGCGCTAAGAAATCCGACGCATTTGAGTGCGATATAGGCAGCTGCTATAATGAAAACATAGAGTCGGGGGGGCTCAAACGTATATGAGGGTGGAAGGTGCGTCCAAATGGCAATGATGATCGTTATAGCGAAACAGCGGTGCAGATTCAAAACCATTTCATACTGCCATTTTCGCATAGGAGCTAGATATAGCAACGGGATGAAAAGAACAGCCACTGCTGCCTAAATAGGAATTAACTCGGTCACTTTCCAGGTGCGCGATCCACTCACAATCAAACTCCGATATCTCTCTGGTTTTGAAGGGAAATGTTTCCGGTATACAACGCAACTAGCGCATGGCCGAAAACTTCAAATATGACCATAACAGCGAGCCAACGGTGCACAGTGTCATATAGTTCCTTCCCGGCATAGAGCATTTGAACAATAGAGTTGAAACTAAAGCTGAGGTATAGCGGAAGCAGGTTGAGTAAGTCAAGGAACCCCACATTTCGCCCACCCCTGCATTTCGCCCACCCAAAAATCCCGCCCAGCCACCTCCTTTCTAGATAACCTCCAAGTTCAAACTATCACCACATTTTCCATCCTTCTTCAAATCCCTTGACTTTTTCAGGATATCTTATTGTCATGCGATGGGCCAGTATACCAAAATTTAACTTAATCGGGCAATCGACGACGTTTTGGATGGGGTATCTACTCGCATTGCCTCCCAGCGATGGGGCGTACCACGGTCAACAATCCGAAGTCGCATGAAGGGCTCCCGGCGCCGGGCTGCGGCACTTGAAGACTATTTGTATACATACTCCCAAGGCCCCTTCTATGCTCAGTGACCACCATATATCTCCTCATTTTTCTGTCAACTACGGGCAGGTTAATAATGGGAATGCTATGCAAAGTCTTGTCTAGCTGCCAGTGCCTAGTCAGAGGAACTGTACAGGGATTCCTGTGCGAATAAACATTCCGGCACGTTCCTTGGACAATTTCTTTCTCAACCATTGGTAGCCTGTAAACATGACATCCCGCTTCTTATCTCTGCAATTGATACACTTGATTCCATCTGCTGGCGTCTGATTCCTGATGCCGAGACAGCAGTTTGGAAGTGATAGCATGGATGATGGAAGTCTTAGTGTCCCAATGCCCCTTGGCTAGAATCCAGCACAAATATAATCAAGACCATCCGTGAGTTGACTTCAAGGCAACGACCATCTCAAATCATCCCAGTATTTTCAGGCATACTGCAAGTTTCACGCCATCATATAGTGACGCGACTTGAAGTGGGAAGGTAGGTAGACTTTCAAAGGCCCTGCCGACCAGTTGACAGCAGTCAACAGCCCTCCAGTCCCGAGGGCTGTCACGCTTCTCTTGTTGGCTTCGCCCTGATTCACTGAGTTGAGCTGAGAAATAGTGCTCAAAGGCAAACTGAAGCAATCACCAGACCACAGTCGATCAAGCACATGCGGCCAACAAGGCTAAGTAAGAAGTACCAACATATCGTCAACAATTTCCCAATAAGAGACTAGGGCCAACAGGGAACCAAGCATCAGGATGTTATAATCGCGCGTGGCGTTGGCGACATAGGAATTTCGCAACTCGGACTCTCGACATTGGCTGCGTTAGTCTGATACGCTCTCTGACCTAGAAGCAAATCGTCAGGTGCAAGAACAGAGCCTAGTTTATCACCACTAAGGAACAGTTTTCACATTGCATACAACTGAATGAGTGCACACTGGACCGCCGCCTGCGCTTATTTGTCTGTGGCCCGCCCCCTTGCAGTCTGCCTTATCGTTAGGGTACAGTAGGCAGACGTTATCAACCTATAAACAACTAGCATTTTGTAGAAAACCCTTGCTTATAGAAGACAATTTTATATTACATGTAACCTATCGTCAACCTGATAGGCTGCGCACTGGACTAAGAAGACCCCGGGCGGTGGTTCGCTCAGACCTACTTGTGTATAAGTAGCCCCAGGTGACCCGCTGTCAGCACCTGGTAGACCATGATCGCCGTCCTCAGTACTTATTAAAATGAATTGTCACCAGAAACACTTACTTTATCGGACCTTAGATATCTATTTTCAACGAGTAGATGGCAGTACTGTTTTGACTTGCTATCCAAGCCTGCTCTACTTCACGCGTGCAGGAACGTTTGGGGCACCCACCGGATGTTGACGACTGGCTCAGGTCTGACGACACAGCTGTGAGTATAATACGGGAGTGCTGTGATATTCAAGGGTCTCCAGCTCAGGCTATATCAATGAATCATCGAGATGGCATACTGTCTGTACCTAGGTCTGAGATCCGACTGCTAAGGACCCGTGCTAACTGATAGTAGGACAGTCCTTTGTACGTCGCCGCCATGGCGGCGGTTTGCTGATGTTTTACCCCTTCCATCACACTCTGGCTATATAGCAACTGCTAGCTTCGGCGAGGTACAATCCGAAGTGCAGGTCTACATGAGCCCCTCCGGTCTCCTGGTTGGCACAGCCAAGCTCCAAGACAGTAAATCGGGGACCTATTCGATTGAGTTCGACTTCACAGCAGGATTCGAATCGTTCGATGACAACCACTCAATTCTAGTCTTTCAGTCCAGCAATGATACAACGGAATGCATCATTTCGCGAATGCTTCAACCTCCCCGTCGTTCTTTCAAAGTCCCTCGCGATGGTTCAGTTGATATCACATGTGGCGCTACAGAGGACCAGCTTAGGTTCACTGGGGGAAGCGTCGTAGGGTATCCAGTCTTTCAGTCTAGCGACAACTCTATCATCTCGCAGATACCTTATCCTTCCTACCCTCTCGTTGATGCCACTTGCGATGTTCTAGCAGATCAGCTTAGGGTCGCTGGGGAGAGTAACATGGGGTAAGTACGACCTGATACGATGCCTATGCTTCTAAATTAATTCAATCAACAGAGCTCCCATCCAAGTCTCTAGTAAGACTGCTGTTACAGCAGAGCTTAAGTGCGATGATCCTGGTTGTAGCGGTCGTTTATTCAAGAGTAGGCGGTCTCTTTACCGCCACAAGAGAGTCCAGCACATGGGTATAGAATTTTTATGCCCCGATCCAGGTTGTCATCGCTCAAAGGAAGGGAACGGTTTCAAAGAAAAGCGTGATCTCCATAGGCACGAGAACACAAAAAGCCACACCATCCCGCGTCTCCTGCCCGCAGAGATAACAGACTCCTACAAATGCCCTGTGGAGAATTGCAATGGCGCTTTCCGTACATCTAATCAACTCGGCAATCACAGGCGCAATGTTCATAGTGTATATGCCCGGGATGTCACGTCAAAACACGCAAACACATCATTCAAGCGCATTTCAGGCTAAGAAGTAGGTGTTAGCTCCCACGCGAATACAATTTAGCTATCGCCTCACAATGCTGCATTTCCTGGCACAGAATGACTAGATTACTCTTTGATAACATCGTTAACCAACTACATGTTTCTCTGAACACTCCCGCAAAAGTCCTAACGAGTTATCTTCATCACCAAGATGTACGTAATTACCATTTATAAATCAGAAGAGGAAGTCGGAGCATTGATAATAACCCCTCTCCGTTTCCCACGGATGCAAATATAGTTAATAGGGCTTTAAGAATAAGAAGAGGAACTCATACATAAGACAGTAACACAGTGTATTACAATAGAGCTGATATTTTCCGCGACAATCTAACCGGTTCACTTTATCGAAGGCCTTCAATGATCCTCACCCACAACATCCACCTCGGGTTACGTTCGTCTCCAATAATGCGCTGTGGCTTAGCCATTCGGTAATGTTTCTCGGCGGTTTGCCGTGTTCTGGCTGAGTAGTATGGCTAAGGAAAGGACGAAACAACCAATCCCCTGTCTATCGCGGCTTGGGTCGAGGAGGCGGCTTTGGTACGCCGGTGGTGTCGTAGGCCCCTCTTCCATTGGGTTCGAACCTCTTCTTGTTTACTGACGCTAGGTGGGACATGATGAATAATGTGACTGACAATAGAAATTCGAGCTTTGCGTATGGTAAATAGGGAGTTGATCTTGATCTTGCTTGGATGCTATGTCTAGATGGAGAAGGAACAGTAGATATTTATACATGCCGGACGTCTGGCCGTCCCACCGCCAGCAAGCAGGGGTATTCAGTCACTCACTTAAGCTCCCCACAGCCTTGGATAAGGTCGAGGGAACGCATGATAGCTACATGTAATGTCAACAGCTATGGAAATTGCTTGGAGATGGTCAAGAGGCCTCAGATTCCCCCGTCCACTATTAGAATCTACCCACATCCTCTTCTTCTCTGAGCAAGAGTGAATGGGCCCTCATACTATTTCTATTGGGTTAGTCTATGTATATTTGATGACCGTTTTGTCATTACTTACCTTGTTCCTCTCCCCGTGATGATGGAATGATATGACTTACATTAAACCTGGAACACTGTAAGCTGTAGCACACTGTACGGTAATGTCTCTTACTATTGCTGAAAAGACTTCGACGACCCACAACATATCAGAACTTATGCCATGTTGTTCTGTGAATGGAATTCAAATAACAGCAGTTGCTTACTTTGACTCGCCGCGCCCAGTGAGCGTGAAGCTGTATTCCTCAAACTAGAAATTTGGTAACGCAACACAAGAGCAGCGACACACAGTTATATATTAGCATATGCCATACTTCCAATGACAATGACATAGTCAACCGGACACCAAAGGCACGCAGCTATCCGCTCATTCCCTCAAACCCGTACAGGAATGCCACGAGAAGTGGCTTGTTTTCATAGTCTAACAACGGCGTGGTTGAACCTAGGGGTCTGCAGAGGAGCTGGATGGATTAGTGTCTCTCTGGGCGCCTTGCCGTGTCAGATTCTCACCCCTTTGGGGAGAAAGTGTGTAAAAGAAGACGGATATTCTTATTACCCTTCTTACTGTTCTTCGCGCTGTTGAGGTTTAGCTCCGGTTGGTTGAAGAGACCCTGATTGGCGGGGATCCCCGGGACCGGAATGCCGCTCGCCAGCCGGTCCCCTGCTGTTACTAAGTTGCTAACAAAAAATGGCGCGGATAAGCGAGCTGGAGGTATCGTTATTGAGTAGCGTGGAGGAAGTACTGTAGCAAGAAGACCGGGATGCTGGTCGACCTAGGTGACGAAACGCTTCCGGTGAGCGACTGGGGCATACGCGACCGTGCGCACCTAGCTCGCAGATGAGGAGCTGCTGGGCATTGGAGGAGTATTGTGATGTCTGTCTTGTGTCTTGGCGGTATGTCTCCCGGGGTACAAGCGCTATCCGTGCTATACGTAATAAAAGTGTAGGGCTGTGATTGAAGTTGATTTGCTGAGGCAAGGATTTGCGTATCTAAATGCTGGAAAACCAATAATCGCTTTCCACATGCCCCTGCCTTAATTCAATGTCGCTATCCGTAAGCGCCATCTAATAATCGATTGGTTCAAAAGTAACGCCTCAGCAGCGCCCTGTCTACAGATGGATGGGAGGATGGATAGGAGGATGAATGGGAGGATGAATGGGAGGATGAATGGGAGGATGAATGGGAGAATGGATGGATGGGAGAATGGATGGATTGGAGAATGGATGAGTGGATAGATGAGTGGGGATAATTGGGTTACAGCCAGCATAGTCTGACTGGTCCAAGGCCTGGAACTATATTGATCCGGAGGCTTCAGGCGTCATGAGGATCAGGCGTCAATCGCGGGGCACTGGCGAACAAGTCAACTCCTCCGCCTTGACTCGAAATTTCACATAAGCGCTCGCGTGCTGTGGTGATATACAGAGGTATATCAGCTCAATATGATACTCAAACCAGTGATCTGATGCTCTCCTTTATAGGTGCTACGACGAAAATCCGACCTCGCTGATAGAGAACGAACCCACGATAGGTTGCGAACAACCCACTACCCTGCGAACGTCCGATGGAATGAAAAAGATTGAAACAGAGCTTCGTGCCTCATCGACACAAAAACTCCTAAAGGAGTGCGAGAAAGAAGTAGGAATACTCTGTTGATATAAAATAGCAATCGCTCATTCATTCCCAGTCCGGACAGCCCTGTTCGGATCCCAAATGGCATCGTGCCAGCGGCAGCAGTGCTAATCATAACCCAGAATTGGGTACGATCCTTATTCTGGTCGACATGCATGATGGAGATGGTGTTGTCTACGTTCGCGATGCAAATAACGCGTTTGTGGGTATGGTTGGCTTGGAGTCCAGAGGATACACTGTTATAATACCATGGCAGGAAGGATGGAGACTTGTGTGCATAGGGAATTGCAAGTTTGCTGAGGTTGTAGCTAAGGAAGATGACCCTGAATGATATCCCTTCGTTTCTCCAGAAAGTCTAGGGCAAACTGGAGAGGTATTGAATAGGATATAGTCGGCTCGCTGCCAGAGTAAATGGGCATAATAAGATTTACTGGGCCACGCGATTTGTCCAGTCCCTGGTGTCCGTATGATTTATCTATATGGAAAAGATTAAATTCAGGAGGAAACGCTAGGCGGTGTTAGCTTCTATAAGGTGGTTTGTTGTAGGCGACATACCGTATTGCTGCATGCCGTACTGCTGCATCGGCGGCATCGGCAAGCGACTATCTTGGACCATTGGAAGGTGCTCCGCTTCCGACATGGGAGGGTAGCCAGGAGGACAGTTCACCTCGTCTTCGTCGTGGTCGTTGCTGTCGTCACTCTCATCGCCGTCGTTTTCGGCAATCGCACCGTGACTGACGACTCCCTGTGTATTTACGCGCGAAGGCGGAATAACCTGGGGTTCTGTGTGAGGAAGCTGATAATCCCCGGTGCCTCTGCGGCTATGTTGATTGATGAACAAGCTCTGAGGACTTGTATCACTTTCGATATCCTCCCGTGTAGCTGATGCACCTGGAGACCGCTGGCTTCCTTCGGTCTGTTTGTTTCCTTTGGTGATTTCCGCTATCGACATTACGTCTAAGTCCGAACCGTAACGCGTTCTGGATCTTTTTGGTGCTCTTCTGTGGTCGTCGGTTGTGCCTTGATTGTCTTTGTCGAACACTTCCCGATGACGTTTCGGACTAAATATCACAGTCGATGACGTACAACCATCTTGCGTCTCTGGTAAATGCGTCTTGACTGCCCTCTTCACCTTCTCTATGAGCTCTGGCGGGATGTTGTGTCTGTCTGGCCAGTTGGCCAACGCCATTCTGGTGCCGCCGGTTATGTAGGTGCTGAGTGGCGTCAGACCGAGTACAACCAGGCATAAGTAATAGACTGCATCTCCAAATTCCTTCTTGATACTACTTAAGTTTTGCCTAGCAGTTTTGAGCCGGCTTCGACTAGAACCTGACTTGTCGGCAAAGGGATCTCGTTCGTCAAGTAAGCGACGCGTCTTTGAGATGCCGTTTTCGATGTGGACGTCGGTAATAGCGTTGTAGCGGAATTTAGTAAGAAAGGCTGTAAGAACCTCGACATGTGCATTTCTTACGACTGGTTCCAATTGGTCTGCCATTCTGTTTCTAAACCGACCTTGCAATGGAAGATGGGACTGAGGATAGTCGAGGAGAATGGAGGAAGACTGGATGGGAGAATGGATGGGAGCCTGGGTGGGAGACTGGGTGGGAGACTGGGTGGGAGGATAAAGTGAGAACCGGGGAACGAATCCATAATAACTCGGCTCACCTATCCTAACCTGGAAGTATTTGATTCGTTGAGGTGGGGACATGTATGACATGGGTAGCACACACCCATTGGGCCACCCTGGTTTTAGGCTGTAATCCACCTGGTAAGGTCAGTAATGATTAGGAGAGTTAGTAGCATAATAAATGGGGCAGTCGACGGGATAATGGGTGGAATAATGGGTGGGATACTGGGTGGGTGAATGGGCAAATGGGTGGAAAAGTGAGTGGGAGAATGGCAGGATGGCTGTTCTCAGCCGCAGCCTCTAGATTTACAGGTGTAATAGTACTTTATAGTACAGTACATTGACTCTCATGATGCCGACCAAGCACAATAGCTATTTGAACACGTTATCGAATGATTGTTTTTTGGCCACATTGTGGTCTAGACAAGCGATACGCCACATACACTAACCAACTTACACGTTCTAGCAGTTGTTTAGAAACGGATAGTAAGCTCTTACCATAAAGTCGCTCAGACGGCCAAGGTATGGCTACAGGCGATATAACAGCCCTTTGAAGCCACGACTAGCTGCCTAAAACCTGGATCAAACGGCAGGGGGAGTTGCCGAGTTGAATGCATGCAACAAGGAATTTAACCGTTGCATCGTTAGACAATCTTGCTTCATCTGGTCAGTTCTCTGGCCGCATTGTTGGCCACACCAGAGACCGGGGATACGACGTGCATGACAGTAACCCCAAGTATCGTAGGAGAACAAGAGACAGTGAGTCCATTCCATGCCTTCGACAGCTATAAAAGCAATATCGATGCCTCGCAATTCGAAGTTGCTTTAGACAAGTCCGCACCATCACAAGTCTTTGTCTTATCATTATCAACTGTTTCCTCATTCTTACATGTGACAAGGCCTAGAGTGTCTGATGCATATTTACAATTCCAAATATTTCCATTCTATTGGTAAAATGCCCACGTTGTCTAACGGTCCGTCTGATACGACTTCAGCCCCCAATGGCACTTCAACCCCCGGTGGCACTTCTATCACCGTCATTACAGAGGGAGGTCAGCCGGGATCTACTTGAAGGTACTGACGAGTAAGTAATGAATCGAAGAAGAAACAATGATCCTAATCTCATCATTCAGTAGAGTTACCCCTGAACACAACTGATTTTGGAAGGCACATTTGATTGATTGATTGATTGATTGATTGATTGATTCCTACTCGGTTATGGAGCCGCTCTTTAGTCAGCAGCTATGCCCGGATAGCGGGGTCCGGCGAACAGCCGAAGCGTTCAGACGTTAATCAGAGCCGCCCCACTTCGCCAATGCAAAACATTGACCAGCCGTCCCCATTTTCCCGCTTTGCTCTCCAACCTCTATCTACATTTGGCGGCCACCTCGTGTAGTGTCACGATAGCTTCAGCCATCGGTAGCTGCTTTGTCATGTGCTTTATCACGTGGCGTTTCACTCATTACTCGTACACTTTACCTATATATATAGAGGTTCATCTCCATACTTACACTTAGATAGAACAAGCCTTTTAGACCTCGATTCCTCTATGCCCTGCTGTGTGCTCTAACTCGTGACATGTAGACTGCGGTTCTTACTAATGTGATCTATATACTAGGATCTATCAAGGCCTGATGCCTCATACTGTGGTTCTACATACCTACAGTCTCCCCCCAATATTCAGCTTTATCTAGGTTACGACTCAATCCTAAATTGCCCAAGGATCTCAGTCTGTTCCATAAATCTAATAGCTTTTACGGCTGCTTTACGCTCGTTCAATACGACCCAGAGGTTATGTCGTCCTAGGATAGATCCAAGTTCCTAGCGTCAGAGTTATCAATATCTACAAGTGTCAACATCAACGATATAAAAGAGGCACGTAATAAGCAAATAGCTGAGGCTAATAAGGCCGAGATGCGAAGGCAACAAGCAGTAATTAAAAAGATCGCCCGCGAGCAGGAAAAAGAGGTACGCCAAAGATATAGTGCCACGAAGTATTAGATGGTGGATGGCCGCAAGAAGCGGTTAACCTTTAAGGAATGGCTGGCCTATACAAAAGAAGGCGACAACTACATACCATTCGATCCCTCAGATCCTCGCTGGCATACAGATACAACAGAGAAATTCACTATCGATCTCAATCCAGCCCCTCTACCGCAGTATATACTTGATCAATTCAAGTATACAGCAAGACCCCTTAGTCAAGTTAATGTTACTCAAGCATTAGCAGATGCTTGCGCAGAGGCAGCTCGGCAGGATGTTGATCCGGATATCGATGAAGACATTGATGATCCCATCGATGAGGACGCCAACGAGGCTATATCTAGCGGAGGATCCGTCAGTATACCTAGTGATGACGATGATGACTTTGGTGGTGAACCGATAATACAGCTAGGAACGCCGCAACCAACACAACCAACACAAGCAACATCATCACCAGCACCAAGGCAATATAAGTCACAATATCACGCCATTAAAGATAGTATAGATACCTGGCGAATCACTGGTACCATGGAGAATAACCCGCTTACCCCCCAACCAACGCAGGAAAAAAACAACCAGCAACATATAGATGATGTGACCTCTGGGGATAGCTCTATTGAATTCTTGATGTGAATTTTAGGTATTCATGCAAAAAGGGAAATACTAGTACCGTTATATAGCCCTTAATTAGGACTATTTATTAATACTACTCTTGTTATTTCTACGACGTTGTGGCGGTTATAGTCTTTTGAATTGAAAAGTAGTATATACTATATATAACAGGCAAAAGTGATGATATTCGTGATGGGGGGTGCGACCCCCCTTTTTTCGCCCCCTCTTTGGAGGGGGTATTTAGCGCAGCGCAGATGACTAATATCCCCGGGTATTTCTGTGATACATGGATGATTTTTCTCCCTGTTGTTAATCAACTAACTGCAGCACCTGGCCATGTGTTCAATAAAGGAGGAAGATCAGGCAACTAATACTAGGCGGGGCCTATTCCATGCATGAAGTAGGATGAACAGGTAGTTGGCACATGCGGACTTGACTAGCCCGGCCAATGCCCCACGCTTGACTAGTGATCCGTGGAGGGTGTCTGGCATGCATATTATGTCCCTTTATGGTATGGTGTGCTACTGTGATCGGGAGGAGGTCTAGAAGGAGGGGAAGAGACTGCAATGTTCTGCCGCCGAGGTGAAATTCCCCATTGCTTACAGATCTCCTTGAACCACAGGTATAGTAAAGGGTTGAGATAGTGGCTTGCGCTCCATAAGAGAGCGTGCTGCCGTCCGTGGTTCACATGGTTCGCCACAGTTTCCTCTCTCGCTAAGTTCACAAACCTCACAAATTTAATTCACGCCATAGACTAGACGCCCTTAAGCAACACAGAAGTCAAAAAGTACAAACTAAATTCAGATGAGATTAATTGCATCTACCACAACCAGGCCATCCCCAAGGAGCCCTTCTATAAGTTGGCAGATCTCCAACGGGAATTCAAAGCTATGGGATTCATTGTTGTTAGATCTATGCCAGCTGATAACTATGTCCAGTTTGAAGCATCAGGCAGTACTAAAGGGCTTTTGAAATTCTCGAAGGAGGAATCTAAAGATATGTTTGAGAATGGCTGCTGCAAGAGGTATTGCCGTAATTATGGGAATTCCAACGTAAGTGTGACTTATTATTCCCAGGTCTATTAGGTCTAACGACAGACAATAAGATACATTGCTGGAACCTAGATTGTGAGCACAAGAAGGGGAGGGAGCAAATCTATAAGAGAGAATTGCAAAGAAGTAACAGAGCGCTATTCTCCTCATAGTGTTCAGTGCCTAAAGGAAAGTTGCGAGGGCTGCCCCAGGTATCCGTCTCAGGGGTAGGCAGGATGCGTCTGTGTGAATTCCAAGGCTTGGGTAGACTTTGCTTCTTGAGCATCCTCCAGTTCATTCAATACATTCCCGCCATTATCGCCTAAACAATTTAGACACTTACAAACGCATTTGTTAAGCCCTATCTTAGAGCTCTTTATTACTTTTTCTATAACATTAAGCTTCCTATAACTCTTATAAGCCTTTTGTTATCTCTATGTGTTTCTAAACATACCATTTTTCAAGGGTTATTTCTTCTTCAGGCTCTATTGTGATAATATCACAGTCGAGATCCTTTGTAGAGCAACTTAAGTATTTACCATCTGATCTAGGAGAAGAGCATTTCCCCTGAGCAGTCAAAGTCAGCACTACTAAAGTTACTCTTCTATAAGGCCCTAAGAACTAACCTTCTGCTTTCTACAAGGTGCACAAGCTTTCTGTACTCTTTTACAGCATTTCTTCTTTAGACCACAGCCGTCAGGAAGCTCTTGCAGACTGCGGGACTTGGGCTCTTTAGCGTAGTCTATCAAATCAAAGTACGTTCTTTTATAGCCTTTCTCCCTTGGATCATAATTATTGGGAGGCTCTTGCAGTCTGTAGGACTCAGGCTCTTTAGTGTATCCTATCAAATTGGAGCCCGTGATCATCGTATTAGGGCCTGGAGCAGAAGAAGTTGGGGCTAAGGAGGGATTGATCGACCTGTCAGAATAGTGACTAATCTCCAAAGTAGAGCCTAAAGCAAGAGGAGGCTGGGCTAGAGCCTAGCCAAACAATATGATGTAATAATTCATTACAAGCATAGCTGCGTTCCTCAGACTCCTATAGCACAAGTTTGTAAGGTCATGCAAGGTTCTTATAGAAGCCTGAAGTCATAGACACATAACATATACGCCTGGATATCAAACTATGCCTGTCTGATCAGGCCTGCCATCCTCAGTCCTTTTGTAGCTATACTAATGTAGTATCCCAACGGAAAATCCAGCTTGTCCCTTATCACCCCCAGCCATATCCTCCGGATCCTTGCAAACATCGACGCCACCGTAATGCAGAGGCAGCTTTGGGGGAAATAGACAGCTACCTTCAGTGGGGTTGCCTTGTATAGGCCTGTCTGGATCTATACAACTGTTACCCTGAGCTCTCCCACATGGTTGTATCGACAATGAATAACAGGCTACTATGAGATGCTTCTATAATATCCTGGATTTATACATTATGTCGTGAATGCTTATTGCCAGACATACTGCTTTTCCAGAGTTAGCCCTTTTCAACGCCTTAAGGCCCTATGGGGTCTCTATGTCAGGGCAGTCCGGCGTATCCTTGGGCTTCATCTGCCAGAAGGCGGCACAGACGATGTCCTATGTATTTCCTTTATGAGTATAGTCTGGAGGGACGCGAGTTAATGCAAGAGTCGGTTTATAAGCGTCTTGTCTAGCTTAGGGTTACAATAGACAAGCAAGGCACAGTATGTAATGCGTAGGGCCCTCCACAGCCCTAGCCTGCCAGCTAAGCATGACTTGTCCCTTACATACCGTTGCCAGTAATCCTTATCCTCATTGCCTGCTCTTCTGTTTGGTGTTAGCAGGTACACCTTGGGGGCAAGGCTTCTGCGTATATCACTTTATCCTAATCTTTCTTACTCGCCTGCACTTTGTTGCCGACACGTGAGAAAAGGAAGTACCACATAACCCAGATGGCTATCACGGCTGGAATGGCAAGCAACAAATATCTCGTCTTCAGAAGAGTCAAGCCGATGGTGATGGCAATTAATGGGATCTTGGCCATCCACACCTTATAGACGGCACTCAAAGAGTCAGATTTGGAAATAAGGCCCCTTATGTCGTCATTAAAGTGTTAAGACAGAATGTCGCACACAAACTCAGAGAGCATCAGCTCCTGGAGGGATAACAGGTACTCTTGGAAGTCCTCTAGAGCCTATAAGAAGATGGTCTTCAGAAGGTCTAAGCAGTCTCAGACAGGAAAATCTTGTCCAGGTGGGGCACTAGAAGGACAGGAAGGAAATTAAGTGCCATGATGAGCAGGAAACATATGACATGGCCCGCCATCACGACGCTAGAACAGCAATTTAACTGGTTTGCCACGCTCATGCTTGCGGTTGTGATCTGGTCTCGCCAAGCAATACTAGCCCAGACAATGCTAGCATCCTTATACTCCAGAGCGTGCCCTGGATTAGGTCTAGACCACCATTTATTGAATAGCCATGCATACAGTCATTCTAGACTCTCATACATAGTTCTCATCACCACATTGCGCGGCACTACTGCAGTTAAAGCATGCAGGATAGAAGGGAGGTCTGACTGCCGTGTTGGCTACCTGAGATTCTCATAGGTAGAAGCAACAGTACATTCTGTATAGTGTGCTGCGGAAGCTGAAGAACAGCCCCCTATCTGTATGTACCATAGGCTAGACAATAATTGCTTATCTCAGAGGAGCAGCCTCTCCACCCACGAGGTACCCAGAGCAGCTAGACTAGCACTGTGTAGGTGGATCCATTGTCTCATGGCCGACACAGCTTGATGAAGCCGGCCACCTGGTAGTCTCCTGGCCCTTTAAAGGGCTTGTCCTCTAAAAGAGACTATTCTTGCATCTTTTGCATAGCTATCCTGAGGCACCAGTTACTACCTATAGAATTGGCGTCTATGTTGTACCATACCGTAAGGGTTTTGGTCTGCTTCCTGACATACTCCCATAGGCTTTTCTAAAGGCCCTATAGAACATCTGAAATTTGTGATTCACCAGACGCCTCCTTAGGATTATTGTCGCTTATAAGAAGGTGCTTACCAGGTCTGTCAGCCTTAGACATAATGGCAACCACGAAACAATGCCAAGGATCATTTTTCCCCGCGTTCCCTGTACCTACCTAGTTCTGCTGCGGGTAGCTGAAGAAGCCGAGCCAGCACTTCTTTCCCTAATGGCTTGCCTTGTAGAAGCTATTGATGTGGTCGCGCTGCTGTGCGTCCGCCATGCTTAGGGCCTAACTCTGCCGAACTTTGCTGTCTTTAAAAGACACAACCTTATTGTGAACGTATGGGCTCCCTGTTTTCTACAAGCTAGTGAGGTACTCTTCTAGTATGGTGGCTTCAGTAAAGGGATCCGTTAGCATGCCGGGAGGCATGGAGAACTCAGGACCGGTGATATTCGCCGCCACTATGGCGCCTTTCGGCTTAGCTAAAAGAATTTAGAGAAATTACAGAATGATATAGGATAAGTAAAGAGTATATTTACTTGCTTTAAAAAGTTTGCCGTTTAGGTAGTAGTGAAGTTGTGTTGGTTGAGAGTGGCGGGGTAATGGCATGGTGATGGCCCCAGGAGACCAAAACAGCAGGGTGATCAAACAGGTTTTTATTGGAAATCACTTAGTCCCTCCTAACGTGCACCTTCAACAAGCCCTCTTATAAGGTCCATCCCCTTCCCCCTCAGTGTCATCATCAGCAGCCCTTTTGCCTTTTAATAGACCATTCACCTTCTTAAAGACAACAAAGTGAATCAATACACTTAAAGATTCCAAGTCCCATAGCAGCACCCTCAATTCCAAGTACCTCCCAATAGTTGGGTTAGGCTCGCGCTCTAAATCTGAATTTGGAATTACCTGTCTAATAAAGCAGGCAAAAAAGCTGGCGGTTTGGCACTTGCAGGTTTTGAGTACTCGACACATCAGTGCCAATACGCGCATAAGCACGGATATCGGATGTTCGACACCTCGTTTGCGCAGAAGTGCATCAAAGTCCCCAAGAAGGCCGGATGATCATGTTTTAGAACAATTGTAGGCTGACGTGATATACTCACAACAGAACATTCCCACAAGGCCATGGACTATCTCGAGACTTGGTTTGGACTGGTCTAAGACTTGAAGGCAGAAGGATTCAGAGATTCCTCCTGCAATCCAGGCTTATAAGTCCTTAGTGGCGTTGCTTAATCTTCTATTGGAACAACTCCACATGAGGAACAAGAGTCTGTCTGGTACAGATATGCTGGTGTTGTTCTAGGCCATTTTATACTTATAACAGAACTTTGCTAAGGAGGTGCCATCTCTGGGGTATAGATGTCCGGTCACACTTGGAGGAACGCACGACTAGTTGCGAGTTAGTCAGCCCGTGTTAGAGAAGCCATCTACTTACTAGGCCAATAGGAAGTCTAGTAAGAAACTGTTCCTCGACTTGTTTCTGATATCCAAGAACACCATCTGGCGTCATAAGAGTTCTTCCTTAAAAAGCTTTCATACATAGTAAAGCCCGTCCTAATAGTGAATAGTTGATAAGACTGAAGTTACGTTTTCCTTCTACACATGCAAGCAACACATAAAGCTCCAAGTTATTATGGTAGGAAGTGTTAATGTTTACTTTCTTTGGCGGTTCCTATTTAGATGTATAGAAGATCGCATGCCACAACAGCGCCGCTTGTATTTCGTCTTCACGATTTTACATAGGCTGCTTTTCTCTATGTTATATCTCCTATGTGAGCCTCCCCTCATCAAATGTTCCCAATTTTATCTCAGTCTTATAGCTATTGCTAACAACATAGGCGATGAAGGTAATAACCTTAATGATACGTTTCTTTGATTTTGGTTCAGTCTTTGTATAGTTAGTTTGGTGTCCTAAAAAGGGGCATCAGCAACTTATAGCATTCCAATAATACAAGACCTCGAACCAGGCCGGGTTCTTGCTAGACATCTCAGGCTGTACCATCTCATATGCCATGATTGGCACCACACGAAGGCAAGCAATGGAAACAAGTATGCTGAGAGAGTAAGGAGATGGTTTAATACAATAAATCACAGCAAACTACAGCCCTAAGGTCTTTCCTCACCAACTAACACACAAGGATAGGGAAATTAAACTAGATCTAAGAAGAAATTGCACCGGGGCTAGTAACGCCTACCAATGTGAAATATTACAAGGTGCTTAAATACTACATTGAACAGAGCTTAACTGTGGCGAAGCGACCTTGCGTATCGCTGCGGGTAGGTAAGTGGAAATTGCCCTCTAAAAATACAGGCCACTAGAGCGTTATCAACAGCAGTCTATTGCAAGGCATTGTACTGGTTTCCAGCGCATATCCTAGATTGTCCTTCAGCTATTAATAGGTTTTTTAAGACTAGCTATGGAATTACAGACTTACCGTTATGCAGTCATCATATTAGGAGTTTGGAGTATAAATCATTTTTTGGGTAGTTAATGGAATAATAATGCCAGTTTATGCAAGAGTATCTATCCATAGCGTACTGGTAGGGTGTTTTTGTAATGAACCTAAGGATGAGCGAGGCAGCAGGGGTTTGTGGCAGCATAAATGTAGCATTTTGTTTTTTCCGCGATGTTAGTTATGGCTACGTTATATGTAATTCCTTGCTTGCCAAGCCTAGATTGACGAATTCTGGCTTCATGCCAGGACTCATCATGACCCCATTCCATCATATTTTACTTATTGAACACTACAGAACAGGACAGCAAATTAAGACATCAGTCCAGAAACAGCTTAGAACACAGTCAGGCTTTATGTATTACCACATATACATGTATTCTAGCTAGTATTAAGTTATGATAGGTTCTGTTAAGAAGTAGGACGAGAATGGAAATGAAATGAAATGACAGAATCCATGCAACTACAAATCCCCTTCGCTATGGGCCACAGTGTAATGCTTGAATCAATAATTATAGGGCTTCTATCCTCAGATTACCCTATATCGAATTAACAGTTGCCAATCCTTACAATAAAGTTCCTTTCAGAATTTGAAGGCCAACATATGATCATCATTGAAACAGGCCTCTTCAGCAAGCAGGTAGAAAGTACCTTTAATGTCGTTTTGTAAGGCTCTACGCATGGAAAGTCCGGCTTCCTAAGACTCGTCGTCTGATAGCCATTCACCTATTAGGATCTATATATGTAAGCTTATGGTGGCAATTTGGCCAGCGCTACTCACCTCTAGGTCCTGCTCCTAAATATCAATGAAACCCACTCTCTCTAGAGTCTCTCTCTAGGTATTCTCTTCCAGAACAGCAAAACTTGTGCCCTGATTTATTCCGCTCTTAACGAAGAAATTCTCCTATCGTCAGAGAGGGCTGTCATGAGGTATGTCGTGGCGCCTGTCCTCAATTCAGAATGACAGTTTAATCATTTCAAACCACTGCCCTAGTTTAAGGCATCTATAAGCCTCAGAGAATAAAGCCTTCTAGTCCATAATGGCCCCAATAAGTCTGCGGGCGTGAATAAAGTCAAATTCCGATCCGCAAAATGGCCATCTATCAGTGCAGTCTTAGATAAGTCTATATAAATAATTAGAGACAAGTTATGTATTACAGTGTTATTCACCTACATCTTAAGATTTAAAGGGACACTATTTGGCGCTATCTTTTGTGCAATATCAATGCCAATAATAGATGCACTTAGGTACTTGTCGGCAAAGTCGCTAGGCATCAAGTTAGTTTACGCCAAAAAAAAGCTGACAGATGTTTACATTGCCTAGAAGCCTGCCTTATGTTTTAGTACTACCTTATCTTCAATTTTAACCTTTTGTGTACTTACCCAACCCTATACCAACGTCCAGAACCTTCTAAGCCGACAGCCTCATTAGAAAAGGAGAAAGATGATAGCGTTCTTTCCTGGCAACATACCTATGGATGCACCAAGCATAACTCTTTATATCTTCCTGCTCTACAGAGACAGTCAAATATGTAATGTCTTGGGAATTAGCCAGGACCTAGAACTCATATCAGAACTTACATGAGCTTGTCAAAATTAGTAGAGTAAGGCCGCCTATTCTAGGTCAAATAGCTGTATATACACTCCGCAGTTTGAAAACCAACCAGTATGTTTTTTCATTATACATGACGTAGTCTCGCCCGCATATATTGTAGTACTGAATATAGTCAGATTCAAATGTGACAACAGATTCAGTCTCTTCTGCATTAACCAAATAAGGAGACAAGGGAGTCATGGCGGTATCCTCATAGGGCGATTGGTTAGGACTAACGGAAGTAAGAACCTCATCCATCCTGCTGTCTATAAGGGAGACGCATGTATTTTCAACAAACAAGACATGCAGGTGTGTTGGAGGGTCTCTCGTATTTAACCCAATTAATTGATTAGCATGTTGCCAATAGGGATATAGCTCTGGTGGTAGAGGTGTATGGAGTGGCATCTAATCACTCAACATGGTTGCCTATCAATAGGAAGGGTGGCGCAGAAGCTGCCACTGAACTCCTTGCTCAGACACAACCCACTCTGGCTGATCCTAGTACAGAGAGTCTCCTAAGATGGCTGTTTGGTCTTTACTTCATTTCCCCTACCAGCTTGCCTCGCCCTCAACATGCATTACAGCCCGCAGTATGCCCAGGCTAACTTCGCAGGGAGGGTGGCAAAGTAGAAGATCTGCTCTTAAGATTAGCAGATGGCTCTAATGCTATAACGCGCAAGCATACCTGTCCGGTGTCTGCTACAAAGATACACACAAGGGTCGACACTGCGAGAAGCACAACCTAAGCTCCATAGACAAGACTTATCTATCAGAACTAGTGGTTTCTCTGCTCTACAAGCTTCTTTCTCCGTAATGTTACAGATTAGAAGCAGCAAAAGCCTGCCAGTACCATCCCAGGTATCCTAAGGAGTAAGGAGCCTAAGACTAATTGACCTTTGCAAGTTAACCCCACACCCACCAAACAACACGTCAGCAAGGCACTGCTCCCCAAAATAGTAGCAGCGATTTTCATAGGAAGGTATAGTAGTCACCAAAGTATGGCTATATATAGGTGCTTTGAAATGTTAGAATACCCTGTTAAGCCCGGAGTTTGTTGCCTTACCTCGCCAAGATTCATGTACGTGGCTAAGGCTATTGCCCAAGGGCCTTGTCCGATGCAAAAAAGAGCCAAAACAGGTAGCAGGGGTAGTATATTCTATACCAAGTACAGGAATTGGAATGTTTGAGGGTGGATAGTTCCAAATACGCCATCTTTAGATGGAGGTCTATGGTTTTGGTTCAGTGTTAAGAAGGTCAAAACCACAAACCCAAATAGGGTACAACAAATGGTCACGGCAGCTCGTTCTAGAGCAAAACCCCAAGAAATCGTTTCTGAGGAGAAAATATGAGAAAGGTGATGTTACATGCTGGTTCAATGTCAAGCTGAGAGGTAGAACTACGTAAGGTCTTATCTTCAACACTTAAGGAAATACTCGTAGCACAGCCCCATAATGACAATTAGAAGAATGGAAATTTAATACTCATGGATAAGGGACAACGCGGTGATTCCCGGTTGAAAGTTACACGCTGAGGCCTACGCCAAGTAATGAGATTAGGAGGTGCTTATTATTAGTGATAACAGCTGGATGCATGGTGGTGTAGGTATGTGGGCCTGTAACAAGGGACCCCTAGCGGTGGTTTTTCAAAAACCACCGCCAGGGGTCCCTTATTCCCTTATAAACTACGGTCCGTCAGCTTGCCTAGGTTTTTAGACGTCCCACAACTACCTCAAGCTACTTCCACAACCATACACTCCTCTTCGCCTCAAGCCGCAATGACTACTGTGCACGTCTTCGAACCCATTTCAGGAAGCGGTTCTTCAGGTATCTTGAATTACCCGCTAGAAGGCAGTAATCATAGTGTTTGGGTTAAGGTATCATGCAATTGTCAAAATACTGTGTCACCACTAATGTTAATCCAGTTGGTCCTACCTATCTCTCAGAGCGTCTCAGGCGACAAGCTTGATTCCCTCTTGGCGCCTTTTTGCACCCTTAAGCTTAAACAATGGATGAGAAAAACGTTGTGAAGTCTCTGGACCTTGGTATTATGGATAGTCAGCTAAATGGCGAAACAGACATACATGCCGAGAGTCTTGTCCAGAAGACGCTACTTGCCCGGCTTATAGTACAACTCCTAGAGCGTCTGAAAAGGCTTCTAAAAAGCAAAAGGGCTCATAGGAAATAACTGAAGACAACCCCTAAGAACTATCAAAGCGATTGAGGATTACGTCTTACCATGTCGACCGCGCGAATACTGAGGCTACTAAATCCGTCGAGACCGTCAAGACAGTAGAAGCCGTCAAGACCGTCAAGGCTGTTGAAGCCGCCAATGCTACCAAGGCATTATATCAATTAAGAACAAAGCTAGGCAAGGTGATTCATAGAGATCTGAGGAACATCAAAACGTCCGAGATCAATCAGTTGAAAACTAAAGCCAAGAATGTCAAAACGACAACAAAAGAAGAAAAAGAGTACTAAAAAGGTCTAATTAGCAACATTAATTACAACAAAACTCTTGTATTGTTCCTTAAAACAGTAGCACAGGGCGCTAAGAAGCTTGCAGAGGAGGAGCCTAGTAGCCTAAACAATAACAATAGTCTCTTTACAAAAATAGTAGGTTTTAGGAATTCTTAAAGTAATAACATTATGGATGCCTTTAAAGGGGGGCTATCTCGCAGCCTCAAAATAGGAAAACAGGAAAAGTTCCAGGTAGCTATACTTAGCAAAGCAGGCAGAATCACTCAGCAGCATATGACAGGCAGTACTAACAGCCAATTCTCCTCAGCCACGCATAAGAGACAAGAATCTGATGAAAAGAGACATAAAAAAAAGTCAGAAATCTTGTATTCTCTAGTTGATAAACTTTACGCTCTTATCAGCGCCAATGCGTGGGGCCTATATGCCATACTCCTATGTAAGAAATCCAAGCCAAATCTTTTCCTCAAGAGCTAACTACTAGAAGCTAAAAGTTGTCTTTGTCACGACCTTGTGCGCCTTTCAAAGAGCAAAAAAGAAAAGTTCGTTAGCAATGCTGTACCATGGCTCCTAGAATGTAAGCTTACACGCATACCTGATACCGCTGCGGTGCTACACGCACCAGCTGTAATCAGTTAGCTTATAAGGAGACCATAAGTTTTATCTTTAACTCTTTATAGTTACTACAGTTCACACTCTATCAGCTTCACAGAGGTTTACAACCATTTAGGTCTGTCAGGCGGAGCGGCTGAGAATCCTGGCATCAAGCAAGAACTGGATACATTGGAGGAACAGCATCAGAATGGCGGTATCACAGAACACCAATCCAGACGTGCGATGCTGGTGTCGATAGGGGATCTCAGGAATATCTGCGAACGCTGGAAAAATCGCGAAGTCCTCATCAAGCCTAATGCAACGGCTGAAACCACTGTCACCAGTCAGCATTCTCCTTCTGGTTTGCTAGATAAGGGCCTAAATACTGTCGGTTCTTTGCGGCCAGGTCCACAACCACAGCAGAGTAGCGCACACACTTCACCTATCCAAGACAACCTGTCTGATGAAGCACATCTCAAAAGCAGCAACAGTTTCAATCCTAGTATCAATCATCAAGAGGGCGCCTTGTCCACTGTCATCACCAACGTCATTCCCCTGGATACCCAGTCGCATCAGGCGTCACATCATGAGTATCAAGAGCAGGAGCAGACAGAATCCAGCTTACCTATATCTTGCAATTTTCATGGGTATAGTGACGATCTCTTATCATTAGACATCCAGTCTTACATGGACTTCTTTCATCCTGCTAGTCCGGGAGAGTTCAATTGGAATGAACAGCCAGTGGACATCAATATGCTCACGAGTTGAGAAAGGTTAATAGCTATTATATTGTCTTGCACCTAACTTGACGTACTTAAGAACATAAGCTTATTGAATGTGTTTACTACTACTGCCCTATTCATCCATTCTATTATGGACAAGACGGCGTATTAAATGTGATAACATAGAATCTAGCCTTCCCTTCCACCACAGCAACCTTAGTTTCTGGTTTAAGTAGGTATGCTACTTTGAGGTCCTATTTGGGACATACTGGCTTCTATTCCTTAAACCTAAAGCTGACTACATATTTACCAGGGAACTATTATGGTATTATAACACATATAGTTCTTGGCGGTAAAGATAGCAGTAAGGGTTCTAGTACGACTTCTCTTGTTAACCAGTGGATTTTGTCTTGCCAAGCCTTCTTGCCCTTCTTATGATTTGATAAGCATTATTCGGTGTCTAAGCTTATTAAGACATACCAGCCATTTCATAAGTTCCTCTACAACTATAGTTTTAGAATCAGACCATGGGATCTTATACCTAGTGACGCCTTTTTCAGATATAGGAACAAGCTGGCTGGTGTTTGCTGATCCGTCAGAGGTGGTCAGATTTTCGGCTTCTTGAAGTAATTTCCGTATTTCTAACAGATATTGTAATAGTCTAATGCCATCCAGGTGTGAAACTAATATGACTTCATCCATCATGAAGACTTTTGACACAACCAGCCTAGAGAGTTAGCAAACACAGTAGTATTTATATATCTAACAAGCGGGGTCAACTACTAACCAGTACACCAATCAGTGAGCCGCGTTAGTTAAGCATAACAGGGCGTGATTTGAAACCAGAGCTCCTTGAAATTTAAGCAGCAGTGAAAGGGTGCATTATGCGCAAGCCGATATGTATTAGAATCAGGTAGTTAACAACAGGATGTAGCTTAGGTTAAAAAGATGACGTGTAGAGTAAATCAGATTAAGTGAACAAGGAGTTAATTCAGGCCTAACAGAATGAATGCCTCACACCTGGTGGTGGAGATGCTTATCTAATCCTTAAACTCAAACTTACGGTCGTGACTATCAACTCAGAACATCTGATTTACTGCTATCTGAGAACTGTTCCTATAGTATGACCAAAATGTGCCTTCCAAAAAACATCTACAACAGCAAGAACGAAATTTTTGAAATCAGAGCAAATAATAGCACCACAACACAATCTAACTGGTTAATTAGATAGCCTTTTGCTCGTCGTGAAGCCCATAGCGACGCAGGCATCATGGCAACCCCATGGCCCAAGGATCAGCCCTGGCTAACGCCATACCAAGAGCACGCTGCAGAACTAAGCATATACCTCCAGACAGCACTGAAGTCGATCGATACAGGAAATGGTCAACCTATTCAGCCTCAAGGAATCAGGGCCGCGTTTATCAGGGCTCTAGCACTCATCATGAAGATACAGAACATCCCCAACATCGGCTACATTCACCAGGCAATTGAAAATTTGCAGATGGAGACAAAGGCAGCCAATGAAAACACCACCCAAACCACAAGCAGCATCAGAATCGCGATCCAGCAAAACACAGCCAAAATCAAGGAGAACACTAATACTAACAAGGACACTAACACAGCCGCCAAGGAGGCACTGAAAGCCAGCAAGCTGACTATCAAGATGGTAAGGGATATTAAAGCACTGGGACCAATGAATCAGGGGAGCGCCACATAGTCTTATGCTAATATAGCCGCCAGGGGAGGACTTATAGCAAGCATGCATAACCTATAAAACCAAAGACCATCCTAAGTTTAAACCCTTCGTGAGGTTATTATAAATATTAGAGATCCTACTACTATTGCCAGTATTAGAGCTATGAACCCCTGTAACCTTAAGGCGTATGTGGACCGCGCTATTGAATAGAGTAGTAACAAGCACATCCGCAAACTAAAGACCGTATCTGTAAATCAACTAAAAAGCGGTGACCTAAGTATCAAAACAGCTACTACTATAGATATAGAGGCCTTACGACAGTTTACAGAGGACTGGGAACATTGAATAGGCAACGGTGCCACAGTGTGGATCCTAACCTAAGGAATCCTAGTATACGGCATACAAACCAGCTCAATGGATATGGAACTCTTTACGGAACTCTGAGACGAACTATTATAGGATAACAAAGCCTTTATCCCTACCGTAGAGATTAAGTATATTGGATGGTTAACTAGATCCTCTACCATAAAGTCTGCCTCGTCTGTTATCGTTGAGTTTGCTAAGGCGGAGGATGCTAACAAACTTATCGATGAAGGACTTATCTGGTAAGGTGAGGTTTTCTAATGCGAACGATATGACAGATAGTGCCGTCTGAGATAATGCTTTAGATGCTGCGCATACGGCTATATAGGAACCTAGTGTAAGGTAATGATAACATGCGGCTACTGCGCGCAAGAATATGCAACCTGAGAGTGCCCTTTGAAAAGCGACACGGCCATACCCTGGAAGTGCGCGGCATGCCACGGCGAACACGAAGCGTGGCACGGCCGGTGCCCAACCAGGATACGGGAATTAGCCAAAATCAAAGCGGCATACAAACAACGACCAAGGTACAACCCGGAAGCCACAGCAGCCCCAACCGCCATAGGAACAGCCCCAACAATCCGGACGACATCGAGGCCAGTACTGGAACCGAGCCAGAGCCAGAGCACACGCCTGGAGCGTAGCAGATCACCCATAAAGAAGAAGATACAGAAACGCCAGCAGCCGACAGGGAGCCAGACACAAGACGAGAACACGATCGTTGTCGCAGCAGAGGACTCTCGGCCGAGACGAGCGATAGTTCCCTCTCGCCGAGCGCTCGAAGCCATAGACGCGAACATACAGATGACAAAAGATAGCCACCCTATGGAAATCGTTGATGATAGCGAATGACCACACAAAGCACACTCACGATACTACAGTATAACGTAAGAAAGTCGAGGGATGTGGTGATGGCTACGCTCCTCTGCGACCCTAGGATTGACGACTACGATATCCTTGCCATCTAGGAGCCATGGATAAATCCCTATAACGCCATAACGTATCACCTGGAGAAGGACCGCTTCCACCTCTGCTACCCGTCGAACAGGGAAGAAGGCCTAGCAAGGGTCTGTTTCTTTGTGAACAAGAAGCTAGACTACTTGAAGTGGCAATTCAAGGAACACAGCCAAGATCTCTGTACTCTCACTCTGGGATTTAGCGTAGGCCGGAACACTGAAGTCGCCATCTATAACATATACAACCTGCAAAACCAAGAGAACGATAGGATGAGATCCTTACAGTAACTATGGAAAACGCTAGAAGCTAACCACTATATTGAACAAATAGTGGTAGGGGATTTTAACCTTCACCATGAGCTATGGGGAGGAAGCGAGATCCGGACGTTAGATGCCGAAGCGAGAGAACTGATAGAACTGATGGAAAATTTCGACCTCATTAATCAACTACCTGTGGGCATGATTACATATATGGAGGGAGACGGCCGCTTAATAATAGACCTCTGCCTTATTACGGTTGGGCTGGTTGACAGGCTCATAAAATGCGGAATAGACGACAACGTAAACCACGACTCAGACCACCTTCCTATCGCAACATTGCTAGACCTGATAATCGCATAACTACAACAAGAAGAGAAGAGAAACTGGAAGGCTATAGACGAAACCGTCTTTATAAAAGCTGTCAAACGGACTCTTCCCCCACTAAGGAGGCCGAGGACGAAAGCGGCCCTAGACAGATACATCCAGGAGATAACTGAAGCCCTCACCACAGCCATCGACGAAGGGGTACCAACGAAAACCGGCTCCCCTAAGTCGAGAGCAGGCTGGAACGAGGAATGCGCGGAAATCCTTGCTGAAACTAAACGACTACGTCGACGATATAACGAGGAACAAACTGAACGAAGCTGGGAGGCGTACCTCACAGCACGAAATAGGAAAGGCCGGATTATTAGGAAGACGCTACAGAAAACACACCGCGAGGCAGTAGAAACAGCAGCAGAATTGCTAGCTTCACTCTGGAGGATTGCAAAATGGGCCTGAACACGAAAAAACTAAATACTAACTGTTATGCTAGAGATTACAAACCCTGCTACCTCTTAAATAGCTACCACGCTAGAAGATAAAGCTGAACTCTTTAGGAGAACGTTCTTCCCAACGCCCCCAGAGGCTAACCTTGAAGATATAGAGAACGTAATATACTAAGGACAAATTAAGCTCCCACCTATATCAGAAAATGAAGTAGATGAGGCTATATAAAAAACAGCACTGCTTAAGGCACCCGGTCCTGACGGAATCACCAACAAGGCGCTGCAACTAGCTAGACCATGGATCAGCCCCTATTTAACTTGGATATTCAATTAGAGCCTCTAGCTTGGATACTGCCCATAACACTTTAGGTAGTCTATAACAGTCGTGTTACGAAAGCTGGGTAAAGATAACTATATGACACCTAAAGTATATAGACTAATAGCACTGTTGAATACTGTTGGAAAGGTTATGGATGTAATTATAGCGGAAAGGCTAAGTTATATGGCTGAAACATATAAGCTACTACCAGAAAACCATATGGGCGGAAGAAAACAAAGGTTGATAGAACACGCACTGCATCTCATTATCGACAAGATATATGAAGCCTGGAACAAAGGATAAGGAAAGGTGGCGAGTCTGCTCCTCCTCGACGTGCTAGGGGCGTTTGACAACGTATTACACTGAAGACTCCTTCATAACCTTAGGAAGAGACAGGTTGATGAAGTAATAGTATAATGGATTGCTAGTTTCCTAGGAAACAGACAAACCTATATCCATATTGACGGCTATCAGTCTAAGCCATACACGCTCACTACTGGCATACCGTAAGGCTCTCCCCTATTGCTAATACTCTACTTATTCTACAACGCAGACCTCCTCGAAAGGTGCAACCAGGGCCAGGATACATTCGCTACGGGATTCATCGACGACGTTGCTATCCTTGCGTGGGCAGATATAGCAGAAGAAGCCTGCAGCAAACTCCAAGAGACACTAGAAGTAGCGGAAGGCTGGGCAACAACACATGCATCCGTCTTCGCACCTGAAAAGTTCCAATTCGTCCACTTCATAAGAGCAAGGTTACGGATCGACGTTGATACACTGCTGTAGAGCAAATGGGGCAAGATAAAGCCTAAGACAGTATGCAAATACCTTGGCTTAACTATGGACACTTCCCTCAGGTGGAAATAACATATCGATGAAATAGAGCGTAAAGTCTTAAAGACTATAGCAGCTATTAGCAGCCTAGGAAGCTCCACCTGGGGAGTAAGAGCAAGGGAAATGCGGAACATCTACCAAGGGATAGTAATCCTATAAATGATGTACGCATGCTTAGCGTGGTCGAACGCTGGCTGGGGCGGCAAAGGATATACGGATTGAACCCTAAACAGAATGCGAAGACTACGGGCCAGAGCGGCGAGGGCGATGTGCGGTGCCTTCAGGGCAACATCCTTCCCAGCACTCGACGTGGAAATGCACCTCCTTCCAAAAGAAAACAAGCCCTCGGCAAACGATCGAACGAGAACTATGCATTAAGCAAGGCGATAGCACAAGACATCAGCAACAACGGGAGACCATCGCCCCCTTCGTGACCCCACCGTGGTGGCAGGGACCGCGCATATTCATCGCGGACACTGCGGAAAGCGCTAGGAAAGAGCACCAGAAATGCATCGATCGCGAGACTGAAGCCATACACATTTATACGGATGGGAGTGGTATCGACGGCTACATAGGAGCGGCGGCGGTATGTATAACTATATACCAGACCTGTAACTCATATATGGGATCTGATGCTATATCGACGGTGTACGCCGGAGAGCTGTAGGGCATTATCCTCGCCCTCGAAATAGCTGAAGAAGACAGACAGAGGGGAAATAACAGAAGTAAGCTCCTGATCTATACCGACAACCAAGCAGCTATTAGATTATCGGCCAGGCCAAAAGGCAAGTTAGGCTCTTACCTACTCCAAACGATTATAAGTAAGACATAGAAACTCCAAGAACAAGGACTCAAAACGGAGATTTGATGGGTCCCCGCCTACATGGGGATCCAGGGCAACGAAGACGCCGACAAGGCAGCCAAAGAAGCCACAGGATGGAGACAGAACGGCGAAACGGGCACTAAGGCGGACATGCCATAGCATCTGTATGTACTTAAATCCACACTTAAAACATGGACGTATAGAGAGGCGAATAAAATGTGGTAAGCCAAGTGGACGGCGGAAACGCGAGGCAGAACCACCTTCTGATACACACTGAGACTGACAAAGAAGGTCCTTTAGCTCCACGAGGGGCTAAGTAAGAGACAGAGCTTAATCCTTGTGTAAATGCGCACGGAAAAGATAGGACTTAAGGACTTCCTTTTTAACTGAAGAGTGCTGGACGCTACGGACGCTAACTGCCTATGCCGGGAAGGATGACAAACGGTATTGCATATCCTGTTATGATGCTGTGATGGCTTAACGGCCCGCCGGCGCTGTTTTTTTTTTTTGCTGCAGTGTAGATAACCTTGCTTGGCGATCTCGGATATGGCGCTGTTGGTATTTATTGCTGAGAGCTCCCTCACTAATTACTGACTTAACCACTTGATATCCTATCCTTGAATTAGGGCTCCATTTACCGCCGTATTTTCGCTCTATATATTCGGCAGTAAGCATCGCCTTGTTGAATCGATCGTCATGCGGCAAAAAACATATAAGCCGGGATGGTATATCCTTGTTGCTGTGCTGCATCTTTTTTACTAGCCGGGCTAATATAACATCGTCACGAACCGGCCGCGGAGCACCTTTTGCTGGGCAGCCTTGAATGGTTGGAAGACTCCAACATCCATTGGTTGAAGAAAGTGCGTTATATGAGGTGGTAAAAATCCCAGGATAATGTCAAAGGCCGTAGTATATTCCATGAGTTTAATACTCATATGGCCAGTGAATCCATCAAGGAGCAGTAGGCGATGTGGCCGCTTAGACTTCTCGATAGTATCCCGATAGTTATGGTACTCAAGGGACCGCCCGCTAGGCGCCCCATCTTGTAGATATAAATCGTAAGTAGTACGGCCGTATGCGTCGGATCCAAAATAGTCCCCAAGTGAGTAGCCCATACGCTGTAACTTAGCTGAATATATATATATGACTCAGTGTTAAAGTGCTGTATATAATCTATCTGTTGGAATAGCAATCTCACATGACCGTACGGCAAACCCTGAGTCAAGCAGAAAGAACAAAGGCCATCAGATTGGATACTCGGACCTCGGGTATGAACCAGTGTACGACTCAAGACTTACCTGACTCAAGTCTTATGGCTGAGTACATAAGCAGCGTACGACAGCCATCTTGTAGTTAGAAAGGACAGTCACGGATAATACATCTTTGGTTCACCCTACATTTTGTTTACCCCCTTACGCGTAAGGGACTCTCATGGACAGGAGAGAGTCCATTCAACACCATCATAATATCTTGGCTTGAAAACCCTGTTGTTGAATGTGTAAAACGGACGCCTTCTTGGATCTGATAATCTGCCCAAGCTGTAATTGGCCACGATTTGAATATCATATATACTGGTAGAGCGTCGCCAATGGCATTACCGCCTCCTACCAGCGTACATGACTCTCGATTTGCTGGATCAACAACCTCGGGCGCCCTGTTATATCGTGGTGGGCGCTGGAGGACTATCACGTGTATACGGTTACCAAGGCAGCCGATCCGGCACCCAGTTTCATCGGCGTTCCATATCTCGGATGGGCCGAGATCATAGTCCCGGATAATACCCCGGTACCGCTCAAAGAAGTCCTCTATCGGCACCGGGTCTAGCTCCGCGCCTCTACGGCAGAGCTCTACCGGCTTAATAACGCGGCGGTGCTGGAGCTCCGGGTGGTCGGCGATAAAGGTACGGACGAAGTGCTCCGATACAGCCGGCATACCCCGGAGACTACGGAGGTAGTTGGCCGTTTCCTCAAGCTCTATCGGTATAGCTGGGAAGCCGGCGTTCTCAAGCCATATAATATAGGCCGCAAGGGCCGCATCTTCGGCATCTGTAATAGCCCGGGGCCGGCCCAGAGCTGCTGGCGGGCTGGCCCGGAGGTTACCACCAGCCCGGAGGGTACGGAGTGTTACGACCCAACAAGCTACAGGTGACACAGGCTACGGCAGCCTGCAGGACTCACTGGTTCAAAAATCAGAAACTTCCTCTTTGGGATGGAATATAGATATAACTACGGTATGGTGTAGCTAGAGACCCACTAATAGTTAGAATCTAGAGACTCTAATTGGATATCTGTATATGATTATGTAATTTTCCCACACCCTATTGGCCCATAATAATTAGAGCCCTGGCCCTAGTCCTTTGCACCTTCCGGCTTATTTCCGTGAGAAAAAAAGTAATGCCTATAATTATAGCACCTGCCCACTATTACCAGCGCCAGACCACTATTTCCAGCACCTGCCCACTATCGCCAGCGCCCGCCAGCACCTGCCCACTATCGCCAGCGCCCGCCAGTACCTGCCTACTATTACCAGCGACTAACCACTATTTCCAGCACCTGCCTACTATTACTAGCGCCCACCAGCACCTGCCCACTTTTGCCAGCGTGCACCACTTTTACTAGCGTGCACTACTTTTGCTAGCATACACCACTTTTACTAGTATACACTACTTTTATTAAGGTAATATATATCTAACTAACGTATATGCATAGTGAGCTGCGCATCAGAGTGAGCTGCGCACTTCCTTATCACACCTTAAAGGGTACTTTTTTACCTATTTTTTTAAAAAACGAAATTAAGCCTAAAAAAGGTCTAGTTTTCTATAGTAGGTTTTGATAAGGGTTAAATCATAAGAAATAATATTATAGTAATTCCTATCCTACCCTAACCCTTATATTCCTTATCTAGCCCCTTAGATAAAGTGTCACAGTCTAAAAGGGGCGCCTTTTAGCTGCGACTATGGCCTCAGTCAGCCCGGTGGATCCGGTGGATCCCCCGGTCCGACTGTCGGCCTCGGCCCACTTGGTCCCACCTGGTGACAGCCTATATACCCGGCTGCCACCAGCTGTAGCACTAGTTAGAATCGATCGAGCGATTCTGTTGAAGTGCGTATATACGGCGATTATCCTTGTTCAATTCGTTGGTTGTGTATGTGTGTGTGTATCTAGGCCCAAAAGTGCCCCTATTCCAATTGCCTAAGGCAAAATGCACGCGTCATTGTTTTTCCCTTATTTTGGGTGGGGACGCCCTATACCCGAAATGCGCCCGACATTTTCCCCACGGGCGGGGCCGGTGCCCCACTTCGTGGCCCATTTGTTGCCCATACTTTGACACCTGCAGGCTGCCGTAACAGGCCCCACCGGGAGCCTGGAAGCGCGGGCGGCGCAGCATTTGTACGGAACAAGGTTGATTGATTGATTGATTTCATCCTACTCGGTTTCAGCCGCTTAATCAGCAGCTATGCCCGGATAGCGGGGTTTGGCCGACAGCCGACGCGCTCCGGGTGTTAATCCGTTGCGCCCCACTTCGCCAATGCAAAACATTGACCAGCTGTTTCCAAATTTCCCACTTTGCTCTCCAACCTCATCTACTCCTGGCCCCCACCAAGTGTAGTTCGCGGTTCTCTACTAACGTACACGTATGTCTAGGCTCTGTCGAGGTCTTGCTCCTCCTGCGATGGTTCCCTTTACCTACAGTCTCCCCCCAATGTTCAGCTTTGTCTGGGTTGCGACTCGATCCCATATTGCCCAAGGATCTCGGTCTGTTCTATGAACCTGATTGCCTTGGCGGCTGCTTTGCGCTCGTTCAATATGACCCGGAGATTGTGTCGTCCTGGGAGGCCTCCTAGTTCCTGGCGTCGGAGTTGTCGATACTTGCGGCATTGCATCAAGATGTGCGATACCGTTTGTCGTCCTTCCTGGCATGGGCAGTTGGCGCTGGTGATGCCCGGCACTCTTCGGTTGAAGAGGAAGTCCTGGAGTCCGATCTTTTCCGTGCGCATCTGGACCAGGAGCGCGCTCTGTCGTTTGCTGAGCCCTTCATGCGTCTGAAGGACCTTCTTTGTCGGTTTTGGCGTGAGGCGGAAAGACGTTCTTCCTCGCGTCTCGGCTTCCCATTCGGTTTGCCATTTTCGATGCGACTGCTTGTGTGACCAGGTCTTGACTGTGGACCTGAGCTTGAACAGAGCTCTTGGCTTGTCTGCCCTGACCCCCGTTTGTCCATCCTGCCTCCATCCTGTGGCTTCTTTCGCTGCGGCGTCTGCTGCTTCGTTGCCCTGAATGCCGATATGGGCGGGGACCCACCGGAGCTCGACGTCGAGTCCTTGTTCGCGGAGGGCTTGTGTCTTGTCTGCGATGATCTTGAGGAGATAGGCGCCAGACTTCCCCTTCGGTTTGGCTGACGACCTGATTGCGGCTTGATTGTCGGTGTGGATAAAGACTTTATTTCTGTGGTTTCCGTTTTCCTTGTCTGCCTGGGCCATTTCGAGGGCTAGGACGATCCCTTGCAACTCTCCCCCATAGACCGTCGATGTTGTGTCGTCGCCCATGTGTGTTTTACGGGCTTGCTGTGTGGTTGTGCAGATTGCGGCGGCTCCGATTTGGCCATTGATGCCGCTGCCGTCTGTATAGATGTGGATTGCATCGGTATTCTGTTCTAGACATCGTTGGTGTTCCTTTTCAGCTTGCTCTGCGCCTTCAACGATATGGATGCGCGGTCCCTGCCACCACGGGGGAGTCACGAATGGCGGTATGTGTTCAGGTTCTTCGCTGTTTGTGTCTGGGTTCTCAAGCAGTCGTTTTGTTATCGCTTGTCTCGGGCTCGCTCTTCTTCCTCTGCGCGCGGGGACTTCGGCCATGCCTACTCTGCTGATGGTGTCGATGTTGTGTTTCCATATCTGTTGTTCAACTGGCAAGAGATGCATCTCCACATCCAGCGCTGGGAACGAGGTTGCTCTGTACGCCCCGCTCATTGCCCTGGCCGCTCTGGCCTGGAGCCTGCTCACTCTGTGGAGTGTTCTTTTAGTGTAGCCATTCTCCCCCCATCCGCTGTTCGACCACAGCGAGCACGCGTACATCATTTGTGGTATGGCGACTCCCTTGTAGATAGTTCTCATCTCTCTGGTTTTTACGCCCCATGTGGAGCTGCCTAGGCTGCTAAGTGCTGTGATGGTGTTGGTGACTTTGCGCTCTGTCTCGTCGATATGTGGTTTCCACTTAAGGGATGAGTCCATGATGAGGCCGAGGTATTTGCAGGTCGCTTTGGGTTTGACTTCTCCCCATTGACTCTGGAGTGTTGTGTCTGTGTTGAATCTGGTTCTGGCTCGTGTGAAGTGGGTAAGCTGGAACTTCTCGGGTGCGAAGATGGACGCATGTGTGAGAGCCCATGTTTCGGCCTTCCGGAGCGCTTCTTGTAACTTTTGGCAGGTTTCATCAGTGCTTCCCCCTATAGCGAGGATCGCTACGTCGTCAATAAATCCAGTGGCTGTCGTGTCTCCGTCCTCATTACAGCTGTCTAAGAGATCTGCGTTGTAGAAGAGGTAGAGCATCGGCGACAGGGGTGATCCTTGGGGGATTCCAGTATTAACTCTGTAAGTTTCGGATCGAAATCCGTCCACTTGGATTTCTGTCTCTCGTGATCCAAGAAAGCTTGCGATCCAACGCACTAATGCTTCGTCTATCCTTCTCTTCCTTAAGTTGTGCAGGAGTCGGCGGTGTGAGACGTTGTCGAAGGCACCTGACACGTCTAGGAGGAGTAGGCTTGCCACCTTTCCTGAGCCCCATGCCTCGTAAATCTGGTCTACTATTTGGTGTAGTGCATGCTCTGTGGACCGTTGTTTTCTACCTCCTATATGACTATCTGGTAGTAGCCCATATGTTTCCGCGAGGTAGCTGAGTCTTTTTGCTATTATAGCGTCCATAATCTTGCCAACCGTGTTCAGTAAGGCTATCGGTCTGTATGCCTTAGGTACTGTATAGTTGTCTTTACCTGGCTTCCTTAATACTACTGTGGTGGACTTTCTGAAGTGTTGCGGGCAGTGTCCGATTCGGAGGCTTTGATTAAATATGCGAGCGAGGTGTGGCGTGATCCATTGTCTCGCTATCTGGAGTGCCTTGTTGGTGATCCCGTCAGGGCCTGGAGCCTTCAGCGGCGCTGCTTCCTGAATAGCCTCTTCCACTTCGCTTTCTGATATTAACGGTAAGATGATCTGGTTGCTGTATGATGCGTTGTCGATGTCTTCGAGGTTTGCCTCCGGAGGTGGGGGGAAGAAGGTTTCCTTGAATAGTGCCGCTTTCTCTCCAGGGGTGGTGGCAATCTGAGTCGTGTTTGGTTTCTTGATTTCTGGTGTGACGGTCGGTGACTGATTTTGTCTGTTCCGTGACCATTTTGCGACTTTCCATAACGATGCAGGAGACTCAGCCGCTGTTTCCACCGCTTCGCGGTGGGCTCGTCGCAGTGCTTTCCGTATGACTCGGCCTTTTCTGTTTCTTGCCTCCTTGTACGTTTCCCAGCTTTCTTCCGTCTGTTGCTCGCTGTATACCCTGCGGAGTCTTTTCGCCTCAGCCAGGGTATTCGCGCATTCTTCGGTCCATCCGGTTCTAGACTTCGGCGATAGTGTTTTGGTTGGGACCGATGCCTCGATGGCTTTTAAGATGGCTTCGACCGTTGCCTCTACGTACCTATCGAGTGCCGTCTTCGTTCTGGGCCTTTGTAGTTGGGGCAGTGAGGCTCGGAGCGTCTGGGTAAATGTCTTCTCGTCGATGGCTTTCCAATTCTGTTTCTTTTCCGGCTGCAGCTCTATCACTGCTACGTGCAGGGACGTGACTATTGGTAGGTGATCGGAGTCGTGGTTGGCATCCTGGTCTACTTCGCATCTGATTATCCTGTCAACGAGGCCTACTGTAACGAGGCATAGGTCGATGGTCGTTCGGCGGTCCCCTTCCTCGTACGTGATGGTCCCCGGTTGTAGTTGGCTCGTGAGATTCATATCATCCATAAGGTCTATGAGCTCCGTTGCTTCGCGGTCCCGTGCTCGGATATCACTTCCTCCCCACAGCTCGTGGTGAAGGTTGAAGTCGCCGACGACGATTTGTTCGCTATTCTGATGTATTTCTAGCGATTTCCGCAGTTGTTGTAGTACTTGTGGTCGATCGTTCTCCTGGAGTGATGGGTTGTATATGTTGTGTATGACCATAGGCGGTTCATTACCCTCGCCTGTCCTGATGCTGATAGTGCAGAGATCTCTGCTGTTTTCCTTGAACTGCCATCGAGAGTGGTCGAGCTTTTTATTAATAAAGAAGCACACCCTGGCTGGTCCTCTTTCCTCGTTGGATGGGTAGCATAAGTGAAAGCGGTCCTTAGCTGGGTGGTGTGTCGTTACGCTGAAGGGGTTCCTCCACGGTTCCTGGATAGCGATAATGTCGTAGTTGTCGATATTCGGATCACGGAGGAGTGTTGCCATGACTGTGTCTTTAGATTTTCTTACGTTGTACTGTAGTATTGTGATTGTGTGTTGTCCGTTCATTCGCTGTCGTCAACTACGATCTCCATCGCTGTGCTGTCGTTTGTCATCTGTGTGTTTGGGTCAAGTGCCCCAAGCGCTCTTCGCGACCGGACGATAGTACGCTTCGGGCGCGTGTTCTCCGCCGCCACCGTAATCGTCTCCTCTGATTCCTGGGTATCCGTCGGGTTAGGCCTTTTCTGGACCTTCTTCGTCAGGGACCGGCTCCGTGTTGGTTGGTTTTCCTGAAATTGACGGTCCAGTGTTGGTCGTGTCGTCCTCGGGTTCGGCCGGATCCGGGCTTCCGGTCCTAGGGCCGGCTGCGGGGCTGCTTGTTCCAGGTGGTACCTTGACCGTTGGTTGTAGGCGGTCTTGATCTTGGCTTTTTCGCGTATCCTGGTAGGGCATCTACCGTTCCAGGCCTCGTGTTCCCCATGGCATGCAGCGCATTTCCTAGGCGTTTCCATGTCGCTTTTCGAGGGGCAGTCCCGGGTCATGTGTTCTTGCGCGCAGTAGCCGCATGTTGTCGTTGCCTTGCACTGGGTTCCTATGTGGCCGTATGTGTGGCACTTGAAGCATTGCCTCAGACGGCACTTTCTGTCGTATCGTTCGCATTGGAATACCTGGCCTTGCCAGATGAGACCCTCATCAATGAGTTTATTAGCGTCTTCCGCCTTTGAGAATTCCACCACGATTGTTGATGCAGTCTTCTTGTTGGCTGATTGGGTCAGCCAACCAATGTATTTAATCTCTGCGGTGGGGATGAACGCTTTGTTATCCTGCATCAGGTCGTTTCTAATCTCGTTGAAGCGTTCCATGTCCATTGAGCTGGTCCGTATGCCGTGCGCTAGTACCCCGTAGGTTGGGATCCGCACCGTGGCTCTGTTGCCGATGCGGCTTTCCCAGTCTTCAGCGAACTGGCGAAGGGTCTCCATGTCTTTTGTCGTGGCTGTCTTGATGCTGAGGTCGCCACTCTTGAGCTGGTTGGCGGACACTGGTTTGAGCTTGCGAACATGCTCGTTGCTGCTTTCTTCAATAGCGCGGTCTACGTGCGCCTTAAGGCTGCGGGAGTTCATAGCTCTTATGCTGGCTATGGTGATGGGGTCTCTAATGTTCACAATGATTTCACGTAGAGTCTGGGTCTGGGACGCTCTCTGGTTATGGGGGTTATGCATGCTTTCTGCAAGTCCTCCTCGGGCGGCTACGCTAGCATATGACTGTGCGGTGCTTCCCTGATTCATCGGCCCCAGTGCTTTGATATCCTTTACGACCTTAGCCGCCAGTTCGCTGGCTTTCCAAGCTTCCTTGGCGGCCTCATTGGCCGCTCGTGTGGCGTTGGTATTCTCTTTGAGTTCGACTGTATTTTGCTGCAGGGCGATTTTTATGGTTCTCGTTTCGCGAGTGGTGTTCTCGTTGGCTGTTTTGGTTTCCGCCCTCAGGCTTTCAATGGCCTGGTGGAGGTGTCCAAGCTCAGGAAGGTTCTGTAATTTGACTATAAGGGAGAGGGCCGCGATGAGCGTGGTCCTGACTGCCTGTGGGTTGAGGGGATTTCCGTTTGCGGTGTCGATAGACTTGACTGCTGTCTGGAGGTGTCTGCTAAGTTCGGTGGCATGCTCTCGGTGGTGCGTTGGCCATAGTTGCTCTGGGGGCCATGGGGTTGCCATGATGCCTACGTCGCTTTGGGCTTTACGACGAGCACACGGCTATCCAATTGGCCTTTCAGAGTGTGTTGTGGCGCTGTTTTTGCTCAGATTTCAAAAATTTCGTTCTCGCTTTTGGTGGTGTTTTTCTGTACGGAACAAGGTTGATTGATTGATTGATTTATTCCTACTCGGTTTCAGCCGCTTAATCAGCAGCTATGCCCGGATAGCGGGGTTTGGCCGACCGCCGACACGCTCCGGGTGTTAATCCGTTGCGCCCCACTTCGCCAATGCAGAACATTGACCAGCTGTTTCCAAATTTCCCGCTTTGCTCTCCAACCTCTATCTACATTTGGCTGGTCCCCTCGTGTAGTTCGCGGTTCTCTACTAATGTACCCACGTGTCTAGATTCGGTCGAGGTCTTGCTCCTCTTGCGATGGTTCCGTTTACCTACAGTCTCCCCCCAATACTCAGCTTTGTCTGGGTTGCGACTCGATCCCGTATTGCCCAAGGATCTCGGTCTGTTCTATGAACCTGATTGCCTTGGCGGCTGCTTTGCGCTCGTTCAGTATGACCCGGAGATTGTGTCGTCCTGGGAGGGCTCCGAGTTCCTGGTGTCGGAGCTGTTGATACTTGCGGCATCGCAGCAGGATGTGCGACACCGTTTGTCGTCCTTCCTGGCATGGGCAGTTGGCGCTGGTGATACCTGGCACTCTTCGGCTGAAGAGGAAATCCTGGAGTCCGATCTTTTCCGTGCGCATCTGGACCAGGAGCGCGCTCTGGCGTTTGCTGAGCCCTTCGTGGGCTTGAAGGACCTTCTTTGTCGGCTTCGGCGTGAGGCGGAACAGCGTCCTTCCTCGCGTCTCGGCTTCCCAGTCTGTTTGCCATTTTTGGTGCGACTGCTTATGTGACCAGGTCTTGACTGTGGACCTTAGCTTGAACAGGGCTCCCGGCTTGTCTGCCTTGGCGCCTGTCTGTCCGTCCTGTCTCCATCCTGTGGCTTCCTTAGCAGCGACGTCTGCTGCTTCGTTGCCTTGGATGCCGGTATGGGCAGGGACCCATCGGAGTTCAATGTTGAGTCCTTGTTCGCGGAGGGCTTGTGTCTTGTCTGCGATGATCTTGAGGAGGTATGCGCCGGATCTCCCTTTCGGTTTTGCAGACGATCTGATAGCAGCTTGGTTGTCGGTGTGGATGAAAGCTTTGCTTCTGTAGTTTCCGTTTTGCTTGTCTGCCTGGGCCATTTGAAGGGCTAGAACGATCCCCTGCAGCTCACCCGCGTAGACCGTTGATGTAGTATCGTCGCCCATGTGTGATTTTCTGGTTTGCTCTGTAGTTGTGCAGACTGCGGCGGCTCCGATCTGGCCACTGATGCCACTACCATCTGTATAGATGTGGATTGCGTTGGTGCTCTGTTCCAGACACCGTTGGTGTTCTTTTTCAGCCTGTTCTGCGCATCCAGCGATCTGGATGCGTGGGCCCTGCCACCATGGAGGTGTGACGAAGGGCGGTATGTGCTCAGGCTCCTCGCTGATTGTCTCTTGTTCATCGAGCAGTCGTTTTGCTATTCTTTGTCTCGGGCTCCTTTTTGTCCCCCTGCGTACAGGAGCTTCTGCCGTGCCCACTCTGCTGACGGTGTCGATATTGTGTTTCCATATCTGTTGTTCGACTGGCAGGAGATGCATCTCTACGTCTAGCGCTGGGAATGAGGTCGCTCTGTACGCCCCGCTCATTGTCCTAGCTGCTCTGGCTTGAAGCCTTTGCAGTCTGTGAAGTGTCCTTTTAGTGTAGCCCTTCTCTCCCCATCCACTGTTCGACCATAGCGAGCACGCGTACATCATCTGCGGTATGGCGACTCCCTTGTAGATCGTTCTCATCTCTCTGGTCCTTACGCCCCATGTGGAGTTGCCCAGGCTGCTGAGTGCTGTGATGGTGTTTGTTACCTTGCGTTCTGTCTCGTCTATGTGCTGCTTCCACTTGAGGGATGAGTCCATAATAAGACCGAGGTATTTACAGGTTGTCTTAGGCCTGATTTCACCCCATTGGCTCTGAAGTGTTGTGCCTGTGTTGATTCTGGTTTTCGCTCGTGTGAAGTGGGTAAGCTGGAACTTTTCGGGTGCGAAGACGGACGCGTGAGTGAGGGCCCACCCCTCGGCTTTCCGGAGCGTTTCTTGGAGTTTCTGGCAGGTGTCCTCGGTGCTGTCTCCTACTGCTAGGATCGCTACGTCATCAATGAAGCCGGTGGCTGTCGTGCCTTCAGCTTCATTGCAGCTGTCCAAGAGATCTGCATTGTAGAAGAGGTAGAGTATGGGCGACAGGGGCGATCCTTGGGGGATGCCGGTGTTGATTCTGTATACTTCGGATCGAAACCCGTCCACGTGGATCTCTGTTTCTCGTGATCCAAGGAAGCTTGTGATCCATCGTACCGTTGATTCGTCTATTCGTCTTTTCCTCAGGTTGTGCAGGAGTCGGCGATGTGAAACATTGTCGAAGGCACCCGATACGTCCAGGAGGAGCAAGCTCGCTACCTTTCCCCTCCCTGAGCCCCAGGCATCATATATCTGGTCAACTATTCGGTGCAGTGCATGTTCCGTGGATCGTTGTTTTCTACCTCCAATGTGGCTGTCTGGTAGTAATCCGTGTGTTTCGGCGAGGTAGCTTAGTCTTTTTGCGATTATGGCGTCCATGGCTTTTCCTACAGTATTCAAGAGGGCTATCGGTCTGTATGCTTTAGGTGTTGTGTAGTTGTCTTTGCCTGGCTTCCTCAACACTACTGTGGTGGACTTTCTGAAATGTTGCGGGCAGTATCCAATTCGAAGGCTTTGATTGAATATACGAGTGAGGTGTGGTGTGATCCATTGTCTCGCTATCTGCAGAGCTCTGTTGGTGATGCCGTCAGGGCCTGGGGCCTTCAGCGGCGCTGCTTCTTGAATAGCCTCATCCACTTCGATTTTTGTTATTAGCGGTAAGGCGATCTGGTTGCTGTATGATACATTGTCGATATCTTCGAGGTTTGCCTCTGGAGGCGGAGGGAAGAAGGTTTCCTTGAACAGTGCCGCTTTCTCTTCAGGGGTGGTAGCGATCTCGATCGTGTTGGGTTTCTTGATCTCCGGTGTAACGGTTGGTGGTTGATTTTGTCTATTCCGGGCCCATTTTGCGATTCTCCATAGCGATGCGGGAGACTCGGCCGCTGTTTCCACCGCCTCGCGGTGTGCTTGTTGCAGTGCTTTCCGTATAACGCGGCCTTTTCTGTTTCTCGCCTCCTTATACGCTTCCCAACTTTCGTCCGTCTGTTGCTCGCTGTATACCCTGCGAAGTCGTTTCGCTTCGGCCAGGGCGTTCGCGCATTTTTCGGTCCAGCCGGTTCTGGATTTCGGCGATGGGACCTTGGTTGGTACTGATGCCTCGATGGCGGTTGAGAGTGCTTCGACCGTTGCCTTTACATAGCCATCGAGTGCTGTTTTCGTTCTAGGTCTCTGCAGTTGTGGCAGCGAGACCCGGAGCGTCTGAATAAGTGTTTTCTCGTCAATGGCTTTCCAGTTTCGCTTCTTTTCTAGCTGTAGCTCTGCTACTGCTAGGTTTAGGGACGTCACTATGGGTAGGTGATCGGAGTCATGGTTAACATCGTGGTCTACTTCGCATCTGATAATCCTGTCGACGAGGCCCATTGTAACGAGGCATAGGTCGATGGTCGTCCGGCGGTCCCCTTCTTCGTATGTGATAGTCCCCGGTTGTAGCTGGCTCGTAAGATTCATATCGTCTATGAGGTCTAAGAGTTCTGTTGCTTCGCGGTCTCGTGCTCGGATATCACTTCCTCCCCACAGCTCGTGGTGAAGGTTAAAGTCGCCTACGACAATTTGTTCGCTGTCTCGGTGTGTTTCTAGCGATTTCCGCAGTTTTTGTAGTACTTGCGGTCGGTTTTCCTCCTGAAGTGAGGGGTTGTATATGTTATGTATGACCGTGGGCGGTTCATTATCCTCGCCTGTCCTGATACTGATAGTGCAGAGATCTCTGCTGCTCTCATTGAACTGCCATCGAGAGTGATCGAGCTTTCTGTTGATAAAGTAGCACACCCTGGCCGGTCCTCTTTCCTCATTGGATGGGTAGCAGAGGTGAAATCGGTCCTTAGCTGGGTGGTGTGTCGTTGCGTTGAAGGGGTTCCTCCACGGTTCCTGGATGGCAATGATGTCGTAATTGTCGATATTCGGGTCGCGGAGGAGTGTTGCCATGACTGTGTCCTTGGATTTTCTTACGTTGTACTGTAGTATTGTGAGTGTGTGTTGTCCGTTCATTCGCTATCGTCAACTACGATCTCCATCGCTGTGCTGTCGTTTGTCATCTGTGTGTTTGGGTCGAGCGCTCCGAGCGCTCTTCGAGTCCGGACGATCGTGCGTCTCGGGCGCGCGTTTTCCGCAGCTACTGTGATCGTCTCCTCTGATTCTGTAGTGGCCGCTGGGTTAGGCCTTTTCTGGACCTTCTTCGTCGGTGACCGGCTTCGGCTTGGTTGGTTCTCCTGGGATTGACCTGGTTCCAGTGCCGGCCGTGTAATCCTCGGGTTCGGCCTGGTCCGGGCTTCCGGTCCTAGGGCTGACTGCGGGGCCGGTTGTTCCGGGTGGTACCTTGGCCGTTGGTTGTAGGCAGTCTTGATCTTGGCTTTCTCGCGTATCCTGGTAGGGCACCTGCCATTCCATGCCTCGTGTTCGCCGTGACATGCGGCGCATTTCCTGGGCGTTTCCGTGTCGTTTTTCGAAGGGCAATCCCGGGTCAAATGTTCTTGCGCGCAGTAGCCGCATGTTATCGTTGCCTTGCACTGGGTTCCTATGTGGCCGTATGTGTGGCACTTGAAGCATTGCCTCAGACGGCAGTATCTGTCGTATCGTTCGCATTGGAACACCTGGCCTTGCCAGATGAGTCCCTCGTCAATGAGTTTATTGGCGTCTTCCGCCTTTGAAAATTCCACCACGATTGATGATGCGGTCTTCTTGCTGGCTGATCGGGTCAGCCAGCCGATATACTTGATCTCTGCGGTAGGGATGAATGCTTTGTTGTCCTGTAGCAGATCATCTCTGATCTCGTTGAAGCGCTCCATGTCCATCGAGCTGGTCCTTATGCCGTGCGCTAGTACTCCGTAGGTTGGGATCCGTACCACGGCTCCGTTACCAATGCGGGTTTCCCAGTCCTCGGCAAACTGGCGCAGGGCCTCCATGTCTTTTGTCGTGGCTGTCTTGATACTCAGGTCGCCGCTCTTAAGCTGATTGGCAGACACTGCTTTGAGCTTGCGGATGTGCTCGTTACTGCTTTCTTCGATGGCGCGGTCTACGTGCGCCTTGAGGTTACGGGAGTTCATGGCTCTTATGCTGGCAATAGTGATAGGGTCTCTAATGTTCACAATGATTTCACGTAGAGTCTGGGTCTGGGACGCTCTCTGGTTATGGGGGTTATGCATGCTTCCTGCAAGTCCTCCTCGGGCGGCTACGCTAGCATATGACTGTGCGGTGCTCCCCTGATTCATCGGTCCCAGTGCTTTGATATCCTTTGCAACCTTGGCCGCCAGCTCGCTGGCTTTCCAAGCCTCCTTAGCGGCCTCGCTGGCTGCGCGTGTTGTGTTGGTGTTCTCCTTGAGTTCGACTGTGTGTTGCTGTAAGGCGATCTTGATGGTTCTCGTTTCGCGGGTGGTATTCTCGTTGGCTGTCTTAGTTTCTGCTCGCAGGCTCTCGATAGCCTGGTGGAGGTGTCCGAGCTCGGGCAGGTTCTGTAATTTGACGATCAGGGAGAGGGCCGCGATAAGCGTGGTCCTCACGGCGTGTGGGTTGAGGGGGTTTCCGTTTGCGGTGTCGATGGACTTGACTGCTGTCTGGAGGTGTCTGCTAAGTTCGGTGGCATGCTCTCGGTGGTGCGTTGGCCATAGTTGCTCCGAGGGCCATGGGGTTGCCATGGTGCCTGCGTCGCTTTGGGCTTTACGACGAGCACCAGGCTATCCAATTGACCTTTTGGAGTGTGTTGTGGCGCTGTTTTTGCTCAGATTTCAAAAATTTCGTTCTCGCTTTTGGTGATGTTTTTCACGGAACAAGGCCAAGGGTAGGGAAACAGGAAGGATGACTCCCCCGGAACGGAAGAACTATGGACCAAGTCACGTGATGACAAGAAGGACCGACGCATGGCAAGCGGTCCCAGGGCAGGACCGACGTCTCAAGGACGGTCCAGTACAACACCAGGACATATGGGACTTGTATATAGAACGAACGAAGTCCGGGACTCAGGACAGACTTCCATAGCTCTTCAGCAATCAACTTGTGATACATTCTCTGAATACCTTTCAGACTCTGACATTGTGATTCACGGTTACTGAGCTATACGAGCTCCACCTTCGACCTATTGACCACCCGACTGATCACCGAGTGATCAACAGACCAGCAAGCCAACATTACTGTTATCGAGTATCAACCTCAGCTGCACTTCTAGCAGAAACTCACTGTCAGGAATCCTGATCGTAACACGGAGGTGCCGGCGTATAGACATATCGGATACGCCATACTCCCGGGCATATTGGCGTATAGACGGTATAGTAGGTGTATTTTTGCCGGGCCGGTTACGGCTGGCCTGTTGCTGGGCTGCGAAGAGCAACTCAGCGACCTTTTTAGCGGTAGTCAGATTCTTATCACTTTGGTAGGGCATATTGATCGGGTTGGATTAGGGTTGTTAGTTTAGATAGTATAGATATCTGTCGATATATTGTCTTAATATTTGATTGTTTTGGTGAGAAAATAACAAAAAGTAGGATAAAGTGGGGACGGGGTGCGACCCCCCTTTTTGCGCTGCGACCCCCCTTTTTTCGCCCCCTATGAGGGGGTGCTTAACTTTGCCTGCAATCTTAGTCATCCCCGGGTAATAATTATTAACCGTGGTTATTACAAGATAAGTGAGAATTTACAAGTATCCAGGCGACTTCCCTTCCTGTTGTCTTATGGAGGGGCAAAGCACTGGAATATCTACAGCCAGCCAAGGCTTGAGGTGGAAAAAGACGGTGACATTGAGTTCAAGTTCAGGGTTAGAAGAACGGCAGGCATATCGTTAATTGGGAAATATACAGTGCATATACACAAAAAGGACTACTCTACCCTATAGCGTCCGTAACAATTATTGTCCCTTGCAATAGCTTAATTTGATCGCCCTTCTTTGCCAAGCCCTCTTTGTGGCGGCCAGTACGTCCACCTTTCCATATTATCAAATGTGACCTTCAATCCTTTCGCTTCCACAATCTTTACATTGATGTCACTAGTCACGGTGATCACCGCGGCGTGGCGGGACCACGCATAGTTGCGTGGGATCGTGCTGGTATCCTACACGATATTACAATTCAATTTATAAGCGTTGTGGAGCGAAGAGACGCAACGAAGTGAGGCAACAATATCGTATTGTTGCTAACTGACGTAGGTGAGGAAAAGAGAAACCACCAAGCCCTCTATGGGCTGGCGGGAGCCAGATGTGGGCTCCGAGGCTGCCCCACTGGAGGTGAGGTGGGGTCACGTGCCCACACCTCACCTCAACACTCCCCCGCAGACTCAGCCAGCAGCCATATATCTATCATACAAGGTGAAATAGGCAAAATAACAGCCTAATCTCAAAATCCTCCAAATCTAAGGAGTTTTTAAAGTATTGAATACTTCAGCAAAAGGTCAGCCGATTCGCCAATTAGCCTGATTAATCTAGAGCCAACGTGCCAAAGTCCTGATGTGAATCCTCCATATAATCCCATATCCATCCATATCCATCAATCTAATCCATCTATTATGCCTAGCATCCTAACAAACTCTACATGCTTGATTGCGTTGAGCAACTTTGTAAGACCATCTGTGGCCATCTTGGTGCCCTTAATAAGCTTCAAGGCGATAGTATTATTATTATTAACCTCCTATATAATCTACTTATATCTAATATTAATGCTATAGGTATACGCCTTATTAAGAGGATTTATTATGTTAATAAAGGTATTTATACTATTAGTAAAGAGGATTATAGGTATACTAATCTATTATTAGAGGAGCTATTTAACATATTATTAAATCCATATAAGGGTAATCCTAGTAGGAGTAAGGTTAATAAACTCTACCTCTATAGAGCTTAGAGTAATGAAGGTCTGTTTCTTTAACTTCTATGTGATTAGGGTGCTAGTAAAGAAGACAACATATCTAGTAGTAGATATACGTAAGGAACAGTTATCTATAAATATGGCGTTAGCCATGGCGTAGAGCAAAAGTTACTTATCTACATAAGGATCTATACCTCTAAATATAATACTATAACTAGTAGTACCTTTAAGGTATTAAAAGTAATACTTAATTGCATGCTGATAGGTAATTAAGGGGCCTAAGTTAGTATAGTAAAGCTTACTTATAGTAAAGGTACTATCTAGTCTAGTACTAGTAGTAAGCTAATTAAGGTAACTAGTCTATTTAATATAAGTCTAATAATTATTAGTAGAGTACTTATCTTTTACCTAAGTAATAGGTAGATCCTTATAAGTAGGTAATAGGGTCTTAATAGGGTAAAGATTATAGTATCTAAATTACTAGAGGATACTCTTAGTATACTTATACTATAAGAGGAAGATCTTAGTAATAGATTAGTATATCTAAAAGCTAAGAAATTAGGTAGTAATACTAAGGTCCTTTAGTAGGCATACTAACTTTAGTATGTTATAGACCTTCTTAATAGTCTCCTTATTAGTAGTAGCTACTATGTTATTATTAATATATATAAGGGCATATATATCTAATAAGGTATTAATAAAGAGGTAAATCTCCCCCTTAACTAGTATGAATCTAAGCTTCTCTATCTCTAACTTAATAAGCTAAAACTACTATAGAGGGGACTTATATAATCTATAGAGCGCCTTACGTAATAACCAGACCTTACTAGTACTATTAGAGTATCTAGTAGGCTAGTAGACATACATATATACTCTATTAGGGACTAGGGTAGTAAGAAAGGTAGTATTAAAGTTATATATCTTATAGTAAAGTCTATAGAGGGTAATAATTATAAAGAAAAGGTAGATTATAGTAGTAGTAGTAATAGTAGTATATACCTCTTAAGAGGACTATTCGCCCTTTTTATAGTTACTATAGACTACCTATTAGGCCTTAAATTAAACAACTTTATTAGTAGAGTTAGTTTTAATATTAAATACCTACATACCTAGTAGTAACTTTATGCTAGTAGGTAGATTAACTAGATTAAAGGTGTGTTTATTAACTATCTACTAGATCTCTATGTTATAGGTAGGTTTCTAATACTATTACTAATAAGGGCTCTGTTTGGCCTAGTTAATAGTGTATGGGATGGAGTATCTAGGTAGAAGGATCTTAGATATAGCTATAGTAGCTAGAGTGCTAATAATATATAGGGTATCCTTATTAATATAGATATTAGCTATAAGGTAGGCCTTTTTAGCCTTCTTATTAGTAGTAGTATATTAAGGATAAAGATTATTAATAATCTTATAATCTAGGCTAGACCTAGCCTTCTTATTATATTATTAAGTACTAGCTATTTCTTAGTAGTAACTAGGCGGTTTAATAGTAGTAGATTAATACAGGCAGCTACTTATAGTAATAAAAGAATCCTCTATATTTAGGGTATTAATAGAAAGAGGATCTAGATTAGGATTAAGGTAATTAGCTTCCTAGTATTAAATAGTATTAGTAAAGTTATTATTATTATTACCTAAATTAGTATTATTAGTTAGGTAAGATATATATATAGTAGTATAATTATTAGGTAGAGGAGTTATATAATCTATAGTATTTATACCCTAATCATAAGTATCCTTAGGTTAAGCCGGCTAGGTATCCTTAGTAGATATATTATCTATACTAGGCTAGTTAGAAGAAGGGATCTAGTTAGGATACTAGATCTATAAGTCAGGTTTGTTAAAGAGTATATTATAATTAATCTTAGTAGGGATAGCATCTTTATCTAAGGGGTAGAGGACTGTCTTCTCTAGGCCCTTATAGAAACAAACATCTTAGTAGTAAAGAACTTTCTTCTGATTAGGGATATACACATAGTAGATGTGGCCGCATAGAGAGCCATATCTAACTAGGATGCCTTTTATAGTATGGGGCTCCATCTTAGTAGAACAAGGTGGGCACTTGCTGCCTTTCTTATGTACATATGCCACGTAACCAAAGGTATAGATATGCTTAATATAGGGCGGCTTATAATCTTTAGTAAGGTTAAGCTCCTACGTAACAATCTTATAGGTGCTTATCTTACCCTTATTAGGTTAAGGGAGGAGATTAAGCACTTAGATTGTAGTATTAACAGTATAGTCCTAGAGCTCCTCTAGTAGACTATTGTTAATAAGTATGGTACGTACAGCCTTGACGATAGTGTGGCCTGCATGTTTAATGGCGCTATTTATAGAAGGAGTATATAGCGTAGTAAGGTTAAGTTAAGTACCTTTAAAGAAAGGATTATAAAGAACCTTCTTTAACTTAGGCGTATTATTACATAACTAACTCTTAATATTTAGAGTAGTTATATTTATAAAGGTAGTACTAAATTACTTAATTATAGTAAGAATATTATTACTATAATAGGTCTTAAGTAGAGTAAGCTAGTAATATCTACTATAGTAGTTAAGAAAGTAAAGGGCGTATTAGTTACTAAGGATTAAGAGTAGCTTAACTTTAATAAGATTAAGATATATCTCTTTACCTATAAGGGTAAGTAGAAGGGGAGTATTATAGCTAATTATCTCTATGGATTTTATAAGATAACATACCTTATAATAAAAAGAGTTAATCTTATCTTAGGTAAATTAAATACCTACTTAATAGTAGGCCTTAATAACTTAAGAAGGATAGATATAGATAAGGTAGTAGTATATAAGATCTAGTATAGGGCGTAACTTTATCTTAATACTTACTAGGCTAAGTACTATATCTATAGGGATTATAGTACTATTAATAGTATTAATAATATATATATTAGATATCTAGTAGACTTTAGTAAGTCCCTTACGTAACTAAGTATTAATAAGGCTTATAGTAGTATAGTTATATTTAATATAGCTCTTATAAAGCTTACTAGGGCTAAGGAGATTTATAGGGCTAAGGGGGCTATACTTAACGTCTTTAATAGTCTAGTTAATAGTATGTAAGGAGTTATTTAGATCCTTAACCTAGAAGAAAACTATACTAGATCTAAGGGGCTTAACTTCCTTACTATTAGTAGCTATAAAGGGTTAAAGATTATTATAAATAGTATAAGATATAAAAAAAGTAAGATTATTAAAGATAAGGTTAGAGTAACCTAAATCTATAATAATATTAGAGCTTATAATAGTATTATTATTAACTACTATGTAGATGGCCTTATTAAGCATTATTATAGATTTCTTTAGGGTAAGTCTACTAACTAAAGAACTACTAATTACGCTAGAGGTGCCTTTAATAAATATAGAAGATCTATTACTATTACTATTACTATTAGTTAAAGTCTCTTTATAATCTTTATTATAGATGTGCTTTATAGTATAGGCAAGAAGGTTATTATAGTATATATAATCTATAGGGATTAGATCTAGATAGGTAGTCTAACACTTTGTAGTGGTATAACCCTTGCTGTAATAAGGGTAAGTAGGGTAATCCTTCTTCTTAGTAGGATTAGCTAGCACTAAATTAGTACTAGAGGAAGTAGCTATATTAGAAGTAGTAGATTTATAGTATAAGGTAAGGCCTATCTTCTACTCTTTATCTTAAGTAAGGGTATAGATAGTCTTAATAATATTAGTCTAAGTAGGTTTCTTAGAGTTATTAGTATATCTTTTATATATATTAGGTAAGTACACCTTAAAGTAGTTAAGTAGAAGAATAGCCTAATAGTAATTAGAGTTTTTACTATAGAGACTAGTGATATAGGCATGGAGGTATTAGATGTGTTTGAGGGCGTTATGAAGAGTCTTGTGGTTGTAGGCGTCACCCTTGCTGAATTCAGCAACAAGAGCTCTAATAGCATCCTTAGAGACTTTAGGGATATATCTCTTAAGGGCTCTTATAAGTGTAAATAGGTTGCCATTATCTTCCTAACCTATATTAAGAAGCTTATTAATCAACATGTTATATAATAAGATGAGGAGGTTGTATATAACATTGTAATTGTTTTCCTATAATGCTCTCTCAGCCAGATTAGTAGGCTTAGGGATATTACTATTAATATATTTCTTAATATAGTTTATATAGAGGATAGAGTTAATAAGTACTAACTATAAAGACTAGTTAGATTTACCCTTAAGGGTTAGGATCTTTAATAATACTAATCAGTAATTATAGGCGTCTGCTATAATAAAGTTAGGGTGCCTTACGTGAGGGCAGTACTAAGGTATTACTAAAGATATAAAGAATCAATTAAGCCACAGGTAGCCTAATAATATAACAAACCTAGGCGTTTCTTCTATAGGATAGAAGGCATATACAGACGTTTTGTAGATTACTACCCTTTAACAGACACTTAATTAATTAACAATCTGTAAAGTAAAAAATCAGTAATATAAATAAAAGAGGGAAGGATCTTACTATATTAGTAAGAAATTTGCATTAGTTAAAGAGGTTGGATATACGTCAACACGTAGGGATCTGAGGCGACTGTTGGAGTTGGTTGGAGGTGAAGTTGCTGTTGCTTGACATGTCGATCACGGGGCAATCAACAAGGGCAACAAGGGTGATTCTCACGGCTATCATAAGGTAATCAAGAGGTTAAAAGGAGAGGTAGATACTGCCAGCTTGATTAAAAGAAAAAATCGTGGCCTGGAGCTTATAACCTGTAGAGCGAAGAGACGCAACAAAGTAAGGCAACAATATCGTATTGTTGCTAACTGACGTAGGTGAGGAAAAGAGAAACCACCAAGCCCTCTATGGGCTGGCGGGAGCCAGATGTGGGCTCCGAGGCTGCCCCACTGGAGGTGAGGTGGGGTCACGTGCCCACACCTCACCTCAACAAGCGTAAGGGTGTGCTCGGCCGCTCCTCATGAGTAGTGATTAGTGGCCAGGAGGGGTTTCCGCCGTGTATAACTCGGCCGTAAACGTATCCGTCGCCACTAAGCCCCATATGGCTGCTGCAACTCGAAAGCTAGATTTGTGCAATGTATCTTTTTGAAATAGTCGCGATTCGCCACCAAAATAGGAAAAGTGTTATTCAAAAGAGGGTTTTTTGCCGTTAATCCTAGCCCTGTCGAAAGGGTGGCCAGAGTGATTAGTGAGTAGGCCAGATGTGTGAAGTGAGGCAATACTTATAACAACAAATACACCATGGATAACTACCACGAGATCCTAATGGCTGCTGCTGCTGCTGCTGCAACAGTAGTATCAGCCTCAACCGCTGCCGTTGTTGACGATACCCTCATCCACGATAATGAGGGCAAAAAACAGTATATCCATCCGGGTGGTGTAGAGTACGCAAGGCAAATAGCCGATTTCTTCCTCAGCGGGTCCGAAGAGCAATTCAGAGGCCTTTTTCGTATAGGCAAACCCGACTTTTATCGACTCGTAAAGTAGCTGCGAGATGGCAACTATGTAAAAGACACTATATATCAGTCAGTTGAGCAGAAACTTATGGTATTGCTGTATGTGCTTGGGCAAGGAGAAAGCCAGCGAAATACTGCCCACCTCTTCCAAATGGCACATAGTACAGTATCAGCCATTATTCAACAACTCCTCCCGGCGATAGTCACTCTCCACACCGAAGTCGTTACTTTGCCCGGCCAGCAGTACGTATCTCCTTCGATAGAGCTGTCGCCGCGGGACTATTGCTTCACCGGGTGTATCAGAGCAGTAGACGGTACTCTGGTGAAGGCCCATATACCCCTCTAGCAACCAGAAGCGATTCTTTTGCCGTAAGGGTTACGTATCGCAAAACGTACTCAGCATAGTCAACTTTAATAGGTTATTTGTATACGTAATGGCAGGAGCTGAAGGATTAATAAACAACGCAAGCCTAATGAAGCAAGGATTTAGTAGGTCTTTTATAGTACTAGAGGGCTGTTATTACCTTGGTGATGCTGGATTTGCTTGCGAAAGGGGGATAGTTACTCTGTTCCCTGGCGAAAGATACCATCTCAAAGAGTTCGCTGATGGGGGTGTAGGGCTGGCGACTGCGAAGGAGTTGTATAATCTATACCACTCGAGACTGCGGGTTGTTGTTGAGAAGGTATTCGGAAGGCTGAAGCGGACTTGGAAGATTTTGCGGGCGGCTATGCCTAAATATAGCTTTGCGAGCCAGATCCAGATCGTATACGCAACAACTGCCCTATATAACTTCGTGGCAAAAAGTGAGGGTAACGATAGTGAAGAAGAGGTTGACGGGCAGCAGTTGTTGTTGTTGGAGGCAAGTGGGCGGGCAGATACTGTGGTGGGCAAGAGGATATCAAGGGAAATTCGCCATAATACTGCTATACTGGCATGGGAAAATCAGGCATCATATCTGGCAGCACGTGATAATAGGCCCAAATAGGCAACGTGAATATCCAACTATTCAATTATACCGACTTCTCGCAAAAACTCCTCCTTGCCGTCAACTGACTTTATCGCCAACCAAGCAACTGCCGTATGGGCCGACTTTGCAAAAAACAACACAACTTTCGCCGCAACCCGATTATCCAACTTATCCCCGAAGAGCTGCTGATAGTCGTCAATTGCCTTGGATATATCGTCAGATCCGGGTTCTCGTGGTGTTGTTGTTGCTGGCCGAGGAATTGCGAGAGCTACCATAGCCTCACTCAAACCGCCAAGGCCTCGCTCAATAGTCTGGCCAAAAGACGTCAGGGTATCGTGCCTTTCCTTCCCTACCCTTGCCATTTTTCGCCGTGTCAATTGCTGTGAGTCTACCACTATTTCAGACACTGGAGGCGATGATGACAAGGGATTTACATCAGGGTCATACTCTTCCCTCCTCTTCCTCCTTCTATTGTCAGGCGCTGACTGGTCTTCTTCTTCTTCTTCAGCTTCTTCTTCTCCAACAACCACTTGCCGATCGTTTGCTTCACCAGCCTCTACGATATACTGCCCTGTTGCGACCTCCTCTAGCCACAAGTTGCCCATCTCATCCATATACGGGAAGCCCCTACTGCGAATGGATTTTAGCTGGGGAAATCGCTTCTTGAAGGCCTCCCAGCTCTCGTCTGACGTGGTGATAATGCTACTATCGTTATCATACCCCACTCCTAACCGAATAAGAGTCTTCACTTTACGGAAGGCAGCCAGAAGGTACCGATACTTCATATACAGGGCAGATACCGATAACTGTGGGTTAACTTTATTCATTTTCGGTAGGATATTTCCTATCGCTTGCCTTACAACTGGCCCTCTCATACCCACTAATATACCTTCGTTAACTTGTTGCTGGCAGAGTTGGAGAAAGAGCAGTAGATGGCTGCGGGTCCATGTGGCCCTTCCGGGCTGCTGTTGTTGCTGGCCGGACTTTCGATTTTTCGAAGGCTGTGATGGTGGCACTACCCGCGGCGGTGGTAGTTGCACTATTGGAGGTGGTGATGGTGACGGTGATGGAGACGATATCACCAGCGGTATGCTACTGCTTGCAGTAGTATTATCCATACTGGTCTCTTCAGGTAACGAAGTCATCGCGAGCATCAGAAATTGGTTATTTTGGCTGTAAATCTAACAATGAGAAATGCAGATATCGACTCCCTTCCCCTGCACTACCTATCGGCCTTGACTTTCACGGTGATACAACATCACGAACCTTCGACTATTCGAGCAAGCGGTCAGCTGGCGAACGGGCCCAGTGACTATACCCATTACAGCGGTACTTCGAGCACGCGGCAGGGGGGGCACAAGTAATGAAAAGTCCCTCCTGGCCACTAATCACTACTCATGACCAGCGGCCGTTCACACCCTTATATGCCACTCTAACTTTATGCTCGTTGTACCGCCGAAGTGGGTATAGTCACTACCACTTGACCGCTTGCCCGAATAGTTGGGGGTTTGTCATATCGTTTCATCGTGAAAGTCAAAGCCTACGGGTGACTGCGGGGGAGGAGTTCATACCTGCATCTTATATCGTTAGATCCACGGCCAAAATAACCAATATTTAATGTTATGATGAACTCGTTACCTGAAGAATCAAGTATGGTTGATAGTGATGGGTGTAGCAACACGCAGTTATCCCCATCAGTATCACCATCACCACCTCCACCAGTGCTACTACCCCCACCACCAGTACCACCAACACCACAGCAGAGGAAAAAGCGAAAGGCTGGTCAACTGGGCAGCCAAATTCGAGCAGTATGGGACCGCGCCCATATACTGCTCTTTCTCCAGCTCTGCCAGCAGCAAGTGAACGAAGGGGTATTGGTGGGTATGAGGGGGCCAGTTGTAAGGCAAGCGATGGCAAATATACTGCTAAGAATGAACGAAGTTAACCCGCAGTTATTAGTAACTGCCTTGTATACGAAATATTGGTACTTGCTGGCTTCTTTTCGTAAAGTGAAGACTCTTATTCGCTCGGGAGTTGGGTATGATAATAATACTAGTATTATCACGACGTCAGAGGAGAGCTAGCAGACCTTTAAAGAGTGGTTTCCTTACCTTAAATCCATACGCAGCAAGGGATTCCCATATATGGATGAGATGGGTGAGTTGTGGCCGGAGGAAGTGGCAACAGGCTGGTATATCGTAGAGGTTGACGAGGCAAATAACCAGCAAGAGGTTGACAAAGAGGATGAGGCTGAAGAAGAACAACAGTCAGCAGTTGGCAACAGGAGGAAAAGAAGGGAAGAATTCGACCCCGATGTGAATCCCCTTTCATCATCGCCACCAATGTCAGAATCGCTGGGGGACTCACTACAATCGGCACGGCGAAAAATGACAAGAGGAGGAAGAGAAAGGCATGATACTCTGACCTCCTTCGGCCATACCCTTGAGCGAGGCCATGGTTGCCCTTGCAACTCCTCAGCCTGTTGTAACGGCAACAGCGCAACGAGAACCCGGATCTGACGATATATCCAGGGCAATTGACGACTATCAACAGCTCTTCAAAGGCAAGTTGGATAACCGGGTTGCGGCCAAGGTTGCGTTGTATTTTGCAAAGTCAGCCCATACAGCAGTTGCGTGGTTGGCAATAAAGTCAGTTGATAGCAAGGAGGAGTTTCTTCGAGAAGCTGGTATTATTGAATAGTTGCTTGAATAGTTGGTTAATTATTATCACGTGCTGCCAAATACGCTGCCCGATTTTCCCATACTGCTATAGCAGTATTATGGCGAATTTCTATAGGCAACTTATTGCCAACAGTAATATCTGCCCGCCCACTTGCCCTTGCCAACAACTGCTCCTCGTCAACCTCACTTTCGCCACTGCCGTCGCCTTTTTGAACGAATTTATATAGGGCAGTTGTTGCGTATACGAATCGGATCTGCTCTCTGAAGCTATACTCTGGCGTAGCTGCCCGCAGTATCTTCCATGTTCTTTTCAGCTTGCCAAAGGCCTTTTCAACCACAACTCGAAGCCTTAAGTGGTATATATTATACAACTCCTTCCTTGTCGCTGGCGCAACACTACCTTAGGCAAATTCTCAAAGGTGGTATCTTTCGCCTGGGTATGGGGTTACTATCCCATTGCTACAAGCAAATCCGGCATCGCCAAGGTAATATCACCTAGTGGGAACTTTGAACGATCTGCTAATTGCTTACTTCATTAGGGATGTGTTGTTTATTGATCCCTCTGCTCCTGCTATTACGTATACGAATAACCTGTCAAAGTTGACTGTAGCGAGGATGTTTTGCGATATATAACCCTTGCGGCAGAAGAATCTCTTCTGGTTCTTGAGTGGTATATGGGCCTTGAGAAGAGTACCGTCAACTGCTCTAATACACCTGGTGAAGCAGTGGTCCTGAGGCGACAGCTCTATGGTTGGAGAAACGTACTGCTGGTCTGGTTGGGTGATGACTTCACTATGAAGAGCAACCATTGCCGTAAGGAGGTTATGAACAATAGTACCTACGGTACTCTGCGCTATTTGGAACAGGTGAGCAGTATTTCGCTGGGTTTCTCCTTGCCCAACCAGATATAAAAACACCAGCAGTTGCTGCTCAACTGACTGATATATAGTGTCTTTCACCCATTCGCCATCACGGAGCCACTTTGCAAGTCGATGAAAGTCGGCCTTGCCCATACGAAAAAGGGCGGCGAATTGCTCCTCCGACCCGCCGAGAAAGTACTCAACTACCCGCGTTGCGTAGGCAATACCACCAGGATGGGTATATCGTCTGCTGTTGTTGCTGTTGCTTGTGGAGATATCGTCAATAACAGTAATAGCAGCAGCAGATACTGTTGTTGCAGCGGCAGCAGCAGTGGCAGCAACTATTGCAAGAATATCGTGGTTATCCATCGTTGTTATCCTTCTTCACGCAGTCTTCGCTGGCCACTAATCACGCTGGCCACCCTTTTGGCAATGCCAAGACCAATGGCAGAAAAAAACACGCTTTCCTTATGTCGTGAAGCTGGAATAGCTTCGTGTGGCTAGTTTCAGTGATCTCCACTTGAGAAGTGGCGCACCAACCGCACGGACCTTCGTTGAACCAGTATTTCTACCAGTTCTCCGGTCCGTAGATAGATTCTTAAAGGAACAACTACTTTATTCTGAAATGACTAGACGCTGCGGTTCATCACACCTTGTTTTGGTGGTAAGTTGCGGGGGATTCAGAAAGATACATTGCATAAATCTGACTTTCTAGTTGCTACAGGCATGGTGGCTTCGGATACCCCTCGGAGGCAGTTATGCAGCCGGATATGCCCCCTGGCCACTAATCTTGGCCTTGGCCACGGGATCGTTCACACCCTTATTAGCTCTCTAATATTTGAGGCATCTTTCCCACTGCAACTCTAGCTGTCTTTCTCATACTGCGTAGAACCTATGTTCTTGATTCTAGAGGCGACTTGACCTCTTGGATGTTCCAATGTGAGCATTTGGTCTTTGACAATCATTCCATTGGTATGATAATAACGGATCTCTAGGAATCTCCTCGACCCCTATAACGAGATCAGGGATTTTGACAACTTCAACGACACTTCTTGGAGTAGTCTTGTACCGCGTACGACACCATGGATCATGCCATGCCGAGTATGCCTACGTAAGATGTGGCCGTGTGAAACTATTAGTCACTATTGATTCGTTGATTACATAGCTTTCTATAAGCGTCAAGTAGTCTTGAATACTCTGTACAACCCAACACCACGTGGCATATCTCAACCTGATGAAGCCCATAAACTGAGAGACTTTGAGAAGGAATGCATTCAACCTTTGACATATTACGCCAATGCGGGTCAGATTATAAGAACTTCTTTCATGTACAACCCAAACATCACAAGTTTACCATTTCAAGTGTAAGTCAGCCAATCTTGCTAGCTGTATTTGCTGACTGAAGCTAGTGCCCTTGTCGTCTGGACGGATTTGCTCCCTTCACCGCCAGAAATATGCCGGCCCCGAGAACTATATGCTCTAACGCCGAATGGGGGACCACCGACGATGAACGAATTATGCGAACGTGTCTTTGGATGGTGTCCGCCGTTTGAACTCCCCGACTACAGGAAATACAACGAGAGCCCCTCGATAATTACCATAAACGGCAACAGCAAGGAAATTTCATATGCGCAGAGTCAAGTGTCAGATCATGAGAGTAGTTTGTCTGAGTCTGTGACTGGCTTTTGTAGTAGGAGCACGTCTTTTCAAGGGGGCATCTGTTACACAGAGTGCTGGAATGGCTGTAAATGTAAATTGGTCTAGGCTGATTTTTCAGCGGCCTATGTTTTCAAGCTTTACAGAGCAGGGTTCTTGCTCTCTTGTGTCCTAACTTAATACAAGAATCCAATCTTCTGACTGCCTAAAGACAATATCACTATCTTGCGGGGTAAATGACCAATCCGTAACAAACTATGTTGTATTGAAGCCTAGTTAGAAGTTCTACTAGATGCATTTAGACGCTGTTTAGTTGCCTATGTTTAAGCGGCCTGGCTAGGAGGGGTATACCCCTGATACTATTCAGGCTCCCTTGGCGATCAGATTAAGCATATAAATACCTAGCCTCTCGTCCACCTGAAAGACACGGCTACGTTGTTGAAAGCCTAGGAAACAGTGCCGCAAGACGTAGACAATATGCCACGTAAAAAAGCTAGAAATGTAAGTTCACTGCGTGACACTCATAGTACAAGATCAGCTTACCTTTCACTACAGGCAGCATGCGATTACTGTCACAAATGCAAGTTAGCATGCGCTGGCGAAGTCCCATGCAATCGGTGCCGGTTGTAGCAAAGAACCCAAGTTCTAAGGCCAGTAGAGTCTTGATAGAAAAGCTTGCTGAGATCATCCGTTGTTGTGCTATCGTCGCCTTGTGATAAGTTGAGCACAACCTTGGATCCTTGGTCTTGCAGTCTCGCAAGTCGTCTGTCCTCCTTTCTGGGGTTCTTCAGGGTATCGCTAAGTTTCACTTTGTAGACAAGGTCGCCAGTCCAGTCCATCAATTCAAGGGCGAGATAATACTCCGCACATTTTTCACCTTTAACAAGCCTTTTGAGGGCCGAACCAAAAAAATCGGGTTTGCTCCTAATCGCACGGCAGCCTGATACTATTTATGGTTTGTAAACTTTTCCTCTATGATCAGGTCAAGGACTTCCTTAGCAGATTAAGGCATGTAGTAAGGTAGTGATAGAAGGTGAAGACTACGGTGCGAAGCAAAACAGACAGCCGCGGACACGGAAGTCACGAAACACTTGGAGGAACCGGCCCTAAGATAGCCTGTTACTGACCACAACGAGATACTGTAACGATTGGAGGAAATAATTAAACATGACACCGACGGAATTGGATCCTATGTATGGGCTCCTTCTGAGACCAGGGTGATGACCCATCAAGGGGAGCATATAAGGTAGAGGCAAGAGCCCGTTATGGCTTAGCCAGGGCATAATCAACTCTGTCTGCGTACGTACAGTACTGTATGTACGCTGCAGATAAATCCATATCTAGAAGCTCGCTTGTGCGAGATAGTTCAAAAATAGAGCAGCAACCATGACGCAGTAGCTAAGTCAGAGCACCCACATCTGGGCCACCCCCACATCTGGGCCACTTCAAAATGATGCCATCACAACCACCACCATCCTTTTCAATTAATTATCAATAATCTCGCGATGCCACTATAATACATTCCTCGGCCATACTAGGGGTATCAGATGCGCTGGATTCATCTGTATCACTTTCAACATCGCCAGCCTCATGCTGGGCCTCCTGCACCTCTCTGATCGTCGCGAACTTCGTATTTGGATCTATCTTAACAGCCTTCCTCTTCCTGGGCTTACTATTGTTAACTTGGGCCTGGAGGAGCTCTATCTGGTGCCGAGCAGTAGCTAACTTATATGCCTGCTCCTGGAAGCCTTTTTTCACCTTTTTGAATAGCTGGCGTTGTGTGGCGATAGTTTGATCCAGCTTGCTAAATAACCGCAGTTGATCATCCAGCTCCCTCATCTTCCTAGGCGTCGACCACTTAACAGCAGATGCAGCAGACGGCCAATCCTAGGCATCCTAGGTATCCTAGGCATCCTAGATACCCTGGATACCCTTGTTGAGTGGTGTTGATAGTGCTGTTGTATCTAGTAGCAGATGGGAGCTCATTAGAGGCTTACTAATGCCAACTGGCTATAACCTAGTATATTTCTAGCTACTTTTAATATTACTCTCTATCATACTAGCCTTATAGGCCTTTTGATAACAGGATATGAAGTTCCTCTTACTAATAATAGTTAATTTGTTCTACTAGATGATATATCCTAACCCCTTGTGATAGGCAGCCTTAATAGGGCTAAAGACTAATTAATCTAGTAGCTAGAGGATATAGGAGGAGTATAGTAGTAGGAATAATAGATAGACGTTATTTATATAGCATATCTACATAAATTCAGTTGTTATATAGCTCCTATGCCTATCTAGGATAAGGAGTCTAGCCTAATTAGGCTAGGTAGGGGTTGTCTAAGGGAGGAAGACCTTCTTTAGCTATTTAATAGTAGTATTATTAGTAGTCTAGCTATTCTCTATTACTATAAACTCCTATCCCTTATATAGGTGAAGATCTAGAGGAAACTACTACTATTAGACTGCCTTACCCTTATATATAACTAAGGGATAAATAGTAGTGCCCTTAGTGGATATATACTTAATGATAGATACCTAGGCTTGTAATCCTAGCTATTTTTTCCTTACTACCTTTGTCTGAGCCCTGCCTAGCACCAGCCTATTATCCCCTATACCCTTAAGGATACTAGTCTTATCTATATTATATCTGTTGGCTGGTTTGATGGCGGCGATCTGGGGGATGGCGAGGTATCTAAACCAGTGCTTAATAACCTCAGTAGTTACTCTATTAACACGTCTAGAATTAATAGAACGACTTCTCTAGACCTTAATAGAGGGATTTCTTCGCAGGAAGCTATCTATCTATTGCTTGCCTAGGGGCTTATTATCACCTATCGCACGGAGGATACACTAGGCGAACTCCCTTACTTGTTGATGGGTTGGAGGGAGCCTAAGATCTGCCTGTATTTGTATCTAGCTAGCCAGCTTAGACTCTTGGGTCTGAGAAAGGCGCTGGAGGTTAATAAATGTAGTATCTCTACTCTATATCCTATTTATGCGGTTCTGGATTGTAGATTGTAGTACGCCCCATCGTCTGGAGGCTTGGCGAGCTGATACGCCATCTAGGACATCGTTAATAGCCCGATTGACCTTATCTTCGGTATACTGGCTTATTGGGTAATAAAGAATATATGCTGAAAAAATGAAGTGATTTGGTTAAGGTTGAAAAATGTGGTGATAGTTTGAATATAGAGGGTATTAATATTATGAGGTGGCTGGGAGGCATTTTTGGGTGGCCCACATGTGGGGGTGGCCCAGATGTGGGTGCTCTGACTTACCGAGACCAAAAGCGCCCTGGATGTTCGACGTGACAAACCACCAGGTGATGGGAAACAAAAGGCTTGTGAGCAAAAGAATCGATATCATGAGCCAGATAGTCTTCCAATGCCATCCCTCCTCAAAGTAGAAGCCCCACCCCGGGCTTGGCTTGTCCGGTCTTCCCCTAAGCTGAGTCTTTTGCTTTAGCGGCACGTGGCAAATAATAGATTTTTGGAGCGTCCCGAGACATTCGGGATATTGGAAGCAATGAAGAACATAGTTCTTCCCCATGTCCAATGCTTCTTGAGGCTTGTCAATGATGTATCGATACTCATCTTTTGTCGGGTCTGGCCAGCACGGGCAGGGAGAGGTAACATTATAGGAGCAAACAGAGTAATGTCCATGCATGTTCGCGACAAGTCTACTGAAATCGACATACATCTATTCAAAAATCAGTATTGGTACGCGTCATTGCTTCGCTACCACACCACCTACCTTGCAGTTCCCGACTTCAGAAACAGCTCGCAGTATGAGACGAGAACGCGATTTCCGTTTCTCACCGTACATGTCTCTCAGAAACTCAAAGAGACTACGGTCATTAACCAACTTTGAGACAGGGACAGCTTCCTGACATAGCATCCTACCTTTGCCCTCCTGTCCGGTCTGGACGCAAAACAAGAGAAAACAACTGTCTTCTGAGGCCGTTGGGAGTTGCACCTGGGGAGAGGCGCCAATGGTGGTATGGAGTGGTAGCTCCTGGCTGCCGGTTGTGCCGCGGCCAGTGGCGCTCCCGGCTGCACAATTGGTTGAAGCAGCCCACTGAGAACAACCAGCAATCCCTCCTGTCATGGTTTCGTCACCTGTCGCCGCAGAGGTGGTGTCGGGTGATTTTGTATTGGATCTAGTCAATTTGGTTCGTATCGCCTGCGCAGCTCCTGGTTGAAGGCCATAATAGTCATCATAGAGCCGTTTGCCACATATCTAGAGAGTGTTAGTAACAGTTTTTTTTGTGGATTTTCACCCACGTGTGAAACGTCTTACGCATGTCCAACGAATACGCTCGGCTCCAGGAGGAACCTGAGGCTCCCACAAAAAATCGAAACTTTGCGGAAACCACTTGTCAACGAGCTCAGGTAAAGTCTACATGAAGTTAAAGGTCTCGACTTTATCTCTGGCAGACAGTGTCATCGTCGTCGCCAGTCTGCAATGGGTGCGGGTTCGCTTCGGATTTCGGATGATGAAGATGGGAGGTTAAAGACACATATCAGAGCGGGGTAAGTTGGTGAGATAAATTCTTGCCAAGCCCGGAAAAGAAAGAGCACAGCCTCATTCTAAGCCATTCGCCTTACCTTTGAGAATGAATTTTGTCATCTGTGATTCGCTGCTAGGAATAAACTAGGTGTGCTCCGTCACGCATCTTTAATCTCCACCACAGTTACGGACGGAGCCTTCAATCATCCCCGATTCATATAGTCTTCCTTCTACTTTGGAGTTTGTCAGGCACTCGCCAGCACGTGGTAGTTTCCTTTATCCGTCCGTCTGTTCTCGCATATCGCCAACTGCGTATGTGGGTCGCCATTCGGCGATCGGCGATATCATGAGCAGTAAACGCTGACCATGGGCAGTCCAAGGAGTGGCATTTGACGCATTTCTACACATCGGTATGGCAACTTTGTGCCATATGTGGTTCTTGAAAAAGATGGGCATGGCAACTGGAATGAACTCCTTCGCTGACCTGGCCATCTGTGGCAAAGTATCAAAGTCGCTCATGCTGAGGGAAGCTGGACGGCAGGCCGTGATTAGGGGTCTTATACATTGCGGGGGTCACACAGGGCCGTGCCTGTGCAGAATCGAAGAGCTAATTCTGAGTGCCGCTCAGTAAAGATCGTGCCGACATACCCGTTAGTTAAGGACGCCGTTGTCGGCTCATTCGTACAGCATCTTGTTAAGAGCTCAGTGGCAGTTAATAAGGGGAACAACTGAAATGGCAACGGCATGAAGCTCTAGATGTGCCCCTACCAGCATGGTAGAGGTGCTTTGATAACAAACAGAAAGTGGAAAGCTTAGACCACGATAACAACATATAAATTGCAGTAGAAAGACGCTTACCGTACTATTTGGCAGTCGTCCTTCTGGGAAGGTGCGTCTAATAGCGGAGGTTCTCTATGAAGATAGTAGTAATTTCACACGTTGTAAACAGCCTGCGTAGGTCCTCTATTCTTGTCGGCTGTGGTCGGGACATAGAGACGGTGGTGGGTAAAGCTGCAAAGGCCTCTTGGGACATGTTCCTTACAGAACGAAGAAGGCTTGGTAGGAAGAGCCCATGCCATCAGGTATCTGTTGCCCCTTTGGAACTCGGAATCATTTCAGAGCTCAGAGTCACTTTTACTAGGAAAATGCCTCCACGTCATGTAACGAAACATCTCACTCTGTATAGCTCGAGCATCCTCCCTATAACGTAAGCTATCACAACAGCTTTATGGTTTTCCCGACTAGAACAGCCTTATGAGGTACCATATCACGTGGTATTTATAGACACGTATAACTAAAGTAGTCATGCGAACTTGGCGGGCTTGGACTAACTCAAACGTGTGCTCCCCACACTAGAACCAGCCTCCATCGTTATATTGTAGCTGTCTTGGACTCTTTTTCAGATCCACAACAAACCCCTCTCGAGCCCGCGCAGCAGGCTTCATGAGCACATCAATTTCCGTCAACGGCAAGTCTTGTCTCCAACCAGTTTGTATGTCTATATCGCCGTATGGATCTTCTTCTGAGGGATTACGACGCGCCATGCTTTTCTCCCCTACTGCAGAGTTCACATCATCAATAGCACTCCTTAATCTGCTCACGATGTCGTGAAGCTGCGTCACGGCTTTGTCGACGTTGGCTATGAGCGTTGACCCATTCCGGGCGACGCCTTTCCAGTAGTCAAGTTCTTGCCTGAGACGGCCGGAGTCTCTCACAAGCTCTTCCAGACGTTTTTCTCGACTGACTGGTACTTTTTGAGACTGTATGGTGGCCTCTGTGAAGTCGATTGCATGGGTTGTTCCGCCAAGAGCCACAACTTCGTTGTCTATGTCAGTCGGTTTGCTCGGCCAGCCAGCGGATTGGCGGGAGCGTTTCAATGGTCTGGTTGCCATACCGCCGTGCTTTGCGGGTGGGCTTCACTGCCATGGAGAAACCAAATCAGGCATAGCCGTCCTATATAGTATGAGAGGCACCTTTTGCAGCAGGTTCCGACAAAAAAGAAAGCCAGAAACGCTTCTTGCGAAGCTGGCATAGCAACCAGTAAGGCATATGAAACCGCTGCCGTTGCTGTATTCTGAGCACGGTCATCCATGACCCAAGAGGCGCTCTAGTCTCGGCGAATAACAGCTATGCATATGCTATCACTTTGCTGTTATGTACAGGCTCTCAAGCCTACTACAAAAATCGGTTTTGAACTGCTTAGCCAATTATGGCTTCTACAAAGCCTAGTAGCCAAAATCTCGTCTTTTCTTTTCATTTTTATTTTTATTTTTATTTCTTCCTATATGTAATATCCAAAGGCGAGATGAAAATGACTCTGTATGCATGAAAAGCACGTTATGCTTTCTCATCATGGCGGAACAGCTCGATAGACTGGACTAGGCAGTATAAAAGTCCTCGTCAATGCGACGTGCGCAAAATGTATCAAACAGCTACAGACGTTCCCACATATACGATGGACTCTATGTGGTAAGCCGTACATCATTGCTCACGGTGGATAGCCTGCTAAGGATACCAGGACCAACCTGCTTAGACAAGACGAGCAGTGCTGCCTTGCTATCTGCCTGGCCGTCAACTATCCCCGCACCGGACTGATCAGCGACTCGTGGTACCCGCCGTTTGACAAAGTGAAAGAGGACATCAACAGTACCTCGGGAGACCGGTTCGTTTTCTACATCATAAGCTGTCTGTCTGGGCCGCTCCAAGGCAAAGAGTTCGTCGTCAAGGTGGCCGCACTCCTCGCATGCCTCAAACTCCGCGACGCGCACGACCAGCCAGACGATGGCCCGCCCGACGACAGAATCAACCTCTTGTTCGAGTTTGACAAGGCGTTGAACTTTGACTGTAGCAACATCCCCGTCATTGTTAAGGTGCTAGAGCAAGTTCTGAGGTTTTCGGCGGGCATGTTGGAGAGCCATGCGCCGGAGGATGCTGTCCAGCCGGGGCTGCTGCCCCCCACTCCCTACATATGCGATGATTCCATATCGCGAAAGATGCTCTATATATACTGCTGCCTACGGATCTTGCTTCCCGACACCCACGAGTCATTTATGAACCGTACCAGAGCCCTCTTTCAGTTGAACGACGCAGAAGCGTCCGAGTTGTTTCTCAACCCGCTCAGCGACGAAGAGTTGGAGTCGGTAGGCCATTCCATGTGTGGCGTGGATGAAGAAGGCCTATCCGATGAGGAGTATGCCAGTACGCCCGGTGCCGATTCCAGCTTTGTTGAAGACGCGGATGCGTCCGAGGACAGCTCGAGGTCTACCATGGATGATGAGGATGATGTAGACTAGTTAAGCAGTCGGCCTTGCGAGCGTGTGAAATGTCACCGTGTGCCGATAGCTCGAGTTGTTGATCGTTTATACAACCTTTGCTCTCGAATCTCGCATCTTCCGATTGATGTCCACGCATTTTGAGTGAACTAGCTTATGCCAGGTTCCACCAAGCCATCTAGAAACCGGCAAGGCCACGACATGTTGAATGTTCTTCCTAGGGCAAGCTGCATCGAAAAACGGGCGGGCTGCTTGCTGATGACTGATGCTGACGATGGCTCGCAGACAGTTTGAGGATCCGCTCGTCCGTTATTCTATAGGAACTGTACGAGAATAGTCCAGATTTTCGGAAGCTGGCAGCCGGGCTTGAAAGCGAAGGCCCAGCATGCTCGTACTGGGCATTGGTCAGTAGGCCGGCGTTGGGCTCCATAAGTGGCGCCCTTCCTCTCGCGCGGGAGAACAGAAAGCATGTTGCATCTGCTATGGCCGACGCCAGATATATCTCTTGCAGCATTGTATATATTTCATCCACCACGACGGCGGAGTGCGCCGAGGTGTGCTCCCCTGTGTACGGTGTGTGTCGCTCCCGTCAGTGCCGCGACCTCTAGTGACATCGTCACCACCCATCTATCTCGGTATCTCCGCGCCTTGTTGCCAGCATGCCCTCCAGCACGTCCCGTCCGTTGCTCGCTTCCGCGCTCCTGCTTCTCCAGATTGCTGTTGCTGCCGTGAGGGCAATGTCGGCCGCCGAAGTTCTTTCGCAGGTTCCGCCATGCGCTGTGCGTCTTGGTGTCATCATTCGGGTCGCCGTCATGCTAATACGCCATCCATCTAGTCGGACTGTATCAGCAGCACATTCCTCATGTCGACCTGCGAGCCAGAAGACGTGACTTCCTGCATCTGTTCCAGCATCGCCATCCAAGCGGAACTGTCGGCATGTGTACAAACACACTGTCCGTTTGGCGACCAGCTAAGTTAGCTCAGCCGTCTCCATGTACAGTGCTCTTCCTAACCCGACGAAGCTGCAGCGGCGGTAGAGGGGATCCTGTGCGAAGCGTACCCCAAGGAGTCGCGGAGGCCGGAAGTCCGACGTACGCTCATCGTCAGCTGTAGTTTCGTGTTTCTCGTCGTCGCCCTCCGTCTTTTCACACGGATCAAGTACGCTGGTGGCCTGTGGGGGGACGATTATACGACCATCTTCGCAGCAGTAACTGGTCTCAACCCCTGGTCCCAGAGAACCCTTCTAACGCCACCCAATAGGTCCTTCTCATCACTCTGACGGCAGTCTACCTGCATATCACGAGCATTGGTTTCGGCATGCACTATTGGACGATACCAGTGGGGAACGGCGTTGTCATCCGCAAGGTGGGATTCCGGGCCCGCTGGCCGCGATGCCTCGCTAACGCCAAGTCAGATGCTCTACGTCGGAAACATCGTCTACGTTGTCCTCCAAGCCGCCGTCAAGTTGTTAATCGTGCTTTTCCTCCACCGCATCTTCCCGTCACAAACCTTCCGGAGAATCGCTCGGGGCATCGTGATCGTCCTCCTGCTTCACGGCACGCTCTTCACCATCCCGTTCGCGGTGCAGTGCACACCCGTACAGTCAATCTGGGACCGCACCATCACCGACCGTCGTTGCCTGAACTTACAGGCGGTGGGATACAGCAGCAGCGGACTCGCCATGGCGGAAGACGTCGCCATCTTACTCCTGCCGATCCCCCACGTCTGGCAGCTGAAGGTTTCTCTTCCGCGGCGCCTGGCAGTCATTGCGCTGTTCAGCGTCGGTTCCTTGTGAGTCGGCCGTCTCCTACCCCCCCCCCCCCCCCCCCCCCCCCCCCCCCTCTCCCAGAAGGCGGGCCTCTGACGCGGCAGGCAGCGCCTGCGTGACATCGGCCATCCACATCAAATATCTGGTCGAGTACAGCACCACGTTCGACGAGACGTGGGACCATGTCGATATCGTGGTTTGGTCCTTCATCGAGCAGTCCATAGCGATGCTATGTGCGAGTCTGCCTACTCTGCGTTTGCTGCTTGTCAAGATCGCACCCCGACGCCGGCCGGCATCGTTGGAAAACTTCTTCTTCAAAGAGAATTCGCCAGGTTTTGATAAGATGAGGCAATGCCGTATATGGACGCAAAAAGGCAGCGATCCTGCGCACCGACAAATAGGCGAGGGTGTTCTTGTGACGACGACGGTGGACGTCGACCGCCAGCCCTACAGGGCCGTAGACCTGCCACCCTGTCCACCGCCTGCCTGCCCTGGGCCGAGAAACAGTCCCAGCAGATAAGGTTTTCTACAAATAATTCTTGAAGCGGCAAGTCCAGCTACATTGTTAACGTGCGTAGAGTAAGGATAGATAAAACGGATAGATAACACCATAAGGCGCTAGTAGTGTTGCAAAGATGGGGATTTCACAATGTAGCGTTGTTATAATGAGCAACTAAACATTATAGTATAGCGTGTAAGAGAGAACAGATGTTAGGGGCTTACTCGCCCCGTTGTCTACTATTTTACCATAGCTTACATCTAGGCCTAAAAGCTTTTGCGTTAACAACAAACGTCATCCTATGCTTGAGCGTGAGCCTGTGAATGTCCACGCAACCGAAGATGCCAAGTTCGAACAGGTAATCTAGAGTTTCTTCCATTGACATCAGAAACCAGGGTGCAAAGTAGACCGGTGTTCGCCTGCGCAGGTTCACCGCGGCCGCCTTGCCCCCTCCGGATTGGACCGGCCGCGAAAGCACTCGTCGAAGACTGGTAGCAGATGCTATGGAGGTAGGAGTCGGACCGTCGAGCTCGCGAAGTAGAGGATATTTCGCCGGTTGCTTCGTGAGACACGGCATCAGTGACCAGATGCCGCCGTCTATCAATTCCTTGTCGTGCGAATGGGAGTCCAGGAGGAAAGAGAGGATCTTATCGCGACCTAGGAGGACAGCAAGCTGGAAAGCTGACAGGAGATGGGTGCCTCGGAACCGATCATCCTACCGACTGGTGAAGACGTCAGGCCCGCGGTATCTGAGGAAGCAGTCGTAGGGTAGTCTCCTTTGAAAATCCTCACCCGATAGCTGTGCGTGCTCAAGCACACGGAGGGATATGGAGTCGTCGTCACACGCGGATATTGCCCAGGAAACAGCGTGGGGGATAGAAGACTCCAAGTCCCGTCTGTAGAGAATTGGGGTGCTGATGATTTGAAACAGCGTGTTGCATAATAATAAAATTCGAAGCGTGTCTTGGTCGCACCATGCCATGATCATGGCAAGGATCTCAGGTGGAATGTATATAGTTGCAGTAGCAATAGAACAAATTTGTGGAGAACCGTTCCGTCTAGGCTTATATTGACTGGTGGTTTATCGCTCGTAAGCTGTGCTTACGATGCATGGACGTTTCTGGTCTAGGGTTTTTGAAGAACATGTTGAACCCTGCCTCACCTACCTACCGGTGTCGTGGTCCCCCTTCGCATGTTCGAAGTCTCGAGGGGTGGCAACAGACACAGGTCTCACAGGGTTGTGGGAGACGTTTTGGACCTGCGCATGTAAGAGCCAGAAGATGCTCCTGTATACCACGCCTAGCACCCGGACCCGGGTTTCTGTTGCGCCACTTTTGGCGGCGAGTGAGAGCCGCTTTAGGATCTTTCGTCCAGCGACAAGCCTCGTATCACCAGATGCTCCATATCATGCGTTACCAGGCAGCGCAAGAGATACTATGGCAGCCCGAAGATAAGAGCATGATCAGCCGAACGTCTATGGAGCTTCCGCAAGTTTGCGTATTAGTGAGCATTCCATTTTCAATACCGCCTTTCAAGTGCCAGCGCAGCGCAGCAAGCCAGCTTGAGTCGATGGATCTCAACGGCGCATCGCCCGCTTCTCCTGAAGTCAATTCCCCCACACCTCCTCAAAAACGACAGCATGTCGACGTAGACCAGCAAGTCAATGCACGCCGCATGCCGCAGTACACCTCGAGCGGGGAGCCGGTCTCTCCGCAGCTAGCCACCGAAACGGGGGTGGATCAAAACGGATGCAAGCTGACATATGCCGAGCTTATCTACAAAGCGCTTCTCGGTACAGAAAAGAGACAAATGACGCTGCGCGAACTTTACGACTGGTTTGAGCACAACACTGAGAGAGCCAGAAACAGAGATCAAGGATGGAAAAATAGCGTCCGCTCGAACCTCTGCCTGAACGAGGTTCGTCAACGTTTTGCGGTAGAGCGATGCGATGCCGAAGTGGCAATCTGCTAACCTGTGGGAAACAGGCCTTCCAGCGACTGGGAGGGAAAGGCTCGTGTTGGTGTCTCGTAGGGGAAGACCTGAAACCAACGCGTAAACCCCAGGCGAGCCGCAGAAAGAAGGTCCGGGTGCTTACTACAGAGAGAAACAGCGTGGCACCGCCCACGCCGCTGTATGCATCGAAGAGCATCTCCGAGGTTCGTCATACCTACAATAGCGCTTGGAGCCTGGACGATTCCACGTCCCCAGAGAAGAGCCAGGTCAAAGATGACGCCTCTTTCAATTATCCAACGCCGAGTCTGCTTATGGCAACGCAGGACGGTTTGGAGTGTATAGACGGTCAACCGTGGGCTTGGAACTTAGACAGCAGACGCTACGTGAACTGGCCCTACTGTACTTGCTCCTGTAGCCCGCGACAGCTTGGTTGGACAGCACTAAGTGGAACATTGCCGTTGCGGGCCAGCATTCCCAGGTTTCCTCCTACATCGGCTACATTAGCGACCGCGGGTGCGGGCTCGAGTTCTCACTTGGAAACATGCGGTCATTGGACGACGTGATGGTTAGATCTGGCGTCATCTAGTATTGTAGCATTAATGGGCCGCTGTCGAAGGACGTATGCATAGAAACTTGGACTACGGATACGTGCTGTAGAAGGCAGATAGTGAATGTAAAAGGAAAACAAAACTGTTTACATGTAGTACTGTATGTATGTACCACTTTTGAACAATGCAATCAGGTTGGCCATGGCAAGTCTGACGTATACTTATTATTAGCTGTAGTCTCGTGTTTCATGGCAATTCTCAGAGTCTCCACTAAGCCCTTCGGCCTTTTGAGAAGTCTAGTGGTTTGTGAAGACTATAATGATTTTTAAATTTCAGGTATGCAGGCCTGCAATCTTACCTGCAAAGAAGGTTGCGGTGTTTTGAAATACCGGGCTTGTGGTACCCACGACGAGCGCAATCGGCTAGGGATGTGGCGGTTGCTTAAGCAGAGTACTCTATACCATACCGAGTAAGTTATCTGTTGTCATCTAAGTCCAAAATCACCAGGACTCTGTTGGTTGATGCCTAAACTTTTATGGCGTCACGTTTGGGTCTCACAAAGTTGCTGTGGCTGGGCGGGCTACCTATTTCATAGCATGTGGCGTCAGGGGTTAGGTGATAGTCCGTCAGGTTTTCCTATAGTTTGCTGGCGTGGCCTGTATTTTATGGCCAATCACGAGGCGGTGGTCACATGATCTCCTGACCGGCACAAAGCTACTTAAATGCGGTCAAACCCAAATAGAAATAGGTAAATCACACAACGGTACGTCCATGGAATTAAACGCTGCGCCGAACGACAGATCAAGTCCAGTCACCGGCGAGATTACTGCTGCTCGTACTTCAATGCCGCTGCTCAGTATCAATCAGATTCTTCAAGGACGTAAATCAACCTACACCATTGTTAAGGAGCTTTACAGGGCTGCAGACGAAGGCGCTGTATATCTAGCCAGGTATGGCCTCACAGCAACAACCCTCCCACGCCCCCTCCCCCTCTCGTGTTTGCTTATCTTGCCCACAACCCCTTGCTAATGTGATACCGTCCGGAATCTAGGGATCAAAACCAAAGCAAATGCATTGTCAAGAGCGTTCGCGGCCACTGGCGCCTACAGAACGAAGCCAATGTTCTCCAGCGCTACCAGTTGAAGACCCCGCTCCTTCGCCCTATGGTTAATGAGGTCATACGACCTACCAATCCGCCGTCTATTATTCTCAGGCATCTAGACAGTAAGCTTCTTACAGAATCAAAGAAGAAGCAGTTGACGCGCCCCAAAATCAAGCAAGTAGCTAGGCATGTTCTTAAGGCCCTCCGTATCCTTCATAAGGATAGAATGGTCCATACAGGTATGTCATAACATTTACTATTCTTAGATTTTCTAGATTCTTACATACCTCTTAATCTATAGATATGAAATTAGACAACATTTTTGTTAACTATGGCCAAGACGAGCAGCGCTTCTCAGAAATTCAGCTTAGTAACTATGGGGGTGTAGTCTCTGAAGACTCAGATTTCGCTAGAAAGGGCCATACTATTGGAGCCGCCTTTACACGTAGCCCTAAGGCTATGTTAGAGCTTTCCTAGGGCACATCAACAGACGTCTGGTCATTTAGAAATACAGTATGTGTTGTAAATAACAATCCTTGTTTCCTTTAACTTACTAGTCTCTAGATCCTTAGCCTTATGCACAGGGGTGGTTACCACCACTTTGATCCTGGCTGGGAAGGAATTAAACCAGGAGAACAGGACTATGAGATCACAGTTCTAAAACGAATATACCACTCACTGGGCCCGTTCCCGCCATCAATTGCCAAAATCCTTGACGACAAAGCCTTCTAGATCATCCAGTTCCTTAACCAGCAAGGACCTCCACAAAAGCTACTTGAAAGGTAGTCAACAAAGGAAATTCCTTCTGCCAATAATAATTTCATAAGGCGTATCTTAAAGCTAGACCCACGGGAAAGGCCGACAGTAGAGGAGATTCTTAAGGATAAATAGTTCATAGAAGACTCGGACGATACTCAGGAACCTATACCTAAGGAGGCAAACAGTTCAGGCAATGGAGTTGACAGCTAGTGCTATGACTTTGGCAAATAGTATACAGTACAGACGTCTAGGAGTTCAGGGTGGAATAATTTACATAGCCCTAACTAAAGCCTTAAGAGAATTTAACTACTTTAAGGTTAAGTATATACCTCTCAGCAGCATCAAAGTGTAATGCCATTGAACCGCAATTTATTATCTATTAGGTTAGCTTTAGCTAAAAAAAAAAAAAAAAAAAAAGAAAGAAAGAAAGAGAAAAAAGAAAAGGAAAAAAACCACTTTTGTTAGGTCCTCCTGCCGTTTAGCCGCCATCAAATCAGAGCACAAGGTCTACTATAAACTAGTTAGCACTGCGATAGGGCTTGTAGTAGCGCTTAGCACCATTCAAGTTTCAAGGTTTACATGCCATATAATCCAAGGTATCCAATCAAATAACTTAAGAAACAATACGGCAGTTAAAAAGGGTTACAATACAGGGGATTCAGGGAAACAAGGAGGGCTACGGGGTTTGTAAGCCAATGACAAAGGACGCTAGATCATGGATGCGTCTCATAATACATTTATCAGGCGTCAATTAATACCTCAATGCCAGACTTAAGTCATTCTCTTTGCCAAGCGCCTCATACTAAGATTAAACAATAAGCATAGACAAGATTAGGCGCCTTTACTAGAGGAGCCACCTACAAAGCCTGGTTAGTATAAAGGTCGACAACTATCTCGTGTAACTCAGTCTCGTCGTTCAAGCTCGGCACCAAAAACTCTTTTCACGCCTACTACATTCTATACTTAATCTTGTCTTCTTTCTTATAAGCCAAAGTACGATTTTTCTTCTTCTTCTTAATCTTGTCTGCTAGTCAAGCGCCATGTCCAAGATTGTTAGAAAGAAACTGCTTGGTTTAGTTCTAACCGCCAGCGGACATACCGTTACAATTTCTGCTGCGACTCAGACTACAAACTAGGTCAGACCTGAACCGGCAGCTGATTCTATGAAGGCAGCACTGCAGGCAGCAATTGAAAAGCACGAGGATATTTTGCCTACAGGAACGGCTGAAGTCTGCACGCGGTACGTAGGAACTAATAGCCTCTGGTACCGTCTGTATAATCGCATGTACTGAGTATTTAATCTTTATAGGGAAACGACACATGCCAGCCGTTCAGACCCACAATCTCACATTACGGCCGTCTGTTTTGATAGCAATGGAAACCCCATTAAGACCGTCCATCTGCCTACGAGCAATAAATAAGGTGTAATACGCATGTTGCTCAGCTTTGAGAGATTATTAGGTCCGGTGCTCTGCTGTCGTAGGCAGCAAAGCCTCTATAGAGGGTCAAGAATAGATTTCCATAATTACCTCATACCATGTCCACTGCAGTCCGGGTACCGTGAAAATGTATGGGCGGGAAACTTTCTATAAAATGGCTTTATATGGTTAGTAGAGTACCTTGATGTACGGCTGTGCTACTGGTCGAAAAGCTGGCACCTTCAGCCCTTATCGGTCTATGTCTCCATCCGTTTCTCCAGGTAACTCAACCATACAACTCAACGGGCTGGTCTTTACTGCCATCCACACAGCTATAGCTGCTGTTACCATGAAAAGCGATCCTGATACTAGGCCGAGGAGAGCAGCGTATTGCCATGCATGTCTAGCTGTAAACCAAAATACCAGACCAAAAACCAACTCAAACAACATAAAATCCAAAAAGAAGACCGGCACCCATGCCATTACTCGACGCATCCCTATAGGCCCCTGCCTGCTCTGGAACTCGAACGACAGCATGATTGTAATCATTGCTGTAAAGATTGCCGTGATGACTGAGCTGACGAGGAGGCATGTCGAGACATTGTTCAAAACAGAGGCGGTTGTTGTTGATCTATTCAGCAACATGATGATAGTAGCACTGCCAGAAACGGCAGATGCGAGGAGGACCGTTGGGTACAGACTCTTCAGACGGTCAGTCTCTACAGCCCCTGTGCCGAATTAGTAATCAGATGGACCGGACACGTTCATAGTGGTGCACTTGCCATGGAATGAGACGGGGCTCTTGGTCTCTATAGGGGAGGCCATTACTAGGAAGGTTGCTAGATTTATTTGACGTTTGGAGTCTGCGCCCCTGAAATAAGGAGCATCTAGAGAAAGATGATGATTGAAATAACCACACATATGCACGGATTGCGCAGGCGTATTTAATTCTCACTACCGTGTATAATCCTAATATTAAACTGATCCCCGTCCTTGGCCGATTCGAAAAGCTGCTGTACGACAACATCTGTGCCCTGGAACCCCTCATCCTCTTTTTAAGAAAGCCAAAAGCGGCCGCTCTGTCAGGGATGATTTGGGAGCCAAGAATGGTTGTTCTAAGCCGGGGGCAAGCAGGCAGCAGACTTCTACAGGTACGTCAGAGAACAGACTAGCGGAACCGGAATCGTGTCGACACAAGATCGGAGCGCTTGCCTATTATCAAGCGCTGCACGGTAATCAACGGCTGGATGACGTCAAGCCGGATCTGGCGGGTGCGTCTGATATCAACGCCTCCTTTCTGTTTCACCAGTTTAATCTGCTTAGCCAGTTTAATCTGCTTAGACAAATATACTCATTCTTTACTTTGGACCGGGATCGTCCTCCCTTCAACATTCAATACGCTGCGTGCTATGCCCTTTGATGCGCCTGTGTGCGGCAAATCAAGAGAATAATAGCATCCTGCTTTGGTGGCCTACTGCGCTATGAATGAACGGCGCTGCTTATAGTGCTATGGCTCTGGTGCGCCGGTATTACCGTCCTGGTCTAGCTGGCTTCACTCCTACTAAAGAGGTGCCTTCGCCGCCGCAAAAGGCCGTTTACTGTCCTAGTTTAGGTCTAATCATTCAGCCCGAAGTGTCTTCAAAGTCCTGGCCAAACGAGTCACAGATAGTTTTGGATCTCCGTCAACCTACTAGGCTCCCAATTCATCTACCCACAGCTCGTTTTGGCTTTACAATTGCCCGTCTGTCACTGCTATAAAGAAAGACGCGCCGTCTCCTTTGTAGCAGACTGGCGAGCGTAACCTCATGCCCATAATGACCCGTTGTAAACACACCAGCTGGCTGCGCGTGTCAAAGAAAGACCAGGCCTATGTCGTCGAAAGTTCGGACCGTGCCCAGAGACTGCTGGACAGTCTGCCACGTCCGGACAGCCAATACCCAAGTACACTCGTGTTGATAGGAAGTGCGGCCAAGCGGGTCGCCATGCAAAGACTCGGAGTAGACATCACCCGGCCCAACACAACCTGGGGTCACGGCGAGATCCATCTTGCTCTGGCCCCGGACGGCGTGTCCGGCGAGAGACCCATCCTGGTTGCCGACGCCGACGTCCCCCCCCATAAACGGTCCGGGAGGCCGAGGCAGTCTATGCTCTGTTATGAACTGGTAACAAGGCCAATGGCGGCCCCGCACGGCGTAGCCCTCCCGTCCATAGCGGTGGAAGCGGGCGACTGCGTCTTTAACCGCATGCTTTTCCCGTTTGCTAATGTGGTCTGCTTTTTTGCCGACGATGTCGGCGGTGTAGAGGTCGTCGCCCAGCGGCTTGCGTCGTGGCTGGATTTGGAGACGCCCTCTATATCGTCGGTACGTCCCTGGTTGGTCGTCGTCACAAACGGCGGCGAAGAGGACTCTGCACGCTGTCAGCTGCTGTAGGCTGTCCGCAAGAGGACACATGTCCATATGTCCGAACGTTTCCATGGCGTCTACGTCATGAGCCTGGCCGACACGTCTCCCAGGTCTCTGCGACGCCATCTCCATTCTCCGCGTTGGGACCTACTGACCAACGAGCTCACCTACATGACCGAGACCAAGAGGGTCGAGCGTGTTGTCGCCAGCAGCCTCTTCTCGGCCACCTATCTCGCCGCTCTCCTACGCCGCGCTACAGAGCAGCTCGGCGATGCCGACGCTCCACCCCTCAACTTTCTCGCCGTCTCTCGGCTAGACAACCCAGTGGCGCCGGATCTACAAGCGCACCTCGCGCGGTTTCTCACTCATTGCGACTCCGTCGACGCATTGCAACGATTCGCCGTGCCCGTCATCGCCTCCAGCTTCCTGCTGGACCATTATCCCCCGGGCATGCACCGTACGTCTGCGGGCTTCGGCTAACCCTGACTGTCAGTACTGACCATCCGCAGTGTTCGATCCGCGAGACGTCTTCCAGATGTTCTACAAAGACGTGTGCTACAACGTGTGTGGCACCACCGTTCTGGCGCACGAAGGGTCCACCGATTTCGTCTTGCCGTCTCAGTTCTCCAAGATGATCGAGGCCCAGATGGTCCATATGTTTCGGCAGCTGGCCATAGGCCAGTCCGCGGCGTCGTTCCACCGACAGCTTGTCGCCACGTTCGCGGAGGACTGGGGACGGCTTCGGTCCGAAAGCACGTGTTTCCATTGTCTACGGCGTCGCCCACAGTTCTTCCCCGAGTGTGGCCACGGCCAGTGCATGGACTGTGTCAAGATCTTTGGTGTCGTGAGTGCGGCCGATCCGTGGCTGGTCGACATCGACGATTGTATCCTTTGCGGACGTGACGTCGGCATGCGGATCGGAGTGAAGCCGGACACGGCATCGCCCCGAGTGCTGTGTATCGACGGCGGCGGGACGAGGGGGAAATACCCCCTCAAGCTTTTGAAGGAGCTCGAAGACGACATCGGCCTGCCGGGCCACCCCGTGCAGAAAAACTTTGACGTCGTCTTTGGGACCAGCTCAGGTTCGTCGCGGACCGTTGCTGTTGCGCGTGGGAGTGACTTGTTGGCTGACGCGTCGTGGCAGGCGCAATCAGCGCCGGTGCTCTCTGCATCAACGGCTGGACGGTGGACGAGTGCATTGCCCGCTTCGAGTCCCTATCAAACCAGGCATTCACGCCCCGCGGGCTCCCCCCCATCCCCATCCTAGGTTCATTCGTGCGGCTGATGATGCAGATTCCGTTTCTCGGCACAGTCTTGCGTGCTGCGGCTTTGCTTCTCTTCGATAGCCGATACCCTTCGCGGCACATCGAACAGGCCCTGCGAGACATATTCGGCCCAGAGAGAAGCATAGCCGACTACTCGGCCGCCGACACGATGGGCGCCGTGGTAGGGATGACGGTCGCTACCGTGCAAGATGCAAGCGCCTGCATCTTCACCAACTACAACGGAGTAGGCCAACGGGATGGAGACCGCGGTAGTGCACCCATTTCCGAATCATGCGCTCCGATGACGCGATACTGATGGGCTCCACAGAGTATGAGGTGTTGACGACAAGCGGCGGCGGCGGACAGGTAGCCCTGTGGGAGATGTGCGCGGTTCCTTTCGTTGCCCCTACCCTCCCGTATCTCGCTCGTGTCGTCGTGGCTGATTGGACCTGCAGCATCCGGTGTGCAACCGCCGCTCCGTAGTCAGTACCGGCCGCCCCGTTATGCCATCGGTTGCTACACGACGGGTTGTTGCTAACGGATCCAGCTACTTCACGCCTTGGTCCATCGACGGCCTCGGCACCTTCCAAGACGGCGGCTTGGTGGCCAATAACCCATCCTCGATCGCCTTGCAAGAGGTAGCTTCGCTTTTCCCCCAAGCCCCCGACCCAAGCCTGCTGGTCTCAGTGGGCACGGGCTCCTCTCGGGAGGACAAACAGCTAGCGTGCGAGCCCAAGGGGGGATGGCAGGATTGCTTCCCCCTCCGCCTGGTGCGGGCCTTTCGGACCCTTCGAAGTGACAAGAACGCTTGGCAACGGCTCGTGGCGCACAAAAAGGTTGGTGAATCGGGTGAGTTCTTCCGCTTCGACGTCGAGTTCGACGGCCCCGAACCGCCGCTGGATAGCCTGTCCAGCTTTGACGACCCTGAATGTGATGATGCATGCACTTTTCGAGGCCTGCCGGCCTTGAAGCGGCTGAGGCTCTGTGTGAGGGCGCAGCTGTTCGTCTTTGAGCTGCGTGCCTCGCGGCCATACGCGTTTTCTGATGGAGGGTACGAGTGCTGCGGACACATACGTTGTCGGCTGGATGCCTACTCTGAAAGCCTGAGGGAGCTCATGTCCTAGCTCGCCGGAAGCAAGGCCCACTTCCGTATCGGCAGCCACAAAGTAGCTTGTGACTTTGCATCGTACCCGGCAATCTGTCCAGACGGCCATTTCTTTTTGGAAGTGAGGTTTCGCGTGGCCAGTCTGCAGGAGTCCCTGGCCATCTGCCTGTGGGAGACTCCCGACGAGGGCCGCAGCATCAGTGGCTCGCCATTTACCGTTCAGCAGCTGGTGCGGAGTCAAAAGCTCGGCCAGTGCTTCGGTACCTCTGACCATCGTAAGAAACGGTGTCGAGAAGAGGATGATGATGGGGCAAGCCGTAAACGACCGAGATGCCGGCGGTAGCGATTTGCCGTTAGGACGAAAGAAAAAGAAAAAAGTAAAAATCGAATGCTGTCTCTGTTTGACATTGGTAGCTTTGACATTGGTAGCGTAATGAAGAATAGGGGTTGCTCGGCACGAGGCCGGTTAGATGGTTGTCTTTTGCGGGCACCTTTTGTAAGACTACTGTGGCATAGATGCAAGCGGTTGAAAAAAAAAGCTTCTACATACTCCGACTTAAGCAGCCATTAAGCAAAAACAGCGCTTCAGATGTAGTGGTGTCTCTTTTGTATTGACAGTGAATCCCTGTAGTTCACAGCCCTGTAGAGGAGCAGTGACATCGCCATGATGGTGAATCTGGTTGTATTAGTGGTGTGCAAATGGCAAAAAGAAGGGTTTGGCCGACTGCCGACGCGACCTGGGGTAAATCCGTTACGCCCCATTTTGCCAATGCAAAACATTGACCAGCTATTTCCGAATTGCCCATCTTGCTCCATAGCCTCCATTTACATCTGGCTGGTGCCCTTTGTAGTTCGCAGTTCTCTGCCAATACCAAGTTACACATGTGTCTAGGCTCTGTCAAGGTATTGCTCCTCTTGCGACGGTCCCATTTACCTATAGCGACTGTAATCGCTTAGATAATGATAACAGTTCGGCGACCGCAGGCCACGCATCCATTAATAACAAGCAACCTGGAAAATCGCCGACTTATACCTTCGCAATGGCCGACTAAGGAGATGCGGTTGTTATATATTAGAATCAGTGAAATAATCAGGGTGTATGATCTTTAATTATGTATGTAGATAAGTTCGACAGTTGTGCATCGTTTGGTTGTCCAGCGACGTCACGAGGTGCGCTATGTTTCTAGCCATCCTGGCGACATCAGAGTGCAAAGCGCCTGGAGGCTGGGATTTCAATAGATCGTGCGGTAGTCATGGTTACATGTAATGGTGGGGCGAGTAAGTGTTGGTATCACAGGATCCAACGTTGGATATGGGGGTTGAACCGTAGTATATTCAAAGATGTTGCTAGAGTTGAACAGAAGAGAAAGAGGGCCAGCACGCTGGCTGGCAACAGTGCCGTAGATATTGAAAGAGCCGTCGAGGCGGGTCACGTGGCGTGGCACGTGATCCGGATCGGCTCCTCCACTATCCGTAGATGCTCGGCATCCCGACAGTAAGCAAAACGGAGAAGATACGCAGAGGGGAGGAGAAACCAGGATCCAGAAAGATGGTTCTCGACGCTGTCTTTCAGTGTACTGTGAATATGTTTAGATCGATGTATGTGCTGAACAGCTTTCATAAGAATAGAGATGACTAAGTAAGGTCAAGAACTATAGGAGAATGTACGAAAATTCTTCCAACCATACTAGGTCGAAGAACCTATATCGGCTTAGGAGCCAAATATATTTACACTTGTTTCCACCTTTCATCAGATCTAGAAATGGACCTGGAAGGCGTAGTCCTTTTGTGGATTGCCTTATGTTCGCTTGAGGAATAACCCTGGTTTCGGCCCCCCCAGAAGACGATTATAAACTAAGGACTTCTTTCTCATCGCACCAGTATAACATCAGTTTCGTTTCTTTGGTGTCTAGATCTGGAAAAGCTCATCTACACGCTCCTCCTGTGCTTGAGTCCACCGCTCGCTCCGTCCAAGTCCCATCATAACAACCCTGCCATGGACTTTGACACGTCTCTCTTCCGCAGCGGAGCCTGGGATGCCGCACGAGACGGCCATCATGAACCATCTAGCATAAATATCCCACTACACTACGAACAAGCCAGGATGCTTTGCTTAAGCCGAGGTGCATGGCCAAGATGCCGTCCAACGAATGACTGAACGCTAAACATACCTAGGCCTCACTATCAATAACATTATCGAATTATCACCAAGGTTTTAGAAATTTCATTTTGACCGTACGTACTATCAAGTGTGTTGGGGGCGAGTCATGCTGACCGAGTCACTGCTAGCTGTCGCCGCTCGGGACATGACGGCGTTTGTTATCGCTACCATCCACCTCAACTTGTGTGTCGGCACGATTGCACGATTCTCCCGGGAGCGACCCGATCTCGAGGCAATACTTGACGATCTTCTGAGTTTCACGGCATGTGGGGAATTCATGCTGACGGAAGTCAACCACGGTCTCAATGCCCGCAATCTGCAAACGACAGCGACGATGGAGAGCGACGGGTCATTCATCCTGAATACGCCGACGGCGGGCGCGGCCAAAGCGATGCCTCCTACATCGCCGTTAGCCGGCATCGCTCGCGTTACGGTCGTTTTCGCCCGTCTCATTGTGGATGGTGATAACAGAGGGGTGAAGCCGTTCGTCGTGCCGATTAGCGATGTGGGAGGGATATGTGCCAGCGTTGTCTCGCGCGTTCTGCCTGTACGACCTGGGACCAAACCACTCGACCACTCCATCACGACGTTTCGCCACGTGCGACTTCGCCCCGAAGTACTTCTCGGATCGGCGTTGCAGGCCGACAATATGCGAGAAGACTTTCTTGCCCAGATCTGGAGAGTCTCTGTCGGCACACTTTCTCTCTCCATCATGGGGGTATCCGCCATCAGGGTGGCGGGTTGCATTGCTGCCATGTATAGCCAGCGGCGGCTGGTTGGACAAGGGACGAAGCTGCCCGTCATTCAGTTCAGTACGCAACAGCGGCCGATCTTAAAAGCGCTGGCGCACGGTGAAGTCCTGCATGCCTACGCGCTATGGAGCGTTGGCGAGTTCATGAACCCGAAACACAGCGTGGACGTTCGCAGAGGGATAGCTACGGCCTTTAAAGCGCTGGTGGTGCGGTCGTCCTGTCTGCTTTCCGAGCTAGCAGAGCGCTGTGGCTGGCAGGGCTTGTACGCGTACAACCAGATAAGCGAACTCGCGTCGACTTTCAAGGAAACTCTGTGGCTGAGGGAGACACTCTGGTTATCAGCATCCGTAGGTTTTCCTCTCCGAGTGTGAGGTGCTTACTAATCCCGGCGTCTACTAGGTCTTGCTTCTGAAATCCTAGCGAACAGATATCGGCTTCCACAGGCGGCCGACCCGACGACACCCCTCGCGATGTATGAGAAGGGCATGTTGGAGGAGGCCACTAACAAGCTCGCCATGGCGTCTGGCGCATCTGGCAGTCTAAGGGGCGCATTCTATAACAACAGCATTCTCCCTCGATGCAGGTCTATAGTGGAAGCCATCGGACAACGCATGGCGTACGAGGCCGCGCAAGCGCAGAGCGACATTCCGCCGCAGGTGCTCAATCTATTCGAGAAGTCTTGCATTCAGGAAGACCCTGCCTGGTTTGTTGAACACGGATATGGCTCCCTATCTAGGTTGTGGGACGACGAGGAACAAGCATATTGCGACTTGTTGCCCCGTCTACCCTCGTTAGTAGACAGGGCGAACGCACGCGCATACATCACGGCCCCGTTGATTGATGAGACGGCTATGAAGAGTTTCATCAGTGCGCTGCCGGCGTTCGGAAACAGTGAGGATAATGTTCTAGCAGTGAGGGCTCCCAAGTCGAGACTTTGAGTTAGGACACCAACTTTGATGGCTCATCCTTAAGTAGCGTAAAGGAGCCTGATTGAATTTACGTCTGCCATTCTATGAAAAAAGGTCATACCAGCGCTGTGTAGGTAGACTAGCGACCGGCCTGAACTCGTCAAAGCTGTCTGTGAGTGTGTTGAGAGAGTCGGTGATATGCTTTTGTTGTACAGTAACCGAAATGAGGGACGAAAAAGGTTTTAACTCCTGTTTATTGTATGCTGAGATTTTAGAATGCTGAACCGACTGGACTTTATTAATAGTGACTGTGGCCCCCCAGGAAAGTTTCGCTTACCCAGGCCAGATCAGAGCGACTGTAATGCATTCCCATCGCCTTGTGTAATATCTGGGAAAGAAAGTAGGATGCAGCTGCGACTTGACTCGGTCTGATACCAATGAATTTCTCGTCGAGCACAGTAGTCGCGGCCAAGTAGCGTGTAAACGTCTCAACGTTTGGTCTCAGTCTGTCTATGGCTGCTATCCGGCGTAAAAAGTAGAAAGGGCTCGGCATTCTAAGAGAGTTATCTAGCGTCTCTACAAGCTGGTCGTGAATAAGGGATATATCACTCTCTGTATAGTATTCGCTATAGGAGGAATGAAGTTCAAAAACCGAAGGTCGACAGTGTTTCTCGACTTCGTTTTCAACAGCCAACACAAAGGCGACTGCGCCTAGGATTCGTAGATGAGATCTTGTGGTCTTTCTGGATAGAAAACGGTCCACGTAATTGACCGCCAAGAAGATTGCCTCAAATGGAATGCCAAGCAATTTGCAATATGGGATGAATTGCTTGACATGCTTTCTACAATCATCCCAGCCTAAGTAAGGATAAAACTCAATATAATAGGCAAAAGGTAACATCATAATTAGTTATAGTGGTGTAGCCTTAGGAAGTTCTAGACCTTACCTCTATGTCTCTGAGGTTGCTAAATATCTCATCGTCATGATCGTTCAGAGAGTCTGGCTATTCGTCATCTGTAGGAAAGACTGGGCTTTCGGCATCAGCCATGTTTACGGAGGAAGATTCAATAACATCACAGTACATACAATAGAAGATGGTGAATGGACCTCTATTTAAACTGCATTAAAAGCAAGGCAGCCTAAACCGGCTTACCTATCGGGTTGAGTAACAGTGAGTTTCGTGTAGGCTAGTTACTAACACATATGCTAATGAGTAATACCCCTTATCTATACCAAGAGCTGTTTCTAGATTTATATGCTGCGGTGTATGAGCGAGAACCCCATTTTCCCCACATTACTGGCTTCAGAAATGAAGACGAAATTGCAGTGAGAGGTCTTCACAGAGTTCATGGGACAGCACTACTCTCTTGGGCCTCAAGAGCCCTAAACCCGGGTATATATATCAGTAGTAAAGACCTCGAACATTATCTGGCACCTCGAGTCAGACGCGTTGACTGAGACAGTCCCAGACGTTTACTATACATGCAAGCCGTCAGACGGAGCGTCCTTTTAGATGACAGCACTACTGTGTGGTGGGGCGAGAGGTAAAGCATCAGACGTACGGAGGGTCACTGAATGAGCAAACGGCCACATTTGGCTTCGCCTGAACTAGGCCTAGACTGGACGACGAGTCTGTGGGATTACCAGGGTGCCGGTGCTAGACGTGCAATGGGTTCCTGTGGCCGGATCTGGCGCTACTAGCCTACCGTTTCTAGCGGACGATTAATAACGTCCGCGCTTTCTCACCGACACGTGCCGCTGTGCCTGTCGTTACAGCTGCGTGACTCCCGCGCTGTTTTCTGCTCCAGTGCGAGCATATTCTTCGAAAAGGCGATGTCTATAGTCCCAGTCGAGCTCGGTTTCGAATCCTTGAGCGCCTTGTGCGGAAAGCGTACTTACGTGCAGTTTGCGTGAGGAGTAAGGGCATTGACCAAAACAGGAATGTAGCAATCAATTGAATTCGCAACAGCAAGACTGTGGAGTGCAATCTAACACGTGCGCGGGCTTAGAAGCCACCGCCCTTGACTATGTATCTAAACCATGGTTTATTCCTTGTGCCTATCTGATGAAACAATCGCATGTGCCGATTCCGCGGCGCTCCTAGGCCACCGCTGCATCGACAAGACGCCACCGTCGACGATCAGGTCAGTTCCAGCAAAAAAGCTTGCGTCTGGCCCGGCCAGAAATGCAACCACCCCCGCAATCTCGTCAGGCGTTCCCGTTCTGCCAAGTGGAGTATTGTGGATCATGCTTTGCGCAAAGGGACCCTGCTCCGACCGCAAAACTTGACCAAGCATAGGGGTCTCGATGGCCCTAGGGCTGACGGTGTTGATTCGCACTCCCCTGTGTCCCCATTCAGCAGCCTGCCTCTGAGCACGGACGATACAGCCAAGCTTCGAGACGCCATAAGCGTGACTTGGGTCTGTATCGCGCTCCAGCTCATGGTGCATGATGAGGGATGCCGTCGGGGCTGTTGCCAGATAGGTCTCCAGTTCCGGGATTCGAGGGAGCAGGTGACCGGCAACCGATGCTATGACGGTCAGGGAGCTTCCAGGAGGCATCAGGGGAAGAAAGGTGTCAAGGACAAGAGCAGTGCCAGCAAGGTTAGTGGCGTAGATCAGCTGGGTGTTGTTTGCGGCGCTGGATACACCGGCCGTAAGGATGACGGTCTTGATAGGACCGAGCTCGGCAGCGGCCTTGGCGAAGGAGGCGACTGACGTCTCGGAAGAAACATCGATATCTTTTGCTGTTATTAGATGACCGGCGGAACCGAGTGAGTCCTTGGCTGCGGACAGGGCAGCAGGCGAATAATCTCCAATGAGGATATGGTGCGATGAGCCTAGTCGACGCGCAACGCAGAGTCCGATGCTGCCGGCTTCAATTACGACAAGCAGGGGTCAGATTTGCGTCATGATGTTGATAGGTAGGAAGTAGTTTGGTGGTGTCAATCAGTTCAACGAAATACTGTGTATGCGTAACGGTTCGAGCCTCGGTTGAGAGACTGAGTGATGCGTCAAATCTCCGGCGTTAGTTATGCCGTCTTGATTCCGATGAGGCAGAAACAGGAATGAAATTCTGCACAAGAGCCACATTCTGCTCTTGATCAATAAAGTGTCCGGCCCCGGCACGTCGACGCCAGGAAGGCAGAAATGGAAGCAGCTCTGTTAATAGCCTAGCGTACAGTGACATACGACGGGACAAGCCAGTTTAAGACTGATAGACGAGATCCGGATCGACCTGTTTACGACAAAACTTTAGTTTTCACAGCTGCTAGAGATACAGTACATAGGTACCCTTTTCACTACTTTTCATTATGCATATTGCGGCCCAGCTCAGTCTGAATCTATGCCTATAGTGAGCTTGTCTGTGTCCACCCCACTGCAGTCTTATGTGCCACCCTGCCTTTATTCCCAATGGTGACGTTTGCTGTTCACACAGAAATGCGAGACTATACGTAATTGCATTAGCTACTAAATTCTAGTCGCCGTACTGTTTTTACATACATTAGCGTACATATAGGGAAGAGGATATTTCGTGCTTTAACGGAGGTAGTAGCAGCAAAAATCGGCGTAGTAGCCAGGACACTTACAATTATAACACAACCTTACGATGTTCTACTACAGTACACCTTAGATGGCCCCAGTTGTCTCATTTTACGCCTAACATAACATGTTATCTCTCGAAGATCTTTAAGTCATTCTTTCTGTGCTGAGGAAATAATATTGGCCTTACGTCGCTCGCGTTCTCGAGAAGTCGGCTGCCAGTCCATTGTTCGATTTTGTAAACCCCAACTACCTTACTCTTCCTACATCCTCCAAAGACCTCCAACTTCGAATTAGGCAGAATTTCATTCAATTTCACCCCGCTTACATCGTTATCATTCTTCTTGGCGTTCTTGCCAAGCACTGGCATGTAGCTGCTGCTGCGACGATGATCTATAAGCTGGACACCTTTGTGACCGGCCTTGGGTATGGAGACGCTTTTCTGCAGCCTCAACCCTATCAGGATGGAGTTTCAAGATATACACAGAAGTTAATGCCTGGTATTTGGCTTTCATTAGGCCTTTGGTCCTTTTGGTCACTGTACAGCATGATAGGTACCACTCTGCAATTTGCGATGGTCTTTACGGTTCACATGGCGATGTTAGACTCCAAGGCAAGGCTGGTGAAGAAGCAGTAAACGGTTGTTGATGAGGTACGCATATCAGTCTGAAGCAGGACCTTGAGCAATACCGGACCACGGATTGGTAAATACATAAGTTCAATTAAATTCGATTTCATTGAAAGAACCAGGGCATTGGTCCCTAAAGGCTTGGAGACATGAGAGACCAACATCTTCAAGTCGTAGTGTAGGGTAGGAATGAACATCGTAGAGGCTTCGTCTAAAAGGGAGCATAATTAAGAGCGCCCTATCATTAAATTCCATCAGTCTCCTACCCTTTCCACACTTTCAGCATGTATTATTTAACGTAATTAAGTTTTATGGTCATGAGACGCCAAAGCAGCCCCCGACTTAATGCGGGCCTAGTCTCTAGGCATGCTGTTTAGGAACTACATTATAGTTCTCACAACCATGTCGTAACAGACAGCCCATAGAGATCGATTAAATACTGGCCATAGGGCAAATATATCGGTATTCCTGGAGATACATTTGGAGATAGGAAAGCATACAGACGCAGAAGGCTAGAAAGCTTGCCCCAGCTAGCAGAGGTACCATGGATGGCATGACGTGCGATCAGGTCCCCAAATACCCACACGTGGGTGGCACACGTGACAAATAAGTCAGAGCACCCACATCTGGGCCACCCCCACATCTGGGCCACTTCAAAATGATGCCATCACAACCACCACCATCCTTTTCAATTAATTATCAATAATCTCGCGATGCCACTACAATACATTCCTCGGCCACACTAGGGGTATCAGATGCGCTGGATTCATCTGTATCACTTTCAACATCGCCAGCCTCACGCTAGGCCTCCCGCACCTCTCTGATCGTCGCAAACTTCGTATTCGGATCCATCTTAACAGCCTTCCTCTTCCTGGGCTTACTATCGTCAACTTGGGCCTGGAGGAGCTCTATCCGGTGCCGAGCAGTAGCTAACTCATATGCCTGCTCCTGGAAGCCTTTTTCACCTTTTTGAATAGCTGGCGTTGTGTGGCGATAGTTTGATCCAGCTTGCTAAATAACCGCAGTTGATCATCCAGCTCCCTCATCTTCCTAGGCGTCGACCACTTAACAGCAGATGCAGCAGACGGCCAATCCTGGGCATCCTGGGTATCCTGGGCATCCTGGATACCCTGGATACCCTTGTTGAGTGGTGTTGATGGTGCTGTTGTATCTGGCAGCAGATGGGAGCTCATCAGAGGCTTGCCAATGCCAACTGGCCATAACCCAGTATATTTCCAGCCACTTTTGATGTTGCTCTCTGTCATACCAGCCTTGCGGGCCTTTTGATAACAGGATATGAAGTTCCTCTTGCCAATAACAGTTGATTCGTTCCACTGGATGATATATCCTAACCCCTTGCGATAGGCAGCCTTGATAGGGCCAAAGACTGATTGATCCAGTGGCTGGAGGACATGGGAGGAGTGTGGCGGTAGGAATAATAGATGGACGTTGTTTATATAGCATATCCACATAAATTCAGTCGTTGTATGGCTCCCATGCCCATCCAGGATAAGGAGTCTGGCCTGATCAGGCTGGGTAGGGGTTGTCTGAGGGAGGAAGACCTTCTTCAGCCATTCAACAGCAGTATTATCAGTAGTCCAGCCATTCTCTGTTGCTGTAAACTCCCATCCCTTATATGGGCGAAGATCTAGAGGAAACCACTGCTGTTGGACTGCCTTGCCCTTATATATAACCAAGGGATGGATAGCAGTGCCCTCAGCGGATATACACTCAATGATGGATACCCAGGCTCGCGATCCTGGCTGTTTTTTCCTCACTGCCTTCGTCTGAGCCCTGCCCAGCACCAGCCCATTATCCCCCATACCCTCAAGGATACCAGTCTCATCCATATTATATCTGTTGGCTGGTTTGATGGCGGCGATCTGGGGGATGGCGAGGTATCTGAACCAGTGCTTAATAACCTCAGTAGTTGCTCCATTAACACGTCTAGAATCAATAGAACCGATGTTGGTCTCGATGGCAAAGCTGGTGAAAAAGGAGTCTCGATGAGATCGGTTGATAGACAGTAAGAATGCCCCATCCACGGTCAGTGCTCAGCCACAAAGCATACCGAGATAGAGGTGGCTTCCTCCAGAAACGGCTCCGCAGAGATAGTGTTACATAAATTCCGTCTAAAACCTGCCTGTTTATCCTCGCCCAAAGCAGCTACTCCGTCGTCATGATCAGACGACGCGAAATGAACACTATGATGCCAACCAGTAGTGAGCTCAGGAAGCGACCGACGCAGCTTACCAGGTACGACGAGATGGTCTTGGAAAACGACAAAGACATCGACTGGTGGTGGTCGCTGCTCGCCAAGGTCTTTTCGTGGTTGTTGCTCGCCGGCTACATCGTCTTCCCTTCGACGTTTGCATCCTTGTGGCGATCGAGGGCGCTTGAAAGCATGGGTGTAGTCGGCTACATCGTATCAAGGGGCCTGAACGATTTCTTAATCTCTCTCGCCTCTATACTCTCAGGCAGCGCGTCAATCGGCCTTGCTTGGTTATGGTTCAAGTGGCGCACAAACTACATCTAGGTAAACCAGCAAATCATCATGTGAGTTCCGCGGCTCGTATGTGTAGACGCCGCTTATAGTCAGCCCTACACTGGTAAATTCCTTGATGGGGTTCTTTTCCACTCTCCTTAATCTCTATACCGTCCACGGCGGCGAGTGGTCCACAACGGCGATTGTCACTGCGACGGTAACGGGTTGGTGGCTATTCGCATCTTCTGTTCTATGTCTTATATATCGATACCGACTCAACCAGCTACAACATGTTGAAGTAAACGACGTATACCGGTTGAAAATCGCAGATAAGATTTGAAACTCTAAACGCATAGGGGCTCTTTGGTCCAATACACTGCTAGCTAGCTTTCAGTCTAATGTTGTTTAGCTAAGACAAACCTTCTATCGATGGTTTTTCCACTAATAGGAGCGAACGTGAGAACTTTACGTAGACCGCGGTATGGACTGGCTTAGATTCAGATTATGATACAAAGCTCGTCTTTATGGAGTCTCTACGCTTGTGAAGGACTTCGTATGACCTTCCTCGAAGCGCGAGATGCTGCGGACGTACATAATCCAAGCTTGATATGCCCGCCCTGCCTTACTCCGCAAAGGAGATGGCTACCTTCGTCTCCTTCTTGTCATTGAAGCGGCTGTAGTACTCTGGCACAGCTTCGATGCCGACAACGGCACTGATCACGAAACTGGGATGGGCTTTACCGCTGTTGATGAGGTCGATCAGCAGAGGAGCGTAGTTCTTGGGATCGACGGCTCCTGTTCGGAAGCTCAAGCCCTTGGCGAAAAAGGTCGTGATGGGAAAAGGGATCGTGGACGACATGCTGCTGCCGTATGCTGCACCAGGTGAGCTGCCCTGAGACTGGTAAACGCCCAGCTGACCGATGCCTCCTCCGAAATGCGCTACGTCAATCATCTGCTGCACGACAACGCTCTCGTCCCTCTCGAGGCCGGTGTTCAGGGCCTCCATACCAACACAGTCGACGGCGCGCATCACCCCGCGCGGCTCACGCGCCAAGATCTGGGCGACCGGATCGTTCTCTGCGAAGTTGATCGGGGTGGCCCCGATGGAAGCGGCCAGCTCGAGGCGTTCCTCGACGTGGTCGACAACGTAGACCCTGGAAGCCCCACGCAGGATGGCCGAGTAGGCAGACAGCAGCCCGACGGGACCCGCCCCGAAGACGGCAACGGAATCACCGGCCTGGAAGCCACTGTAGTCGATTCCGGCCCACCCGGTAGCGAAGATATCCGATACGGTGAGGTAGTCACGCTCGATCGTCGAGTTGGCGGTTGCGTGGGTCAGAGGGATAGGGATCAAATTGGCGTCGGCGAAAGGGACCCTCGCGTACTCAGCTGTATACCATCCTGTCGTCAGCAGGTTGCACTCTGGCGCGCCGAGACGCGTTGTCCGGCAGGGCTGCTCGCACCTTGGAGCCCGCCGAGGCCCATTTCACTGTTACCGAAGCCGAAATATTCCTTCGACGTCGGCTCCATCTCCAGCTGATCCGGAGACACGGTGTCCGGGATAATGACATAGTCTCCGACGGCGAAGGAAGACACAGCGTCGCCAACCTCTGAAACGTAGCCGACGGCCTCGTGGCCCATAGTCCATGGCACGGCACCGCCCATGTAGCCACGATAGACGTGCAGGTCGGATCCGCACACGGCCGAGGTTGTCACGCGCACAACGACATCGGTCCCGTTGAGGATTGTTGGCTTGGCGACGTCCTGAACGGTCATTGCAAAGGGAGTGCCATGGTAAACGACAGCGCGCATGGTCGCACCGGGCCAGGAAAGATTGAAAGACATTCTTGACGACAGCTGTTGGCACTTTGGCTGATGTAGGTCCGACTTCGCTCTGGTCTCTGTGGTTTGCGTGGTAGCTGATGTTCTTGTCTGTTACGTTGGATTTGCATGGGGTCGAGAGAGCCAGTATATAGGCAAGGCGATGTGCTACCGCTCTCTTGATCTGAAGCCGTGTCACCATCTCGACGTCTTCGAGACATGCCGTCATACCGGCCCTCTGCGCGTTTGAGGATACGGCTCCGAGACGCTGCTGCCCCTCGTCGTCGTGGAGATGGGAAACGACATGGTCCAGAGAGCCGTTTTTGGACCAAGCCAGCACCCCCACTGTCAAGAACCAGACCGAGACCCGCATTTCCCGAAGCAAGCAAAGCGGCAGGCAGTTTTGGTTCTCGTTGTAGGTATTTTGGCCGGCGAGGTCACGCACTGCTGGATGCCTGGCGTGAGGATTGGTGTTGGGTAGTTGGGGTCTCATCTCGTCCGCGTTAGACATTTTGCGCATTTCGACGTTCGAATGCGCAGCGCACGCCCAGCAGACGAAGAACAGAAACTCTGGCCGGCATTGCAAGCAGTAACTTGCGGCCGTGTCATTAAGGCGTTGATAGATAACGCAATACATTCATCGTCTAAGAGTACCAAAGTGTATGTCAATTTGTGTAAGGCAATAGAAGTTAAGGCCTGGTACCCAGCAAGTGCTACATCGCAGTGCCTTGTAACTCATGATTGATCACGCCCCTTCCAAGCGGCTACTGTATTGCAAGGACACGGCTTTGTTCAAGTGCTCCTCCCCTGCCAAAGATCATCACTCCTTGCATCATTCCTCGACGAGTGGCCCGCACTACGTCCTAGGTATCCTGGCTCAACCGGACATACTCGGGGCCCGGTGCCATGTCCGGCTTCTGACAAACGCAAGCATCCATGTACTCACGGATCACTTGACCCCCGTAGCCATAGAGGTCCGCCTGCGGCCCTCCCTTTGCTCTACCTCGGTCAATGACGGGGTCCACGGATCCTAGCATCAGTTTGTGACCGAGCAGCGGTCCCGGGCCGCGCAGTAGCATCTGGTCCGAGTCCAGGTGCAGGTGGTCGACGATATCCATACCGGCCTGCCCGAAATCGTCCAGTTCTCTCTACTGCTGGCCGCCTTTGCTGTGGGTGGTCCCGAGGGAGACCAGCTGCATGGTATACAGGTCTTGACGGAGGGACTTTTCCGACGCCTTCACGCGTTCCGCCAGCGGGACGAAGACCGACTTCAGCTGCTTTTTGATGTTGATGAGCGTTACGTTGGGGATCTGGTCAGGCACGAAGCTGATGGCGACAGTCGGCGTCGCTCCGTTGTCGCTGGTCAGGCTTGCCTGGGCAACTTGGGCTTGCAGAATAAACTGAGCCTGCAGCTTCGATATTCCCGCGGCCATTACGGTTGGGGCCTCATTCATAATCCGGTCGTACGATGCGACGATCTCTCCCAACTGCCAGCTTTTCGCAAACCGGGAAAGCGCGGCGACGACCTCGGGCTCGATCTGGTTCTTGACGTCTACGTCGCCTATATCCCTGTTCCACCGGATCTTATCGATGACGGCGGTTATGCGCTGCTCAGCCGTCGTGCCCCCTTCGGGGTCTTGATGGACAGCTGGCGTCGGTCTTTCGTCCCATCTCCGGACGACGTCTGCTTTAGATGCGGCCGCTAGCATGTCTAGATACAGTTGCTTTTCCCCCGCAGCCTCGGGATCATCGTCGTGTTCGGACAAGAAATCCAGACATTTGACTAGAACTCTAAGCCCGTGAATGGACGCTAGCTGCTGCATGTGGCCCAGTACTGTCGCCTGAGCGAGCGCTTGCGACTTGTCGAGCAGGTTGTTGTTGATGACGTAGACGACGTACGTGAAGCTGCGAGACTTTCCGCCTCGAGCCTCCCATAGTCGCAGCACACGACACGCTTTGTTGTGTTCGTTGGAGGAGTAGCGGGGCGGATGGGTGATGGTGACCGGATAGTGCACGGATGGGCCATGGCCCAGGTCTGGCTGTGAACCGTCTGAAGGCCTCGAGGGACTACAACCCATTGCTGCGGTATGGCGTATCCAGGGGAAGATTCCGCGTCGGGCTGCTAGAAAAGTGGCCGCCGGCGGGTCGTGTTTACGTATTTAAACCCATGACGCAAAGATCCAGAAGTGACGCTGCGTGTGGAGAACAGGCGGTCTTTTCGGTTCTCAAGGCCGTAAGGACGCAACTGAGTTGACATGGAGGCAATGACGGGAGTCCTTTGGCATGTTTCTTTCCACGCTCGCATTTCATGCTGTACCAGCACGCGATACAGTCGTTGAGGTGGTAGCTCTGGCTCCGCATGCTCTCCTGGGCTGACTTGGCCTGGCAAGTTTGAAGGGCCAGAAAGAGATCAGACAATGGCAAACAAACAGGGAGACCAGTTGGCTACACGCGTCCAAAAGCGGCCGACGTGTCGTAGTCAACAAAGCCAAACCTAGCGTCCGCTCCATGGTTCGTCACATACACTGCCTTATTAGAGAATATATGTGCAGTCCTACCCGCATGAACTGTGCAATGTAAATGCCGGCATAACACTTATCCACTAAACCTCGACCAAGACAAAGACCAAGTTAACAGCGGAATGTAGCACGGCGCTGTCTACGCAGCTCTCTTGATAGGGGGCCCGGTCTTGTACGCCGCGACACTCGTCATTCGTCAGTACGTACGGCTGCGACACATACGCGGCCCTCCCGGCGCGGGCTTCTCCCCATGGTGGCTTCTGCGAGCGGTATACAGCGGCGAGATGCACCTGAGACTCTATGAGGCGAACCGGCAATATGGTATATACGACGGCTCGTACTTCTTATGAAAGCTGCTAAAGAACGTTACAGGACCTCTCGCTCGGGTCGGTCCGAGGGATGTTGTGACGAGTGATCCGGACCTCATGAGGCGCATGCTCGGCGTGCGCACAAAATACACGCGTTCAGACTAGTACAACGCCATGCGGCTGGATCCCCGGCACGACAACGTGCTATCCAGCCGAGACGACGCGACGCATACCAAGCTTCGATCCCAGATGGCGGGAGGAGTGGGTGACATCTTTCGAACTAGCTCATCTGACGGAACACTAACACCTGCGGTGCATAGTACTCTGGCAAAGAAGTCATCAACCTTGAGGCCAAGATAGACGGCAACGTTCTTCGCTTCATGGGTCTGATTGACACGTATGCGTCCGAGAACAGACGGTTTGATTTTGGGCTGAAGGCGCAGTATTTTACCCTCGACGTCATCTCTGATCTCGCATTCAGCCAGCCGTTCGGCGACCTGACGTCCGACTCGGATGTCCACGACTACATCCACACGACGGAACAAAACATGCCGAGCATCGTCGGCGCAACCGTCCTGCCCTGGCTGCTGACCATGCTCTCATGGCCTTTGCTCCGACGGCTGCTGCCTTCGGAAAGGGATGCCACAGGCCTTGGGAAGCTGATTCGGTGCGTCCTGCCCACGCCGTGACCCGATGGAGGGTTGGCCATCCGGGCCGTCGGCTTGCGCATGGTCTCTTGCGCATGATCTCTATTGCGCATAGTCTCCATTGCGCGTTCTCTAAGGGAAACATTGCTAATGACTTGGCAGGGTGGCGAAGGAAATTGCGGCCGAACGCTATGGGCCCAGCAGGAAAATAGAGCAAGATATGCTCGGTTCGTTTGTGAAACACGGGCTGACCCAGAAAGAGGCGTCGTCGGAGATTCTCATGCAGATGTGCGCGACTTGCCTGCTTCCCTCTGCCTTGCTTGTTCCCTGAAGACCCCGCTGACTCCTCTTGACAGACTAGCTGGATCGGACACGACGGCGACGGCGATACGAGCTACACTGCTTCACATCATCACCAACCGGCGCGTGCTCACCGCTCTCTGCAGGGAAATCAAAGAAGCACGGCCGTCGCGGCCCGTCGTGACGGAGGCGGAAGCGCGGAAGATGAGATATCTGCAAGCTGTCATCAAGGAAGGCTTGCGCATTTTCCCAGCCGTCGTAGGTCAGATGTCGAAAGAGGTCCCCAAAGGCGGCGACACGTTTAAGGGCGTCTACTTGCCGGAGGGAACTCGGATCGGGTACGGGGCGTGGGGTATCTTCCGTCGGGCCGAAGTCTGGGGGCAGGACGCAGACGAGTTCCGGCCAGAACGATGGCTCGAGGCGGATGCGGAGGGTTCGAGGCTGATGGAGACAACGCTGGAGCTCGTCTTTGGGCACGGGAAATGGAAATGTCTGGGCCGCAACGTGGCGATGATGGAGCTACAGAAGGTTTTGGTCGAGGTACGTCTCCCTTCCGTGGCCTGGCAAATGACTTCCGCCAAGAGGATACACTGACGCTGAGAGCAGCTGCTGTGGAGGTTTGACTGGGTTTTATGTGACCCGACGAAGCCGTGGAAGTCACCGAATTACGGCATCTTTCTGCAGTCGCAGTTCTAGGTCAGGGCGAGCAAAATAAGAGAACAGAAATAAAGCCAAGATGGCCTAATACGTAATGCTGAGCTGCCTACTATCAGTCACCACAGAAGCACATACGGTGACGAGTTGGAGTCAGCGGAAAATAATCTTGTTTTGTTTTTTTCTCTTCGCTGCCCGACCTGCTCAGAACGTCGTGAAACCACGCTGCGGCAAAACCCACTGCGGCAAAACCCTTGAGCCGGGCGCGTCCTGCTAGTGCTCTGGAAGAAAGCCTCTTGCTGCTCTTCATGAGCCTAGCCCTGATCTCGGCATAGATCTTGTGAATCACCCTACAGTACACGGATCACTCTTACTCTCTTGCCCTAGGAGAGATAGCCCAGAGGCAACAGTACGGTCTCGAAATGCAACGTCAAAGGCCCAACCTTTCCCCTTTGAATGGCGTGGATGTCCACGTCAGACATTTGTGCCAGTACTGCGGATTGCGGGGCAAACAATGCCAAGAACGACATCATCTCGCTGTCCCTTTCCGCACGCGAGACGCAGTGACGGTGAATGAGTCGAAACAGGTTGAAGGCATCCTCATGTTGCGTCAACATTAACGTGAGCTCACGAAGGGAACGGAACGTTGTGTTTTCTATGACCCTGTTCAATGAACCCGGCTGTAGCCTCGCGCCATGTTCCAGGAGTAATGCAACCGTCTTGAGGTTCTGGTGGTTCTTCGACAATAACCGGCTGAGAGCTGTCCACCCTGACGAATCCTCCATGTTGACATTTACCCCTCCGACGGCAAGGAGATGTCTTGTTGCGGAAGCGGATGTCAATGCCATATCAAAGAGCAAGGGCCTTTCCTCCATCTCTGCGTTCGGTGGTCGCACCATACCGTTCGGGTCGGCTCCGCATTGGACGAGCTTCTTAATCAAGGCCGCTTTCTGTGAGCTCGTCCTACCCCGAAGCGACGTGGACGGAGCCAGAAGAGCCAGACGGAGGAGCTGCTGTAGGTCATCTTTTGCTCCCCATTGGAGGAGGCTTGAGGCAAAGCTAAAGAGACCCAGCCTGCAACAGTATGTCAAGAGAGGGACCATGCGGCCGTTCGAGTTGGTCTTCTCATTTGCGTTGGCGTTGTGGCCGAGGAGTAATTTGACGGTGGAAGGCGCTGCCAGCGGACAAAGGATCGCGTAGCAGAGCGGTGTGCGGCCATGCGCGTCTAGCGAAGCAACCTCCGCTGGCGTCTCCTTAAGTATTTTCTCGACAACCTCGTCGAGGCCAGTAGCCGAGGCCACGTGAAGAGCCGTAGGACGGCTCCCGTAGGGTGATGGGCCTTCCATCAGCCTGTCCAAATACGCCGTGATCTCATGAGCAAGCAACCTTTCCCTGTACAGATGTTGTGTGTCAAGAAGAGACATGACAAGTTTGTCTCTCCGCTTAAGGACAGCGGCGGCAAACAGTGATAGCCTAGCACGCCGACGCAGCCGTTGTGGTATCCTCGATATGTATTTCTTAGGGTAGATGTCGTTTGCGACGAATCTGAACTGGGAGGCCCAGATGTCCATTCCGGCGGTGGCCGATGCTTCGACTATACGTAGGACCACGTCGTCTCCGTGACAGCGGAGAAGTGCCCACAGAGCAGCAGAGCAGCCCTCCGATTGAACATTCCGCTGATAGATCCGCGGTGCCAAGGCATCCCGAAAGATCCGGAGGCATGACGAGAGCCGCATCTGCGTTGGGCGGTCGCTAGCTTCGAATATCATGATAACGAGTTCGAGTGGCAGTTTGTTCAACATGACCGTTTTTGTGCTGATGAAAGGTACGATGTGAAACAAAAAGAAGTGTGATGAGCTGTTGAGGAGCTGCTGCTCGCTGTCAATCACGTCCTACTTATATACACCATACTGTACTTCAGAGCACGTGGGGAAACGTAAGGAATCACAATTGGCAGGCCTACGACAAGCAGTGTAGGCAGGTCATTTGATTTGAATCTCGCGTAGACCATGTCGATGCCGTGAAATCCTTGCTCCTTCGGTCACCGAGCATCGGCGCCCTATTGAGTGGTTCCAGCAACACGGCGGCCCCATCGCCAGTAGACTGGATCGGAAGATATCAGCACCATGATAGGTTGATACCCATCTCAGTTTCCATGTATCGAGAATGGACAGATGCCTAAACTTGGTCGTATGGCAGTGGTCCCCACCCCATCCCCCTCCCCAGCTAGACTCGATCGTGCGCTGTGGCTAATAGTTGACGAAATCTGTCATGTCTCCCAAGCCCAGGTCGTCTGTCTCCAAGTCTTCCGGCTCCTCCAGTGCTCCGGCCGTCTCGAATATCCTATGGAACTGTTCCATTCTTTCCGACACGCGGCGGACTCTGAAGACCACATTAGAAACTACCATACACAGCCAACTGCCGCAACATTCAGTAGACATACTCCTCTGTGAGGTTGCATAGACCCTGGTTGATGCTGTTCAACTCCTCGAAGAGGTAGGTCCTACGCCGCGCGTGGACATCAGCAAGGGGGTTAAACACGGGAATGGCTCGCGGAATCGCGGTACCTTAATTCAGGATCGTCTTCTTACGTCTCGGAGACTTTTCGAGAGCTTGTTCTAGAGATGCTTGGTAAGCGTAGAGCAGTGGGGGAGGTCGGTTTTCCTGACGTTGAGGACGCTAGTAGAGATTGAGGGTTGTTGGAGGCGCTGTTGGGGCTGTTTTTTCCCTGCGCCGCGGAGGCGATCAGACCTTGCCTCTGCGCTCTCACACTGCCACCAACAGCCTGTTGATAGCCACTTCTACAGGGAACGCACACAGCGCGTAGGTAAGGAGGGTGCCGCTGTGGCTGCATCTGGGGCGGAAGTCTAGGCTGAGGCCTCTCAGTTCGAGGTTGATATATCGTCGAAGGCGAAAACGATAATGAGCCACTGTAGGCGGGGCGGTAGGGCAGAATCGACAACGGCCAAGGGGCAGGGCTTGTTCTGGGAAGGCCTTGGAGCTGTTGGTCGGGGATGTCCTAAGTAGTCGACGCAGTTAGGAGAACAATTGGCTGTTGTGGCTGTAGGTGGTGTTAGTCGAGAGCTGGAGCCGATTTTGGCGCAGCCGCCAAAAATGGAGCGAGGATTGCACCAACATCTGGCGTGGGCCGGCCTGTCCTACACGTACATACAGACACTTCCGGGCGTGTTGAAAGGGGCGACCAGAACGCTAGGCAATCTAAAGCGATGGCCTAGAGCGGCATCGACACAGAGTTGGACCACTCAAGGCGGCGATCCTAGCCCAGAGCGAGGTGGAGCTGCGCTCAGGGGTCACAATGCATCCCGTGATGAAGCCATAATCGCCTGTCAAACAGAAGGGGGTGCTATAAAGACAGAAGCAGCCCCAGATCAACTCCTGGCGCCCCCCGGCGCGTCGATTTTAGATCTATATGTAGGGCTGACACAGTAGTTGTGTATGCGTTACATAATTACTCTATCTATACAGCACATAGCTCTACGATGTCTTTCTACACGGTGTCAGCTTGTAGATGCTTGCGTAGCGTATATTTCTTTTGTAGTTGCTATATCTGCATTTTCAACCTAATGTAGGCTTGGTGGAAACAGACATCCAAACATGAGGGTACTTCTAGCCGCTAATAACAGAGGTTAGAGGATCCAAAACGGGCTCTTTAACCCCACCCAGATGGCACGGAAGCCAGAGTTGGCTCCAGAGAGTTGAGAATGGAACGAAACCTTGCACGCCCGCGCAGTAAGGTAAACTTGTTAACAGCTAAAAAAGGCTTTTGGCGCTGGGTTTTCGCCGTCTTGTAGTTAGCCATAAAACCACTTGGTAGGCGGCGCTTCGCAAAGCTACATCCGGCTTTATCAACCATCACGCAGAGGTAGTTATAAGCCGGTCATCAGTCGAGGGTTGGTACTGCTGGAGCCCTAACAACCACCAAATCATCCTACCAACAACCATGGCCACCACTCCCTTATATACTAATACTAAGAAGAATACCTAAGATGTTAGGTAACTTAATTAAGGTATTACTATATAAGGTAAGGAAGGGGTTTAGACTCTTAAGATAATACTAGTATTAGTAAAGTATATAACGTAGTTTATAAGCAACTGGGTTATATAAGCGACTAGGTTACTTTTTCCTCCTTATACATACGTTACCTTTATTCCCCTTTTTCTCTACTAATAACTATAGTATAGTAATTAATTAAAAGCAATTTAGTTCTAGTACTTAATATGCTTAAATCTAACCTAAAATTAAGTATATAAAAGGCTATATCTTACTATAAGGTGTCTTATATAACCCTCTAATAATAATACTATAGCTAACCTATAAAACATAAGATATAACTATAAAACTAGAAGTTAACCTTATATAAAGAGGAGACTATTATCTAATATATTATTAACCTAAATTTATAAGTATTTTTACTATAACTTAGTACTATTTAAGAAATAGCTAATTAACTACTTTATAACTATAGTATGTAATATATTAGAATAAACTAGGCCTTAAACTTTATATAATAATAACCTAAGCTCTAGATATGTTTTTATTAAAGAATTAACTATTAGAGAGTCCTTTATAAAGATCTAGATGTATATTTTATATGGTTTTCCCTTATATAAAATATAATTATAAAGTATAGGATAGATAATACTAATATCTATAACTTTAATAAGACTAGGTTTATAATAGGTAAGATATCTGCTAAAATAGTTATTATAGCCTCTAAATAATATAGTAAGCTAAGAGGAGTATAATAAGGGAACTAGGAATAGGTTATAGTAATCTAGGGTATTAGGTTATATAGCTATTCTATCCTACTATATATTATCTTTATAGGTAAGATCTATCTTAACTCCTAAATATATAATAGCCCCCTCCTACCTAACTAGGTAATTATACTTACTAAAAATAGTTAGATAATAAATAAGAAAGGCCTAGAATAGGTAAAGTATTTTAATTTCTATATAAAGAGTTATATAAAGGGTGTTTACTACCTCCTTATCCTTAATAGCTATAAAAGCTACTATTCTATTAATTTTAAGCTATACTATAAGGAGTAGAATATTATTATACTCTATATACCCCCTTATTTATTATATAAGCTCTAGCCTCTTAATATTAGGTACTTTAGTCCCTTAAAATAGGCGTATAGCTAAGAAATTAAGGTCCTTATATAGGTATATATTTTATATATTATAAAAGAAGACTTCCTCCTAACCTTTTATAAGGTATATAATAAGGTAATAATAATATTAAATATTTAAGCTAGCTTTAAAGTAACTAGCCTTATCCTATATAATCTAGAATATATAATTTCATAGCTAGATATAAAGCTTTATATACTATTACCTTTAGGTTCTTTATAAGGGTATAGCTATAGGCTATAACTAGGAAGGGTATAGAAGGTAGGTCTAGTTAAGCATAAAGACTTTAAGCTGAAGATTCTAAGTTCCTAACTTTAGCCTTAAGCCTTAAGTTGGTAAGGCTTAGCTAACCCTTAGCTAAGGAATACCTAAAGTACTCCCATTAGGCCATATGTCCTATTAGCATATAGCCCCCTTATAATTACCCCCCTCCTTACATCCTTAGTCCCTAAGGATAAGTAGATACTATAGTGTTAGGCGCTAAGTAGTTACTAACTAATTACCCTCTACCCTAGCTATTTTATTAACCTCTTTATTAGATAATAAGATCTATTCTAGTATTATAAATCCTAGTATGCCTTTAGCCTCTTTTTACTATAATTCCTTTATAGTTAAAATAAAATTCCCTTAACTCTACCTATTTTTAAACTAGGTACTTCTATTTATAGTCTAATAGTTTATTATATAGCTTTACTTAATATAATAATACTTACCTTACCTTTACCTTACTTTATTATTATTATACTAATAGTTCTATTTCTTTTAGTAAGCGTCTATTAAGCCCTTATTATTATATAGTAGTATTATTATTTTTGTTTTTTATCTTCCTTTTCTTCCCTTAAGGTAAGGTTTTTGTTTTCCTTTTCTCTTCTTCTTTTCCTTAGTACTATATTATTATTAACCTTTTGTTATACTTCTTTATTAATAACTTTTCTTATTTTACCTATTTTCTTACTATTACTTTATTAACTATATACTAATTAGTTACTATATTTCTTTTTCTTCTTTTTATCTATTTTATTCCTTATTCCCCTTCTTATTATACCCTTACTAACCTATTACTAATTATAAGTGTTATTATCTAAATTACTAGTATCCTCTAGATACTATATAACCTAAATAAGGGTTTTAATAGCTTAAAGAGGGGTACTCCTTATATTAACTATCTTAGATAGATTTATTATAACCTTAATAAGTTTATTTACTACTAGGCTAACTATATTATAAACTATCTTACCTACTATATTAATAAGAAGAAGTATTCTACTATAAGTTTTTACTAGTCCTTTACTAAGAGTTTAGTATCTCTAATCTATTTCTATAGGTTCTAAAAGAACTCTAGGGTGCTATATAATCTACCTAGAATTACTATATATACCTTTACTAATTAGTTACTAAGTATTAACTTAGTCCTTTTAAACTTTAGTATATTAACTAGTCTTTTTAGTATATTACCTATACTTAGACTAAAATTAGTAAGTATATTACTAATCCTTTATATAGTATAAACCTACTCTAGCTCTAATATATTACTATATAGGAGTTAGTATCTAATTATAAACATATAAGCTTAATAATTTAAGTTTAGGTTTATTATAATTCCTTTACTAAGTATTTACCTTAACTAACTTATTTTTTTAGGTAGGTATTATTACCCCTAATAATATTATAGATTAATTAAACTAGCTTTAACCTATATATATTTATAATAACTCTAAGGTAAAGGGTCTATAAATACTTATTAAATACCTTAATAGTTACTAGGGTAAATACTTTAATAAGCTAGTTAGTAAGGGAGAACTTAAACGTTTCTCTAAGTAGGCTAAGTTTTATAAGAAGGTTAATAATTATAAGGATAACCCTATACCTATATATACTATTTATATTATAGGGTTAGTACTAATTACTTATAGAACTAGTACTAAGACACCTTAGAAGAAGTATAAGCTTATAGGTACTACTACTAACTCTATAAAGTATTACTATAATAAGGGTAAGGGTAAGGAGGTTACTATTACTATCTTAAGTAGTAATAATAATAGTAATAATAATAAGTATATTAATATTCCTACTAATAATAATTCTTTACTAAGTAGTCTTACTCTAATTACTATTTAGAACTAATATAAGAAGAAAAAGGCTGTAGAGAAGAAGTATAAGGAGGAGGAGGCTATATATAAGGAAGCTATTTATATCTATAAGGAGTAGGAGGTTATAGAGAAGAAGTACTAGGATAAGGAAGAGGCTAAGAAGAAGAAAGGTAAAGGTAAATAAGTTACTAACCCTCTAGTAATCCCTTACGTATTTTATAAGTTTTATAACCTTAGTAAAGACTATTATAACTATATTTATACTATTTACTAAAAGCTTACTAAGTAGTTATTAATCTAAGAGTATAATACCTATAACCTAAAGGCTAAGAGATATATACCCTATATAAAGAATACTAACTAAGCCTTTATTAATAAGTATAATAAGGATAAGGAAATTATATATAATATTATACGTAATTATAAGTTAGAATAGTAGTCTACTAGTAATAAGTAGTCTCCTATAAACTCTAAGGTAGAGGGTAATAATAATAATAATAAGGGTAATAGAAATAATAGTAGAGATACTAGTAATAATAATATTAAGATTTAGTTAGTAGTAATAGTTACTATATACTCTATAACCCTTTACCTATAGCTTTATTAACTTAGTATTTTTCTCTACTTAGTTAGTTTTTACTTTTTTGTTTTTCTTATTAAGATACCCTAGGTAGGCCGCTAACCTAATTTAATAGGGGTGACTATTCTTTTTGCCTATAGCTAGGTAAGTACTTAGTAATAATAACCTAATTCTATACTATTTATTATCCTATTTCTTATATTTCCTCTTTATAGCTTTCTTATATATAGTAACTTTCTATTATATATTATATAGGTATTCCTCTAGTTCCTAGGTGTTATATTCTATAGGCTACCCTACCTATTTAATAAGGTATTAGTAGTCCTTTACTAAACCCTAGCTAGTAATAATCTCCTCTACCTCCTATTCTTCTAGTTTATCTTTAAGGTTAAAGAGGATTAGTTAACTATTACTATACCCTTACTAGATATTCTATAGTTTAATTATAGATACTAAGAACATATTATATATATACTAATACTTCTTAGGTAAGTATACTCTATATACTTAGGGGCTAATCCTTTCTATAATTACTACTTAAATAAATCTTAGTACTAATTTTCTATTCTTAAACCTAAAATTCTTTATTAATAGTCTAATAATATCTCTATAAGAGTACTCCTTAGGGGTATGTCTTATGTTATATCCCTATGCTTAGGTACCTATTACCTTTTCCTAATTAAGCTATATGTATGCCTAGAGTTTACTAATATAGATAAGTCTCTCTTTAACTCCCTAGACTATAACTCTTATAGTAGAGGGGATATATTTAATACACCTTAGATTATACTTATATAGGGCTTCTATTAGTAATAGGCTAGTAGTTATATAGTAACTATTATTATATATAAACTCTGCTTTAGGGAGCTAGACTACCTATTAACTTACTAATCCTATAGTATATACTTAGAGATACTTCTTAAGTATCTAGATTATTCTCTCTATCTATCTATCTATTTAGGGGTAGTATACTATAGATAGTTAGCTTTAGATCTCTCTTTCTATAGTAAATTCCTTCTAGAATTTACTTATAAGGAGTTTATCCCTATTACTAATAATACCCCTAGGGGTACTAAATCTATATTCTACCTTTTTATAAAGTATTTAGGCAAGCTATACTACTAAAATAGTCTTCTATATTAGAATAAATATAGTAAACTTTATTATCCTATCTATAATAATAAGGATGCTATTATATTTAGTACTAGTATCCTAAATACTTAGTAATAGGCCTATAATAAAGTCTATACTAATTTCCTTAAAAGGATATACTAGTATTAGTAATAACTAAAGTTCCCTATAAGGTTTATACCTAAGTATTCTAACCCCTTAGTACTATTAGTATATTTAGATATAATCCTATATGTCTAAAAGGATATCTAGCTAGTAGAATAACCTCAAAATAAGTTCTTAAGTCTTATTTACTCTAATATAGCCTATTATTAGCTTATTATAATATTAGTAAATAATTACTAAGCGTAATAATACTTTATCTAGAATAACTAGTCTTATCTTATAGAATAGGGTCTCCTTCTTATTAAGGTAGTACCCCTTTTATTCCCTAGCTAATCTATAAGCCCTTACTACCTACTTCTAGTAGTTCCTATCCTTAGCCTATAGTCCTTAGATAAAATCTTCTAGGGTATCTAATAGCTATTAGAGTAATACTATTCTATACTCTATAAGCTCTTCTATAACTATATATAGGATATACTACTCTAGAATAATAATCCTAGCTCTAGGTGTTTCCTCCCCTTCTTTAGGTATTTACTAAGTATTCTATAATTCTTCTTAGCCCTTTTAGCTATAGGTTTCTATAGCTATGACTTTTATAATAGTACCCTAAGACCCTTTAGTCCTATAGGGACTTTAGGGTAAGGAATATTCCCTATTTATAGTAGCTCTAATAGCTTACATAAAAGCAATTACTATTTTACTCCCCCCTTCTAGGGTAGTAACAGTTTGCTAGCTATTTAATAAGAGTTCTTCTACTAGTCTTAACTTCTTTAAGAGGGTAGGAAGTATATTATTATATACTACTTTACCTTCTATATAATCTAGTCTTCTTAATAGTCTATCTATAGGGTTTATTACTCCTAAGTAGTAGTATATTTTAAAGTTAAATACTAATAAGTAGTAGACCTATCTAGTAAGCCTTCTATAAAGGTCCTATACTAAGGCGTTAATAATACCCTTTAGGGCCTAATAGTCTATTAGTACTATAAAGACCTTAGATATCCCTTATAGATAGTATGCCTAGTAGTCTAGGCTTTCTACTATAGTAAGGAGCTCTTACTATCCTATTACCTATCTCTACTCTATATTAGATAGCTTCTATAAAAAGTACGTAATTAGGTACTATTAACTATCTAAAAGTTAGGATAGGATCCCTAAGATTACTTTTTAGGATATATCTATCTTAACCCTAGACTCCTATATAAGGTCCTAATATTATAGAATAGTTACTAAATAAAAGGCAACCTTTAACTTATTAAATACTATCTATACCTCTAGAGTCTAATTAAACTCTTATTCTTACTTAGGACTACTCCCCTTAAGTATAGATATTATAGGAGATATAATTCCTAAGTATTTAGGTATAAATTTCTAATAGAAGTTATAAAACCTAAGGAATACTTATATATCCCTAATAGACTATAGCGGCTTCTATTTAGTAACTACTTATACTCTATTTAGGTCTATTAAAATACTATCTAATAAAATAATATATCCTAAAAACTTAGTTTTATTTATATAGAATTAATACTTACTAAGTTTTATATATAGCTATACTTTATAGAGCTTTATAAGAACCCTCTTAACATCCTTTATATACTATTCCCTAGTTTCTAAATAAACTATAATATTATCTATATATATAATATAGTATATATTAACTAAATTACTAAGCACTTAGTAAATATACGCCTAAAACATTATAGGTGTGTTAGTTAATCTAAATAGCATAATAGTATACTTAAAGTACCTATATCTTATGTAGAAGGCTGTCTTCTACTAGTTAGTCTTCTTAATGCAAATATAGTAGTATATATCCCTTAGGTTAATCTTTAAGATCTATTTTACTTAGTAAAGCCTTTCTAAGAGCTTACTAATTAAGGGTAATAGGTACCTATTTTTAATTATAGCTTTATTAAGTCCTCTATAATCTATATAGAGTTATACTATCCTATCCTTCTTTAGGATAAAAAGGATTAAAGTACTAGCCTTACTAACTAATAGCTTTATATAACTATTTACTAAGTTCTTAGTAATATAGGACTATAGTTCCTTAAGTTATTACTTACTTAGTAGGTATATTAGTCTAAATAGAGGTTTCTTATCCTCTACTAGATTAATAGAGTATTTAGTATTAGGAAGGGGATTAATTATCTTTACTACTTCTTTATAAAATATTCCCTACTTAGATTCTAACTCTAGGGGAAGTAGGGCTTATAGATTTCTTTCTTTTTCTTCCTTACCTAAGGAGATAATATTAGGTTTATTTTCTAGTATAGCTCTATAGATATATATAATATATACCCTTTTATAATTCTTAATAATCTCTATTATAATCTACTCTAGTTTAGTAAGTAATATATAATTATACTTCTAGGTATTAATAGTTATGTTAATAATAATTCCCTCTTACCCTATAGATTCCTATAATAATAGTAAGTTACTAGACCCTTTAGGCTTTTTAGACTTAGCAAATAGACGCTAAATCTTCTATAGCTATCTATAGGAGTTAATTAAGAAGAATATTACCTAATATATCGCCTTTAGCTTTATTTTCTTTCTATTAAATCCTATAAGTATTAGGTATAATATATTTACTTTTTTTAGGCCTAGTTATCTTACTAGGCTTAAGCTAATAATATCTACTTATATATAAGTATCTATATCTATACTAACCTTATATTTAGTATATCCTTATAGAATAATTACCCTACTAGTAGTAGTTTCTCTAATAGGGACTATATCCTTCTTAGTAGGGTAATCTAGAGTATTAACCTTACCTATTTGTTTCCTATATTATAGAGTTCTTAAACTCTTATTCTAGTAAGAATAGTATTTACTCTTACCTTTAAGACATCTAGTTACTAACTAATTAGTATGTTATTACTATTCCTTAGTTCCTTATAAGAGGTTAACATATAGCCTAGTATCCTATAGTTATAATATTTAGGGGTAGTTATAATATTACCCTATTATAGGGTGCTTACTCTATAGTTAGCTATTTATCCTCTACCTCTTAATACCCCCTATATACTAAACCTAGAGGATAATATAGAGGCAGAGGAGGCCTAGCTATATACTTAAGATATTAATCTCTAGAATAGTAGAGGGTATTATTTTACATCTATGTCTTCTCTTAGTTATTTCTAGTAGTTATTCTATAAAGGGTTACTATATAACTTATAATTTAACTCCTAATATCTTTAGGCTTCTTATACTACTTAGTATAGGGTTTTAATTTCTACCTTCTAATAGATTAGCTCTTCTTAGAGTACTATAAGAAGTCTAAAAAAGAAGTTAAATACTTGTTTTTTATCTTCCTTAATCTTATTCCTAAGTATACTATAAATTACTAACTATTCTATAAAAAAGACTATAGGGGAATCTCCTATTTTCTTCCTTATACTAAAAAGAGTATAATAGTATTCTCTTTCCTAGGCTATAGGGTTAATATATATTTAGTAGATAAACATAAGGAAGTTATCTTAATTTATATCCTTATCTAGGCCTATATAGTAGTTTCTCTATTAAGTTTATATTAATACTATTACTTTAGATAGAGCCTATATAATCTTATACCCTATAGAGGCTTCTACCTTTAGATTATTTACCTCCTTAATAGCCTTTATCTAATTATTTATTTAGGCTATTATAGCGTCTTTATTAAGTACCTTATAATTATAGTTTAGGGGTTTTTTATATTCTTTTAGTTAGTCCTTTATTAATATATATTTAGTAAGTATTTAGAGTAGTTCCTAATTCTATCTTTATATTTCTATATTTTAACATTATATTTTAGCCTACTATATTTAGAATATTTATAGGATGCTAACTAGACTTAGTTCCTATCCTAAGTCCTCTTATAGCCTATATATCTAACCTCTTTCTACTAATAGGGATACTAATCCTTTACTATACGTTTAGTATTAGGTATAACCCCTAAAGACATCCCTTACTAGTTTATAGTACTAATATATTAACCTATATTTAGCTTCCTACTACCCCTCTCTAATAAGGTTATTAAGATCTATATTATAGGGGTAAGGTAATACCTAGTAGTTACCTATAGGAGTAGTTAGTAGTACTAAGTTATAGGTTTTAAGTAGCTATAGCTTATTATAGCTTTTATCTTACCTAAGGATTACTAAATGTTTACTATCTAACTAGTAACCTAATATTCTATCCTATACTAGTTATCTTAGTCTATAGAGCTTAAAGAATTATAAGGGTATAGCTATAGGCTATAACTAGGAAGGGTATAAAAGGTAGGTCTAGTTAAGTATAAAGACTTTAAGCTAAAGATTCTAAGTTCCTAACTTCAGCCTTAAGCCTTAAGTCGGCAAGGCTTAGCCAACCCTTAGCTAAGGAACACCCAAAGTACTCCCGTCAGGCCATATATCCTATTGGCGCATGGCCCCCTTACATTCTTCTAGTAGCTTACTACTAGCTTAGGTCCTAAAGATGCTAAACAACCTAATTAAATTTAATTTATAGTCTAATCTTATTTTAAATTATATTATATAATATTAGAATAGCTCTCTAATAATACTTCTTAGGTATATAAAGTAGCTAAAAAAAGAAATTATAGTAGTAACCTATAACTAGGTTTTACTATAGGTATAGATAACTAAGTATTAAGAGGTAAATAAGTATATAAGCTGCTATTACTATATAAAAAAAAACAGCTTTAGAAAGGTAGAATACTTATAATTAGTTAGGTAAAAGATTTAAAGTCTTAAATAGATATAATAGAGTAGTTATAGGTAGAAATAGGTTAGAGTAGTAGTTATATAAGAAGGATAGAAACATGTATATAATGATATAGTATCTATAGAGAGACTAGCTATAATACTTATATATGTTAGAAAGTTAAATCTACCTCTAAAGAAGAGGATTCTAAATAGTTTAAATTAATTTAAGGTGTTATAGTTAATTTCTCTTATACTCTATTATATAAGGAGGAAAAAGTAACCTAGTTGCTTATGTGACCTAGTTGCTTATAAACTATATTACTATAGCTATATTTAATAAAAGTAACTTAATAAGTAAGATACTTAGCCCTAGCTAAGTAGTAGGATCTTATAATAAGGGTAATAGTATAAACGTAAACTTAGGATTATAACCTATTTTACTAGGAGGTTAATTAACTACTAAGTACCTAGGTAATACCTAGCGTTTTAGTATAACCCTAGAAGCCTAAAATAACGTGTGGCTATATAATTAAATTACTAATCTACTCTATATAGAATAAGGCTAAATAATAAGAATAAGCTAATATTAATAAATCCTCTAGAGAGGCTAGGTATAGTTATATATATACTAACCTACTAGCCTAGAGCTAGATATTATCCTATAGCCTTAGGGGGTAACTCTCTACCTATAAGATAAGTACTCTTCTTAGTTTTTTATTAGAGTAATAAATAAGACCTAAATAACTTTTTTAATACCTTTTTTTATAATAGAGAGGAGGCTATTAATAAGGTAAGTAATAGGTATTATATACTATACTTAGTTATTTATATAGTTATATATTAGATAACCCTATATTATCTAACTAAAATACTAAATAACTATAGATATTATTATAATAATCTACTATATACTCCTAAGTTATAAAAAGAGCTGCTTTAGATGCTAAATAATATCTAATAGCTACTTAGGAAAGTAATAGACTTAGAAATTAGTAAACTTTAGCGTCTTAAGGCTCTTAAAGTAATTAATAGATTATCTATCCTACTAGGAATAAAGCCCCTACTACTTAAGTAGGTTTAGACATATAAGTAGGATCTAAAAGGCTTTCTTAATTACTATAAGGCCTAAGTTATTATATAAGGGGATCTCTAAGTAACTAATCCCCTCCTTAAGATATATATAGTAATACTTATAGTATAAACTTTTTATATTATAATAGTAATTACTATATAATTTAACCTTAAGGTTAAGTAATTTAACGTTAAGGTTAAGTAATTTAACGTTAAGGTTATATTCCTTAATACTAAATAAGACCCTTTAGGTAAAATAATATACTATAACCTATTAGAGGGATACTAATAAGAAGGTAAATATATAATAATAGTATATATACTTTATAGCTTAAGGGATACACCCCTTCTATAGTTTAAGGAATTCTTTAGGATCCTTAAACAACTAGGCCTTTACCTATATAAGGAGGACCCTTACCTCTTTATTTCTAATAATAATAATATATACGTCCTCTTTTAAATTAATAACATCCTTATTATATACCTACTATTAAGAATAGAAAAGGGAATAAAGGTTATTATAAGCCTTAAAGAGACGTATAAGATAAAGGATATAGGTAATATAGAGTAGTATCTAGGTATTAGGATAGTCTAAGACTATCCTAATAGAAAGATATACCTCTATTATAACTAATATATCTATAACATAGCTATTAAGTTTAAATATAATAATATAGTATAACTAGTAATACCTTTACTAATAACTAAATTCTTCCTAAATAAGGGTACTACTTTACTAAATAAGGTAAAAACCTTCTAAGAGATAGTAGGATTAATACTATATATAGTAATAATAATCTAACTTAATATTACGTTTACTTACTTATTACTATTAAAGTTCCTAATAAATCTAAGCCTATAATATATTTAGGTAGTAAGATAGTATAACATAGTCTATAAGTAAATAGTCTATATAAGTAAATAGTCTACTTTTATATAATTTAGAATAGATACTCCCTTTTCCTACTTTCCTCTACCTATAAGTATAGTATAATAATTAAACAAAAGTAATTTAGTTCTAGTACTTAATATACTTAAAGTAAACCTAAACTTAACTATATAAAAGGCTATATCTATCTATAATATATCCTATTTAACACTCTATTAATAATAATATAGCTAACCTATATAATATAATATCTAACTACCCTACTAGAATCTAACCTTATATAAAGAGGAGACTATTATTTAATATATTATTTACCTAGATTTATAAGTATTTTTACTAAGCTTAAGTACTATTTAAGAAATAGCTAATTAACTACTTTATAACTATAGTATATAACATATAAGAACAAACTAGGCCTTAAACTTTATATAATAACAACCTAAGCTTAAGATGTATTTTAATTAAAGAATTAACTATTAGAGGGTTCTCTATAAAGATCCTAATATATATTACGTATAGTTTTCCCTTATATAAAATATAATTATAAAGTATAAGGTAGATAATAATAATATCTATAACTTTAATAAGACTAGGTTTATAATAGGTAAGATGTCTTTAGAAATAGTTATTATAGCCTCTAAATAACATAGTAAGCTAAGAGGAGTATAATAAGGGAATTAGGAATAGGTTATAGTAATCTAGGGTATTAGGTTATATAGCTATTTTATCCTACTATATATTATCTTTATAGGTAAGGTTTATTTTAACTCTTAGATATATAATAGCCCCCTCCTACCTAACTAGGTAATTATACTCTTAGAAAATAGTTAGATAATAAATAAGAAAGGCGTAGAATAAGTAAAGTACTTTAATTTCTATATAAGAAGTTATATAAAGGGTACTTACTACCTTTTTATCCTTAATAGCTATAAAAGCTACTATTTTATTAATTTTAAGCTATACTATAAGAAGTATAATATTATTATACTTTATATACTACCTTATTTATTATATAAGCTTTAGCCTCTTAATATTAGGTATTTTAGTCTATTAAAATAGGTATATAGCTATAAAATTAAGGTCTTTATATAGGTATATATTACGTATATTATAAAGGAAGACTTCCTCCTAGCCTTTTATAAGGCGTATAATAAGGTAATAATAATATTAAACATTTAAGTAGGCTTTAGAGTAACTAGCCTTATTCTATATAACCTAGAATATATAATTTTATAGCTAGATATAAAGCTTTATATACTAATACTACTAGGTTCTTCTACTAGCCTACTAGCACCTTAGGTTCTAAAGACACTAAATAACCTAATTAAATTTACTTTATAGTCTAATTTTATTATAAATTATATTATATAATACTAGAATAACTCCCTAATATTAATTATTAGGTATATATAGTAGCTAAAGAAAGGGATTATAGTAGTTATATATAACTAGGTTTTACTATAGGTATAGATAACTAAGTATTAAGAGGTAAATAAGTAACTAAGCTGTTATTACTATATAAAAAAAACATAGATTTAGAAAGGTAGAATACTTATAATTAATTAGGTATAGGATATAAAGTCTTAACTAGATATAATAGAGTAGTTATAAGTAGAAATAGGTTAGAGTAGTAGTTATATAAGGAGGATAAAATTATATACATAATAATATAGTATCTATAGAGAGACTAGTTATAATACTTATATATATTAGAAAGTTAAATCTACTTCTAAAAAAGAGGATTCTAAATAATTTTAATTAATTATAAGGTATTATAGTTAATTTCTCTTACATATTATTATATAAACATAGTAAAAGTAGACTATTTACTTATATAGACTATTTACTTATAGACTATATTAGTAGGTATCTCTTTTATACCCTCTACCTATTAATCTATTTTAGTATCTAAGGAGGAATTTAGCTTCTAGCTATAAGTAACGCCTTATTTAAAGATAACGTTATTACCTATAAATCCTTATAAGGATATATTATATTTCTATTTAGAGGACTAATATAATAGAAGGCTATATAATTAGTAACTATAACTATATTAATAACTAAGGTAGAGCTTCTTACCCTTAAGTATATAATAAAGAAGCTAATAGTACTTTAACATCTCTTTTAAGAGATTTCTTTAGATCTTAGAGATAACATCTAGAAAGTATATTATAATAATTAGTAAATAATACGCCTTATTATAAGGGAAGGAGAAAGGATTACTATATAACTCTACTATATTAATATCTAAAATATATAGTTATAAGAAGTATATATAGATAGTAAAGTTAATATAGTCTATCTTCCTATAAGTAAAATACCTACTAATAGATTAATAAAGAATCTTTTGTTAGCTAAATTTAAGTACTTTAGAGCTATACTTAATCTATAAGACGTATAGTATATAGCTAGATAGAAAGAGGAAATAATAAGTAAGGGGCTAAAATAAGTTTAAAATTAAAAAACAGCCTAAGGGCTAGGAAGCCTAAAAGATAAGTAAAATAAGTAATAGCCTACTAGCTAGGAAGTATTAGTTATCCCTATAGAGGAGGGTAGCTATATATATATTAAGAAGAATATAAAACGTAGTATAAGTCCTAAGGTTAGGGATAATCTTACTAATAAAGGTATTAATATTAGAATATACTATATATACCTAAAAGGTAATAATACTAATAGGGTATAAGGTAGGAGTTTTATAAGGTATACCTTTATAAGATAGGCCTACCTTACTACTTACTTTACTATACTCCTCCTTTTTATCCTCCTCCTCCTCCTTAAGCTAAGAGGGTATAGTAGCCCCCCTTACCTATAATAGTAAAGGTAGGACTACTTATACTATATACTAGAGTATAGTAAGTCTTTATATTATAATAATATTAGTATAATAGAAGGTAAGGATATAAAATAATAGATATATATACCTTCTTTAGTATTATTAGTACTAACTAAGTAGCTAGGAGGGTATTAGCTAGGCCTATAAAGGCTAGTATAAGTAGCATATAATAGTACTATAGTAATATATACTAATAGTATTTACCTTTAGTTTCTAGGAGGTATATACTATCTATCTGTTTTATAAGGGTGCTATAGAAATAATAGTTATAAGGACTAATAATAGGTACCCTAGCTACTAACACCCCTTACCTTAGATACTTAGGGGCTATAACAAAAATATTATTACTACTATTACCCTCCTTTATAATACTCTTAAGATTAGGGAAGGGAGGGAGTACCTCCTAGAGTAAGCTATAAAGGGAGAGTAACTCTATATTACCTAATCTATCCTCTATAAAACGTAATAAGTTAGTACTAAGGAATAAAAAGTAACTATAAAAGGTATATAACTTACTAAGTATTAATAAAGAAGAGACTTTATTACTACCCCTTAGGCTATACTACCTAGTACCTTTAGAGCTATCCTTAGATAGAGTTAGATACTAATACTAAGGATACTTTTTATTTACTATTAATTAGGACTATAATACTTATTAGATATAAGGAGGAATATATACTAAACGCCTAGATAGTATAATACTAAAAGGTCTCTTTAGTCTTAGACTATAACTATTAGGAAGGAGAGGCTATATATTTAATTAGAAACATAACTAATTACTAGAATAGAGGGGGTAAGACTTATAGATATCCTTAAGGGTATCCTACTCCTTTAAGACCTTAGAGGGATAACCCCCCTCCTCCTAAATACTAAATATAGGTAAGGATAGGTATAGTAGTAAGGCTACTAACGCTAGTAAGCTATTAGATATAAGACCTAGGTAACTATAACGCTTAAAAGCTACTATAGTATATATATAGGCCTTACCTATAGAGATAGTTTTATAAGGTATCTAAAATAAGAAAAGAGTTAGTAAATAATATATAATTATAAGTAATAAGAAAGGTAAAAGAACTATATATAAATATAGTATTTCTTATTAACTTATAGTTATAATTATTATTAATAAGGAAGAAAAGAGAAAAAGAAAAAGGTAATATAGGGTAATATAGGGGATATCTATAGTTATAAATAACCTATATAGCTGTTACCTTACTAACTAACTATAAGAATAGCCTTACTAACTATAAGCTATAAAACTAGGTTAACTAGATATTACGTAATAATATCCTATATATAATATTTTCCCTTTATAATTAATTATTTTTAGGTAGTATAGTATAGGTAATAATAACCCTAGCTATTACTACCTAAGGGGGTGTGTTATATAGATAGACTATCCTACTAGAGTAAGTACTACTAACTAATACTACCTTCTATACTAATATTATATAAGATTTTAGAATAACCCTATATTTAGTAATAAGGTTAGGCTATACTTACTTAAAAAGAAATAAGCTACTTTTAACTATATAAATTACCCCCTTAAAGATCCTACTTTATAATACTTAGTTAGGATTATTACTACTACTATAGCTACCCTCTTAGTATTACTTAATAATACTAAGAGACATTCTAAATAGCTATTTATATAGTATAGTTAATATAAATTAGGATAAAAAAGAGATACTACTAAAGTTTAGGCTATACTTCTATAAAGGGGTAATCTTATAGGCTAATACTAAAGAAAGACTAGTAGCCTTAAAGGTAATAAGGGTAAAGGTAATAATAGCTAGTAGTAAGAAGCTAGGTAGGAGTAAGGTAGTAAAGAGGAGTACTTTAAGTACCTTCCTCTTTACTACCTTAGACAGCTTTATAATAAGGGCTAGCCTATTTAAAATGTTTAGGGGGAGAAGGGTTAGGAGTAGCCTCCTAGGCTATAGGGGGGTAGCCTAAGAGGTATAAGGGGTAGCTATTATACTAGCCTATAGTATAGCCTTAGGCTAGGGTAGTAAACTTACTACTAGTAGCTAGGATTTAGTAATCTTTAACCTACTACTAGTAGAGGGTACTTACTTAAGGACCTATATTAGGGATATCCTATAGGGGTACTAAAAAAAGCTATATACTATAGTACTAAAGAGGGGGTTTTAAGTCTTAGGGGTTTAGTACTATACTAAGATACCTCCTCTTCTATTACTAGGTAGGGGTTCTTAAGGGGATAATAGTAATAATTAAGTATTAGATAGGGTGTTTAGTAAGCTTAATAGCTAGGTATATAATAGCTAGAAGGGTACTAATAAAGGGGAGGAGGATAAGGATAATAATAATAATAAGAATAAAAATAAGGATATAAAAGGTAATAGTAATAATAATAATAATAGTAATAGTAATAATAATAAAAATAATAATAATAAAAATAATAATAATAAAGATAATAATAATAAAAATAATAATAATAAAGATAATAAAAATAATAATAATAATATAAATATAGGTAGTAGTATTAATAGTAGCCTCCTTACTACTACTAATACTACTACTATTACTACTATTATAACTACTTTTAGGGGAGGCTTTAGACCTAAGTAGTAAAGTTACTATAGGTATATTATTAGTAATACTAACCTAAAGTTACTTTAGGAGGCTTAGGCCTTAAGGAAGTAAAAGGAGTACCTTAAGAACTAAGTCTATTTATAGAATCCTTAGTTTACTATACTAAATACTAGTAAACTAACTATTATACCCTAATATACCTTAATAACCTTACTTTTAGTCTAACTAATATAACTAGCTACTAGGCTAACTAGCCTATTAATAAAAATAACTAGCTAGGGTACTTATTAGTTTATCCTTCTACTATATACTACTAGTAAGGCTAACTAATAGTAAGGGCTAAAGCTAAGTAATAACCTAACTACTAATAATATAAGTAACCTATAAATAATAAGTACTATAGGCTACTACTAATAAGTTAGCTAGTAGCTAATAAGTATTATAAGATAAGCTATTACTACTTACTAATAAGTTAGCTAGCTAGCTACTAATAAGTTAGGTAACCTACTAATAATAGATACTATAGGCTACTATTAGATAAGTTAGCTAATAGCTAATAAGTCCTATAGGCTACTACTACCTACCTACTAATAAGTTAGGTAGGTAGCCCTAGCCTTACTAATACGTTAGGTAGACCTACTAATAAGTACTATAGGCTGCTATAGATAAGTTAGACTAGCGGCTAATAAGTACTATAAGCTGTAACTAACAGGTCGGCTAGTAAGTTAGGTAACCTACTAATAAGTACTGCTTGTAAATTTTAGTTAGCCGCTACGACCCCTAGCAGCTCTGCCGGCCCTACTGCCCCCCTATAGGAAAGCACTCACCCCCTACAGAAGGACTCATTAGGGGCTGTATTAGGGTAAGGGCTAGATTAATATTAGATAACCTAGTTACCCTCCCTCTATTATAATAAAAGGGAAGGTAGTAATATATAGTAAATAATAACTCTAGTAATAGACTTATTTTAGTCTAGGTATAAATTAATATTTATAATATAAACCTTAAAAAAAGGTACCTCTAAATAGCCCTAACTAAAGGCTATTTATTAGTATTACTTTTATTATTATACGCTATTATAGTAGTTATTACTTTAAGAAGTAGAAAGTTAACTATTTATATTACTATATAAAAGTAATACTATTTATAGTATAGACTGGCAACCCTTTTTCTAGCTGGTAACCCCTTTATTTCACCCCCTCTTTAAGAGGGGGCTTTTAGTGGAGAAGAATGCTAACTAAAGCGCCCGGGTAATGACATTTTGCTGCTGTGGGCCTAAGTGTATATCCTAACTGGCACGCTTTAACATTAGCCAGCACCGACCTAGAATTAAACCCTTAACCTCTGTGACTAGTAGAGATACTCTTGAGCTATTGATAGCTGATAATAATCCGACCGGATAACTATCGCATAATTATCATAGGGCGCTAACAGTGACGCTCTGGGCAATAGACCTTCCGGATGATATGGCCGGTCCCAACCGCTGTGCCATGTCGCCAAAGATCCGCCAATGCGATAGGGTTTATCTATCGCATCGCTGTTAATATACCCTGTCTCTAGGCGCTAATTGAGCTAGGGGAATTGCGCTGTTACAGAGGTATACTGTATACAAATGCACATGCTGGGATTACATCTGGCATTACTGTAGAAAAAGAATACAACCCACGTACGTGTACTGGGGCCTCGCCCATCTAGCGTCCTTCCAATAGAGGCTAATTCTAGCTCGCATGCATAACCTTGGTCGCGACGTGCTCGCATAGCTCAGTGATGCTACGGTTCTTCAAGATCTCAAACACGGGAACCTCGACATGCAGCTCTTTCATGAACCAGTAGCGTATCTCGACCGCGATGAGCGAGTCCACACCCACAACGTACGCCGGTTTACCGACGTCAATATCGTCGCTTGACGTAGAAAGCGACTTAGCTAGCTTCGACACCAAGCCCGCTGTCACAATTTCCGTTGCCTTGTCTAGGTCGGCCGCTGCCTTAACGGCGTTAAGCCGATCAATATCATCAGACGAGCTTTTGTTTTGTCCCTGATTGTTGGCAGCGGCGCTTCTGTCCGTCTCGCCAATCCTCCGGAGATTGCTAAACATGGGCTTGTGCATCCAGTCTAGCAGACCTTCCGTCGTCAGACGAGCCAGCTCCGCGGGGCTCTCGACCATGCTTATGATTTGTGCAGCCCCAAAGGCGGTGCAGTCGTAGTTCGGGTCGCACACCATGTCCATTAAGGCCATAAGTTGTGTCTGCATGAGTCCGTTACTGCTGGCCCGAAGGCCCAGCGTGACGGAATCGTAGTTTGTGATAGCCCACCCGGCCTCCGCTACAAGGACGAGGTCGATAGATACAGCCTTAAGATTGTCAGCGACGCGGTGCCGCGCTAGGCCGTCCTCAAAAGCATTGCCCGCTGCGTAGTTAGCCTGCCCACGGTTGCCCATAACGCCGCAGAAGGAGGAGAGGAGGACGAAAAAATCCAAATTCCGCGGCAGGAGCTGATGCAGGTTCCACGAGCCTGCGCACTTGGGGTCGAGGGCCTCGTGGAATGCTAACGACGACATCTTGGTGAGCATCTCGTCCCGCAGGGCCATGGCACTCTGGATGCAGCCCCTGATGGGAGGCAGCTGCTTCCGTGCCTGGGTCAGAATGCCCTCGAGCGACGCACGATCGGAAACGTCGCAGGCATGGGCTAGGACCGTAACCCCGGATGATTCCAATTCCTCCAAGAATTTGAGCACCTCTGGTCTTTTAGAAGGCCCCCGCGATGACAAAAGCACAAAATTACGGGCTCCACGGGTGACCATCCACCGAGTAATTTCACGCCCAAGACCACCCAAGCCACCACTGATCACGTAAGTTGCGTTTACGTTAAAACTGTAACGTTCCCGTCGCTGTAAGGGCAGGTATTCCACCTCGTTGTCACAGGTGAAGTCGATGACAACCTTTCCGGTGTTTTTCCCTCCTTGCAGGAAGCGCATGGCATCTTCTAGCCTCGAAGGCGGGAAGACATGCAATGGCCTCGGTTCATGGAGCCCGGGGTTCTCCTCAAAGAGCCGCACAACATCCTTGAGGATCTTCTTCATCAGGGCCTTGCCCTCCTTGTGCACGACAACCAAGTCGACTGCAGAGAAGGTGACGTTCTTGTCAAAGGGCCCCATCGGCAGCATGTTGTTAGCAATGATGTCCGCCTTGCCTATGTCCACAAAGCGTCCGAACGGCGCAATACACTCCCAAGACCGGAGCAGCAGCTCGCCGCCCAGGGAGTTCAACAAGACATCAACACCACGTCCACCGGTAGCGAAGAGGAGCTCTTGAGCAAAGCTGTCGTTACGACTGTTGAAGATGTGGTCGTCCGGCACGCCGTATAGCTCCTTAACCAGCTCACGCTTGCTCTCGCTGCCGACAGTTACAAAGACCTCGGCCTTTCGCAGCTTGGCCAGCTGCACAGCCGCCTGTCCAACGCCTCCGGCAGCCGCGTGGATGAGGACCGTCTCACCGGCACTCAGCCGCGCGATGTAATCGAGAGAATAGACTACCGTCGACCATACAGCAGGGATCGCCGCGGCGACGTTAAACGACATGCCCCTGGGCAGCTTCTCAGTCTGCAACTCCGGGCACCGCACAAATGTGCCATAACCGCCGCCGTCTGAGCTGCAGTAAAGCACGGCGTCGCCAGGACTAAGCTCGCTGCCGCGCGCAACGCGGGAAACCACGCCAGCGCCATCGAAGCCAAAGCTTTGTCCAGGGATTTGCCCGAGGGCGATCATGACATCCTTGAAATTCATGCTGGTGGCCTTTACCTCGATCTCGACCTCGCCGCCCCTCAGCTCGCTACACCCGTTAGGGTCCTCGGCGAAGTATAGCGTGTCGAGCAAGCCGGGTGTCTCAATGCTGCTGCGGAAGCGCGGCTTGTTTCTGCTACCGTTGACGTCTTGGCCGAACCGGTAAGTCCGGGCTTGTTGCACCTCCCATCGCGCCGAAAGTGTGTCCTTCATACCCGGTGCCAGCGTAAGGCGAGGGATGCAGAGGACGCCGTCCTTTTCCGAGAATTCGGACTCGTTCTCGGCGTTTGGAGACCGGGCAACTTCGAGCTGTTGTATGACGCGAAGGACGTGTTGAACAAGGGGAACGGCCTTGGAAGGACTCCCGGGACGTTCTGATACGCTGAGGGTGATGAAGCCTTGATCGCCTCTCTCGGAACAGACACTCCTTCCAAACCCAGCGACAGCCTCGGCCCACGGATTCGAGGCCTCTGGGGCCGCTCCATACGTCAACCAGACCATGAACCTGCTGCCGAGACACAGCGTCTTGATGGCGGAGAAATGCGCGTCGGACCTCGATTCTAGAAGAGGACGTTCCAGGTCGATTAGATTGACTATAACCTCGTCCTGGATCTGCTGGGTGTTCAGGGTTACGGCATCCTCGATCACGCAAAGTACGACAACGCCCGTCGTGATTTCTCTCGCAATGCGGTCCTGCAGAGCTTCGGCTATTAATCTCTGGAGCGGCGAGTTGGGGTCAAAGATTATCCGGTACGGGTTCACTCCGACTGGATGTGTTGGTAACGAGGTGTCGCACAACTTTTCTTCATCTGGTCGTGCGCTAACGATGATGGAAACCCGATGATGCGGCTTCTCTTCATGGTCACGAAACACCATCTGAACACCCGGAAATCCGGCCTCTCGGAGAACTGTATCCCACTGCGGCTCGGTCAGGAGAGGACCCTGGTCCTTGTATTCGTCGTTGGTTGCCCACCACTGGCCTTCGCGTAGCCACCATCCTGGGAGAAGACCAAAGATGAGACCGTCGCGGACATTGTCCAGGTTAACCGCCTCGCCCAGGAGGAGCACGCCGCCGGGGCGGAGGAGTCCTTTAACGTAGCGAAGCGTCTGGACCAGATCCTTTGTGGCATGGAGCACATTTCCGGCCACGACAACGTCATACATTCCATCAGAGTAGCCCTGGCTTGTAGGGGTCTGCTCTAAATCCAACTTCTGGAACTTCATGTAGTCCCCAACAAATGAAAAGCGTTCACGGGCTTTTTCAAAGAAACCAGCAGATACGTCTGTGTAGACATACTCGCCAAAGCTTGGTCGCTGTTAGTGGGGGGATCATTCGAAGCCGACCCTGAGTGAACTCACCGCACAGGCACCGGAGCACCTCCTTCTTCACCCGGGGCTAAATAAGGCATGATTCGACCCGTGAAGCTACCTGTGCCAGCGCCAACCTCCAACAGGCGGAGCTTAGGGTTTTTGTGGGCCAGGATGTCGATGTAGGCTCCCATCTTACTGTTGTTTGTCGCAAATACATCACAATGATAGAACTCTGCCCAACGTTGGTAGGTCAGCACTCTGACGTCTACTGACCAACTTTGTATATGATACAGTCGTCTTGGAGTAAAGGAAATTTCAACTGACCATCAGCAAGATTGCCTTCGAAGATTACCTGCAGCGCGTTTTCCGATCCCTTCAGGATCTGGTACAGGTGCTGGCCAACCTTCTTTGTGAGCCTCTGTGTGGGTTCGTAGTCAGCATCTTTTAATACGTCCTCCATGTTCAAGTGGCCGAGTCCGCGGGACTCGAGCGTCCATTGGCTCCGTTCCTGGCGTATGCGGCGCATCCATTTTACGTAACGGCCGAGGTGGTCTTCGAACTGCATAGGTGGTGCCGTTTCCTTGTCTATAGCGTCGAGAGCAAGCTCGATGTAATGCAGCGCGATGGCGTCAGCCCGATCGACTTTCTCCTTGGGAGACGAGCTGCAGCGTGGATCTTGCCGGAAGACAGAAGCAAGATAGTCCTGCGCCTCCTCCGATCTCAAGAGAGATAAGTCGGGTTTATAGTCAAGACCGTACAACCATTGTCTTGACTCTGGTGCGGACGCGGCTGTGCCCTCTGAACTGGCAAGACTCGTAATGGCTGTTCCGCGCTGTCCCTCAAGGATGACGACGGGCTCTTCGCTTCCCTCGAGCGTCACCAGCGTCCGGCATTCGGCCTCGCGGAAGTATCGCATAGTCTCCTTTGTTGCGGCCCGCACCTGAGGGTTTCCCTCTGCAGTAAATAGTTTGTGCGAAACCCAGAGTTTGCGCAGATGAGAGAACATCATAGTGGGCACGGCGTTCCAGCCGCCTTGGGACAGGGCCACCATTTGGAGATGACATATCGCGTCGAGAGTGGTCGGGTGGATCACGCAAGGGTCCTCTGCAGCGTACGTCATCTTGTCCGCAAAGTCTCGCAACCGCAATGTGGCCGTCGCGTGTCCCTCTCTGTCGTATGAGATGTCACCGAGGCACTGAAAATAAGGACCGTAGTCAAAGCCCGACAGCTCTGACATGTGTTTATACACCTGGCTGGGATGAACTACTAGCCGGCACTTGTCGGTGACAGCCCGGACCTGGTTCCTGACAGACGCGGCGATGCGAGCACGGCGAGCCTCGGATCTGGCCACTTGTTCGGCCTCAGTTCCTTGCTGAGGGTCAATCTCCACCTGGATGCTGCCGTGCGCGCACTCGATCCAGTCGTCATTGTTGATGCCGAAGACGCGCCAGTCGTAGCAGAATTGCTGGCTGCCCGAGTTGGTCGTCTGTCGGCGTGGCTGCAGCACGATCTTGGCCTCCGAGCCACGCTCCGTGTCGTTGGCGTCGATGGACCGGAGGAAGCGGACGTTATCTAGCCGGTAGCCTCTGATCCGGTCTTCAACTGAGGCGGATGCCAGCTGGCGTGCTGCCTCGATAGCCATCACCAGCATTCCGGAGCCCGGGTAGAGCGGAGAACCGTTGAGAGCGTGGTCCAGAATCCAGGGGTTCTCATGGTGCCTGATTAGATGACGCCAGCTCGCCTCTCCGCTGTTCCAGTCTCGCTCCCGGGCGCCGAGGAGGGCATGCCGACGATGCTGACGCATTGCAAAGTTACGACTCAGTCGACTCTCTTCCCACAGCTCCCGAGGCCGGGCGAAGGGATAAGAAGGTAGGTCCAGGACATGCTTAGGCTTGCGACTGGCCTGCATGACGTCCTGGTTGAGCCTGTCTAAATCCACGGCAACCCCGGAGGCCCAAATAGTACCAACAGCCTCCAGGATGGATCGTTCATCGGCGGCGTCTTTCTTCAATATGCAGGTATATCGCCACTTGTCCTTGAGGGTCTTTGTGAAAAGCTGAGTCATCGTCTCCTGGACCGGCCGTCGCAAGGCACCCTGGGGTCCCATTTCCACGAAGAAAAGAGGCGCGCCCCGGGACTGGTCTTTCACCATGGCTTCCAGAGCATCTGAGAACAAGACGGGCGAGACCAGGTTCTTCACCCAGTATGCAGGCTCGGTCAAGGTAGACAGGGTGTCCAGCCTTTCGCCGTTGGTTGATGAATAGAACCTGATGCCAGAAGAACCGTCGTCTGAACCTTTCACTATCTCGGAATTAGGCTTGGAGATATCCCGGATGAGGTTATGGTAGTCTGTGGCCACAACTTCCATGAAGCGAGAGTGGTATGCAACCTTGACCGACAACTTGCGTGCGAAGATATGCGCCTTATCCAGAGTCTCGGCGATGGCGTCGATGTCGTCAACGGGCCCAGACAAGGTAACGTTGGAAGGACTATTGACACAGGCGACTGACACACCATGTGAGAGATATTTGAGGACCGCTTCCCGACTCAAACCGACTGCCATCATCGTTGTCTTGCCTCGAGTGGAATCGGAAGAGACTCTTCGAGATACGATGCCCCGAAAGTAAGCAATCTTCCATGCCGACTTACGATCCAAGCCTCCCGCGCAGTACGCCGCGGCTACTTCGCCTGACGAATGACCGCACACTGACTGCGGGACGATACTCCAAGACCTGAACAAGTCGACCATCGCTACTTGCAGAGCCGTACATAGGGGCTGCGACAGGTTTGCCTCGTTGATATTGGAAGACTCCGGAAGCGCACTCAATTCCTCCATAATGGACCAGCCACATCCGAGCGAACGCAGGAACTCATCACACATATGAAGGTTCTGCCTGAACACGTAGTATCGCATCAGTCCAACGCCCATGCGCGCATACTGGGCCCCCTGGCCAGTGAATATGAAGACCAGGTTGGGTGTCTTGGACGGAAGCGCGTGGTGGACAGGAGATAGGATGTCGACGACGCCCTTTCGAATTTGGGCTTCCGACGTCGCCACAGCAAAGACACGCCAGGACATGGGGCTGCGGCGGGAGAGTGTGTGGGCTACGTCCACCAAGAACTCATTGTCAACGTGGTTGCTGAGTTGAGGGGGGTACGACTCTAGATAACTCTGCAATGCCGTTGCTTGTCGTTGTGGTCCGGCCTCGTCAGCTGCCGCGAACGTCAACAGCACAGGTGGTATATTGTTACTGGCATCGTCGTGAACAGAGCTGGAGCAATTTGTTCTACTGAATCCATTGGTACCATTGTCGATAGCGTGTCCGTTTATGTCATTCGTCCCGTTTGTATGCTCGGCTGCACCATTGGTAAAACCGCTACGGCAGACGAGACCGGTGGCGGCAGTGCAGCCCTGGAGGCCGTGCATCTGCAAGTAACTGCAAGCATCGTCCAGAACAACATGAGCATTAGACCCACCGTATCCAAAAGAGCTGACAGACGCGCGACGGAACCCAGATGTTGGCTTCTGCCAGGTCAAAGGTCGAGCCGGGAAATGAATCCCAGACACACTAGCCTGAATAGCGGGGTTGGCTTCTTCGAAGTCGGCGATGGGCGGGATGACGCCTCTTTCCAAGGTCAGAACTGTCTTGAGCAGACCTGCAAGGCCGCTCGCGCCTTCCAGGTGGCCAATGTTGGATTTGACTGATCCGACCACCAGAGGCTCGTTCCTCATCGCTGTCTTGAAGACTTGGCTGATTGCGGCGGCCTCTAGGGGGTCTCCGACGGGTGTTCCAGTGCCGTGAGCCTCGACGTAGCCAGTGTCGTCGAGGCTCAAGCCCGCTGCCTCGTATGTGCTCCGGATCAGGTCTGCCTGGGCCTGCGAGCTTGGCTGTGTGATGCTTGGTGTGCGGCCGTCCTGATTGACACCTGTTGCGCGGATAACAGCGCGTATTGGGTTGCCGGCCTCTAAAGCCTTATGTAGGGGCTTAAGCAGCACAAAGGCATAGCCCTCGCCGCGGCCGTAGCCGTTGCCCTTCTTATCAAAACTGTATGAGCGTCCGTCAGGCGAGAGGAATCCGGCATTGCTGAGGGGGAGACTCATGCATTCCGGCGTGATGTACGTATTAGACCCGCACACCAAGCTCATGTCTGACTCACCAGCCAGAATGCTCTGATATGCCAGATGGACGGCATATAGGCCGCTGGAGCACGCTGTGTCTACAGTCAGAGAGGGCCCTCGCAGATCAAAGAAGTGACTGATGCGATTTGAGAGCATGGACGACCCGGAGGCGGTTGCCTGGTAGCGCGACTGGAAGGCCGGGTCGCGGGCGACGATGGCATCGCTGTCTCGACCGAAAGATGCGCAGAACACAGAGGTTTTCGAGCCCGCCGCACATTCCATTGCGATGCCAGCTTCAAATTACATGGTCAGCTGTCTACTTCTTTTTCCATTGGAACCCATGGCAATTAAGATGATGGCGGCATACCGTTCTCAAACGTGTGATATGCTCCCTCGAGGAGGCCGCGTTGCTGGGGATCCAGAATGGAGGCTTCGGCTGGGGACATGTTGAAGAAGGCGGCATCGAATGCTCGAGGGTCTTCGGCCATGAAACTGGCCTTCCGTACGCGGATCTACATTTGTGTGTTAAAGACCTATTTGAATATTCTGACTTTATCATTGTTATACAGGACACGTACACTATCCAGACGTGCAGGATCAGGATGATAGAAGGCATCAATGTTGAACCGGGATGCGGGCACCTCACAGGACGCGTTAAGCCCATTCTCGAGCATGTCCCAGAAGGCTTGCACCGACGTGGCGTTACCGGGGAACTTGAGGTTCAGACCAATAATAGCTATAGGCTCATGTTGACGATTGCTTTGTTCCATGGTGAGTGACGATATGCCTGGTGCAGCTTGGATTTCTTTGTCTGCTTAGTGGTCTTGGAAAGTTATGATACGGAAAGGTATAACAGAAAACTTCACAATTTATGGCCTGGAATTGGTTTTAATCATCTACTAGGATAATATACAATCTAGGATAAGGCTTTAACTTCTGCCGGAGATTTCTGGGCATTCCACAATTATGTCAACGATCAAGGCATGTCCAGCACAGAACTGGGGAGTGAGAGTCACGATTAGTATGGACCGTTGAACCTCACACCATGTACTTACCAGGGAGACCTCACTTGACTCATCATGTATACATACCGTATCCTCTCGGCAAATTCGTTTTCCACATTGATTTAGGTTGACGTATCAAGTGCTTCTGTTAGCGTCTGTTAGAGTCTGAAGTCTCGTTTCTGCTCTCTTTTAGGTAGCCACCTTGCCTATTACCGTTAGTCTAGTGGGGAAGTGGAAAACGAATTTGCCGAGAGGATACGGTACAGTGGAGCTTGTTCGTACAGTATGTCCCGCGACTTGAGCACCCCAGCATCGGCAACGGGGCAGGTTGCAGCTGACCTGACGTACCCCCCCCCTTGTTGACCTGACGTAGGCCCACTTTCCAAACTTGCCCGAACTTACGCCGAAGAAGGAGGGTACGTCAGGTCAGCTCTTAATAAGTGGGGTACGCCCCACTTATTATATAGGGGGGGTATAGAGATTAATCTAGGATTATTCCTAAACGCTACTAAATTTACCTTAATAGTAGTAGAATACCTATTAGGTAAATTTAATTTTAAGAAATTACCTTAGTTATTACCTTACCTTTTAAAAAAAAAATATTACTCTTACTTATAGTTACCTTAGTAATTAATTACCCTACCTTTAGTACCTTATAACTAAAAAGATATAGTAGATATAATAGGATTAATTTAGGATTAATCTTAGAATAATCTTTTAGTAAAAGAAGCTTAGTTAGTAGTAAAGTACTCCCTCCTTATGTAATAAGTGGACCTGCTCCACTTATTAGTAGCTGACCTGACGTACCCTCCTTCTTCGGCGTAAGTTCGGGTAAGTTTGGAAAGTGGGCCTACGTCAGGTCAACAAGGGGGGGGGTACGTCAGGTGAGATGTATACCGGCAACGGGGCGTGTGTTCTGTAACTTCTCGTGTTACAACCCGCGGTGGATCAGGGCCGCCGTCCAATGCTATAAAAGCACAATCTGTCACCTGCACATGCCGCGTATTAGTCTGAAGCTGCCACTTACCACTAGGATCGGTTTCCTTTCCCGGGCGAGAACCGACTTTCCCCGACAGCAGCCAATACTAGACACAACACCTATCCCTATAGACACAATGGCTCGATCCACCTTTGGAAACGCTATCTATTTTCCGTTGTTTCTCCGTTGGATATATGACACCCTCGTCCTTGACGTATACTGCCCGCTAGCTTGGGGTTGTTCCAAGAACGCTCTTCAGAGACACTATAGCAAGCCCATTTCAGCAGCTGTCTCCGGGGACCTGAACGGTCGACCTCGTCTTCTCGACATAGGTGTCGGCACCGGGTACTGGGTTGCACATGCGCCACTGGCCCCCAGAACTAGCATCCTCCTGGTCGACATAAACGAAAACCCTCTCATGGAGAGTAAGAAGCGTATTTGCGAGGCACATCCGACAGTGTTGCTAGAAACGGACAAGACGGACATGTTCGATCTCGGAAGCGCTAGGCCCGTTGCATGGGACCCCGCCGGTGGCCGCCCACAGGGTGGTATGAAATTCGATGTCACCTCGTGTATGCTCCTGTTGCACTGTCTGCCCGGCCCGGCCAGCAGCAAGGGCAAGGCCTTGGCTCGCTTGAGTCATGTAATGGAAAAAGACGGCGTCCTTGTCGGGGCGACTGTCCTGGGCAGAGGTGTGAAACATAACGTCTTGGGACAATCCATCATGTTCTGGCACAACCTTCTGGGCATTTTTCACAACTACGAAGACGGCGCCAACGATATTATCGAGCCTTTGAAGTGTGTATTTAGTATCGTGGAGTGGCGTATCGAAGGCACCATACTGCTTTTCGAAGCCAGATCACCAAGACCACAGGATTCGCCTTGAATGACTTTATTGGAAGGTCTCCTGGATAAGAAAAGAACCGTGGCATGTTCCCACTATCTAGTCCGAAGAGAAACAGCCGTCAGGTCTCCAATAGTCTTAGATAACGTATCTTGATAGGATAGAGACTGGTGGATCAGGATTTACAGGCAAAAAGGCATCTAACAACCTACGGTTGCTTAGATATTGCTTACTACGGATTGTCTTACGTTGCATTTATCTATTACAAATGCCCCTAATGGAGTGTGATCGAGTCAGCTTAGAAAGAGTTCGTTTCAATAAGTGCCGAGGTTGCATGGATACAATTCACAGCTTTGCCAAGCACGGCATTTGGGGGTAGCGGTTAACAGGCCGACAGATTGCGGGGCTTTATGGGGCTGTTTCTAAGTCAGCAAAGTACTAACCCACACACTCCTAAGTACCTCTAAGCCATTACTCTATCCTTATATCCTCTAGCTCTTAAGTCTATAGGCTTAACTACCTAGATTCCTATACTATATAGCTAGCTATATATATCTTTTTAAACATAAGAGATCTCTCCTAAGGTTAAAATTACATAGAAAGTTAATTTATACTGTTAAATTTTAGATATACTTAAAGCTAAGAGAGATAGAGCTGTTTTCTTATTTTCCTTAGAAAAGGGGTAGGTAAGTTAGTCTGTGCGGAATTAAGCGAGAGGTACTTAGGCCAGTACTTTGCTGACTTAGGTGTGGTCCCGCAATCTGTCGGCCTGTTAACCGCTACCATCGAGTCAGCTTAGAAAGAGTTCGTTTCAATAAGTGCCGAGGTTGCATGGATATAATTCACAGCTTTGCCAAGCACGGCATTTGGGATAGGACTTTTGACCGCCGATACCCAAACGCTCTCAACCCTGGACATTACGAGCTTATCACTACAGGGAGTCCGGGGCGATTGGATTAATCTCAGTCCTGTTTTAGTGTAGTACAGGTAAGGAGTTGTAGTTATTAGTGGTACTTTAGTTTTGAGTTTTTAGTTTTCTTTTTATCAACACCCCCCCCTCGGTCCATTATAGTGTGCCTGACAGCGTATCTATCGCCTTGTATTTTTTACCTTAGTATGTGCTAGCCCTATAAATGAGACCACTTATAGTTAATGAAGTTCGTTAGAGTAAACCTTAATTAGTGGAAGTGAACCGAAAATGCCCTAGTCCCGCTACGAGCGGGCCTAGGTAGCTAGCTGTATTACAAACCAAAAGCTTCTGTAATGATAAGTCCGTTGTTATTATCCTCTGGTCTCTACTACCTATAAAGTTATATGGGTCTTTACGCCATCAAATTGGGCTTTGCGACTAGGTTGGTATTAGCTTACCCCCTTTAAGTTAAACATAACAAGCAACAAGAAGCAGATTTGTGACAAAGAATGCGTGGTAATATAAGAGTAATCCTATCAAAGCGTGCTAGTTAGGATACGCTCAGGCCCAAAATGTTATTAGATAGAAAAGGAGCATATAGGCTGCTAGACTATATCTAGAAGTACTACTAGAAGAATATTAGTATTATTTCTTAGATAGATATCCCTAGCTAAAGTTACGTAATTCTAATATTCTATATATTCTAGCCCTAGACTTCTAGCCCTATAATTAGAAGGGCTAATATAGAATCTTAATAGTTATATACATATAAATATTAGAGTATTAGAAGTGAATATAAAATAAAATATAAAAATAAAATATAATTTATAAGTATAAAATATAAAATATAAATATAGATATAATATATGTATTTATATTAGATTTACAAGTTTCTTAAATATATATACTTATATTTATAAATATAATATATATATTTATATATATATTTATTATATTTAAATATACTGGATTTTTACTAATTATATTAAGTATATAGAAATTATTTTTAAGTAGTTTAATAGTATAATATTATATATTTTAGAATAATAGGTAAAGATATATAGGATAGTAGATATTCTATATAAGAATATATCCTATAAAAGTAAGAATATAGGATAATAGGGGTAGAGATATATAGAATATAAGGGGTATAAAGGGATAGAAGATATAAAGAGAGTATAATAGTTAGATTAATACTAAAGATGTTACTTACTTAGAGAAAAAGATAGTAGTTTAGAATATAGGAGATTCCTATCCTTATATAACCGTATCTAGCTTACTAGAATATTCTATACTTACGTAAGCTGCTTAGAAATCAACCTAGATAACGCGTAAGAACTTAACCCTAACTGAATATGTGAGCAACCTAAAAAGCGGGCCCGCCACTTGGTTGTGACGGAATTGGCCTTAAGTAGGAATTGACATTCCAACAGCCCCCATTAAGGGTATTTCCGGTACTGACCTTATCTGGTTGGTCTGTGCGCCTGCCAATTGAGGACTTACGGTCGCACGTGCCTGCTATCTAAGGGACTTACGGCTGCGCCTGCCAATTGAGGACTTATGGTCGCAAAGCGCGATTTGAACGCGCAGCACTTAACTCATGCGGGGTATTAAATGTGGTGGCCTAACCACTGAGGCATCTGGGCTCATAACCTGTGAGCAACCTAAAAAGCGGGCCCGCCACTTGGTTGTGATGGAATTGGCCTTAAGTAGGAATTAACATTCTAACAGAATAACCCTAACTTAAAGAGATAACCTAGATAGGTAGAGAGAGGAGTAGTAAAGCTAATCTTACTCCTTATAGAATCTTCAAGTATAAGGCTGTAATTACGTAATCACCTGCTTACGTAATTAATATATATATTAATCTACTAGTTTAGTAGATTATATATATATATATATCTTATATATAAATCTCTATAATAGAGGAAATATAAGATAAAGAAATATAAGAGTATTAGAGAATACTCTTACTTCTAATACTCCCTCTTTTACTCTATTATAGAGGTTAAAAAACCTCTAAGGTAAAAGAGTTACCCTAGAGTTAATATATTAATAAGTTATCTTATTTAATAACTTATTAATAGAAATTCCTAAGAATATTAGGAAAAATATACCTTTAATATAGGTATATTATATAGGTATATCTTTATTAAATAGGCCTATAAGCTTAACAAATTCTTAAAATTTAACCTTAGGAAGGGGTTTTATTAAGCTGTCTATAGGTATAGAAGAAGTAGGAATATATTATACTTCTATATTACCTTTTTTAACCTCTTAGTAGGTATAGTAGTAGTATATAGTAGTATGCTTAGTCCTTTAATAATATTCTAGGTTATAGGCTAAGCTTAGAGCTACGTTATTATCTGTTTTTATAGGTATAGGGGTTATATTATACCCTATTTTAGATAATAGACCCTTTATCTATATAGCTTCTCTAATAGCTTCTTATAAGCTATTAAATTTAGCTTCTATAGTAGATAAAAAGATAGTTAACTGTTTTTTAGATTTCTAGCTTATAGGACTACTAAATAAAGTAAAGAGATAACTAGAAGTAGATTTTCTAGTCTCTTTATAACTAGCCTAGTTAGAATCTATATAACCTATTAAATAAGGTATATTAGGGCTATTAATATTACCTTTATAGGTAATATTATAGTTAATAGTCCCTTTTAAATAACTTAATATACCTTTTCCTTATTTTAATAGGTATTCTAAAGGGTTATATAGGTAATAAGAGGTAAAAGATACGCTATAGGTAATATCTGGCCTAGTTATAAACATAGCGTATATAAGGGATCCTATTAGGTGTTAATAATCCTTTAATAGGTCCTTAAAAGGAGTATATCTTTTTAATTTATTACCTAAAGAGGTATTTAATATTCCTAGAGATATAGGAATATTAGAGGGAGATATATCTAAAAGATTAAATCTTTCTAGAAGTTATTAGATATAGTAGGCTTAAGAGATAGTTATAGATCTCTTAGATCTATCTCTAGTTATATATAGCCCTAGAAACTTAGAAACTTCTCCTAGGTCTTATATCTCTATATATTTAGAGATTTTTCCCTTTATATTTTCTATATACTTAATATCTTTATTAAGTATAAGAAAATTATTAATATAGGTAATAGTATAAGTAGGATTTGTTTTATCCTAGTTATAATAAGTAGCTTTATCTAATTTTAAAGGTATAAAACCTATATCTTTTAATATAAATTTTATCTTTAGTTACTACTACTTAGGACTTTAATTTAGACTATATAAGGCCTTTTTTAATAGAATAAGCTGTTCTTTATTATTATCCTAATTTATAATATTTAAATTAGGATATTTCTTAAAGAAATCAGCTAGAGGAATATTAGAAGGATCTATATAGACCTCTTCTTCTAAATCCCTATATAAGAAAGCTCTAACTATATCTATTTATTAGATTTCCTAGTCTAATACTACTACTAGAGCTAATAGGACCCTATAAGTAGTTAGATTAGATCCTATAGTAAAGGTCTAGAAATAATTAATTCTATATTTCTATTAGAAACCTCTTATATACAGCCTGGCCTTATATTTATTAATATTTCTATTAATATTAATCTTTTTCTTAAAGACCTATTTTACTATTAAAGGTACCCTAGAAGACTTATAGGCCTCCTTTAGGTTAATAGCTTAAAAGGTACCTTACTAGATAATTATAGCTATTTCTTTATATATAGCTTCTAGCTATTTTTCTTTCTCTTTTCCTTCTAGAGCTCACTTTATAGTAGTAGGCTCTATAGGTATTATACTATAATTTATAATATTATAGTATATATCCTCTACTTTAGAGGAATAGGCCTTATATTTTTCTCTATCCTCTTTAGATATAGAAGGTATATTAACCTCTATATTAGTTATAGCCTTAAGAGGAGATTTTATATAAGTACTAAAAGGAATAGTAGTTTCTCCCTCTCTTATAGTACTTTCTATAAATCTAATATATAAAGTCCTTACTATAGAGGACTTATAAGGCCTAGAAGGAATATATATAATATATATATTATTTCCTTCCTAAGATAAGTAAATACCTTCTTCTATATAGGTATTTAACTTATTTAATTATATATGCTTTTCTCTAGGTATATATATATATACCTTAGAGCCTATTTTATATATATTAGATAAATCTAGTTTATTATCCTTATTAGGATAAAAGTAATCTAGAAAAGCCTCTATAGGGGTCTTTTCTAGGCGTTTTATAGTAGTATAATTTAATAACTTAGTAGTTTCTTTAAGGATAATATCCTATAGGAACTTAGGTAAGTTATTTACTACTATAATAGTCCTAGATTTATTTAGGATAGCCCTATTTATTCTTTCTACTATACTATTTTACTCTAGTATATAAGGCGTAAAGGGTTCTAGTATAATCCCTCTTTCTTTAATATAAGGGGTTAATTCCCCTATATTAAATTTAGTACTATTATCTAGGCGTATTTTCTTAGGATAATTAAATCCCTAATTTTTATAATATTCTAGCTTATTCTTAAGGATATTAATTATATCCTCTTTATTCTTAGAGAATTCTATATCTCTAAGGCTAGAATAGTTATCTATAAAGGGTATAGCATATTTATTTCTATTAATAGAAGTAGGTGTAATTTTTAAGGTATCTATATAGATCCTTTCTAATAGAAAAGTAGCTCTATTATAGTTAATCTTAGGCTGTTACCTAGTTAACTTAGAGCTTATATAGTTAGGATAATATAGGTCTTTTTCCTTTAGTTTATCTAAAGAAATACCCTTAGTTATTTTAGCTGTTTTAAGTAAATAAGGGTAAGAAGGATAGCCTAATTTTTTATACTATTCTTATATTATAGAAGAGAAGACTTTATTTTCTTTTATATTAGAAGATTTATTATTTTTTATATTAGAAGATTTATTATCTTTTATAATAGAAGATTTATTATCTTCTATAGTATTAATAGTCTCTTCTTCTAGAGATATATTATCTTTTAGAATAGTAGAGCTACTATTAATAGGTCTTTTATTAGTAATATTAAGGTAAAACCCCCTTTTTACTATATCTATATTAGTAAAGGGTTCCTTATTACTATTATAAAGGTTTTAGTTTATTAGAAAACCACCCCCTTTATAGTATAAAAGGCCTAAAAATATAGATATAGGAAATTTAGGTATATATAAGGTATTATTTAACCTTATATAGTTAATATCCCCTTTAAACTATATAGGTAATAAAATAATTCCTATTCCTTTTAGTTTAATAGGACCTACTCCTATATTAACTATAGGTATATTATTTTCTATAGTTAATTTAGTAAAATAGTCCTTATTATTAGTAATATAGACTATTAAACCTATATTATAGAGCTATTAATCCCTATAAGATAATAGGAAAGAATAGGCTTTATAGGTATATTCTTTTCTTTTCTAAATAACCTCTTTAGAGGTATAGTTAGTCTAGTTAGTTATAAAGGTTACCTTAACCTTTCTAGTATAGTTCTAAGGCTAAGGGTTTAAATTAGGCTTATAAACCTTTCCTTTAGGTTTTTTATAGGGCTTATCCTTATTAAAAGGATTCTTATATCCCCTAGGGTTAGGATTATTATCCCTAGGGTTATTATCCTTATTAGAAGGATAATTATTATATTTAATATAGTTATTAGATATAGGAGTATCTATATCCTACCTATTTTTATCTAATATATTATTTATAAGGGCTTATAGAGAAGGAGGCTCTTTAGCCCTTAGATTACTTCTTTACCTTTCTACCTATACTAAAAAATAGCTACTTAAAGTAGCTATAAAGACTGTTTTTTAGTCTATATCTTCTATTTTAGCCCCTATGTTATTTAACTTAAAGATATAACCTTTAAAGGAGCTAATAAACTTGTTTAAAGAGTTATAGGCCTCTAGTTTAATAGTATAGAATTCTAAGTATAACTATTACTTTAGAATAAGGCTTATACCCTTATAGAAAGACTTTAAGATAGATAAAGCCTCTTTAGGGTCCTTTAAATTAAAAATAAGAGATAAAGGTTCCTTCTATAGATTCTACCTTATTATTAATAGGGCTTATGTTTTTTATTATTCTTATATCCCCTTATATTCTTCTTCTTTTTTAAAATAACTACTAATATTAAGTAGTTTAAAAAAGAGATATATAGTAGTAATCTAGGAATTCTAGTTTTTTATACCCTAGGGACGTTATTCTATAGGTATTATATAGCCTATAGTAGCCTTAATAATATCTACTATTTTCCTAGTATTTTACTAGTATTTTCTATAGATATATATAGATCTATAGAATAGTATAGAGGTCTTACTCTTTCTACCTCTTTATATATATATATATAACTCTATATATATATAAAGTAGATATATAGAGGTCTTATTATAGCTAAAAAGGACTTATATTACCTCTAGTTCTATAGTTACTTATATTCCTTTAGTTATAAGAGATAATAAGGGCTTACTCTTTCTGCCTTATTATTCTTATAATAAAGTATATAAATAGAGCTATAGAATATATATATATAAAGATAAGTAGGCTACTAAAGAGATATATTATCTCTTATAGTATAGGTAGATACCCTAGGTTAAACACCTAGGCTTATAACCTTTTAGAATAATAAGTAAAGATATATAGGATAGTAGATATCCTATATAAGAATATATCCTATAGAAGTAAGAATATAAGATAATAGGGGTAGAGATATATAGAATATAAGGGGTTAAAGGGATAGAAAATATAAAGAGAGTATAATAGTTAGATTATTACTATAGATGTTACTTACTTAGAGAGAAAGATAGTAGTTTAGAATATAGGAGATTCCTATCCTTATATAACTATATCTAGCTTACTAGAATATTCTATACTTACGTAAGCTACTTAGAAATTAACCTAGATAACATATAAGAACTTAACCCTAACTAAATAACCTTAACTTAAAGAGATAACCTAGATAGGTAGAAAGAGGAGTAGTAAAGCTAATCTTACTCCTTATAGAATCTTCTAGTATTAGGCTATAATTACGTAATTACCTACTTACGTAATTAATATATATATTAATCTATTAGTTAAGTAGATTATATATATATATATATATCTTATATATAAATCTCTATAATAGAGGAAATATAAGATAAAGAAGTATATAAGTATTAGAGAATACTCTTACTTCTAATATATATAGATATTAAATTCTATTACTATTAATAAATATTTATAAGTTATTATTAGATAAATTAATTTAAGAAGATAACTAAGAGTAAGGAGAAAAAGGGATAAAGTAAAAAGAGTTACTAGATTATAAAGCTATTTTTTTAGGATTTTAAAGGGTATTTTAATAGATATTTAAAGGGATTTTTAAATATAAAAAAGTAAAGATTAAGTTATAAAGAAATAAAGTAGTAAAGTAAAGATAAAGTAAGATAGTTAGTAGTTAGTAGTTACTATAGCTTTAAAATATACTTAATAGTATTTTTAAAATATAGTAGTATAATTATAAAAGTATAAAGACTAAAGATAAATATTAATTAGTTAAGATAATATCTCTCTTTATATAGTTAGTTTTATAGTATTAGACTTATATTATATTATTATAATATCTAATATTAGAATTCTAAGTTATAAGCTAAGATATATTAAAAAGGTTATATATACTTAACATTATTAGTATTTACTAAAGTAAATAAATTATATAATACTTAGCTAACTTAAAGCTCTAGTCTAAAGCTAAAGACTTAGTTAGTTTAAGTTAGTATTAAATCTAAGCTTAGTTTTTAAGACTTTAGCTATAAAGCTATTAAAGAAGTAGTATATACTTTATATTCTTTAGAAGCCCTTAACTAAATAAAGTATATTATACTTATTTTTACTTAATATCTATATACTAGAATTTATTTATTATTTAATTTTACCTATTATAAAAGTATAATACTTTATTTATTTAATAAAATATACTACCTCTTTAGGTTAAGCTTAATAGTACTAACCCTATTTAGGTAATAATATCTAGTATTAGTATAATTATAAAATACTTATAACTAAAGATTATTTCCTAATTAAGAAGGTAAGTTATTATATCTATATTAGTAAGCCTATTATAGAGACCTTATCTATATATATCTTTAAGGTCTTTACTAGTAATATATATATAAAGGAAGGGTTAAAGTATATTAAAAATACATATTAAAATTATAAAGAACTAGAGAATATTATATAACTCTTATATAGCTTTTTTCTACCTATTATCTAGCTTAGAAATTAAAAGTAAAGAAGAATATCTATATATCTTACTTTAATATCCTTTATTTCTACTACTATAAAGTAATTATATTAACCTTTTTCTACTTTATCTTATTAAGAGTAGAGAATAGATATTTTCCTTATCTTATTAACCTTAGTAGCTACTAGTATATTAAATAAATATAAACATAATACATATAATTATATTTATATTTTACCTAGTATAAATATAATATAAATATAAATATATATATTTATATTTATATGTAATATATTTAACTATAGCTAATTTTAACTAATTATATTAAATATATAGAAAGTAGTCTTTAATAGCTTTAAAGACTATATTTATATATCTATTATATGTTTCTAGAAACCTCTACTTATTTACTAGGTTTCTCTAAAAAGAAACTTATATTTAGTAGGGGAATAATAAAATCTATATTTTAGCTATTAATATATATATAATAGTTAAAACTTACTTACTTCTATACTTAATTAATATTTTTAAGTTATATTAAGTTAAATAGTATATTTTTATTTTTAACTTTAACCCTAACCCTATAAAATAAAAAGAGGTTTCCTATAGGAAAACTACTATAATACTCTTAATATCTAAGAAAATATATTAGATATATAGTATTATAGTTTTAACTAACTTAGGTATAATTTCTATATATTTAATATAATAACTTATATTCTAGTATATTTAAATATATTAAATATAAATAGGAGTATATATACTTATATTTATAAATATAAATACATATATTTAAGAAATTTATAAATATAATATAAATATATATATTATATTTATATTTATATTTTATATTTTATATTTATATTTTATACTTATATTTTATATTTATATTTTATATTTATATTATATTTTATATTTATTCTTACTATACTACTAGCTACTAACTAGGCGGCTTAGTAAGTAATTATTTTAATTATAATATAATATCTTTAATAGAGTATTTCTAACTTATTTCTAGTAGTAATTATTCTATTTTAATATTAACTATTATAGATCCTATTAGACTTATTAGGTATAACCCTAATAACTAGCTATAGATTAACTATTAATCTATTAGTAGATCTACTATATATTTAGGGGTTATTAACCTAACTATTTATAGTAGACCCTATAATAATTCTCTTCTAAATATATATAATTAAACTATAGTATTTACCCCTATTATTTATTACTTACCTATTAATACGTATAGTTAACTATATTACCTACCTAGTAATATACTAATACTAATTAGTAGTTAATTTTTACTACTATAGTAGTTATCTTAATTAATTCCTACTTCTATATATAAACTCTATAGATTAGTAAGATACTAACTAAAAGAGATAAACTTTACTACTCTTATAGTAAATTATTTATACTTATTACTATATTATATAGTTAATTAGAGGCTACTAGTAAAAGTATGTTATAAACTAATATAACTAAAAAGTTACCTAAGATTAGTATATTAAATAAATATAAATATAATAAATCTAAATATATATATTTATATTTATTATATTTATTAGAATAAATATAATATATATATTTATATTTATATTAATCCTACTATAAATATAATATAAATATAAATATATGTATTTATATTTATATTTAATATATTTAAATAGACCCTATTTTAACTAATTATATTAAATATATAGAAAGTAGTCTTTAATAGCTTTAAATACTATATTTATATATCTAATATATTTTCTTAGAAATCTTTACTTATTTACTAGGTTTCTTTAAAAAGAAACTTAAATTTAATAAGGAAATAATAAAATTTATATTTCAGCTATTATTATATATATAGTAGTTTAAACTTACTTACTTATATACTTAATTAGTATTTTTAAGTTATATTAAGTTAAATAGTATTTTTTATTTTTAACCTTAACCCTAACCTTATAAAATAGAAAGAGGTTTTCTTTAGAAAAACTACTATAATACTATTAATATCTAAGAAAATACATTAGATATATAATATTTTAGTATTAACTAACTTAAATATAATTTCTATATATTTAATATAATTAGTTATACTCTAATATATTTAAATATATTAAATATAAATATAATATATATATTTCTATTTATATTTATAAATATATGTATTTATGAAATTTATAAATATAATATAAATATATATATTATATTTATATTTATATTTTATATTTTATATTTATATTTTATATTTATATTGTATTTTATATTTATTCTTAATACTCTACTTAAGATATATAGCTATCTTATAAATAACCTTAATTTTATTATGTTTTAAGAAATTACTACTTAGCTATAAAAAACACCTTACTTTATATACTAATAGCTAAGAAATACTATATAGATACTATATAAAGAAGGCTTATTTTAATAAGTAATAAATTTTCTACTATAAGTCTAAGGTAAAGTTAAAAATTAATATAAAGTACTATAAATACCCTTATAAATCCTTACTACCTATACTACTAGTAGTAAATCCTCTAACATATAGATACCCCTTCTAGTCTACTAAAAGAAATATACGTATTTAAGGGGTAGTTAGGCTAATAGAGGGTAGTAATAATAACACTAGAAAAAGAAGTTAATATAGTCTACTAATCTACTAAGGAGGCTAAAGAAATACTATAAGGAGGGTAATATAAAGAGGAGGGAATATACGTAATATAGTAGGGGGATATATAAGAGGCTAAGAATACTATAGACCTATACCCTATTCTATAGGTATATACTAAGTATATTAACTTATAGCTATAAGGTATTATTAATATTAAGAAGATACCTAGTAGTATTAAGCTAAAATATAAAGCCTATATACTAAATACTATTATTATCTACTTTATAATAAAAGCCTAATATAAAGACTTTATAGCTAATTAACTATAGTAATAGGCCTATAATTATCTCTATAAATAGAAGGTTAAAGACTATAATAGCGTTAATAAGGAAGTCCTCCTTAGATTCTATAACTTTCTAATTAATAATAGCGTTTAGGTTGAATTAAACTAAAGGTAGGTTACTTCTTATATATATAAGTTATTAGAGGCTAATAATATATATATCTAGACTAAAGAAGAGATTAATAAAGTAGCTAAAACTAACCTAAGGTTTAAAGTAAGGACTATAAACCCTAGATTTATTAATAGGTTACTAGGTTATAAGATCTACCTATTACTAAGGGTAAGGTAACTACTATTAACTAACCTTAAATCTATAGCTAAGCCTAAGATATATAAATAGTATAAAAATACCTAGTTCTAATAGGCTTCTTCTTATTATAACCTATTATTTAAGTTACTACTACTATTAAGTAAAAGTTCTACCTAAGTAAGCCTAACCCTAATAATAGTTATAGTTAAGAGATTATAAGACTATAAATCTACTATACTAACTACTTAATTTAATAGTAGAATAGTACTAAGTAATAGCCTAACTTTATAATAATTAACTAATCTTATTAAGCTCTACTCTAATAATCTTACGTTAAGGTATATAAGTAGTTAATATAAGATAATTAATTTAAAGCTTCTTACCTTCTATAAGCTTTATAACTATATTAGAATCCCTACTAGTAGATATAAGGCTATAGTAATAATATTATTAAGTAGTAACACCTAAGAGTATTACTCTATTAATCTCTATAGATTTACTAGTAATTTTAATATACTAATAGTAAATATTAAATTAGAATTTAAAGGTAATAAGGTCTATAGCGTTAGGATTATAGAGTTATACTATATTACCTTTAAATCTATTATATATAACTACCTAGGGAAAAGTAAGTATAAAATCCTTAATCTACTTATTAAGAAGGTTACCTAGCTAATACGTACTATAACCTATAATAGTATACTAAAGGATAAGGAATACTATAATACCCTTATTAACTATTACTAAGGAGTACCTAAGTATGCTATAGTATTACTTAGCCTACCTATAATATATAATATACTTTACATATAGCTACCTAATAGTATAGCTAATACTATACTTTTCTATAAACTATAGGCCTAATACTATACTAAAGAGTACCTTAGTAATAATAAGTAATACTAAATAGAGTATTATAAAATTATAAATTATAAAATTATAATTATATATAATTATAATTTTATAATTTAGAGTAAAATTTTATTATATATAATTATAATTATAATTTTCTAAAATAATATTATATTATAATTATAATTATATATAATATAATTTATAATTTTATAATATATTATACTTTATATTATAATTATAATTAAATATATAAAAAATTCTATTAATAGTAATAGTATATTACTAACTTATATAAAGTATAGTTAGATAGGTAAAGTATTTATATCTATATAAATACTTACTTAAACCTCTTAGAAATATAACTAAGATTTTAGTATTTTTAAGCTTAGCTATTAATATTTAAGTTTTAAAAAACTATAAGTATATATTAGTATATATAAGTCTAGACTAAGATAAAGATTTAAGTATATATAGTACTAGGCTAGTATTATATATATATATATATAATAATAAATAATATATATATTAAAAAAGTACTAATATCTTAAATAATAAACTTAAATAGTTTATTCTCCTTTATTCTAAGTTATAAGAAAACAGTTTCTTTAAAAGGCTAGTAAATAAAGTAGTAAGTATAAAAGAGTTACCCTAGAGATAAACTCTTAATATTATATTTTAAAAGTATATACTAAAGTAAGTATAAATATAAATATTAAGTAATTTTTATATTTAGTAATAGTATAGTATATATATAATATATAAGTAAACTTTTACTAATTATATAAAACTCTTAGACTAAGAGTTTATTTATATAAGAAATTAATATAGAATAAATTACTTAGAATTTATTTAATAATAAATACTAAGTAAATAAACCTAAACTATATAAGTCTAAACTAAATAAAGCTAAAGTACGTATATTAAAAAGTAAATAAATCCTAGTTACTATAGCTATTATTACTACTAATAGATATATTAGTATTTTCTTATAATTTAAAGTCTATATTCTCTTATTCTACTTCTACTTCTTCTTCTTCTTCTTCTTCTTCTTCTATTTCTTCTTTTATATTACTATTATAGTCTTCTTCTATAGAAAGATCTTATTTATTATCTAAAACTTTAGCTAAATTAAATAGATTACTATATAATTTAGGGGTAAATAAATCCTCTAAATTACTAGTATTTCTAAAAACATTACTAATATTATCCTACTTTTTTAATAATACTAGTTACCTTCTATTAGAGTCTTAAATTAATATAAATATAATAAATATAAATATATATATTTATATATATTATATTTATCCCTATAAATATAATATATATATTTATATTTATATTTTACCTAGTATAAATAAAATATAAATATTAATATATATATTTATATTTATATTTTACCTAGTATAAATAAAATATAAATATTAATATATATATTTATATTTATATTTATTATATTTAAATATATCCTATTTTAACTAATTATATTAAATATATAGAAAATAGTCTTTAATAGCTTTAAATACTATATATATATATCTAATATATTTTTCTAGAAATCCTTACTTATTTACTAGGTTTCTCTAAAAAGAAACTTATATTTAATAAGGAAATAATAGAATTTATATTTTAGCTATTATTATATATATAATAGTTAAAACTTACTTACTTATATACTTAATTTAGTATTTTTAAGTTATACTAAGTTAAATAATATATTTTTATTTTTAACCTTAACCCTAACTATATAAAATAGAAAGAGGTTTTCTTTAGAAAACCTACTATTATACTATTAATATCTAAGAAAATATATTAGATGTATAATATTTTAGTATTAACTAACTTAAATATAATTTCTATGTATTTAATATAATTAGTTATATTCTAATATATTTAAATATATTAAGTATAAATATAATATATATATTTATAATTATATTTATAAATATAACGTAGTTTATAAGTAAATAAATTAGATAAGTAAGTAAATTACTCCTTATTACTAGGAGAACCTTACTTTTTAACTATTTATTAAAAAGTAATTTCTTAACTAAAAAGGCCTAACTTTTAAATTCTAGTTTTAATAAGGGTTAGACTTTTAAAAATAATATTATAGAAATTCTTCCCCTACCCTAACCCTTATTTACTAAGCTTATCTCTTATTAATAAGGGTTAAGCTTTTTATATAAGGGTTAAGGTAAAGTAGTATTTTCTATAGTATTATTTCCTATAATCTAACCCTTATTAAACTAAGATCTAAAAATAAGATCTTTTTTAGTTAAGAATTTACTTTTTAATAAATAGTTAAAAAAGGTAAGGTTTTCTAAGGCAATAAGAAGTAATTTACTTACTTATCTAATTTATTTACTTATAAACTATGTTATATATTTATAAAATTTATAAATATAATATAAATACGTATATTATATTTATATTTATATTTTATATTTTAAATTTATATTTTATATTTTATATTTATATTTTATATTTATATTATATTTTATATTTATTCTTAATACTCTACCTTCTATTATTATATGTTAAAGAAGTTCTTCTTTTAGTAATAATATTACCTAATTAGTTAAAACTAGCTTTTACTACTACTAAAGTAGGTAGAATAGCTAGATATTTCCTAGCTAATATACTTAAAATAGGGAATTTAACTTTATTTTCTTCCTACTACTCTAAAGGGTTAACCTATTAATATTTATTAGTATTATATTAGATAATATATATATAACTATATATATAACTATATATATTAGTTCTAGAGGAATAACTTACTTTATCTCCTTATAAACCTAACTTATAATAGTTATTAATTTCTTCTTTTTATATACTTTTGTTTTCTTTTTTACTTTATATAAGAAATAAATTACTAATAAACTCTTCTTTAAGCTTAGGTCTAGGTATTTTAATATCTTTAGACCTAACTCTACTTTAAGAAGGATCTATTAAAAAGTTTATTATAGTATTATTTCTTTCTTTTTCTTTTCCTTTACCTTTAGTACTATTAGTTAAAGCTTCTATAGTAATTCTATCTTTAATAGAATTAATATATAAGCCCTTTTACCCTTTAGCTTTTAAGTCTATAATAATATATTCTTTTAAGCTATTTTATTCATAATTAGTATTTATTAGTATTAATATATATAGATAATATATATAATACTTACCTATTATATTCTCTAGTTAAATTGTTTTTTACTAGTTATATTATATTATTAGGAATAAAAAATACTAAAGTATTATTTCTTAGACGTTTCTAATTAAGTCTAGGATCTAATATAAACCCTATTATATAAGGTTTATATTTATTATAGTTATTAGGATTAATAGGATATAAAAAATAATCTCCTAACTTCTTAATTCCTACTTTTATAGAAGGTAAAAAAACTATAGAATAAGGATTTAAGGTTTTATTAAACTATAAATTAAGTTAGTAACTATTTAATAACTATACTTATAATACTATAGTACTATATTTAATAACTAAGATATTTATTATAATTATATAGTATAATACTAGTATAATATAATATCTTTAAATAGTTTATATATAATTATATAAAATATTAGAAAGTTTACTTACTTTATCTACTTCTTTTATTTTAGAAATATATATTTCTTCTTTATTTAGTAATTAATAATTAATATTACCTATTAAACTAAATATAGTACTAATAGTAATATAGGTCTAGCTTTATAAATATAAAGTAGGATTATAAAAAATCTTTAATATATCTCTTAAATAGGTTAGTTAAAGCTATTATTAACTAGTAGGATATATAGCTTTAAAGATAGCATTTTTAGTTAAGTTATTTAATATATCTAGAGCTAGTTTTAACTCTATAGATATATTACTTATTAGATAAATAGAATTCTATTTAGTTTTATTACCTATTAAATATTAGTAATTAAATATAGTTATTATATATATATATATATATATATATATATAAAGATTTAATAACTTATAAAGTAGTATTTTAGTTTTATATATATTAATAGGAAATTCTCTAGCTTTCTTTATATAATTTATAGCTATTTTAAACTCCTTATATAATATAGTATTATTTCTTAGTAAAATAACTAAGCGTTTAAGTATTCCTAAGCTACTTAGACTTTCTATTAGTATATAACTCTAATAATATATATATATATACTACTTACTATAGTTTGTTTTAAGTATTCTTTCTTACTCTTTAGTAGATAGTTTATCTATAGAGCCTATATAGTTATTAATAATAGTAGATATTTTAAAGTTGTCTATTTCTAAATCTTGAACTATAGTAGTAATATACTTATCTATTATAGCTTTTACTACTAGATTTAATATATAGGCTATATATCTAATATTATATAAAGTATTATTCTTATTATTATTATTATAAGAATTAATAAATAGATTTAGAAAGGTATTATTATTAGAACTATTATCTCTTATAATACTAAAATAGAATAGTTAGTAATAGTTATATTATACTAAGCTATACTATATATATATATATATATATTAGTATTAAGTATTATATCCTATCTAATAATACTTTATTTAGGAATATTATATTTCTTAATAATACTATTTTTAAGTATTTATTAAATATATAGACCTATATAAGATATACTTAAGTATTTAAAGCCTATTAAATAAGTTAGTTATTAATTATCTTTACTTACTATAAGTATATAGTATATATAAATATTATATTTAACTTATATATTACTATAAGTAAATAAATATTAAATAAAGTATTATACTTATTACTTACCTAGTTATATATAGGTTAATATAAAAGAATTATCTATATATAATCCTATAATTCCTAAATAGGCTTTATTATCTATAGAAGTCTATATATCTAGCTATATAGATATAAATCTATAGTTATTAAAATACTACTTTAAGTTATATATTATACTAGCGTCTAAAGAGTTAAACTTTAAAATAATATAGTTAGTTAACTTAGAATAGTTAATAATAGGTATAGTACTATAGTTAATTAGTAATTAGTATAAGTTATATTTTAATTAGTATATTAATATATAAAAGATAAAATTACTAGTTTAAGAAAGATAATAAACTATTAAACTCTTTAGAAGTTAAAGTATTATAACTTATATTAAATTATAGTAAATAGTTTATAATATATTAATATACTTCTTCTTCTTATAAGGGAATAATATTACTAATTATAGTACTTTCCCTATATCTTTTTCTATTAGTAGTATTAAATATAAAAGTATCTATATTACTTTATTATAAGCTGTTATTATTAGACTCTATATAATCTTTAACTAGAATATAAAAGTATATTAGTATATATTAAATATATAGTTATATATATATATATTAAGAAATATAATATATATATTAAGAAATATAATATGTATAATAAGGTAACTTATACTTTAGTTTATCTAGAGTTAATTCTTTTTTTTCTAAAGTAGCTATAAAAGGGTGTTCTTTTTTATAGTAGGCTACTATATTAGAGGCTTAAAATCTAGTAGCTTTAGCTATAAATCTTTTTTTTAGCCCTTTATATTATAAATTAATTTTACTTCTCTTTCTTTACTTAAATTAATAGGTAATAAATTAAGAGAAAATGAATTATTAGTAATAGGATACTATTTAGTGCCTTTAAATATATAGTCTTTTTAATTTTCTAGTTTATAGGCATATATATATTATATTCTAGTACTATTAATAGATATTTATAAGTTATTATTAGAAATACTTTACTAAGAAGACGCTTAAGAGGTTAGGAAGGAAGTAGAAGGTTAAAAAGAGTTACTAGATTCTAAAGCTATTTTTATATAGTTTTATATAATATATAGTTTCTTTATAGATTTAATAATAAGTTTTAGTATAATAAAAAGAATATAACTTTAGTAAGTTAAAGTAAAGACTTAAAGTATAAGTAATACTAGTATATAGTTACTTATAATATATAAGGTATAAACTAGTTAGCTTTAAAGATATAGTTATAAAGCTAGTTTTTAATAGGTATACTAAAGATTATAAGGTTTTTATATAGTTTAATACCTTACTATTAGTAAAGTATAAAAAATATAATTATATAATATTCTATTCTTTTAATATTTACTTAAAAACTTAAAAGTTTAGGATAAGTATTATATACTTTAATTAAATAGTAAATTTATACTAAAATAAAGTATATTATACTTTAAGTTATATTTATTTAGTTTATAAACTTACTTAGTTCTTTATTCTAAAGTCTTAGCTTAGTTAACCTTTAGTCTAAAGCTTTATACTTTAGTTTACTAAGTTATATATATATACTTTATAATTAATAGTATTTCCTAGTAGGTTAAAGTATATAATACTTAAACTTTATAGTAAACTAAAGTAAACTTAACTTATTCTAAATCTTTAGCTTAGTTAGATTATAGTCTAAAGCTTTATACTTTAGTTTACTAAGTTATATATATATACTTTATACTTACTAGTATTTACTAGTAAGTTAAAGTATATAATACTTAAATTCTATAGAAAACTAAAGTAAACTTAACTAACCCTAAAGCTTTAGCTTAGTTAATCTTAGGTATAAAGCTTATTACCTTAATAACTAAAGTAAATTTATATATATATATATATATAAACTTTATAACCTAAGCCTAAAAGAGTAATATATATTAAAAGAAATTTAATTTTTAAAATCTAATATAAACTTAAGATATAATATATTTCCTAATTAGGAAGGTAGATATAAGAAGATAGCTTATTTATACCCTAGACTATCTAAAGTTTTACCTTATATCTAGAAGTCTTACCCCTTATATATAAGGTTTAAAAATATATTAGAAATATATATTAAAACTAGGAAAATTTAAGAAATCTAGAAAGCTAATATTTACCTATTTTACCCCTCTTCTTACTACTAGTTTTAAGATAAAGTAATAATACTTATATATAGTAGTTAAATTCTTCTTTATTCTAAGGAATAGAGTAGAAAACTATCCTTTTTTTCTTTCTTACTTATTAAGAGGTTAAAATAGACTTTTCTACCCCTCTTTCTACTTTACTAGCTACTAACTAAGCAGCCTAGTAAGTAGTTATTTAAATCCTTCTTTAATATCTTTAATAGGGCCTATCCTAGCCTATCCCTACCCCTATTAACCTATAAAACCTATATCTACATACTCCTTTTTAAGGGCTTTAAAATATTATAACCTATACCCCTACTAACCCCCTTCTTAATTTCCTAGAATTTCTAGAACCTATTTCCCCCTAGATTCCTTCCTAGCCCTTTATACCTTCTACTTAGCTTCTAGCTATAAAGGAAATTCTAGCTTCTTTCTCCTTAAGTTCTTTAGTAAGTTATATATATACTACTATTTATTATATGTTTTATATATTAATATATAATTATAGAGAATTTATAAGACTTAGAGTTATTTTTTATATAAGGCTTCTTTTAAGTCTAAGGATTTTCTTACTACTTATAAGCGTTAGATTAAGTATTAAAGGGGTTATATTAAGAATTAAAGGGGATTTTATATAGTTATATAGTTATATATATAATTATATATTTCTTTATATTTTATATATAATATTAAAGACTTATAGTAAGTAATACTTAATAACTTTTTATTACTTAGTAAAGTATTATAGTAGTAGTATAATACTATTATAAGTAGTTAAATATACTATTACTTATATTAGTAATATAGTTTACTATTAAACTTAAAGTATTATACTAAGCTTAGTATAGTTAACTTAGTAAACTTAAAGTATTATACTAAGTATAGTATAGTTAACTTAGTAAACTTAGAATACTATACTAAAGTAAGTATAAATAACTTATTAAATTAAGACTTTAAGAATACTAAGTCTAAAGCCTTAAGTTATTTTATCTAACTTAACTATATATAGATTATAAAAGCCTAGCTTACTAGTCTTAAGTTATTATATAATATATATAAACTACTTTACTTTTAAGTATTATAAGATTTTAATAATATATACTAATATACTAATACTATATAGGAACTTATACTTAATACTATAGAAAGTAGTATTAGTTATAGTTATTATAAGTAGGAAGAGGATTATAGTTTTACTTTATCTAGTAGTAATATTAAAGAAGTTAAAGATTATTATATAAATATTTTACTTCTTAATATATTTTATATTACTAGAGTTAGAAGTCTTAGTATTAATAGTAGTTAAAAATACTTTATATATTTATATATTTAATCTTTTAGTTATATATTATATAATTATAATATAAATATAATATTTTATAATTTTCTAAGAATCTAATACTAAGAGTAGTAAAGTAAGTAATATATACTTATAAACTTTATAACTAGTTATAGTATATATATAAGTCTATATTATATATTATATATTTCTAAGTCTATATTACTTATATTATAACTTTAAATATACTTCTTTACTTTTCTTTTCTAAAGTTTATCTTAGAACTACTATAGTTTATAAGCTTTATTTATATATATAATAAGTACCCTAAAGACTTAATTATACTATATATAGAGTTTAGTATTTATAATAGAATTTAATATAATATTACCTTTATATATACTTAACCTAAAAAATATGTAATTTTATGATTATATTATAATTATAATTATATATAATTATAATATAATTAGAATTATATATAATTTAGAAAATATAAATTATATTATAATTATATATAAAATAATTATAATATAATTTATAATTTATAATTATAATATAATTTATAATTTATAATTATAATATAATTTATAATTTATAATTATAATTTATAATTATAATATAATTTATTATATTTTATAATACTTTAATACTAAGTTAACTATAAGTATAATAGTAATTATAGCTATTACTTATAACTAAAAATAGACCTACTACGTAAAGACCTAAAAAGTAAGGGTAACTTTATAGTAAAGAGGTGCTTTATCTATAAGAAACCTAGATCCTAGTTAACTAAGTATACTAAAGAGGAATACTAATCCTCTTTCTAGTAGTATAAAAGTACGTACTTAATAGATATCTTACTATTAATATTAAATTACTTTCTACTTAACTACAAGGGGATAAAAAGTACTATTAACTTTAAAAGAGCTAAAGATAAATATAAGCTAGATAATAGTAACAGCCCTTTTAATAGTAATACCTTCTTTATATTTATAGCCTTTTATAGTAAAAATAGTATTAATAGCTAAAAGGTATTTACCTAACTATATAACTAGGCTATACTCTATATAATTATAAAGGATAATTTATATAAAGAGGAGACTACTAAGGAGAAACCTACTACTAATAAGGTATTTACTTTTAATAACTAATACTTTACTATAACCTTCTAGGGTATTATACTAAATATAAGGGTAGTAAGAGTTTCTATAGTTAGTTAGTAGTAATATACTATACTAAAAAGGCATCTTAACTATAAACTCCTACTAGATATATTATATACTAGTAAAGTAATAATTTACTTTAGTAGTAGTAATTACTTTAAGTTAATAGGTACTATAGAAGTCCTTATACCTATAAGGAATCTTATCTTTTATATAATAGACTTTAATACCTTATTCCTCCTTTACTTAAAGAATATAGATTACTATAAAGTAAAGTTTAATAACCTTACTAACATACTAGTAAAAGGTAATATAATTATACCTATTATATAGAAATAGGGCTATATATAAATACTACTAGAGTAACCTAAGCGTACTATTACCTAATACTACCTAACTAATAGTAAAGTATAGTAAATATACTACTAATTTAGCTACCCCTTAGTTTAGTACCTTTATAAGGTATTATAACATACTAGCTATAAGATAGTAATCTCTAATATTAAGGAGATTAATAAGTTCTACTATAGCTACTAACTAAATTTAAAGGTACTAAGAAGGTTTAAATTTACGCTTTATAATAACTATAAATTTAACTATAAGATTATTATTAATATAATATACCTTAATAGTAATAAGCTAGTTTTATATATAGTAGATATAGTAACTACCTTTAATACTATAAGATTCCTCTATACTATTACTATAAAGTATATATAGGAGGTACTATAGATATACTAGATTAATATATATCTTAGCCTATTAGATTAGATTATTACTAATATAGGCCTTAATTTCTATATAGCTAAATTTTAATATACTACCTATATATTATCTATTAATATTAAGGAGATACCTATTAAGGCTTATAATAGTATTAGAAAGGTTAAGTATTATTATATAGTACTCTACTATATATATAAGAAATTTTATATAGAGATAAGTATAAAACCTAAAGTTATACTCTAAATAGTAGTAAAAGTAGTAAATAATACTACTAGCCTAAATAGCCTTATACTAACCCTATTAGTCTTTAGAGTATACCTATAAATTAAGAATAATTTACTACTAGTACTATTAACTATTAAATAGGTAGAAATAATATAAAAGGCTATAAAGGAAATATAGTAAATTTATACTAAGAAATAGGTAAATAATATACTAGTAATATATACTAGCCTAGTTATTATAGCTACTACTATACTACCTCTTTAATTTCTTATCTATATATAGTAAGAAAAGAATAGCTAGTAAGGCCTATTTTAGTTACTCTCTAATAATAGTACTACTTATATAGTTAAATTACTATAAGGCCTATAGAATTTCTATATTACTATAGTAAAGCCTTACTACTAATATAAGGAGGATCCTAATAATACTATATAAGTATAAGATACTAATACTACTACCCTACCCTCTAAGCTTCTTAATAGGTAAGGGGGTAAAATATATAAAGGTATTATAGTTACTATAAAATAGCTATAGTAATAGTACTATAGCTACTTATAAAAAAACCTAGTAGAGACGTTTACTATTAAGACTAATCTATTAATTACTAACTACTTTATAGTAAAAGAAGATACTAACTATATACTTACTATTAAACTCTATAAGAAGGGTATAATAACTATACCTAGTAAACTATTTAAGTAGTCTAACTACTAAGAGATTAAGGGATTAATAGCCTAAGGCGTGTTTTATATTATCTAGTATAATAAAAGACACTATAAAGGTATTTATATATTTAAGTTATAATTAGTATATAAGATTAAGAGTAAAAATAAGATCCTATATAAGAAGTTAAGACCTAGTATTTAAGGGTATACTAATAATAAGAAGGCTATAATACTTACCTAGTTACTAACTATCTAATAAATAGCCTAATACTTAATCCTTATAATTACCCTATTATTATTACTTAAAAACTACCTTTTATAGCTATATAATATAATATAGGTATATATATAATTAGTAATACTACTTAACTATATAATTCTTATAAGACTACCTATTAAGATCTATACCTTTATAATACTAATATAATAATAGAGGTTAAGTAACTATTATTAGAGTCTTAATAAAATATAAAATATAAAAATACAAATATATATATTTATATTTTTATATTTTAAGGATAAAATAAAATACATATAATTATATTTATATTTTACCTTAGTAAAATAAAATATAAATATAAATATATGTATATATATTTATATTTTTATAATATAATACACCTTATTTTTAGTAATTATATTAAATATTTTAAAAATAGATAAAAAGGTTTTAATAGTATTTATTTATATCTAATATATTCTTTTAGATATTCCTACTAGTTAACTAAGTTTCTTTAAGAATATTATAGTATATAATAGAGAAGTAATTAAAAGTAATAGATATCTTATTTTAGTAGTTATAATAACTATAATAACTATAATATTTATATTTTCTTATTATATCTATATTTATTAAAAAGACTTAGGTTAATAGTATATTTATATTATTTTACCCTAACCCTAACCCTATAAGATATATAAGAGCTTTCTTTAAATAAATACTATACTACTAGGAATATTTAAGAAAATACATTAGATATATAAATATATAGTATTAGAATACTTAAATCTATTTTTATTATATTTAATATAACTAGTTAAAATATAGTATATTTTATTATAAAAATATAAATATAAATATATATATTTATATTTTAAAATATAAATACATATATTTTAGAAAGAGGAAAATAAAATATAAATATATCTTTATATTTATACTTATATCTTATATTTTATATTTATATTTTATATTTTATATTTATATTTTATATTTATAATATATTTTATATTTTTTCTAAATACTCTAACTATTATATAGTATACTTAAGGCTAGAACCTACTAGTAGGTAACTTATAATAACTATTATAAAAAAGCCCTCTAGATAGATACTTTAACCTTTAACCCTTACTTACTTATTTTAGTATAAAATAATAAAGATTTTATAGTAATTAGTATATAGACTAATATTATATAAATAGACTATCCTACTAAAGTAGGTACTACTAACTAATACTACCTTCTATACTAATATTATATAAGATTCTAGAATAACCCTATATTTAGTAATAAGGTTAGGCTATACTTACTTAGAAAGAAATAAGCTACTTTTAACTATATAAATTACCCCCTTAAAGATCCTACTTTATAATAGTTATAAGCCTAGCTCTAACTTAATTATAAGTATAACTAACCCTTACTATTATAAAGTAAATCTTTAAGGATATTCCTTTCTTAAAATAACTCTTTCTTATATATTAATTAGTTATAACCCTTAATAACTTTAGATATAAATATTAGTCTTCTAACTAATTAGAAACTATATAGTCTAGCTACTATATATAAGGACTAGTATCTATAGTTTATATTACTTTATTTCCTTACTATATCCTAAGATATTTAGTAATATATTAATCTAAATAGATATATTAAGCTTCTAGAGTATCTTAGTAATCCTACTTATAAGAAATATATTAAAGAATAAAACAACTTATATAATAATATATACTACTTAGCCTAAATTATATAGGAAAATCTCCTAGATGTTAATTATAATATAGTAAATAAGCTAATTAAACTAATACTACTTATAGTAGATAATATATTAATAAAGAATAAGTAGCTTATTACTATAAAGGATATATTATTAAAGAAACTTTATATATATAAGTAGTAAAAGTTAAATAAGCTTCTTATGTTATAGGTTAATACTACTATCTCTAAGGATATTATAAGTAGTATTTAGATATAATTACTTAATAATAACTATAAGCTTACTCTTTAAGTAATAATTAAGGTACTCTAGGAATAATATACCCTATTACGTAATAGTATAATTAACTTTACTAGAGAAATATATAATAAGACTCTTTTATAAGCCTTATTAATAAGAGATCTAACTACTTAGCTTACTAAGTAGTATAATACCCTTATAAAAGCTAAAGCCTTTAAGATATTAGAAATTAAGGGTACTCTTATAATTAAGACGTTCTTATATACTATTAAGTAATAAATTACCCTATCCTAGGTAGCTAATAAGCTTAATAATCTTATAAAAACTAAATAACATAAGGGAGGCTATTTAACCCTAAGATAATATAGAGATTTACTTAGTAATTTACTATATTTAGCCTTACTAAAGTCCTATAAAGTAACTAAGATATATATAATACTTAGAGGATAACTAAGGCTAGGAGCTAATAAGAAACGCTATAATAAATACCCTTATAAATAACCTAACTACTTCTAGAGTATAGTAAACTATAGTTTTTTTAAATATATAGTTAGGGGAAAGATAAGATTATTAAAGTACCCTCTAAGCAACTTAATTATTAAGTTAATTTAAACTAAACTTATAAAGCTAAAGTAGGCTAACCTCTACTTAGAGATTAAGAAGAAAGGTTAGAAATATAAGAATAATAAATTAGAGTTATTAAAGGCGTTAAATACCTTAGAGTATCTACTAATAACCCTTATTATAGTTATAATAGACCCTAACGTGCTTTATAATAATACTTTAATACTAGTATACTCCTTACTTAGCGTCTTTTTATCTCTAATTATAGGCCTATATATACTTAGTAAGAGTACTATACTAGATAACTATAGAGGGATTTATGTTATTAATAATAAAGACCTCTTTAAGCCTAGCTTATACTAATATAATAAAAAAGAGAGCTATATTAAATTTAGTATAACTTTATATATAGTTAAGGGTTATAGAATATATATTATAAAGAATATACTTAATAGTACTAAAGGACCTAAAATATATAACCTTATACTAGAAAACATAGCCTATATTTCTAGATTTTATATTAATATTATCTCTAAGGGCCTAGTTAAAAAGAAGGTAGACTTATAGTACTTAGGACTAAATTATACTTTTTATTATAGTATATATAAAAAGAGTATTATAATAAAGACTCTTAAACGTAAGGGTAATCTTATTTTTTTTAATATATACCTATCTTTTCTTACTTAGCCTTACTATATAATAATATTTATTATAGCCTTACCTCTCTTATTAATACTTAAGTATTTATAATAATAACTTTCTGTCTAATATAGAATATTCTAATTAATTATAATAATACTACCTATATATAATATCTCTAGACTAGTTACCTTAGTACTAAAGCTCTTATATATCTCCTATATAGCACTTAGGGGGTAAAAATTAAAGGACTAACTTAGATAGAGTATAAGTACTATATAGTTATATATATAAGCTAAGTTATTTTAAAATAAATATTAGAAAATAGGTTTATATACCTATACTATTATATATCTTAAGATCTCTTTAACTTTCCTATTAGGTTTAACTACTCTAAGTAGCTTATAGTCCTAAGAGATAAGTATACTACCTAACTATTTAGTATTATATTACCTAGAAAGATATATAATAACGTATTTTCTATACTTAGGTGCTTTATATTATAGGTAGACTAGTAATATAGCGTATATAAATATAAGATATACTAAGATAAGGATACTTTAGTTATTAGTATTAAGGGTAAAATAGAGTATAAGAGGTAGGTAGTAGAGTAAGGGATTAATATAAAGCTACCCCTACTAAATATAAAAGAGCTAGTAAGTAGTAGTAAATAAGTAGGCTAAGAAGTTATTATAAGGATTATAAAGATACTCTCTTTATTAGGACTCTTATATAAGATCTAGCCTAAAGTAGTACTTACTATAATATATATATATAATATAAGCCTACTTTAACGCTATAGATAGATAACACCTATTAAGAAAGAAGAGGTGTAGTTTAGATAGTATTTTTACTAGTAGGTACTAGTATATATAGTAGTACTCTAACGTAATTTCTACCCTTATTAGGGATAAAGATATATATATAGATATTATACCTATCTATTAATAGGTAGCTATAAGAAAGGAATATAATAATAATAATTTAAAATTAAACCTAGAGGATATATTAGATATTTTATTAGGTATATATAAAACGTATATAACCTCTATAAGATCTAGGTTCCCTCTCTATAACGTATTATTATTATACGTAACATATACTTTAATAGAATAAAGTTCTTCCTAAAGATAAAAAAAGATAGAGAAGTAATAGGTAAACTAAAAGTAGAAAGTATTATTAATATTATTAAGGATAAAGATTATAAGTAAGACTTAATTATAGATATACTTAGATTAATAAATAAGGTAATAAAGATATTAGATATAATAATAATAATATAGTAGTAATAAACTTTCTTATATACTAATACTAAGAAGAATACCTAAGATATTAGGTAACTTAATTAAGGTATTACTATATAAGGTAAGGAAGGGGTTTAGACTCCTAAGATAACACTAGTACTAAGTAAAGTATATACTATAGCTATATTTAATAAAAGTAACTTAATAAGTAAGATACTTAGCCCTAGCTAAGTAGTAGGATCTTATAATAAGGGTAATAATATAAATATAAACTTAGGATTATAACCTATTTTACTAAGAGGTTAATTAACTACTAAGTACCTAGGTAATACCTAGTATTTTAGTATAACCTTAGAAGCCTAAAATAATATATAGCTATATAATTAAATTACTAATCTACTCTATATAGAATAAGGCTAAATAATAAGAATAAGCTAATATTAATAATATCCTCTAGAGAGGCTAGGTATAGTTATATATATACTAACCTACTAGCCTAGAGCTAGATGTTATCTTATAGCCTTAGGGGGTAACTCTCTACCTATAAGATAAGTACTCTTTTTAGCTTTTTATTAGAATAATAAATAAGACCTAAATAACTTCCTTAATACTTTCTTTTATAATAGAAAAGAGGCTATTAATAAGGTAAATAATAGGTACTATATACTATACTTAGTTATCTATATAGCTATTTATTAGAGAACCTTAAGTTATCTAACTAAAATACTAAATAACTATAGATATTATTATAATAATCTACTATATACTCCTAAGTTATAGAAAGAGCTACTTTAGATACTAAATAATATCTAATAGCTGCTTAGGAAAGTAATAGACCTAGAAATTAGTAAACTCTAGCGTCTTAAGGCTCTTAAAGTAATTAATAGATTATCTATCCTACTAGGAATAAAGCCCCTACTACTTAAGTAGGTTTAGACATATAAGTAGGATCTAAAAGGCTTTCTTAATTACTATAAGGCCTAAGTTATTATATAAGGGGATCTCTAAGTAACTAATCCCCTCCTTAAGATATATATAGTAATACTTATAGTATAAACTTTTTATATTATAATAGTAATTACTATATAATTTAACCTTAAGGTTAAGTAATTTAACGTTAAGGTTATATTCCTTAATACTAAATAAGACCCTTTAGGTAAAATAATATACTATAACCTATTAGAGGGATACTAATAAGAAGGTAAATATATAATAATAGTATATATACTTTATAGCTTAAGGGATACACCCCTTCTATAGTTTAAGGAATTCTTTAGGATCCTTAAACAACTAGGCCTTTACCTATATAAGGAGGACCCTTACCTCTTTATTTCTAATAATAATAATATATACGTCCTCTTTTATATTAATAACATCCTTATTATATACCTACTATTAAGAATAGAAAAGGGAATAAAGGTTATTATAAGCCTTAAAGAGACGTATAAGATAAAGGATATAGGTAATATAGAGTAGTATCTAGGTATTAGGATAGTCTAAGACTATCCTAATAGAAAGATATACCTCTATTATAACTAATATATCTATAACATAGCTATTAAGTTTAAATATAATAATATAGTATAACTAGTAATACCTTTACTAATAACTAAATTCTTCCTAAATAAGGGTACTACTTTACTAAATAAGGTAAAAACCTTCTAAGAGATAGTAGGATTAATACTATATATAGTAATAATAATCTAACTTAATATTACGTTTACTTACTTATTACTATTAAAGTTCCTAATAAATCTAAGCCTATAATATATTTAGGTAGTAAGATAGTATAACATAGTCTATAAGTAAATAGTCTATATAAGTAAATAGTCTACTTTTATATAATTTAGAATAGATACTCCCTTTTCCTACTTTCCTCTACCTATAAGTATAGTATAATAATTAAACAAAAGTAATTTAGTTCTAGTACTTAATATACTTAAAGTAAACCTAAACTTAACTATATAAAAGGCTATATCTATCTATAATATATCCTATTTAACACTCTATTAATAATAATATAGCTAACCTATATAATATAATATCTAACTACCCTACTAGAATCTAACCTTATATAAAGAGGAGACTATTATTTAATATATTATTTACCTAGATTTATAAGTATTTTTACTAAGCTTAAGTACTATTTAAGAAATAGCTAATTAACTACTTTATAACTATAGTATATAACATATAAGAACAAACTAGGCCTTAAACTTTATATAATAACAACCTAAGCTTAAGATGTATTTTAATTAAAGAATTAACTATTAGAGGGTTCTCTATAAAGATCCTAATATATATTACGTATAGTTTTCCCTTATATAAAATATAATTATAAAGTATAAGGTAGATAATAATAATATCTATAACTTTAATAAGACTAGGTTTATAATAGGTAAGATGTCTTTAGAAATAGTTATTATAGCCTCTAAATAACATAGTAAGCTAAGAGGAGTATAATAAGGGAATTAGGAATAGGTTATAGTAATCTAGGGTATTAGGTTATATAGCTATTTTATCCTACTATATATTATCTTTATAGGTAAGGTTTATTTTAACTCTTAGATATATAATAGCCCCCTCCTACCTAACTAGGTAATTATACTCTTAGAAAATAGTTAGATAATAAATAAGAAAGGCGTAGAATAAGTAAAGTACTTTAATTTCTATATAAGAAGTTATATAAAGGGTACTTACTACCTTTTTATCCTTAATAGCTATAAAAGCTACTATTTTATTAATTTTAAGCTATACTATAAGAAGTATAATATTATTATACTTTATATACTACCTTATTTATTATATAAGCTTTAGCCTCTTAATATTAGGTATTTTAGTCTATTAAAATAGGTATATAGCTATAAAATTAAGGTCTTTATATAGGTATATATTACGTATATTATAAAGGAAGACTTCCTCCTAGCCTTTTATAAGGCGTATAATAAGGTAATAATAATATTAAACATTTAAGTAGGCTTTAGAGTAACTAGCCTTATTCTATATAACCTAGAATATATAATTTTATAGCTAGATATAAAGCTTTATATACTAATACTACTAGGTTCTTCTACTAGCCTACTAGCACCTTAGGTTCTAAAGACACTAAATAACCTAATTAAATTTACTTTATAGTCTAATTTTATTATAAATTATATTATATAATACTAGAATAACTCCCTAATATTAATTATTAGGTATATATAGTAGCTAAAGAAAGGGATTATAGTAGTTATATATAACTAGGTTTTACTATAGGTATAGATAACTAAGTATTAAGAGGTAAATAAGTAACTAAGCTGTTATTACTATATAAAAAAAACATAGATTTAGAAAGGTAGAATACTTATAATTAATTAGGTATAGGATATAAAGTCTTAACTAGATATAATAGAGTAGTTATAAGTAGAAATAGGTTAGAGTAGTAGTTATATAAGGAGGATAAAATTATATACATAATAATATAGTATCTATAGAGAGACTAGTTATAATACTTTTATATATTAGAAAGTTAAATCTACTTCTAAAAAAGAGGATTCTAAATAATTTTAATTAATTATAAGGTATTATAGTTAATTTCTCTTACATATTATTATATAAACATAGTAAAAGTAGACTATTTACTTATATAGACTATTTACTTATAGACTATATTAGTAGGTATCTCTTTTATACCCTCTACCTATTAATCTATTTTAGTATCTAAGGAGGAATTTAGCTTCTAGCTATAAGTAACGCCTTATTTAAAGATAACGTTATTACCTATAAATCCTTATAAGGATATATTATATTTCTATTTAGAGGACTAATATAATAGAAGGCTATATAATTAGTAACTATAACTATATTAATAACTAAGGTAGAGCTTCTTACCCTTAAGTATATAATAAAGAAGCTAATAGTACTTTAACATCTCTTTTAAGAGATTTCTTTAGATCTTAGAGATAACATCTAGAAAGTATATTATAATAATTAGTAAATAATACGCCTTATTATAAGGGAAGGAGAAAGGATTACTATATAACTCTACTATATTAATATCTAAAATATATAGTTATAAGAAGTATATATAGATAGTAAAGTTAATATAGTCTATCTTCCTATAAGTAAAATACCTACTAATAGATTAATAAAGAATCTTTTGTTAGCTAAATTTAAGTACTTTAGAGCTATACTTAATCTATAAGACGTATAGTATATAGCTAGATAGAAAGAGGAAATAATAAGTAAGGGGCTAAAATAAGTTTAAAATTAAAAAACAGCCTAAAGGCTAGGAAGCCTAAAGGATAAGTAAAATAAGTAATAGCCTATTAGCTAGGAAGTATTAGTTACCCCTATAGAGGAGGGTAGCTATATATATATTAAGAAGAGTATAAAATATAGTATAAGTCCTAAGGTTAAGAATAATCTTACTAATAAAGGTATTAATATTAGAATATACTATATATACCTAAAAGGTAATAATACTAATAAGGCATAAGGTAGGAGTCTTATAAGGTATACCTTTATAAGATAGGCCTACCTTACTACCTACTTTACTATATTTCTCCTCTTTATCCTCCTCCTCCTCCTTAAGCTAAGGGGGTATAGTAGCCCCCCTTACCTATAATAGTAAAGGTAGGACTACCTATACTATATACTAGAGTATAATAAGTCTTTATATTATAATAATATTAGTATAACATAAGGTAAGAATATAGAATAATAGATATATATACCTTTTTTAGTATTACTAGTACTAACTAAGTAGCTAAGAGGGTATTAAATAGGCCTATAAGGGCTAGTATAAGTAGTATATAATAGTACTATAGTAATATATACTAATAGTATTTACCCTTAGTTCCTAGGAGGTATATACTATCTATCTATCCTATAAGGGTACTATAGAAATAATAGTTATAAGGACTAATAATAGGTACCCTAGCTACTAATACCTCTTACCTTAGATACTTAGGGGCTATAATAAAAATATTATTACTACTCTTACCCTCTTCTATAATACTCTTAAGATTAAGGAAGGGAGGGAGTACCTCTTAGAGTAAGCTATAAAGAGAGAGTAATTCTATATTACTTAATCTATCCTCTATAAAATATAATAAGTTAGTACTAAGGAATAAAGAGTAACTATAAAAGGTATATAACTTACTAAGTATTAATAAAGAAGAGACTTTATTACTACCCTTTAGGCTATACTACCTAGTACCTTTAGAGCTATCCTTAGATAGAGTTAGATACTAATACTAAGGATACTTTTTATTTACTATTAATTAGGACTATAATACTTATTAGATATAAGGAGGAATATATACTAAACGCCTAAATAGTATAGTACTAAAAGGTCTCTTTAGTCTTAGACTATAACTACTAGGAAGGAGAGGCTATATATTTAATTAGAAACATAACTAATTACTAGAATAGAGGGGGTAAGACTTATAGATATCCTTAAGGGTATCCTACTCCCTTAAGACCTTAGAGGGATAACCCCCCTCCTCCTAAACACTAAATATAGGTAAGGATAGGTATAGTAGTAAGGCTACTAACACTAATAAGTTATTAGGTATAAGACCTAAGTAACTATAATATATAAAAGCTACTATAGTATATATATAGGCCTTACCTATAGAGATAGTTTTATAAGGTATCTAAAATAAGAAAAGAGTTAGTAAATAATATATAATTATAAGTAATAAGAAAGGTAAAAGAACTATATATAAATATAGTATTTCTTATTAACTTATAGTTATAATTATTATTAATAAGGAAGAAAAGAAAAAAAGAAAAAGGTAATATAGGGTAATATAGGAGATATCTAGAGTTATAAATAACCTATATAGTTATTACCTTACTAACTAACTATAAGAATAGCCCTACTAACTATAAGCTATAAAACTAAGTTAACTAGATGTTATATAATAACATCCTATATATAATATTTTCCCTTTATAATTAATTATTTTTAGGTAGTATAGTATAGGTAATAATAACCCTAGCTACTACTACCTAAGGGGGTGTATTATATAGATAGACTATCCTACTAGAGTAGGTACTACTAACTAATACTACCTTCTATACTAATATTATATAAGATTTTAGAATAACCTTATATTTAGTAATAAGGTTAGGCTATACTTACTTAGAAAGACATAAGCTACTTTTAACTATATAAATTACCCCCTTAAAGATCCTACTTTATAATAACTAATAATACTATTAGCCTTATAGATAAATTATTTTCTAACTATAAAAATACTAAGTTAATAAAAGTAATCTTTATAGTAAAGCTAAAGTAATTCCTTAAGCCTAGTAAACCTATTACCTTTAATAGTAGTATACTTCCTCTTAATAATAATAGTAATATTTACCTCTACTATAAAGGATAAGGTAAGTAACTATAGCCTATTAACCCTAATTTACTATAATTATACTAGTAGTATATTAAGTAGTATACCTATAGTATATATATTACCTTAATCTACTAGGCTAAGGCGTACTTTAACTACTTTACTACTACTTAGTACTAATTACTAGATATAAGTAGTATATTAAGAATAAATATAAAATATAATATAAATATAAAATATAAATAAAAAATATAAAATATAAATAAAAAATATAAAATATAAATATAAATAAAATACATATATTTATATTATATTTATAAATTTCTTAAATATATATATTTGTATATATAAATATAAATATATATATTTATATTTATATTTATTATATTTAAATATACTATTTTCTAACTAATTATATTAAATATATAGAAAATATTTTAAAGTAACTAAATACTATAAAATTATATATCTAATATATTTATCTAGATATTTTAACTTTATTATTAGTATTTCTATAGACTAGACTATATACTTATTTTAAACTTAAAGACTTAAAGTCTTAGACGTATAAAGTATTATTATATTATTTTTAATAATAATAGAGTATATATAAGTTTTAAATATATAATATATACTTTACTATGTAGAAATATATAACTATTAATATTAGATTTCTAAAGAAAATACTAAAGTATAAATAAAACTAGGTATTAAGATAAATATAGTTATAAAAAGACTATATATATATATATATATATAATATAGTTTTATATATAACTTAATATATTCCTTTTATTAATATTAATAAGACTTATAACGTACCTATATAATAAGCAGCCTATTATAGTAAGTAGCCTACTTCCTTATTATATATTAAAAGCTACTTTTTTACCTATTTTTTAAAAATTAATATTAAGCCTAAAAAAAGTCTAGTTTTATATATTAGACTTTAATAAGAGTTAAATTCTAAGAAATAATACTAGGGAAAATAATATCTGCCTTATAAGGGCTACTAAAAGGGAACCTCTTATCTAGCCCTCCTAATAAGGGGTCTTCTTAGTTTAGCCCTAATAAGGCAGACATTATTATCCCTAGTATTATTTCTTAGAATTTAACTCTTATTAAAGTCTAATATAAAAAACTAGACTTTTTTTAGGCTTAATATTAATTTTTAAAAAATAGGTAAAAAAGTAGCTTTTAATATATAATAAGGAAGTAGGCTACTTACTATAATAGGCCGCTTATTATGTAGATATGTTATCTTACTTTTATAAAATATAAAGTAAACTTTTTTAAGGGTTATATAATAATAACCTTATAAGTATAAAGTAAATAAACTAAGACTATATCTAGCTAAAGTAAATATATAAAGAAAATAAAGAAATCCTAGTTAATAGAGCTACTATTACTACTAATAGATATATTAGTATTATCTTACTCTTTAAACTCTATTTCTTTTTATTCTATTTCTTCTTCTTCTTCTTCTTCTTCTTCTTCTTCTTCTTCTATATTACTATTATAGTCCTCTTTTATAGTAAAGTCTAATTTATCTTTAGATACTTTAGAATAATTAAAAATATTACTATATAATTTAGGGGTATATATATCCTCTAAATTACTATTAGTAATAGTTTTAGAACTATTAATAATAAAATTCTAGTTTTTTAATAAAACTAGTTATCTTCTATTATTATGCTTAAGCCTAGTTCTTCTTTTAGTAATAATATTACCTAATTAGTTAAAACTAGCTTCTACTACTACTAAAGTAGGAGGAATAGCTAGATATTTCCTAGCTAATATACTTAGAATAGGAAATTTTACTTTATTCTCTTCCTACTAGTCTAGAGGATTAACCTATTAATATATATTAGTAGTTATATTAAGTAATATATATATATATATATATATATAAGAATATATATATAAAGACTTACTTTATCTCCTTATAATCCTAACTTATAATAGTTATTAATTTTATCCTTTTATATATTTTTATTTTCTTTTTTACTTTATATAGGAAAAAGATTACTAATAAACTCTTCTTTAGGCTTAGGTCTAGGTACTTTAATATCTTTGCTTCTAACCCTATCTTTAGAAGGGTCTATTATAAAGTTAGATAAAGTATTAGACTTTTCCTTATTTCTTCCTTTATTTTTAGGGTTATTAGTAGTTAGGTTTTCTATACTAATTCTCTCTTTAATAGAATTAATATATAAGCCTTTTTATCCTATAGCTTTTAAGTCTACTATAATATACTCTTTTAGACTATTAAAAGTTAATATTAACTATTATATATATATATATTATAATAAGAATAATTACTTACCTATTATATTCTCTAGCTAAGTTATCTTTAGCTAGTTATATTATATTATTAGGTATAAAAGAATTTAAGTTATTATTCTTTAGACTTTTATAGTTAAGTCTAGGGTCTAATATAAACCCTAATAAATAAGGCTTATACTTATTATAGTTATTATAAGTAATAAGATAAGGAAAATAGCTTTCTAGCTTTTTTAACCCTACTTCTATAGAAGGTAAAAGAGGTATAGAATAAGGATATAAAGAGTTATTAGACTATTAATTAATATTAGTAAATATATTAATATATATACTATATTATATATATATAATTCTAGGAAAATACTTACTTTATCTACTTCTTTTATTTTAAAAGTTATTAACTCCTTTTTATCTAATAAGCTATAATATATATTACCTATTAAACTAAAAAAAGTACTAATAGTAATATAAGACTAGCTTTATAAACAGATAGTAGGGTTATAAAATATCTTTAATATATCTCTTAAGTAGGTAAGTTAAAGCTACTAGCCTTCTATTAGGTAAAAAGCTTTAAAGATATTATTCTTTATTAATTTATTTAATATATCTAAGGCTAGCTTAAGCTCTATAGATATATTAATTATTATATGGACTAAATTCTATTTAGTTTTATTACCTATATTATAAAATAGTATTAGTATAATATATATATAAATAACTTTAAAACCTTTTAAGTTAATAATTCTTAATAATATAATTATAGTAATAATATTATAAGAAGACTTAATATATAAAATAGAATTACTTATATAAAGAAATCTTAGTCTTATATATATTAATAGGAAATTCTTACTATTTCTTAGTATGTTCTATAGCTATTTTAAACTCTTTATATAATATAGTATTATTTCTTAAAAGTATAACTATACGTTTTAGTTTACCTAAGCTACCTATTATCTTTAATTAGTATATAATATAATAAAGAGTTTATTATAGTTAATTATAATAATATTAACTAGTACTATTAATAATAGTTACTTACTATAGTGTATTTTTAATATTTTCTCTTATTCTTTAAGAGAAATTTCTCTATAGATCTACTATAGTTATTAATAATTAAAGGTATTTTAAAGTCTACTATATTAGTATCTTTAATAATACTATTAATATACTTATCTATAATAGCTTTTACTACTAGATTTAGTATATACCCTATATATCTAATATTATATAAAGTATTATTCTTATTATTATTATTATAAGAATTAATAAATAACGTAGCTTATAAGTAACTAGGTTATATAAGTAACTAGGTTACTTTTTCTTCCTTATATATATATTACCTTTATTCCCCTTTTTCTCTACTAATAACTATAGTATAGTAATTAATTAAAAGTAATTTAGTTCTAGTACTTAATATACTTAAATGTAACCTAAAATTAAGCGTATAAAAGGCTGTATCTTACTATAAGGTGTCTTATATAACCCTCTAATAATAATACTATAGCTAACCTATAAAACATAAGATATAACTATAAAACTAGAAGTTAACCTTATATAAAGAGGAGACTATTATCTAATATATTATTAACTTAGATTTATAAGTATTTCTACTATAACTTAGTACTATTTAAGAAATAGCTAATTAACTACTTTATAACTATAGTATATAATATATTAGAATAAACTAGGCCTTAAACTTTATATAATAATAACCTAAGCTTTAGATATGTTTTAATTAAAGAATTAACTATTAGAGAGTCCTTTATAAAGATCTAGATATATATTATATATAGTTTTCCCTTATATAAAATATAATTATAAAGTATAGGATAGATAATACTAATATCTATAACTTTAATAAGACTAGGTTTATAATAGGTAAGATGTCCTTTAAAATAGTTGTTATAGCTTCTAAATAATATAGTAAGCTAAGAGGAGTATAATAAGGGAACTAAGAATAGGTTATAGTAATCTAGGGTATTAGGTTATATAGCTATTCTATCCTACTATATATTATCTTTATAGGTAAGATCTGTCTTAACTTATAGATATATAATAGCCCCCTCCTACCTAAGTAGGTAATTATACTTACTAAAAATAGTTAGATAATAAATAAGAAAGGCCTAGAATAGGTAAAGTACTTTAATTTCTATATAAAGAGTTATATAAAGGGTGTTTACTACCTTCTTATCCTTAATAGCTATAAAAGCTACTATTCTATTAATTTTAAGCTATACTATAAGGAGTAGAATATTATTACGCTCTATATACCCCCTTATTTATTATATAAGCTCTAGCCTCTTAATATTAAGTGCTTTAGTCCCTTAAAATAGGCGTATAGCTAAGAAATTAAGGTCCTTATATAGGTATATATTTTATATATTATAAAAGAAGACTTCCTCCTAGCCTTCTATAAGGCGTATAATAAGGTAATAATAATATTAAACATTTAAGTTAGCTTTAGAGTAACTAGCCTTATCCTATATAATCTAGAATATATAATTTTATAGCTAGATATAAAGCTTTATATACTATTACCTCTAGGTTCTTCTAGTAGCTTACTACTAGCTTAGGTCCTAAAGACGCTAAATAACCTAATTAAATTTAATTTATAGTCTAATCTTATTTTAAATTATATTATATAATATTAGAATAGCTCCCTAATAATACTTCTTAGGTATATAAAGTAGCTAAAGAAAGGAATTATAGTAGTAACCTATAACTAGGTTTTACTATAGGTATAGATAACTAAGTATTAAGAGGTAAATAAGTATATAAGCTACTATTACTATATAAAAAAAAACAGCTTTAGAAAGGTAGAATACTTATAATTAGTTAGGTAAAAGATTTAAAGTCTTAAATAGATATAATAGAGTAGTTATAAGTAGAAATAGGTTAGAGTAGTAGTTATATAAGGAGGATAGAAACATATATATAATAATATAGTATCTATAGAGAGACTAGCTATAATACTTATATATATTAGAAAGTTAAATCTACCTCTAAAGAAGAGGATTCTAAATAGTTTAAATTAATTTAAGGTGTTATAGTTAATTTCTCTTATACTCTATTATATAAGGAGGAAAAAGTAACCTAGTTACTTATATAACCTAGTTGCTTATAAACTATATTAGATTTAGAAAAGTATTATTATTAGTACTATTATCTCTAGTAATACTATAAAGAAGTTAGCTTTACTTTCTTTATATAATATTAAGTTACTTTAATAACTAATAAGAATTATAAATATTAGTATTACCTAATAATATTTTACTTAGGAATATTATATTTCTTAAGAATATTATTTTTAAATACTTATTATATATATAACCTAGTATATAAATTATTTAAATATTTAAAACCTATTAGATATATTAGTAATAAATACTAGTAATAATTAACTATTAGATAGTATATAAACTCTTACCTAGTTATAAATATACTAGTTTAAAACTACTATTTATATAAGACCCTATTACTCCTAAATAGGCTTTATTATCTATAGAAGTCTATATATCTAGTTAAATAGATATATAACTATAGTTATTAAACTATTATATTAAGTTATATATAATAGGGGCTTCTAAAGAGTTAAACTTTAGATTAATATAACTTATTAACTTAGGATAATTAATACTAAATATAGTATTATATAACTTATTAGTATTTATATTATAAAGTAATAATATATTACTTACTAGTTTAAAAAGCTTAATATATTATTAAACTCTATAGAAGTAATAGTATTATAACTTATATTAAACTTTAATATATAGTCTATTATATAGTTATATATTTCCTTATCTTCTATACTATTAGTATTACTAATAACATACTTATATAGTAAGTAAGCTAATATAGTAAGTAGGCTACTCCTTATTACTAGAAAAACCCTATTTTCTAACTATTTATTAAAAATCGAAAATAAGTCTACAAAAGGTCTAGTTTTCTTATATATATAACAATAAGAGTTAAGTCTTAAGAAATAATAGTAGGGAAAATATTATCTTCTTTATAGGGGCTACTAAAAGGGAACCTCTTATCTAGCCCTTCTAATAAGGGGTCTTCTTAGCTTAGCCTCTATAAGGAGGATAATATTTTCCCTACTATTATATCTTAAGATTTAACTCTTATTGTTATATATATAAGAAAACTAGACCTTTTTTAGACTTATTTCTAATTTTTAAAAAATAGTTAAAAAAGTAGCCTTTAAGGTGTAATAAGGAAGTAGCTTACTTACTATGTTAGCTTACTTGCTATATAAGTATGTTAATAGTACTTTCTTTATATCTTTTCTTATTAGAAGTATTAGATATAAAGGTATCTATTTTACTTTATTTTAAGCCTTTATTATTAGACTTTATATAGTCTTTAACTATATAAAATTTAGTATAATAATATAAGTAAATATATATACTACTATATATAACTATATATATAACTATATATATACCTATATATATAACTATATAAATAACTATATATATAACTATATAAATAACTATATATATAGTAATAATAAGATATTAACTTATATTTTATTTTATCTATATTTAATTCTTCTTTTTCTAAAGTTACTATAAAAGAATGTTTGTTTTTATAGTAGGTTATAGTATTAGATATTTAAAATTAAGCTACTTTAGTTATATATTTATTTTTATAGCCTTTTATATTATAAGTTAACTTTATTTCCCTTTCTTTATTTAAATTAATAGGTAGTAACTTATAGGAAAATAGATTATTTATAATAGGATACTATTTACTACCTTTAAAGATATAATCTTCTTAATCTTCTAGTTTAATAGTATATATAAACTAGGTTTTAGTAGTATTTATAGAGATTTATAAGTTATTATTAGAAACATTAACTTAAGAAGAGGCCTAGGAGTTAGAGGAAGAGGGAATAAGTTAAAAAGACTTATTAGATTTAGATACTATTTTTATAGATTTCTTTAAGCGTATTTTAAGTATTTTTTTAGGTTTAATAAGTTATATAAAATAAGTAAGATAGGTAATAACGTATATGTATAGTAAGTAGCCTATTAGAGTAAGTAGCCTAGTTCCTTATTACACCTTAAAGACTACTTTTTTACCTATTTTTTAAAAATCAAACTTAAGTCTAAAAAAGATTTAGTTTTCTATATTAGGCTTTAATAAGAGTTAGATTATAAGAAATAATAGTATAGAAATTATAACCTAACTAGTTACTAAGGTATAGACCCTAACCCTTATCTAAGAAGCTAGATAAGGAATATATTATCTTAGTTATCTTAGTTAGCTTAGTTAGCTTAGTTATTTTAGTTAGCTTATTTATTTTAGTTATCTTAGTTATCTTTATTAGCTTACTATTTACTTATTCTAGTTACTTTAAGTAGTTTATAAAGCTTATATATAACTATAAGTCTATACCTAATAGAGTATTAAAAGTATATTTATATTTAGTAATATATTTTATTTTTTATAATTAGATTTAATATATATATATATATATAATATAATACTTATTATAAGTATTATACCTATTCTATTTAGCCTAAAGTCTTATATTTATTAAACTAAACCTTTATAACTTTTTAATATACTTAGAAATATTAGAAATAAGAGATATATTTTATATTTTATATTTATTAAATATAAATATATTCTCTAGATAGTATGTATTTATTAAAAGATTTATTTCCTAAGTAACCCTAACCTTAATTCTATAACTTCTCTTAGATTATTAAAATAGATTCTTTATATAGTAAAGTAAAACTTTAAATTAATTTTTAGCTTAAGGTTTAAGTTAGGAAGCTATAATATATAAACTTAAGCCCTTAATAAAAAGTATATTTAGGATATATTTACTCTTAATACTTTAATACCTAAGCTTTATAACTATTAAAAGCCTTTACTTCTTAATGTACTATCTACTTTACTTAATCTACCTCTTATATATACTAAGAGAGTCTTTAGACTTAAAGAAGACCTTATATATAAAATAAGAAAACCTCTTAGAATTCTCTATATTTATATATTAGTATATAAACTATATAGGAAATACTAAAAGATATGAAATTTATAGTATATACTATAGGTCTTTAGGCCTAACCTTCTCCTATCTCTAAGAGCTAAGATACTAAGGTAGAAGCTTAAGAGGGAATCTAAAGTAAAATATCTTCTAGGAATTTTAGAAAGTTAAATATAGGGTTAACTAGGGTAGAATATATATTATTAGAAAGCTTTTAAGAAGGGATATTTAGGTATATATCTTATAGAATATATTAGTATTTTACTAGGTAGGTAATATAGTTAACTATATATACTAATAGGTAAGTAATATATAATAGGGGTAAATACTATAGTTTAATTATATATATCTAAAAGAGAATTATTATAGGTTCTACTATAAATAGTTAGGTAAATAACCCCTAAATCTATAATAGATTTACTAATAGATTAATAGTTAATTTATAGCTAGTTATTAGGTTACGCCTAATAAGTCTAATAGGATCTATAATAGTTAATATTATAATACTAGTAACTTTCTCTTAGGGAGAAATTTACTATAGATTTATAGTACTTTACTAGTTAACTATAAAAAGCCTAAAAACATAATAAAAATAAAGATCTAAAAGTATTATATACTTTTTATATAATAAATCTATTATATATATAAAACCTATCTATTTATTTATATCCTTACTATACTATTACTAATAAGCTCCTCTAATACCTTATTAAGTAATAACTTTATAAATCTATCTACTAGGTTATTATTACTATAGATCTATTAAATCTTATATATCTCTTAGTACTTATATAACTACTATAATAATATTATATTAATTATAAGGCGTTTCTCTTTTATAGTACTAAGTTTTATAAAATACTTATAGAGGGAGTAGGAGTTAGTATATATAACTATTAGGATCTATAGGTATTTAAGGTAGTTAGTAACTATTACTAATATAGTAGTTATTATATAGGTAATATTAGTACTAGTAACTATTATATAGATCTTAGAGGCTAACATGCTTTATATAACCCTCTTATACTTTATTAAGCTAAAGTAGATAATATTCCCTTTAATAGTAAATTTACTAGTATTATTAGGGATTTTTATAGTAATATTATCTTTACTATATTACTTATTTATAAGAATAATAATAAATCTAAGCTATAAGGGAAGATTACTATTATTAGTAAATAATCTATTAATAAAGATAAAGAACTTTATAATTATAAGGTTAAGTAGTTAAAAATAAAGGCCTTAGTTAGGGTTTTTTATTTACTACTTAATTTATTAGTTAAGCTCTTTAATATTACTTATATCTAGTAATTAGTACTAAGTAGTAATAAAGTATTTAAAGTATACCTTAGGCTAGTAGATTAAGGTAATATACGTATTATAGGTATACTACTTAACATACTACTAGTATAATTCTAGTAAATTAGGGTTAATAGGCTATAGTTATTTACCTTATCCCTTTTAGTATAGGTAAATATTACTATTATTATTAAGAGAAAGTATACTACTATTAAAGGTAATAGGTTTACTAGGCTTAAGGAATTACTTTAGCTTTACTATAAAGGTTACTTTTATTAACTTAGTATCTTTATAGTTAAAAAATAATTTATCTATAAGGCTAATAGTATTATTAGTCTATATACTAATTAATATAAAATCTCTATTATTTAGTACTAAAATAAGTAGGTAAGGGTTAAAGGTTAAAGTATCTATTTAGAGGGCTTTTCTATAATAATTATTATAAGTTACCTACTAGTAGGTTCTAGCCTTAGGTATACTATATAATAGTTACTTAACCTCTATTATTACGTTAGTATTATAAAGTAATTAGATCTTAATAGGTAGTCTTATAAGAATTATATAATTAAGTAGTATTACTAATTATATATATACTTATATTATATTATATAGCTATAAAAGGTGGTTTTTAAGTAATAATAATAGGGTAATAGTAAGGATTAACTATTAGGCTATTTACTAAATAGTTAGTAACTAAGTAAGTATTATAGCCTTTTTATTATTAGTATACTATTAGATAATAAGTCTTAACTTTTAATATACGCTCTTATTTTTACCCTTAATCTTATATACTAATTATAACTTAAATATATAAATACCTCTATAGTGTTTTTTATTATACTAGATAATATAGAACACGCCTTAGGCTATTAATCCCTTAATCTCTTAGTAGTTAGACTACTTAAATAGTTTACTAGGCGTAGTTATTACGCCTTTCTTATAGAGTTTAATAGTAAGTATATAGTTAGTATCCTCTTTTACTATAAAATAGTTAGTAATTAATAGATTAGTCTTAGTAGTAAATATCTCTACTAGGTTTTTTTATAAGCAGCTATAGTACTATTACTATAGCTATTCTATAGTAACTATAATACCTTTACGTATTTTACCCCCTTACCTATTAAGAAGCTTAGAGGTTAGGGTAGTAGTATTAGTATCTTATACTTATATAGTATTATTAGGATCCTCCTTATATTAGTAGTAGGGCTTTAATATAATAATATAGAAATTCTATAGGCCTTATAGTAATTTAACTATATAAGTAGTACTATTATTAAAGAGTAGCTAGAATAGGCCCTACTAGTTATTCTTTTCTTACTATATATAGACTAGAGATTAAAGAGGTAGTATAGTAGTAGCTATAATATTTAGCCTATTATATATTACTAGTATGTTATTTACCTATCTTTTAGTATAGATTTACTATATTTCCTCTATAGCCTTTTATATTATTTCTACCTATTTAATAGTTAACAGTACTAGTAGTAAATTATTATTAATTTATAGGTATACTTTAAAGACTAATAGGGTTAGTATAAGGCTATTTAGGCTAGAGGTATTATTTACTACTTTTACTACTATTTAGAGTATAACTTTAGGTTCTATATCTATCTCTATATAGAATATCTTATACATATAGTAGAGTACTATATAATAATATTTAGCCTTTCTAATGTTATTATAGGCCTTAATAGGTATCTCCTTAATATTAATAGATAACACGTAGGTAGTATACTTAAATTTAGCTATATAGAAATTAAGGCTAGTATTAGTAATAATCTAATTTAGTAGGCTAAGATATATATTAATCTAGTATATTTATAGTACTTCCTATATATATTTTATAGTAATAGCTTAGAGGAATCTTATAGCGTTAAGGGTAGTTACTATATCTATAATATATAAAACTAGCTTATTACTATTAAGATATATTATATTAATAATAATCTTATAGTTAAACTTATAGTTATTATAAAGGGTAAATTTAAACCTTCCTAGCGCCTTTAAATTTAACTAGTAGCTATAGTAGAACTTATTAATCTCCTTAAAATTAGAGATTACTATCTTCTAGCTAGTACGTTAGAGCACCTTATAAAGGCGCTAAACTAAGGGGTAGCTAAATTAGTAGTATATTTACTATACTTTACTATTAGTTAGGTAGTATTAGGTAATAGTATATTTAGGTTATTTTAGTAGTATTTATATATAGCCTTATTCCTATATAATAGGTATAATTATATTACCCTTTACTAGTATATTAGTAAGGTTATTAAATTTCACTCTATAGTAATTTATATCCTTTAAGTAAAGGAGGAATAGGGTGTTAGAGTCTATTACGTAGAAGGTAAGATTCCCTATAGGCGTAAGGACTTTTATAGTACCTATTAACTTAAAGTAATTACTACTACTAAAGTAAATTATTACTTTACTAGTATATAATATATCTAGTAGAAGCTTATAGTTAAGATACCTGTTTAATATAGCATATTACTACTAACTAACTATAAAGACTCTTACTACCCCTATATCTAGTATAATACCCTAGAAAGTTATAGTAGAGTAATAGTTATTAAAGGTAAATACCTTATTAGTAGTAGGTTTCTCTATAGTAGTCTCCTCTTTATATAGATTATCCTTTATAATTATATAGAGTATAGCCTAGTTATATAGTTAGGTAAATACCTTCTAGCTATTAATACTATCTTTACTATAAAAGTCTATAGATATAAAGAAGGTATTACTATTAAAGGGGCTATTACTATTATCTAGCTTATATTTATCCTTAGCTCCTTTAAGTTAATATTACCTTTTATCCCCTTATAGTTAAATAGAAAGTAATTAAACGTTAATAGTAAGATTTCTATTAAGTATATAACTTTATACTACTAGAAAGAAGATTAACATTCTTCTTTAGTATACTTAGTTAACTAGTATTTAGGTTTCTTATAGATAAAGCACCTCTTTACTATAAAGATACCCCTACTTCTTAGGCCTTAACGTAGTAGGTCTATTTATAGCTATAAGTAATAGCTATAGTTACTATTATACTTATAGTTAACCTAGTATTACTTATTATTACTAAGGTACTCTTTAGTATAGTACTAGGCCTATAGTTCTTAGAAAAATATAGTATTAGCTATACTATTATATAGCTATATCTTAGAATAATAGGTAAAGATATATAGGATAGTAGATATCCTATATAAGAATATATCCTATAGAAACAAGAATATAGGATAATAGGGGTAGAGATATATTAAATATAAGGGGTTAAAGGGATAGAAGATATAAAGAGAGTATAGTAGTTAGATTGTTACTATAGATATTGCTTGCTTAGAGAGAAAGACAGTAGTATAGAATATAGGAGATTCCCATCCTTATATAACCATATCCAGCTTACTAGAATATTCCATACTTACGTAAGCTACTTAGAAATCAACTAGATAGACGCGTAAGTACTTAACCCTAACTAAATAACCCTAACTTAAAGAGATAACCTAGATAGTTAGAGAGAGGAGTAGTAAAGCCAATCTTACTCCTAATAGAATCTTCTAGCATCAGGATGTAATTACGTAATCACCTACTTACGTAATCAATATATATATTAATCTACTAGTTTAGTAGATTATATATATATATATATCTTATATATAAAACTCTATAATAGAGGAAATATAAGATAAAGAAGTATAGGAGTATTAGAGAATACTCTTACTTCTAACACTCCCTCTTTTACTCTATTATAGAGGTTTTTTAACCTCTAAGGTAAAAGAGTTACCCTAGAGTTAAAATATTAATAAGTTATCTTATTTAATAACTTATTAATAGAAATTCCTAAAAATATTAGGAAAAATATACCCTTGATATAGGTATATTATATAGGCATATCCTTATTAAATAGGCCTATAAGCTTAATAAATCCTTGAAATTTAACCCTAGGAAGGGGTTTTGTTAAGCCGTCTGTAGGTATAGAAGAAGTAGGTATATATTCTACTTCTATATTGCCTTTTTCAACCTCTTGGCGGGTATAGTAGTAATATATTACAGTATGCTTATTCCTTTAATAATATTCTAGGTTATAGGCTAAGCTTAGAGCTACGTTATTATCTGTTTTAATAGATATAGGGGTTATATTATACCCTATTTCAGATAATAGACCCTTTATCCATATAGCTTCTCTAATAGCTTCCTATAAGCCATTAAATTCAGCTTCTATAGTAGATAAAGAGATAGTTAACTGTTTTTTAGATTTCTAGCTTATAGGACCGCCAAATAAGGTAAAGAGATAACCAGAAGTAGATTTTCTAGTCTCTTTAAAACTAGCCCAGTTAGAATTAGTATAACCTATTAAATAAGGTATATTAGGGCTATTAATATTACCTTTATAGGTAATATTATAGTTAATAGTCCCTTTTAAATAACTTAATATACTTTTTCCTTATTTTAATAGGTATTCTAAAGGGTTATATAGGTAACAAGAGGTAAAAGATATGCTATAGGCTATATCTGGCCTAGTTATAAATATAGCGTATATAAGGGATCCTATTAGGCGTTAATAGTCCTTTAATAGGTCCTTAGAAGGAGTATATCCTTTTAATTCGTTACCTAAAGAAGTATTTAATATTCCTAGAGATATAGGAATATTAGAGGGTGATATATCTAGAAGATTAAATCTTTCTAGAAGTTACTAGATATAGTAGGCTTAAGAGATAGTTATAGATCTTTTAGATCTATCTCTTGTTATATATAGCCCTAGAAACTTAGAAACTTCTCCTAGGTCTTATATCTCTATATATTTAGAGATTTTACCCTTTATATCTTCTATATACTTAATATCTTTATTAAGTATAAGAAAATCATCAACATGGGTAATAATATAAGTAGGATTTATTTTATCCTGGTTATAATAAGTGGCCTTGTCTGATTTTAAAGGTATAAAACCTATATTTTTTAATATAGATTTTATCTTTAGTTACCACTACCTAGGACTTTATTTTAGACCATATAGGGCCTTTTTTAATAGAATAAGCTATTCTTTATTATTATCCTAATTTATAGTATTTAAATTAGGATGTTTATTAAAGAAATCAGCTAGAGGAATATTAGAAGGATCTATATAGACCTCTTCTTCTAAATCCCTATATAGGAAAGCTCTAACTATATCAATTTGTTGGATTTCCCAGTCTAATGCTGCTACTAGAGCTAATAGGACCCTATAAGTAGTTGGATTGGATCCTATAGTAAAGGTCTGGAAATAATTGATTCCATATTTCTATTATAATCCTCTTATACACAGCCTGGCCTTATATTTATTAATATTTCTATTAATATTAATCTTTTTCTTAAAGACCCATTTGGCTATTAAAGGTACCCTAGAAGACTTATAGGCCTCCTTTAGGTTAACAGCTTGAAAAGTGCCTTACTAGATAATTATAGCTATTTCTTTATATATAGCTTCTAGCCATTTTTCTTTCTCTTTTCCTTCTAGAGCTTGTTTTATAGTAGTAGGCTCTATAGGTATTATACTATAATTTATAATATTATAGTATATATCCTCTACTTTAGAGGAATAGGCCTTATACTTTTCTTTATCCTCTTTAGATATAGAAGGTATATTAACCTCTATATTAGTTATAGGCTTAAGAGGAGGTTTTATAGAAGTACTAGAAGGAATAGTAGTTTTTTCTCCCTCTCTTATAGTACTTTCTATAAATTTAATATGTAAAGTCCTTACTATAGAGGACTTATAAGGCCTAAAAGGAATATATATAGTATATATATTATTTCCTTCCTAAGATAAGTAAATACCTTCTTCTATATAGGTATTTAACTTATTAGATTGTATATGCTTCTCTTTTGGTATATATATATATACCTTAGAGCCTATTCTACGTATATTAGATAAATCTGGTTTATTATCCTTATTAGGATAAAAGTAATCTAGAAAAGCCTCTATAGGGGTCTTTTCTAAGTATTTTATAGTAGTATAATTTAATAACTTAGTAGTTTCTTTAAGGATAATATCCCATAGGAACTTAGGTAAGTTATTTACTACTATAATAGTCCTAGACTTATCTAGGATAACCCTATTTATTCTCTCTACTATACCGTTTTGCTCTAGTATATAGGGTGTAGAGGGTTCTAATATAATCCCTCTTTCTTTAATATAAGGGGTTAATTCCCCTATATTAAATTCAGTACCGTTATCTAGGCGTATTTTCTTAGGATAATTATATCCTTAATTTTTATAGTATTCTAGCTTATTCTTAAGGATATTAATTATATCCTCTTTATTCTTAGAGAATTCTATATCTCTAAGGCTAGAATAGTTGTCTATAAAGGGTATAGCATACTTATTTCTGTTAATAGAGGTAGGCGTTATTTTTAAGGTATCTATATAGATCCTTTCTAATAGAAAAGTAGCTTTATTATAGTTAATCTTAGGCTGTTACCTAGTTAACTTAAAGCTTATATAGTTAGGATAATATAGGTCCTTTTCCTTTAGTTTATCTAAAGGAATACCCTTAGTTATTTTAGCTGTTTTAACTAAATAAGGGTAAGAGGGATGGCCTAATTTTTCATACCATTCTTGTGTTATAGAAGAAAAAACCTTGTTTTCTTCTATATTAGAAGATTTATTATCTTCTATAGTATTAATAGTCTCTTCTTCTTCTAGAGATATTTTATCTTCTAGAATAGTAGAGTTACTATTAATAGGTCTTTTATTAGCAATATTAAGGTAAAACCCCCTTTTTGCTATATCTATATTAGCAAAGGGTTCCTTATTACTATCACAGAGGTTCTAGTTTATTAGAAAACCGCCTCCTTTATAGTGTAAAAGACCTAAGAATATAGAGATAGGAAATTCAGGTATATATAAGGTATTAATTAACCTTATATAGTTAATTTCCCCTTTAAACCATATAGGTAATAGAATAGTACCTATTCCTTTTGGTTTAATAGGACCTGCTCCTATATTAACTATAGGTATGTTATTTTCTATAGTTAATTTAGTAAAATAGTCCTTATTATTAGAAATATGGACTGTTAAACCCGTATCGTAGAGCTATTGATCCCTATGAGATAAGGGGAAAGAATAGGCTTTATAGGTATATTCTTTTCCTCTCTAAATAACCTCTTAAGAGGTCTGTTTGGTCTGGTTGGTAATAAAGGTTGCCTTAACCTTTCTAGTATGATTTTAAGGCTATAGGTTTAAATCAGGCTTATAGACCTTTCCTTTAGGTCTTTTATAGGGCTTATCCTTATTAAAAGGATTCTTATATCCCCTAGGGTTATTATCCTTATTAGAAGGATAATTATTACTATTATTAGACATAGGGGTATCTAAATCCCGCCTATTTTCGTCTAATATATTGTTTATAAGGGCTTGTAGAGAAGGTGGCTCTTTAGTCTTAGAGCACTTCTTTGCCTTTCTGCCCATACTGGAAAATAGCTGCTTAAAGTAGCTATAAAGACCGTTTTTTGGTCTATATCTTCTATCTTAGCCCCTACGTTATTTAACTTAGAGATATAACCTTTAAAGGAGCTAATAAACTTATTTAAAGAGTTATAAGCCTCTAGTTTAATAGCATGAAATTCTAAGTATAACTGTTGCCTTAGAATAGGGCCTATACCCTCATAGGAAGACTTTAATATAGATAAAGCCTCTTTAGGGTCCTTTAAATTAAAAATAAGAGATAAAGGTTCTTTTTATAGATTTTGCCTTATTATTAATAGGGCTTGTGTTTTTTGTTGTTCTTGAATCCCCTTATATTCCTCTTCTTTTTCAAAATAACTACTAATATTAAGTAGTTTAAAAAAGAGATGGATAGTTATTATCTAGGAGTTCCAATTCTTAGTACCCTAGAGACGTTGTTCTGCAGGTATTATACAGCCTGTAGTAGCCTTAATAATATCTGCCATCTTACTAGTATTTTACTAGTATTTTCTATAGATATATATAGATCTATAGAATAGTATAGAGGTCTTACTCTTTCTACCTCTTTATATATATATAAAGCAGATATATAGAGGTCTTATTACAGCCAAAAAGGACTTATGTTACCTCTTAGTTCTGTAGTTACTTATATTCCTTTAGTTATAAGAGATAATAAGGGCTTACTCTTTCTACCTTATTATTCTTATAATAAAGTATATAAATAGGGCTATAGAATATATAGATAAAGATAAATAGGCTACTGAAGAGATATACTATCTCTTATAGTATAGGTAGATACCCTAGGTTAAAGACCTAGGCTTATAACCTCTTAGAACAATAGGTAAAGATATATAGGATAGTAGATATCCTATATAAGAATATATCCTATAGAAGCAAGAATATAGGATAATAGGGGTAGAGATATATTAAATATAAGGGGTTAAAGGGATAGAAGATATAAAGAGAGTATAGTAGTTAGATTGTTACTATAGATATTACTTACTTAGAGAGAAAGACAGTAGTATAGAATATAGGAGATTCCCATCCTTATATAACCGTATCCAGCTTACTAGAATATTCCATACTTACGTAAGCTGCTTAGAAATCAACTAGATAGACGCGTAAGTAGTTAACCCTAACTGAATAACCCTAACTTAAAGAGATAACCTAGATAGTTAGAGAGAGGAGTAGTAAAGCCAATCTTACTCCTAATAGAATCTTCTAGCATTAGGATGTGATTACGTAATTACCTGCTTACGTAATTAATATATATATTAATCTACTAGTTTAGTAGATTATATATATATATATATCTTATATATAAAACTCTATAATAGAGGAAATATAAGATAAAGAAGTATAGGAGTATTAGAGAATACTCTTACTTCTAACACTATATGTAAAGTATATTATATATTATAGGTAGGCTAAGTAATACTATAGTATACTTAGGTACTCCTTAGTAATAGTTAATAAGGGTATTATAGTATTCCTTATTCTTTAGTATGCCGTTATAGGTTATAGTATATACTAGCTAGGTAACCTTCTTAATAAGTAGATTAAGGATTTTATACTTACTTTTCCCTAGGTTATTACGTATAATAGATTTAAAGGTAATATAGTATAGCTTTATAATCCTAGCATTATAGACCTTATTACCTTTAAACTCTAATTTAATATTTGCTATTAGTATATTAAAATTACTAATAAATCTATAGAGACTAATAGAGTAATACTCTTAGGTATTACTACTTAATATTATTCTTACTATAGCCCTATATCTACTAATAGGGATTCTAATATAATTATATAGCTTATAGATAGTAGGAAGCTTTAAATTAATTATCTTATATTAACTACCTATATACTTTAATATAGGATTATTAGAGTAGAGCTTAATAAGATTAGTTAATTATTATAAAGTTAGGCTATTACTTAGTACTATTCTACTATTAAATTAAGTAGTTAGTATAGTAGATTTATAGTCTTATAATCTCTTAACTATAACTATTATTAGGGTTAGGCTTACTTAGGTAGAACCTTAACTTAATAGTAGTAGTAACTTAAATAATAGGTTATAATAAGAAGAAGCCTATTAGAACTAGGTATCTTTATGCTATTTATATATCTTAGGCTTAGCTATAGATTTAAGGTTAGTTAATAGTAGTTACCTTACCCTTAGTAATAGGTAGATTTTATAACCTAGTAACCTATTAATAAATCTAGGGTTTATAGTCCTTACTTTAAACCTTAGGTTAGTTCTAGCTACCTTATTAATCTCTTCCTTAGTCTAGATATATATATTATTAGCCTCTAATACCTTATATATATAAGAAGTAACCTACCTTTAGTTTAATTTAACTTAGATATTATTATTAATTTAGAAGTTATAAAATCTAAGGAGGACTTCCTTATTAACACTATTATAGTCTTTAACCTTCTATCTATAGACATAATTATAGGCCTATTACTATAGTTAATTAGCTATAAAATCTTTATATTAGGCTTTTATTATAAAGTATATAATAGTAGTATCTAGCATATAGGCTCTATATTTTTACTTAATACTACTAGGTATCTTCTTAATATTAATAATACCCTATAGCTATAGGTTAATATACTTTATGTACGCCTATAGAAAAGGGTATAGGTCTATAGTATCCTTAGCCTCTTATATATCCCCCTATTATATTACGTATATTCCCTCCTCTTTATATTAGCCTTTTTATAGTATTTCTTTAGCCTCCTTAGTAGATTAGTAGACTATATTAACTTCTTCTTTTAGTATTATTATTACTACCCTCTATTAGCCTAACTACCCCTTAAATACGTATATTTCTTTTAGTAGGCTAGAAGGTATATCTATATGTTAGGGGATTTACTACTAGTAGTATAGGTAGTAAGGATTTATAGGGGTATTTATAGTACTTTTATATTAATTTATAACTTTACCTTAGACTTATAGTAGAACTTATTACTTATTAATATAAGCCTTTATATAGTATTTATATAGTATTTCTTAGCTATTAGTATATAAAGTAAGGTATTTCTTATAGTTAAGTAGTAATTTCTTAATATATAATAAAATTAGGGTTATTTATAGGATAGCTATATATCTTAGGCGACCTTTTAGTTATATTAGTTTATAACATACTTCTATTAGTAGCCTCTAATTAACTATATAATATAGTAATAAGTATAAATAATTTACTATAAGAGTAGTAAAATTTATCTCTTTTAGTTAGTACCTTACTAATCTATAGAGTTTATATATAGAAGTAGGAATTAATTAAGATAACTACTATAGTAGTAAAAATTAACATAAGAATTAACTACTAATTAGTATTAGTATATTACTAGGTAGGTAATATAGTTAACTATACGTATTAATAGGTAAAGTATTAAATAATAGGGGTAAATACTATAGTTTAATTATACGTAACTAAAAGAAAATTATTATAGGTTTTACTATAAATAGTTACGTAATTAACCCCTAAATTTATAGTAGATCTACTAATAGATCTATAGTTAATCTACAGCTAGTTATTAGGGTTACGCCTAATAAGTCTAATAGGATCTATAATAGTTAATATTATAATAGTATAGATAGGGATAACTATCTTATTTAAATAGTAGTACTTTTAAGATAGATTTTCCTTTATTCTTTCTCTTTATAACTCTAATTATACTTAGATAAGCCTCTAATTAGAAGTATATCTAGCTAAATAAAATATATAGATAACTTAATAATAATAATATACTTTTATATATAATTCTTTCTTTTTAAAAATAGGACTAAAGCCTTATAACTTTATTAAATTAGTCTATTTATACTAATTTAAGAGATTAGGAGCTATTTAACTAGTCTAACTAGCTCTTAGACCTCTAATTAGATCTTAGAAGCTCTAATTAGAGTAATTACTTATAATAGTTAGACTAGAAACCTAAGTTACTTTATATTATATAGTATTATTATATTTTATTTATATTACCTCTATAACTAGATTCTATAAGCTATACCCTATATACTACTAATATAATATAATTTATAATAAAATTAGACTATAAAGTAAATTTAATTAAGTTATTTAGCGTCTTTAGGACCTAAGCTAGTAGTAAGCTAGTAGAAAAGCCTAGAGGTAATAGTATATAAACCTTTATATTTAACTATAAAACTATATATTTTAGATTATATAAGATAAAGCTAGTTACTTTAAAGCCTACTTAAATATTTAATATTATTATTAACTTATTATGTATCTTATAAAAGGCTAAAAGGAAGTTTTCTTTTATAATATATATAGTATATACCTATATAAAGACCTTAATTCCTTACTTATATACCTATTTAAATAAACTATAATACCTAATATTAAGAGGCTAGAGCTTATATAATAAATTAGGTAGTATATAAAGTATAATAATATTTTACTCCTTATAGTAAAACTTAAAATTAATAGAATAGTAGCTTTTATAGCTATTAAGGATAAAAAGGTAGTAAGTACCTTTTATATAACTCCTTATATAAAAATTAAAGTACTTTACCTATTTTAGGTCTTTCTTATTTATTATCTAACTATTTTCTATAAGTATAATTACCTAGTTAGGTAGGAGGGGGCTATTATATATCTAAAAGTTAAGATAGACTTTACTTATAAAAATAATATATAGTAGGATAAAATAACTATATAACCTAATACCTTAGATTACTATAACTTATTCTTAGTTCCCTTATTAAGCTCCTCTTAGCTTACTATATCTTTCTAAGGCTATAATAACTATCTTAGAGGATATCTTACTTATTATAAACCTAGTCTTATTAAAGTTATAAATATTATTATTATATATCTTATACTTTATAATTATATTTTATATAAAGAAAAACTATATATACTATATATTAGGACTTTTATAGAGGACCTTCTAATAGTTAATCCTTTAAGTAAAATACGTCTTAAGCTTAGGCTATTATTATATAAAGTTTAAGGCCTGGTTTATTCTAATATATTACGTACTATAGTTATAAAGTAGTTAATTAGCTATTTCTTAAATAGTACTTAAGCTTAGTAAAAATACTTATAAATCTAGGTTAATAATATATTAAATAATAGTCTCTTCTTTATATAAATTTAAATTCTAGTAGGGTAGTTAGATATTATATTATATAGGTTAGCTAAGTTATTATTATTAGAGGGTTAAGATTAATATATTATAGTAAGATATAGCATTTTATATAGTTAATATTAGGTCTATTTTAAGTATGTTAAGCGCTAGGACTAAATTACTTTTATTTAAATATTATACTATAGTTATAGGTAGAGAAAGATAGAGGAAAAGATAGGTTATATAAAAGACTAGAAAAGTAGTTTATTTACTTATATAGTTTACTTACTTATAGACTATGTTAACCTAATATAATATTAGTATTATAAGTAAAATAAGAAGTAAGTTTAATAACACCTTAACCTAAGAGGTATAACCTACTTATATAGGTCTTAAGGGTAAGACTTTTAGAGAGGAGACCTAATATTATAACCTAATAAGCTATAGGTAATATAGCCCTACCTAATAGGTAGGGTATAGATAGTATAGTACTTAAGGAATAAATATTATATAAGATAACTCCTTTAGAATAGAAGAACTAAAGAAGGTTATATAAAGATAAAGAAGGACTAATATATAATAAATAGTCCAAGGTTAAGGACTAATATACTAAGGGTAGTCTACTTATATAAACCTAATATCTAGATATTAGTCCTTATAATACTATAATAATATATAAAGATATTTATTCTACCTAAATAAATTACCTTCTATAGCTCTTTAGTAATTAACTTATAATATATTCTTTAAATATCTTTTAGTATCTAACCTTAGTAATTTATTAATAAGAAGCTATATAAGCTACCTTTATGCCTATTAACTACCTAACTAATTAGTATGTAATTAATAGACTAATCAGCTAACTATTACTATTACTAAGTATTAACCTTAGCTATACTATTAGTAGAAACCTTACTATTAGATATCTAACTATAATAGTATAAGAGGAAATATAGAGGAGCAGTAGTTATAAAGTAAAAATAAAAATAGGTTAATAGTAGTATAGTATCTATAAGAATATAATATATAATTTATAAATATATTAGTTTAATTAAGAAATTTCTAGGGAAGAGGGCTTTAAGTAGTTTTAATTAATTTTATTATTTATTATTACTTCTTACATATGTTTATAATATAGTTATATTTAGGTAGCTTATTTATTTATCTAGCCTACTTACTTATTATATATATTATACTAAATAGATTAAACTAATAGATATAGGTGTAAATATAAAGAAATAATATAGACTTTTTAGTATATAGATTAATTATTATTAGACTAATTAGAATTTACCTATTATTTTACTATAGTTATTTAATACTTTGAAAACTCCTTAGATTTAAGCTTTCTACCCCTAGGTAGCTATATTACTCTACTCTATATAATAGACCGCTAGAGGCTAGGCTAAGGGGGAGTATTAAGGGAGCCTACTATAGGGTACGTAACCCCCCTCGTCTAAGTTAGCAGCCTTAGGCCTTCTAGCTAGCCTACTTCTAGCTAGTCGTAAGCTCTAGCTTCTACATACCACCTTACTATTATAATATAGTCAATTTGTAACAGTCGCCGTCTCCTATAGAAACTTAACTTCATATTAATTACGTAACTAGGCCCTATAGAGGGCTGGCTGTCTAGGAATGTACCTTGTTTTATCTATACTACGTGATAATTATTTACGCTTATCTTACAACGATGAGAAGTCAATCTTTACGTAACAATTATTTTTTATGTATCATCTTAATACGGACTGTGTATGGTTGATACATGTGGACTGACATGACGGCGTACGTGTTATTCACAGCAGCCAGAGTCCGCTTTCTCGCCGCCTCGACGCTCTCTCCGTGGTTAGGAATAACCTCGACTTTATGGAATGCCAAAATTGTAGCGAGAGCCGCCACTAAACCAACCTGAGAGAAACGTTTTCCAGGGCACGCCCGCTTGCCCTCGCTCCAAGGGACGAATGCCCCATGAGGTGATGGTTGCAGGCTCTCTTTAGCCAGTCTGTTATTTTCATCTTCAGCACACACTGGAGAAATGATCCAGCGGCGTGGATTCCATATTCTGGCATCAGGTCCCCACACGTCTTCGTGCACCTGGACCCCAGGCATGTTGACGTAGACGCTGGTTCCGGATGGGATGCAAATCTCTCTATCATCAACACGCAGAGTCGTCGACGATGGGTTGACCTTTGGAATGACTAGGACCGATGGGTAAAGTCGAAGCGTCTCATTCTGTTTTAAAGTGTTATTAAGTGTTTGAACTGCCCCTCCCTTCGCTGCATAATGAATGTTTTTGCTTACCACGGCAGCTTGGCACCTTTTCAGCCGCGCAAAGACAGGCAGAAACGCCTCCTCAGATTGCCAGCTAACATCATCACCATTGAAGACCTCGTCAATCTCTTGCATCAACCAGTCCTGCCTTTCTGGCATGGCGGCCAAGAGATAGATCATAAAAGTTAGTGTGTGAGCCGAGGACTCATGTCCACCTCGCGCATATGTGAATAGGTTGCCGCGGATCTCCGACTCGGACAGGTAGTTATCCGCGATGGCTTTAGACGGGTCTTGGGACTCTTTGCTCCTCTTCACCATGAAGCTCAGCAGGTTCTCAGAGTCCCTTTCAACTTGGCCTTGCGCTATTTTCTCTTGACACGACGAGATCATTTCGTCGAGATATTGCTGCAGCTCCAGAATCGCTTGGCGAAAGGTCCGGATTTTACCAGGCATACCTGGCATCCCCATCATCCACCATGGCACCAGCCGCAGCATCAGAATGCCTTTGATACCGCTGTGAAGGCAGTCTTTGTAGCTCCTCGAATGCCCTGCCGGGATAGTCGTATGTGCTGGCTGCTTGAAGTCATACTTGACTCCGTAGCATACGCGGGTGAAGACATGTAGGTAGAGCTCCCGTATGTCTTCGACGGTGTCAATAATTCGGCCTTGACTGACTGAAGAGTAGTACTGCGCCATTTGAAGTGTCTGTCTGATAGTCTCTGCCCAGACCAGTCGGTTGTTTCTGTCGTTCAATGTCGCTACAGTGGCCTTCCGATGGTGCGCCCATTCACTGCCATCTGTCGAAACCACACTAGTGCCTATCACGTCCATGACCGCTAGTCAAGACAATGTCAGAATAGGAGGAACAGGCTTGACTGACAGAAAAATTATTTAGGTGGATGTGAAAAAGAAATATACTAACTTGCAAAACTGCCTAGCTTGGGGAACTCATTGGTGTACTTCCGCAGCACCTGGTTCACCACTTCGTGATCGCGTGTATGGATTTCGATGCCTCGCGGCGTAACGTTTGCGAAGGTATCGCCATATCGCTTGTGAATTTGACAGTCCCCATGGGCACGGTCAATCCATGTCCAGTCCAGCGTGTTACACCTTGTCCAGTCACCGAGGCCAAACGGAAGCCGCTGGAGAAAGGGCACCGCTCGCTTGTTGAAGATAATCCAGGCAGGGTTAAAAGGGCTTACGGGGCTGCATACCACTGAGATGCCAAGTTTTTTAGCAGCTCGTACGTTTCGAACCAGACAGAAGATAGAGTTGACGATGTACAGCGCGGGCAGCAAGGCCACAGCGATGATGACGGAATTCATTGCCAAATCTTAGCTTCGTAACTGTTTAATGACGTAAAGGATGAGGAGATTGCACTTATCAGACGTGGGATGTTACTAAATACTAATACGAGGCTGTCACTCTTAGGGCCACACGTGCACGGGAAGTTGTGATATTCCATAGTATTGGGTTTTCATATATGGGAAAAAAGGAAAAGAGGAGAAAACAAAAGATACTACCAATATGTGAGACCCAGGCGTTACCATTGCAAGGGCCAAGCGAGACACAGTAGGTAGATACAGTATTAGTTATTAGTAAGGAAATAAACTTTGTATAGCTAATGCGTATTTGCTACAAGTAGGTTAGTGTATTATTTGGGTGGGGAAACCCATCTATGAGATGGTGCTGATTTGCCGGGGGCATTGCTCAAATCAGCGCATCGGCACACCAAGTCCCACACGGCTTCGCCCGTATGGCCCGCGCGGCCGTCCACGCCTCAACACATTTCGCCACTTTCAACATGATCCGATCTAAAGTTAACCACCGCTACTGTGCCGCCGGCCCGTTGGCTGCTATATAAAACACCCACCAGATACACACTAAGCTATATACACCCTCCTGTCCAAGACCGGGCATGACATGTAACAGATTACTGAATCAGGGCAATATACGCGCAAGCGGATCAATGGATCAGTTCACGCAGCACTGTGACAGGTCCATAGGAGCAGGGTAGAGCGAACTACAGGTATATGTGTTGGTGACATTTAATTAACCTAAAAACCCCTACTCGGGATATTATGTATATATATGACTCGTGAATGTTCAGGCCTGGTTCGCACAGGGTGACCGGCACCAGTCACGGGGTATTATGGATTCCAATCATCATTCTGGCAGTCAACCCTGTCTTCCATGATGAAACAGGAAGCACTTGCTGGAATGATTTGAACTTGCCTTTCCTCCGTTGGTAGGATAGCGTCTCCAACTGGGCTTATTTAAGCGGGTCAGCGATCAAATTGGGATCATAAGCGATACCATCATCTTTGACACATACTATACAAAAACCACCCTAGTATTTCGAATTCCTCAGCTTTCAAACCAAACCCTAAGCATTCCTTGAAATCAAGCCTAGGGATCAGCTCCGACGATGGAATACATTCATGTGCCGTTACGCCATCTGCCCAGTTCAATTGTTCAGCAGCTAGCGGTTGCATTGTTGTGCATTATCGTTGCACGACACTGGTTCTTGGCTGTGCGAGAGGAAAAACGCATCAATCGACTCGGTGGCCATGCGCCCCGATTCCGCTCCATCTTGCCCACAAGTGAGGACGGCCTTTCCCATCGCTTCGTCCTTCGTTCGCAAATCTTCACAAGACCCCTCCCCCGTCACCTTCCAGGCAAGCGCATAATGAAGCTGACGAGGCATTATTAGATGTATTCTCGGGCTTGCACTTTCTCACGTCCATTACGTCTCATGCCTTGCGAGACCAGAATCTCAAGTTTATGCATAACGCATTCCTGCGGGCCGGTCAAGGCAAGCAGAACCCATATACGTTCGAGGTCAGTCTGCTTGGGGACCGGACGCTGTTCACTAGCGACCCAGATAACGTTCGCTCCATGCTGGCCACCCAATTCGCCGAATTCGGCAAGGGCTCGCGGTTTCGGAAAGATTGGTTCGATCTCATGGGAAACAGTATCTTCAACGTTGACGGTAATGATTGGCACGAGGCACGCCGGCGTCTTCGACCCCTGTTCACCCGACAACGAGTCAGCGACTTGGCCTCCTTTGAACGCCACGTCCAGGTCATGCTGCCGATGCTGGCTGGCGGCCGCACGGTGAACGTCAAGGATATACTGAGCCGGCTGACTCTTGACGTCTCAGCTGACTTCTCCCTGGGGAGGGATGTCGGCTCTCTGGCACGCAATGACGACGACGGCGTCTTCGTAGCATTTGAACGCATCAGACACACGCAATCCCTGATTGAGCGTTTGGCAACACTCAACTTTCTCGTGCCACGACGCCAGTTCCGCAAAGACTTGGCCGCACTCGACGGTTTCCTGAAGCCGTCCATTGACGAGGCACTGGCCATGTCCCCCAACGAGCTAGAAGATATGGACAAAAAGGATCATGGCTACAAGCTAATTCATGCCTGTGTGTCCACGTCCCGCGATGCACGTTACCTCCGCGACGAGATGATGTCCATCCTGATCGCCGGGCGGGACACGACAGCTACCACCATGGCATGGATGTTCTACGAACTGGCACGCAACCCGGCTGTTCTAGCTGACCTCCGTGAGGAGATCAAAGCCACGGTTGGCGTTGGTCCTGAGGCGCGCGAGCCGACGTTCCAGGACCTCAAAAGCATGCGGTTTTGTACCTGCATCATCAATGAGACGCTGCGCCTGTACCCCAATGCTCCGTTCAACATCCGCACTGCCCTGAAGGACACAAGCCTACCGCGCGGGGGCGGGCCAGACGGTAATGGGCGTGTTGGCGTTCCGGCTGGTACGCAAGTCATCTATTCCACGCACGTCTTACAGCTCCGCGGCGATCTCAACACGTTTGACCATGCGCCCGCCCACGAGTTCTTCCCTCAGCGGTGGCTGAACTGGGCCCCAAACCCGTGGACCTATATTCCCTTCAACGGGGGTCCTCGGATATGCATCGGGCAGCAAATGGCGCTAACAGAGATGGCGTACGTACTCGTACGGGTGTTTCAGCTGTACAGGGGCGTCCAGCTCAGGACTGCACCTGGAGATATCCCAGCTCTCGAGACAGGATGGGTGAGGAGGACTGGCAACGTCGAACCTGTCGAGAAATTTGCCCAGTCCCGGTTACGAATGGCAAGTGAAATCACCTTGGCACCGAGAGGGGCTGTAGATCTGTCGTTTGTTGAATAAGGTTCCAAGGCCTGTTTCAGACATATGTACATCGTACGGTAGCGGTTAACAGGCCGACACTTTGCGGGGCCAGCATCTGTGCGCATGTGTAGCTGAGGGATTTTGTCAAAGCGCCTATAAAAGTGGAGGCTCCCCCATTTTAGGGACACTTTGGTTGCTGCTAAATACTCTGGCTACTTCGACACACCCCCTCAGGCTTATGCGTCACACTAAGCCTGATTTTTATGCCAGGGGATTTGCCGACCAATGAGCTCTCATCCACCCTCTCAGGATAGTCCGGGTCACAAAGGATCTGAGCAGTGATTTCCGGATTTCCGGCTCTTTCTGGATCTCAGCGGATTCATCGGTCGTCTACCCCTCGATTTGGCCGAACTCGAACTCATGGCCCATAGAATTTAACAGTAGGGGGTAGGCGTTAGACGCCTACCGACGCGGCCAGCGGCTCAGACTGTTAATTGTTGAAGTGCGTATATACGGCGATTATCCTTGTTCAATTCGTTGATGTGTATGTGTGTGTATCTAGGCCCATAAGTGCCCCTATTTCCTATTGCCTAAGGCTAAATGCACGCGTCATTGTTTTTCCTTGTTTTAAGTGGGGATTGCCTATAGCCGAAATGCGCCCGGCATTTTCCTTACAGATGCGGCCGGCGCCCCACTTCGTGGCCTATTTGTTGCCCATACTTCAACAGATTTTCGCCCTGGCGGCCACCTATTTCTCCTGAAGTCAGTATTAAACCTAATACGGCAGTATAAGGAGCATACCCACTAAGCCCCAGTACGGATATACCCATATCTAAGCCCATACATAAGCCTATTGCCTACCCCTCAGGCTAACTAACTATTTCTTCCTCCTTTATACTACTCTTTTTTACCCCTTTATTACTAGTAATATCTATAGTTTACTTTTTAGCTAGGTTACCTACTATAATATTAAAAAGTATAAATTAACTAATATAGCTAACTTATTAGGTTTAGTACTAAACGTTAACTATAAGATTAGCTAGCCTAGTAATAGCCTCCTCTACTTATATTATATATTAGTTAAGATAGTTAGGCTGCTTACTATAATAGGCCTCCTCTTAGTAATAATACTAGTTTAATAGTACCTCTATATAACTATAAATAGCTAGTCTAGAGGGTATAAGAATACCCTTATTATTAGCTATATAAGGGATATAATATACCTTATAAGCCTTATATATCTTATACCTAGCCTTACCTTAGCCCTATATTTACTACTACTAGTAGGCGCCTATAATATTATCCTTTATTATAGCCTATTAGAGGATATATTAGTAGGGTAAAACTTACTACTTATAAAAGCTATAGTTATATACTAGCCTACTATTACCTACCTATATATTATAACGTAAATCTAAACTATTAGTAGTAGCTACCTCTACCTTATAAAGTTCTTTAGTAATTAACTTTTATATAGGTATAAATAGGTAAGAGAGATAGGGTAAGATTTATTACTTATAAAGGACTTTACTATAAAAGTTTATAAGGTAAAGGGTAGTAATAGTAAAGTATTTATTATTAATATAGGTTTATACTTAATAATCCCTTAGAGACTAAAATACTAAAGTACGTAATAATAACTATACTTAATAATACTATAAAGTCCCTCTAATAGGTTAGTTATTTTAGCCTAAAGTAGTAGTAGTAAGTAGTTATAGGTATAGTTAGCCTAGAGGTTAAGTATAAGTAGCTAGTTCTTTTTAATATAAATAGCTTACTTACCTAGTGGACTTTATATAGTAGTAGTAAGAGATTTATAATAACCTAGCCTTCTATAGTAGTATTTTAATATAGAGATTATATAGTATAAGCTATTAGTATACTTTATAAGGTAATAGCATAAGGTTCTTTTATAATAGATATAGTAGAAGAAGTATAATACCTCTATCTTACTATTAAGAAGGCTATAAAAGGTATTATATATAGTATATTACTTAATAGCTAAATTATTAGTAAAAAAGTAATATAGTTACTAGTTAGCCTAGCCCTTTAATATATATAAGTAAGTAGTAATAATATTAGTATTACCTTTTTTAGTAAGAAAATAAGTAATAGGTATTTAGCTACTTATAGTAGCTTAGACTATAATAGTATAAAGTAACTAGCTAAGCTAGTTAGTCTAGTAGGTAGTATCTATTATAGTAAAGAGGCTATATTACTATAATAACGTAAGGCTAGCCTCTAAGGCCTATATAAGCCCCTTACTTATACTATTAGTTTAGTAGACTATATAATACTAAAATTAAAGGCTATAGGTATAGTAATAAGCCTCTACTTTAGTAACTTATAAGTACTATAAATAGTTATAGCTAATAAGGTAAGGGTTAAGGTAGGCAGCTAGCTAATAGTAGCCTATATTACGTATAGCCTAATTAGAAAGCTAATAGTAGTATATTAAATAAATATAAATATAATAAATATAAATATATATATTTATATTTATTATATTTATTAGAATAAATATAATATATTTATTTATATTTATATTTATCCTACTATAAATATAATATAAATACAAATATATATATTTATATTTATATTTAATATATTTAAAACACCCTATTTTAACTAATTATATTAAATATATAGAAAATAGTCTTTAATAGCTTTAAATACTATATTTATATATGTGATGTATTTTCTTAGAAATCTTTACTTATTTACTAGGTTTCTTTAAAAAGAAACTTAAATTTAATAAGGAAATAATAGAATTTATATTTTAGCTATTATTATATATATAGTAGTTTAAACTTACTTACTTATATACTTAATTAGTATTTTTAAGTTATATTAAGTTAAATAGTATATTTTTATTTTTAACCTTAACCTTAACCCTATAAAATAGAAAGAGGTTTTCTTTAGAAAAACTACTATAATACTATTAATATCTAAGAAAATACATTAGATATATAATATTTTAGTATTAACTAACTTAAATATAATTTCTATATATTTAATGTAATTACTTATATTCTACTGTATTTGAATATATTAAATATAAATATAATGTATATATTTATATTTATATTTATAAATATATGTATTTATAAAATTTTTGAATATAATATAAATATATATATTATATTTATATTTATATTTTCTATTTTATATTTATATTTTATATTTATATTTTATTTTGTATTTATTCTTAATACTCTGGCTAATAGCTACCTATAGTTACTAGTACCTCCTTAATAGCCTTATAGTAGCTAAAGTAGCCTTAGAGTACGTAATAGACTTTAGCTAGTAAATAACTAAGGGTAACTTACTTAGTAGTAAGGTCCTTAATACCTTATAGTAGGCGTATTTGTTAGAAGTAAGAGTATTCTCTAATACTCTTATACTTCTTTATCTTATATTTCCTCTATTATAGAGATTTATATATAAGATATATATATATATGCAATCTACTTAACTAGTAGATTAATATATATATTAATTACGTAAGTAGGTGATTACGTAATTACAGCCTGATGCTAGAAGATTCTATAAGGAGTAAGATTAGTTTTACTACTCCTCTTTCTACCTATCTAGGTTATCTCTTTAAGTTTAGGTTATTCAGTTAGGGTTAAGTTCTTACGCGTTATCTAGGTTGATTTCTAAGTAGCTTACGTAAGTATGGAATATTCTAGTAAGCTAGATATAGTTATATAAGGATAGGAATCTCCTATATCCTAAACTACTGTCTTTCTCTCTAAGTAAGTAATATCTATAGTAATAATCTAACTATTATACTCTCTTTATATCTTCTATCCCTTTAACTCCTTATATTCTATATATCTCTACCCCTATTATCTTATATTCTTACTTCTATAGGATATATTCTTATATAGGATATCTACTATCCTATAACGTATATGCATAGTAAGTGGCCTATTAGAGTGAGTGGCCTAGTTCCTTATCGCACCTTAAAGACTACTTTTTTACCTATTTTTTAAAAATCAAACTTAAGTCTAAAAAAGATTTAGTTTTCAATATTAGGCTTTAATAAGAGTTAGATTATAAGAAATAATAGTATAGAAATTATAACCTAACTAGTTACTAGGGTATAGACCCTAACCCTTATCTAAGGAGCTAGATAAGGAATATAACGGTTAGTGTAGGATAATAATTTCTATACTATTATTTCTTATAGTTTAACTCTTATTAAAACCTAATATAGAAAACTAGACTTTTTTTAGGCTTAAATTCGATTTTTAAAAAATAGGTAAAAAAGTAGTCTTTAAGGTGCGATAAGGAACTAGGCTACTTACTCTAATAGGCCACTTACTATGCATATACGTTATATCTTTACCTATTATTCTAAGAGGTTATAAGCCTAGGTCTTTAACCTAGGGTATCTACCTATACTATAAGAGATATTATATCTCTTTAGTAGCCTATTTATCTTTATATATATATATTCTATAGCTCTATTTATATACTTTATTATAAGGATAATAAGGTAGAAAGAGTAAGCCCTTATTATCTCTTATAACTAAAGGAATATAAGTATCTATAGAACTAGAGGTATTATAGGTCCTTTTTAGCTATAATAAGACCTCTATATATCTACTCTATATATATATATAGGGTTATATATATATAAATAGAGGCAGAAGGAATAAGACCTCTCTACTATTCTATAAATCTATATATATCTATAGAAAATACTAGTAAAATACTAGTAAAAATAGCAGATACTATTAAGGCTACTACAGGCTGTTTAATACCTATAGAATAACGTCTCTAGGGTATAAAAAACTAGAATTCCTAGATTATAACTATCTATCTCTTCTTTAAACTACTTAATATTAGTAGTTATTTTAAGAAAAAAAAGAGGAATATAAGGGGATATAAGAATAATAAAAAACATAAGCCCTATTAATAATAAGGTAGAATCTATAGAAGGAACCTTTATCTCTTATTTTTAATTTAAAGGACCCTAAAGAGGCTTTATCTATATTAAAGTCTTCCTATAAGGGTATAGGCCCTATTCTAAGGTAATAGTTATACTTAGAATTTCACGCTATTATACTAAAGGCCTATAACTCTTTAAATAAGTTTATAAGCTCCTTTAAAGGTTATATCTCTAAGTTAAATAACGTAAGGGCTAAGATAGAAGATATAGACTAAAAAAAGGTCTTTATAGCTACTTTAAGTAGCTATTTTCTAGTATAGGTAGAAAGGTAAAGAAGTACTCTAAGGACTAAAGAGCCTCTATCTCTATAAGCCCTTATAAATAATATATTAGACAAAAATAGGCAGGATTTAAATACCCCTATATCTAATAACTATAATTATCCTTCTAATAAGGATAATAACCCTAGGAATAATAACCTTAACCCTAGGGGATATAAGAATCCTTTTAATAAGGATAAGCCCTATAAAAAACCTAAAGGAAAGGTCTATAAGCCTAATTTAAACCTATAGCCTTAAAGCTAGACTAGAAAGGTTAAGGCAACCTTTATAACTAATCAGACTAACTATACCTCTAAAGAGGTTATCTAGAAAGGAAAAGAATATACCTATAAGGCCTATTCTTTCCTACTATCTTATAGGGATTAATAGCTCTATAATATAGGTTTAATAGTCTATATTACTAATAATAAGGACTATTTTACTAAATTAACTATAGAAAATAACATACCTATAGTTAATATAGGAGTAGGTCCTATTAAACTAAAAGGAATAGGAACTATTCTATTACCTATATAGTTTAGAGGGGAAATTAACTATATAAGGTTAAATAATACCTTATATATACCTAAATTTCCTATATCTATATTTTTAGGCCTTTTATATTATAAAGGGGGCGGTTTTCTAATAAACTAGAACCTCTATAATAGTAATAAGGAACTATTTACTAATATAGATATAGTAAAAAGGGGGTTTTACCTTAATATTACTAATAAAAGACCTATTACTAGTAACTCTACTATTCTAGAAGATATATCTTTAGAAGAAGAGACTATTAATACTAAGGTATTACAAAATATTATACTATAATATTTTTTATTAGTATCTTTAAAGTATAGTAGATTTATAAATATATATATTTCTCTATATATAGTTAAAAAAGAAATATTTTTAAAATTTCCTAAGTATATAAAGTTATACTATATATAGATATTATAAGTCTTATATATTTCCTATTTAGGACTAGTCTTAGATTCTAAGCTATATTTCTAAGAATTTAGTATATATACTAACTATATTTATAATATTTATAATATTTATAATATTAAAAATACACGTATTTAAGATTTATTATAAGCTTATATAAGAGCTATTTCTAAAAACTATATATAGTAACTAGAGTTTAATTAGCTTATTTTATATATATAATTAATTTTATTTTTTTATACTAGTATATTAGTATAGAAAAAGCCTATATTATAAACATTATAAAAATATTATATTTAATACTCTAATAAATACTATAAGAGATAATAAATCTTCTATTATAGAAGATAATCAATCTTCTAATATAGAAGAAAATAAAGTCTTCTCCTCTATAATATAAGAATAGTATAAAAAATTAGGCTATCCTTCTTACCTTTATTTAGTTAAAACAGCTAAAATAACTAAGGGTATTCCTTTAGATAAACTAAAAGAAAAGGACCTATATTATCCTAACTATATAAGCTCTAAGTTAACTAGGTAACAGCCTAAGATTAACTATAATAGAGCTACTTTCCGTTAGAAAGGATCTATATAGATACCTTAAAAATAACGCCTACTTCTATTAATAGAAATAAGTATGCTATACCCTTTATAGATAACTATTCTAGTATTAGAGATATAGAATTCTCTAAGAATAAAGAGGATATAATTAATATCCTTAAGAATAAGCTAGAATACTATAAAAATCAAGGATTTAATTATCCTAAGAAAATACGCCTAGATAATAGTACTAAATTTAATATAAGGGAATTAACCCCCTATATTAAAAAAAGAGGGATTATATTAGAACCTCCTACGCCCTATATACTAGAGTAAAACAGTATAGTAGAAAGAACAAACAGAGCTATCCTAAATAAATCTAGGACTATTATAGTAGTAAATAACTTACCTAAGTTCCTATAGGATATTATCCTTAAAGAAACTACTAAGTTATTAAATTATACTACTATAAAACGTCTAGAAAAGACCCCTATAGAGGCTTTTCTAGATTATTTTTATCCTAATAAGGATAATAAACCAGACTTATCTAATATACGTAAAATAGGCTCTAAGGTATATATATATATACCTAGAGAAAAGCGTATATAATCTAATAAGTTAAATACCTATATAGAAGAAGGTATTTACTTATCTTAGGAAGGAAATAATATATATATTATATATATTCCTTCTAGGCCTTATAAGTCCTCTATAGTAAGGACTTTATATATTAAATTTATAGAAAGTACTATAAGAGAGGGAGAAATAACTATTCCTTCTAGTACTTCTATAAAACCTCCTCTTAATCCTATAACTAATATAGAGGTTAATATACCTTCTATATCTAAAGAGGATAAAGAAAAATATAAGGCCTATCCCTCTAAAGTAGAGGATATATACTATAATCTTATAAATTATAGTATAATACCTATAGAGCCTACTACTATAAAATAAGCTCTAGAAGGATAAGAAAAAGAAAAATAGCTAGAAGCTATATATAAAGAAATAGCTATAATTATCTAGTAAGGTACTTTATAAGCTGTTAACCTAAAGGAGGCCTATAAGTCTTCTAGGGTACCTTTAATAGCTAAATAGGTCTTTAAGAAGAAAATTAATATTAATAGAAATATTAATAAATATAAGGCTAGGCTGTATATAAGAGGATTCTAATAGAAATACGGAATTAATTATTTCTAGACCTTTGCTATAGGATCTAATCTAACTACTTATAGGGTCCTATTAGCCCTAGTAGTAGTATTAAACTAGGAAATCTAACAAATTAATATAGTTAGAGCTTTTCCATATAGGGATTTAGAAGAAGAGGTCTATATAGATCCTTCTAATATTTCTCTAGCTGATTTCTTTAATAAATATCCTAATTTAAATACTATAAATTAGGATAATAATAAAGAACAACTTATTCTATTAAAAAAGGTCCTATATAGTCTAAAGTAAAGTCCTAGGTAGTAGTAACTAAAGATAAAATCTATATTAAAAGATATAGGTTTTATACCTTTAAAATTAGATAAGGCTACTTATTATAACTAGGATAAAATAAATCCTCCTTATATTATTACCTACGTTAATAATTTTCTTATACTTAATAAGGATATTAAGTATATAGAAAATATAAAAGGTAAAATCTCTAAATATATAGAGATATAAGACCTAGGAGAAGTTTCTAAGTTTCTAGGGCTATATATAACTAGAGATAGATCTAAGAGATCTATAACTATCTCTTAAGCCTACTATATCTAGTAACTTCTAGAAAGATTTAATCTTCTAAATATATTACCCTCTAATATTCCTATATCTCTAGGAATATTAAATACCTCTTTAGGTAACAAATTAAAAAGATATACTCCTTCTAAGGACCTATTAAAGGATTATTAACGCCTAATAGGATCCCTTATATACGCTATGTTTATAACTAGGCTAGATATTACCTATAGCGTATCTTTTACCTCTTGTTACCTATATAACCCTTTAGAATATCTATTAAAATAAGGAAAAGGTATATTAAGCTATTTAAAAGGGACTATTAACTATAATATTACCTATAAAGGTAATATTAATAGCCCTAATATACCTTATTTAATAGGTTATACTAATTCTAACTAGGCTAGTTATAAAGAGACTAGAAAATCTACTTCTAGTTATCTCTTTACCTTATTTAGCTGTCTTATAAGCTAGAAATCTTAAAAACAGTTAACTATCTCTTTATCTACTATAGAAGCTAAATTTAATAGCTTATAAGAAGCTATTAGAGAAGCTATATAGATAAAGGGTCTATTATCTAAAATAGGGTATAATATAACCCCTATACCTATTAAAACAGATAATAACACAGCCCTAAGCTTAGCCTATAACCTAGAATATTATTAAAGGACTAAGCATACTGCTATATATTACTATTATACCTATTAAGAGGTTAAAAAAGGCAATATAAAAGTAGAATATATTCCTACTTCTTCTATGCCTACAGACAGATTAATAAAACCCCTTCCTAGGGTTAAATTTTAAGAATTTATTAAGCTTATAGGCCTATTTAATAAAGATATGCCTATATAATATACCTATATTAAAGGTATATTTTTCCTAATATTTTTAGGAATTTCTATTAATAAGTTATTAATAAGATAACTTATTTATATATTAACTCTAGGGTAACTCTTTTACCTTAGAGGTTTTTTAACCTCTATAATAGAGTAAAAGAGGGAGTGTTAGAAGTAAGAGTATTCTCTAACACTCTTATACTTCTTTATCTTATATTTCCTCTATTATAGAGATTTATATATAAGATATATATATATATATATAATCTACTTAACTAATAGATTAATATATATATTAATTACGTAAGTAGGTAATTACGTAATTACAGCCTAATGCTAGAAGATTCTATAAGGAGTAAGATTAGCTTTACTTTTCCTCTTTCCACCTATCTAGGTTATCTCTTTAAGTTAAGGTTATTTAGTTAGGGTTAAGTTCTTACGTGTTATCTAGGTTGATTTCTAAGCAGCTTACGTAAGTATAGAATATTCTAGTAAGCTGGATACAGTTATATAAGGATAGGAATCTCCTATATTCTAAACTACTGTCTTTCTCTCTAAGTAAGTAACATCTATAGTAATAATCTAACTATTATACTCTCTTTATATTTTCTATCCCTTTAACCCCTTATATTCTATATATCTCTACCCCTATTATCCTATATTCTTACTTCTATAGGATATATTCTTATATAGGATATCTACTATCCTATATATTTTTACCTATTGTTCTAAGAGTATTTAATTAAGGCGCTTAAGTAGGTAGTTATAGGTAGCTAGGCTAACTTATAATATAAATACTATTATAGTAAAGTTACCTATCTATTACTTTACTACTTTAGTATATATAAGGTAATTAGTACCTATATATATAGTATAGTTATATATTATAGCAGCCTTACTACCTTATAGCTTATTAGCCTTATTAGACTAAAGTAAGTAGTAATAGTAGGTAGTAGTAATACTACTAGAGATATAGCCTTAGGCTTTTATTAAGTTAAAGAAATTACTAATAAAAGCCTATATTTACTTAAATTTAGCTATATTAACCTCTATAGGCTTAGTAAGGTAGAAGTATTACTTATAGTAGGTAATAAGGTCTTTAACTATAATAATCAGGCTAGGTTAGGTCTTAGGAATATATAAGGTAAGTCCTAATAGAGTAAATAGTTAGATAGGTAGAAAAGCTAGTAAAAAGAATATCTATACTATTAAGCTCCTTCTAAAACTCCTCTAAGTTAAAGTTAACTATATCTTACTTATAGTTGGTAGTAAAGGTACTTTAAGGGCTATATTTTTATTATCTAATATATTAACTATATCAGCCTTATTAGTAGTTAATAGAGGAGGATCTAAAGGTATTATAACGTAATAAAAATAATAATAATAGTAAAAAGGGTTAATTAGTAATAAAATAATATAGTTATAATAGGCTAGTAGTAATAGGTTATTATTATTATAATTATTATACTAGAGTAGGTAGGCAGTTAGATTAACCCTAAAAAATCGCAATAGGTATTGTGTAAAGTAGTAGCCCTACTTTACTTAAGTTAACTAATCAGAAAGTTTAGAAATATCTATTATTTTAATATAATATTTTATTACTACCAGCAGTGCGGTACTTAGGGGGCCTGTGGGCAGCCCCGCAAAGTGTCGGCCTGTTAACCGCTACCTATCGTACGATTCCCATGAATAATTTCCGCCCCTCTTACGTGTTCAATGATTCTCACTGCAACCCCATTTAAACTTTAAACCCACCCTCCAAGAGGGGTGGGTTTACACAGCGCTCCGTTGACTAACCTCCCCGGGTAGAAGAAAATACTATCCTTCCTATTCATTCTTTCCCCTCAACGCGAAAGTGGAAGTACACAGTGTAATGGATACCGTTGGCAAGTCAAACAAGAATCGCAAATCCAGCTGAGCTCAATTGGCGCCGATCGCCGAGCTCGGCAGTTGAGTCCTCTTAGCAGGTTCTCTATGCTCCGGCAACATGAAGTTGCATACATGTGCAATGTAGATGACCATGTTTCAGGAGGTGGGAGCATTAACCCTACAAATCGTTGCTATGCCGCCTACACCCTTCTCGGAAAGTCCCATGCGTCCGTAATCAGGCCCATACCAGCCTAGGGAGGCTGCATCTTGGTTATTATGGTGTTTGATTATGGCTCCAATGCTTGGTTAGTCCACTGTGTTTTTGTAACTATCTATACATGCATTCATTTTTTGTGATGTCGGACCCGCCCGTGCTGCAGCTGCAGCTTCCTTCGTGGAAGTTGGAGATTCTTGGGCAATGGGAGTTCGATCGAAACAGTGTAACGAGGACAGTAGACGATGGTCCACTGCGCAAGATCGAACCCGTGCAACAAGCGGCTCCTCAGTCGTCTGATGACACAGCCAAATCCAGCGGAGTGGAAGAGAAGATGGTATGAAATCAGAAGTTGGAAGAAGCTTTCACCATCGACAGCATCCTCATGTTACCATCCCACTTTGACTAACATGGTGTCTCCCGATACAGGTTACTTGGAACTCGGCCGACGATGCGGACAACCCCCGCAACTGGACAAGAAGGGCGAAATGGAAGAACCTCATTATGGTATCTCTAATCTGCTTTATGTCGCCACTAAGCTCGACTATACTTGCGGCTGCCCTGCCCCAGATTAGGAGTGATCTACACGTAACAAGCGAGGTCGAGCTACAGGCCATCTTTAGCATCTTTACCTTAGGCTATACCGTAGGCCCTATATTTATGTCACCACTTTCCGACGTCTACGGGCGAGTAATTGTACTACAACTCTCTAACGTCGTTAATCTCCTTGCGAACGCTGCCTGTGCGGCTGCTACATCTAGTACCACCCTTATTATCCTTCGACTAGTGGCTGGTATAGGGGGGTCTACAGGTCTAATAGTATGTTCTATATTTTTCTCACTAGTCTAAACATAGTAAGTTGGTACTAACAAGATATGTGCCTCTTAAAATTAGATTGGTGGAGGTGTGATTAGCGAAACGTTTAACCCTGATGAGCGTGGGTTTGCCGTTGCAGTCTACTCACTCGCACCTATTGCCGGACCGACACTTGGCCCTATTCTAGGCGCCTTTCTCATTCAGCGATTCGGGCTACCATCTATATTCATTTCAACCTCAATAGCGTCAGCTGTCTTAGGCGCTATAGGCTTCTTCATCCTACGAGAGACAAACCCACGTTGTATTCTAAGAGTTAGGACAGTTCGTCTCCGTAAGGAGACTGGTGATCCCGCTTTACGTACGCAGTGGGATGACCAGAAGATCAGTTATACCTTTCTCATAGCTATACGCCAGCCTTTCTACCTACTCTTTACTAAGCCTATGGCTATACTTCTAGTCTTTTTCCAATCCTACCTTTGGGGCCTTCTATACCTAGCCTTCTCAATCTACATATCTATTTTCAATAGTGTTTTCCAGCAACCCTTAGACACGGCGTCACTCAACTACCTAGCATTCCTTTGCGGCAACATAGTATCCGTCCTGGTCAGCAGCATAATCTCTGATCGTGTTTACCGGGACTTAAAGGCCCGCTTCGGCAGAGGCATCGACAAGCCAATATTCCGACTGCCAATGACCATCGGTGGCGTCTTCGTCTTCGCCGCGGGCCTGATCGTCATAGGCTGGGCGGCGGAGCGGAAAATATCGGTTCTCATGGCGGACGTAGGCGGCGCGCTTTTCGCCATGGGGTCTTTCACGGCCTACCAGTCCTTGCAGGTGCTCATGATCGACGCGTTTGGTGTCTATGCCACGTCGATATTGGCAGCCGCCGCCATGGTACGCAGCATCGCAAGCTTCTCATTCCCCCTGGCTGCGCCCGCGCTGTTTGCCTCTTTGGGCTTCGGCTGGGGCCATACCCTCATTGCGCTTATTGCTCTCCTTTTCGGGAGCGCTACGGTGGTGTTCACATGGTGGCTGGAAGATCGTCTCACAATTGAGCTCCCTGCTGGTTATTAGCATCTCTGAGCAAGTTAGACACGGCTTGTACTTTCTGACATTTCTGTCCGCTATTGTCTCATCTTCTACTGCCTAAAGGCTTTTTGGAGTAGACAGGCGATGCGATGCGCCTTCTTACCGTTTCACGAGGTGTTTTGTTCATTAAATGTAATGACCTATTATGTAGACCTGATAGCAAAGGCTACGTAGAAGGCTGCAAAGCATATTGGCACTTTTATAATGCACAGAGCTTTGATAAAAATTTGACTAAGGCATTCTGAGCATTTAGACAGACATCGTAATATTGATTGACCATGGAAATGTTACATGTTCTAACTTTCTAGTTTTGAGGGCTATCTGTTCCAGGCTTCCGGAAGCCTCCCCCATAATCAACCCCATTTTCTTTCTTCACCATACGTATCTTCACTAAATAGGGATCATACATGTGGACCGTCATAACAGCATAGGTGCTGTTCACCGCAGCATGGGCTCTCATTCTCGCCTCGGAAAGAGCCTCCCCTTCGTTAGGCATAACCTCAATCCTGTGCGACGTGAAAATGCCTACGAGAGCTGCAACAAGTCCGACTTGAGAAAACCGCCTGCCGGGACAGGCACGTTTGCCCTCAGCCCAAGCCAGAAAAGCGCCGTCCGGAGGTGACTGGACGCGCTCGCGGTTCTGGGCATTGTCGGCCGCCGGCCCCACGACCCACCGTCCCGGGTTCCAGAGCCCTGCGTCTGAGCCCCAGATAGATTCCCTGATCTGGATGCTGGGCATGTTGACAAAGACGTTTGTTTTGGGCGGGATACGGCGGTTCGATCCGTTGATAGATAGCGTTGTTGTCGTATTGGTGTACTTTGGTATTACGGTTACTGACGGATATAGCCGAAGGGCCTCGAGCTGTCATATAGACAGACCTATTAGATGATATTTGGGCTAGGATCTGATTTTTAACAGAAGACGATTTTACTTACTATGACAGCTTGGCATCTTGGCAAGCGAGAATACAGTCCCATGAAAGCCTCATCCGACATCCAGTTCGCATCGGAAGCAACGACTTGGTCAATCTCTTGGATCAACCAATCCTGCGTTTCAGGATGAGCTGCCAAAAGATATAGAGCAAATGAAAGTGTATGGGCTGAGGATTCGTGCCCCCCTAATGCGTATGTAAAGAGATTCCCGCGGATCTCCGAGTCGCTCAGCCATATATCTGTCTTGGGGGTGTGCTGTGATTCTATTCCCCGCCTAACCATAAAGCTAAGAAGGTTCTGACTGTCCCTTTCAGTACCACCGCTCATTGAGCTCCGGCAGGTGGTGATCATTTCGTCGAGGTACTGCTGCATTTCCATAATAGCTTGGCGAAAGGTACGGACCCCAGACGGTAGGGGTATATAGGGTAACCGCATGATTGACCAAGGGATCAATCGGAGCATCAAGATGCCCCTGATACTCGTATATAAGCATGTCTTATAGCCTAGCCAATGGCCTATCGGGATTTTTTCTGGCTGCTTGAAGTTATAGGCAACGCCGTAGCAGACTCGGGTGAAGACGTGCAGATACAGCTCGCGAACGTCCTCAATAGGGTCAACAATACGGCCTTGGCTAACTGCTTCATAGTGCTGTACCATCTGTCGTGTCTGTCTAATAGCTTCTGCCCAAACGAGAGCGTTGGTTTTATCACTTAAGGTCGCAACAGTAGCTTTCCGGTGACGAGTCCAGTTGTCGCCGTCTGAAGATACTAGGCTCGTTCCCAATACATCCAGTACTTCTATTAGGACAAATCAGTACTATAATTTCATACAGGTTCGGAAGTAAGTGAGATTTTACTAGCATAGTGACTTATCTTAGGGAAGTCGTTAGTGTATTTTCGCAGTATTTGATTAGACACGTGATGGTCACAGGTGTGAATCTCGACATCCCGCGGTGTGACATTTACAAAAGTGTCACCGTATCGCTTGTGGACCGCCGACTCAGACCCACCAGTGGTGCGATCTACCCATGTCCAGTCGAGAGTGCTGTATTTCGTCCAATTGCCGAACCCAAAAGGAAGGCGTTGGAAGAATGGAACCGCTCGTTTACAGATGATGATCCATATGGGGTTGAAGGAGCTAACGGGGCTCCAGACGACGGGAATCCCCGTTTGCTTGGCGATGCGTATGTTCCGCACCAGACAGAGGACAGAATGGAAGAAATAGCCAAGTAGGTACAGCGCAGAAATAAGAGCTGCGGTTAATATAATAGAAGCCATGTTCAATTTCACAACAGGTTTGTTTCAGAGTTAGGATAGTAGGTAGTAAGTAAACGTGTAGGTTAGAGTGCTGTTCTAGAGGTGTCCAGTTGACTGTGAAAACCATTTTAAAGGTACCTAGATTTAGGGATACGTTGTGCTTATATATGATGATTATGCATATGACTAAGCCTGATTTATACAGTACCTAAGTCATTTAACTTGTTATTAGTAATAGTTTTAGGGCAAACTTCCCACTTTGATAAGGAGACTTTTGTAATACGTGGCATTATTGTCAAAGCGTGCTAGTTAGGATATGCGCTCAGGCCTATAATAGCGAAATATTATTAGATAGAAAATAGCATATAGGCCGCTAGGCTGTATTTAGTATTACCGCTAGAATAATATTAGTAATATTTCTAAGATAGATATCCCTAGCTAAATTAGGTAATTCTAATAATATATATATTTTACCCCTTAACTTCTAGCCTTATAGCTAAATAGGCTAATATATATTCTTATAGTTATATATTAATTAGTATATACTATTATAATAAGGGTATTTTATTATATATCTATATACTTTATTAATTAATAGTCTAATTTATATAGAGCTATTAATACCTCTAGAAGTTAGTTATATAATACTCTTAATATAATATATATATACTATAATAATAAAATCTAAGTAGTTAAAGGTCTAGCTATAGAGTTAGGCTAACTAGTAAGACTAGTACCTCTAATTAAAGGTAAAGGCTATAAGTACTAGTATCTAGTTATCTATTAATCTAGACTTAATACTAGGCTAAATACTAACCTCTAAGATATAGATACTACTAAAGTATCTAGATATTTTAAACTTCTAGATCTTAGCCTTACTATATACTACTAATTAGATTATATAAAATACTATTAAAGGCTAGCTACTACTAGATATTATAATATTAAAAGTAAAGATATTAGCTTATCTTAATAAGGATAATAGTAATAAATATAGTAGATAGAAAGAAGAGTATATAATAAGGCTTAAGATATATAAGTAATAGATAAAAGTAGTTAGTAATATTATTACTTAGATATAAGAAATAGTAGTAACTAACTTATATACTAATTACTATAATCTAACTAAGTCTATTTATATATAGATAGAGAGACTAAAGTCTAAAGTTAGTACTTAGATATAGTACGATAAAGATAAAGCTATTACTAAATATAAAAAAGTACTATAATATGCTATAGACTATAAATAAAGGTAATATATAATACCTTTAGGCTTATTACTATAGTATATAACGTATATGCATAGTGAGTGGCCTATTAGAGTGAGTGGCCTAGTTCCTTATCGCACCTTAAAGACTACTTTTTTACCTATTTTTTAAAAATCGAATTTAAGCCTAAAAAAAGTCTAGTTTTCTATATTAGGTTTTAATAAGAGTTAAACTATAAGAAATAATAGTATAGAAATTATTATCCTATACTAACCCTTATATTCCTTATCTAGCTCCTTAGATAAGGGTTAGGGTCTATGCCTTAGTAACTAGTTAGGTTATAATTTCTATACTATTATTTCTTATAATCTAACTCTTATTAAAGCCTAATATTGAAAACTAAATCTTTTTTAGACTTAAGTTTGATTTTTAAAAAATAGGTAAAAAAGTAGTCTTTAAGGTGCAATAAAGAACTAGGCTACTCACTCTGATAGGCCACTTACTATACATATACGTTAGTAATAATACTAAGCTACTAAACTAAACTAAAAAGTAATTAGTATAGAGTAATAGTACTAAAGGCTATAGTAGTAACTATACTAGAGGTAATAGTAGTTATAGTAACTAGAGAATTATAATATTATAATAGAGAGGAATATTATATTATAATTATAAATATATATAATTATAATTAGAATATTATAATATATTATAGTATATATATTTAATATAATTAAATATATAGGAATTAAGTATAATTACTTATTATATATACTAACTATATATACTATAGTAAAGAGTATATAATAGGTATTAGTTAAGACGTACTTAGTATAAGATTAAAATTCTAATAGTTTAATCTTTAAAATATAACCTATTAAATATTAAATAACGTAGTACATAAGTGAATAGTCTACACAAGTGAACGGTCCATTTCCTTATCATACGTTAAAGCCTTATATTTTAATAATTTATATCTCTATAAGACTTTTACTAAAACTTATAAAACTTTATAATCTAAAGTAAATATAGGTTATATATATATAATTAAATCTTCTAGAATTTAAACTATTATTTATAAGCTATATATAGAATTCTTTAAAAGTAGGGAACTAGATAAGATAGGTTTCTAGTTTTTATATATTAGAAATATTTAAGAAATCTTAGAATTTTATTTTATATATATAAGTCTTATTAATTATTATTTATCTAGTTTAATCTTATTTTAGAGTTAGAATTACTATTATATTAAAGATTAAAATATAAGGCTTTAACGTACAATAAGGAAATAGACCATTCACTTGTGTGGACCATTTACTTGTGTACTACGTTATATAGATAGTAAAATATATATAATAAATACTATAACTAACTAACTATTAAACTAACTAATTACTTATAAGAAAAATACTTTTTTAGAGTTTATTATATAAACTATAGTTTACCTAGACTTAAAGTATATATTTATAAGTAGAATATAAGGAAATAAAATATAGAAAAATAGGATAGAAAAATACTAAGTAAAGGAAAAATAACTATAAAAGACTAACTATAAAAAACTAACTATAAAAAACTAACTATAAAGAGTAAAAATACTAGGTAAAGTAATTATAACTAAAGTAAGAAAAGTAAAATAAAATAAATAGATATAAAAATAAGAAAATATAAAATAAAGTAAAGTAAATATAACTCTAACTTATAGAGCTATTATTACTATTACTATAAGATATATTAATATCCTCTTACTCTTTAAACTCTATCTCTTTTTAGTTTTCTTTTCTTTTTCTTTTTCTTTTTCTTCTTCTTTTTCTTCTTCTTCTTTTATATTACTATTATAGTCTTATTCTATAGTAAAATCTAATTTATTATCTAAAACTTTAGAATAATTAAATAGATTATTATATAACTTAAGAGTATATAAATCCTCTATATTATTAGTATTTTTAGAGGTATTAATAATATTATTCTAGTTTTTTAATAATACTAGTTACCTTCTATTATTATACTTTAGGTAAGTTCTTTACTTAGTTATAATCTTACTAGATTAGTTAAAACTAGCTTCTACTACTACTAAAGTAGGTATAATAGATAGATATTTTCTAGCTATAATACTTAAAATAGGGAATTTAACTTTATTTTCTTTCTACTAGTATAAAGAATGTACCTATTATTAATAAGAGGTAAAGGGTAGAAATACTTAAGATAGAAGAATATAGATATATATATTTAGGTTATAAAAATTAATAATTGTCTTCTAAAACTAAAGGTAGGGGATTTTAACCTATTATATAGAGATATATAGAGATATTACGTTATAGATATAGAATAGTATTTTTTAGAGATAAAGGGTAAAATAAGGTTAGAGATAAGGGATAAGATAAGAGATAAGATATAATAGTATTAGAGTATTAAAATATTATATATTATATTATTATAGATATATATATTTATAATAATATAATATAGGGTGTTATTATATTATATATATTTATATTTGTAATATTAGGTGTATTATTATATTATAACTATAAAATATATGTATTTATATTTATAATAATGTAATATATTATACTATATATTAAGTAACTATATTAAATATATTAAAAGTACTAGTAAATAGGTTTTATTATTATTAATTAATATATAGTATATTTCTACTATTATTTAGTATATATAACTATAAAAACCTATATAAGTAATAATAAGAAATTCTATAAGATATTAAGTATTTAGGAAAAATAATAAAAATATAAATAATATTTAAACTATCTATATTATACTATGTTATATATATATATATAATATATATAGTATAATAAACTTTATATATAATTATAAGAATAATTAAACTAATAAAAATATAGAAATACTTCTAAAAACTTATAAAAATAAAGAAAATATACTAAACTATATAGAAAATTAAAAATAAATAAATATAAGCTAATTAATAGAGTTAGTAGTATTACTACTAGTAATAGACATTATATCTTCTATTTCCTTATTATTTATAGTTTCTTCTTCTTCTTCTTCCTCTTCTTCTTCTTCTTCTTCTTCTATATTACTATTATAATCCTCTTCTATAGTAAAATCTAACTTATCCTTAGATACTTTAGAATAATTAAAAATATTACTATATATTTTAGGGGTATATATATCCTCTAAATTATTAGTATTAATACTTTTAGAATTATTTATAATAGAATTCTAGTTTTTTAATAAAACTAGCTGTCTTCTATAATTATACTTAAGCCTAGTTCTTCTTTTAGTAATAATATTACTAGATTAGTTAAAACTAGCTTCTACTATAGTAGAAGTAAGAGGAATAGCTAGATATTTTCTAGCTAATATACTTAAAATAGGGAATTTAATATAAGAGTATTAGCTAGGGGTACTTAACTAGGTAAGGCTTAATAGTAGGTATTAGAGTATTATAAGACTTAAGCTTATAGAGCTCTTCTAGTATGGCTATAGCTACCTATTAAAACTCTATAGTAGGGCTGGCTTGTTAGAGGCTTAGTAACCTATTACTAAGGCCTACTAGGCTAACTACTATAGATCTCCTTATAATTACTCCCCTCCCCCTAAGACTTTATCCCTAAAGTTATTACGTAATATTATAAATAACGCTAATAATAACTATAGTCCTTTTAGCCTATAATATCCTTTAATAGCTTTATATATTATTAAATCCTCTTTATTACTAGTATAGCTACCTTATTATTATCATTATAGTTCTTAGTATTTTATATTATTATTTAGTAATATATTACTATCTAGTTATTAGGTAGGGTATTAGTTTTTTAGATAAAAGATAGTTATATAATAGTAAGGTAAATATATATTAGGTAGATTTTCCTAGCTTACTTTTCCTAGCTATTATATTACCTAGTAAAAAGTTTTTCTTCTACTAGCTAGTTTGTTTTCCTCTTTTCTCTTCCTTTCTTTATACTTAGTAATATATTAGTAACTCTTTACTAACTTAATTACCTTATAATTAACTCTTTTTACTTTATTTTCTCCTTTCCCTTTACTTTCTTTATGTTATCCTACTATTATAGGTCTATTACTAAAATATTAGTTATCTTAAGAATCTAAATAGTTCTTAACTATAAATATAATCTATATATCAGCTTTACTAGCCTTACTAGAGGCGCTCTATATATCTATTACCTTATTAGTATATACCGTAATATTAATAAGCTTATCTATATTACTAGTTACTATATAGCTAAGTATATTATCTATTAGATAGATAAGAAGAAATATTCTATTATAAGTTATTACCTATTTAGTAATTACTCTATAAGTATACTAATAGTTTTAGGTACCCTAAGAGCTTTATAATACTATATAGTATACTTAGAATATATTAATATTTTACTATTAGAAGGAGGTAGATAGTAAGCTTAGTAATCTTAACTATAGCTATATTCTTATTACTTTTACTACTTATACCTCTACCTAAGAGCGTATTAGTAACTATATTACTAACCTATTAGTTAGTAGTTATAAGGTCTACCTTAAGTAGGTAACCCTTTAGGAGCTTACGTCTAATTATAAGTATATAGCCCTTATAATTTAGGTCTAGGTATATTATTAATCCCTCTATAATTACTCTATAACTAACTTATACTATAGACTAGTCTTCTTAATACTAATAATAAGGATAAAATCTAGAACTATCTTAGTACCCTCTAGCTAGTATACCTCTATAATAATAGTTATACCTATATACTATAGTTAGTAATAGATTTACTTAAAACTTATAATATTAAGACTAAGCCTAGTATTACTATTAAGAGTATTACTAACTTCTTATAGTTTAAGAAGTTTTATAAACTTATTAGTAAGTACTTAGTAAATAACGTCTTAACCTATATTATTACTATTTATAGTATTAGTCCTATTAGTTATAGTTAGAGTACCTAGACTCCTAGTAAGTATTACTTACTTACTACTACTTATATCCCTAGTAGCCTAAATAGTAAGGCGTCTAAATCTAAGGGGTCTAAGCTTAAGGGCTCTCCCTCTAAGTTATATACTAAGTACTATAAGGTTAGTAAGGACTTTATAACTTACTTTACTATTAATACTCTTTAGGCCCTCTATCCTAATTTTTTAGTAATAGTTTATAAGGTTATAAACTTAGATATAGCTAGTTACCTTTTACTACTTTTTAGGTAAATATTTTATAAAAGTTTAATAATACCCTTATTACTATAGAGAATAAGGTTACTACCTAGAGTAGTATATTTAATACTAATATATATATAGTAAGCTTAAACTTTATTATAATCCCTAATATAACTTTTAGCCCTTTTAGCCCTTCTAGCCCTATTAGTAATAGCTTACTAATATTTACCTAAATATCTACTATAGCTATTAATACTAAGGATACCCTTCTCTCTCTTTTCTATAATAATATTTAGTATCCTCTTATAAAGTCTACTTACTAAAAGATTACTACCTATTAGGTAGCTATCTAGTATACTACTAAGTACCCTTACTCTAGCTACTCTAAAGGTAAATAGGCTAGTCCTAAGAACTTAACTAATAAGGAGAAGGCTGCCCTTAATAAGTATAATAACCTCCTTATTACTATACTTAATACTTACTATACTATTAAGCTTCCCTTATTTAACCCTTTTAATCTAGACGCCTAAATATAACCTCTTTACTAATTACCTTATAATCCTTTTATATTATTAGTACTATTTCTAAGTTTATATATAGTATTTAGTAGAGAAAAAAAAAGGGTTTTAAGTAGTCTTATAATAGACTTATATTTAGTAAATAGTTACTAATAGTACCCTATTTATCTTACTTCTTATAAGCTTACTTCCTCTATATTTTATACTTCCTAACTACTTTTTTAGTACCTTCTAAGTAGTCTAGTAGCTCCTATATATTATACTTAACTAGCTATCTAGCCTAATTAACTAGATACCTAAGGCTATTACTACTATCTTAGTAGCTAATAACTTCTTTAACCTCCTAGATATTATCTTTAAGGTCTAACTCTAGAAGCTCTACTATACTATTAGTAACTTATTACCTTATAGTCTATAGTTTTAGTAATAATACTAAGAATATATTATATATATATCTATATTACTTTAGTAGATAGACTTAGTATACTTAGTACCTAATCTTCTCTATAATAGCTACCTTAATAAATTATAGTACTAACTTCTTATTCTTAAACTATATGTTTTTTATTAATAGTCTAATAATCTCTCTATAATAAAACTCTTTTAGCTAATACCTCTTATTATAGTAGGCAGCCTAAGACTCTATAGCCTTTACCTAAGCGTACTCTACCTACCTCCTAACCTTAGTAGTATATTTAATATACTTTTATACTCCTTATATAGTTACCTTATAGCTAGGTATATACTTAATAAATCTAGGGTTATACCTATAGAGTACTATAAATAGAGATACTCTAATAGTTAAGTACTTACTATTATTATATATAAACTTTACTTTATCTAACTATACTACCTAATAACTTAGTAAGCCTATAGTATATAGTTATAAGTATCTCTTTAGTATCTAATAGGTCTGTTCTATTTAACTATTAGTCTATAGGTAGTATATAGTAGATAGTTAGTAATATATTACCCTCTCCTTTATAAACTCTTCCTAAAAGGAGCTAGTAAATAGTTTATCTTAATTACTTATAATACCCTCTAGCATCCTAAACTTATATTTAACCCTTTTATATAGGATTCTTACTATCTATACTATATTTAACGTCTTCTTAGTTAGAATAAATATTATAAACTTAGTTATTTAGTATATAATAACTAAAATATAGTTATATTTAGTACTATTATTATAAGTACTTAGTAATAGCCTTATAATAAAATCTAATAAGATTTCTTAAAATAGGTATAATAGTAATAGTAGTAACTATAACTACCTATACAGCTTATACTATAAGACTATAACACTAAGGTAGTACTTATAGTCCTTAATATACTCCTATATATCCTTACTAATCCCTTCCTAATAGAAGTTCCTTAAGATAAGGTTAAGAGTCTTTATTACTTCTATATAACCTACCTTAGGGTTATTATAGTATTAGTAAAGGATCTTAGTCCTTAGTAATTCTACCTATAGGATAACTAGTCTTCCTTTAAAGAATAGGGTACCTATATTATTAATAGTATATAATTTTAACTTACTAGCTATACTATATACCCTTACTAATTATAATAGATAAAACTTATCTTTAGCCTATAGTTCTTAGATAAGTTTTTCTATCTTATATATTTAGTATAGTACTAATACTGTTTTATTAGGTATAAGCTCCTTTACAACCTAACATAAGATATACTACTTTAGTATAGTAACCCTAGCTTTATTAGGCTCCTTAGTTATTTAGGTAACTTCCTACTAAGTATTTACTAAATCTTCTCTTACTCTCTAGCCTTAGGTTATTATAGTAGTAATTATTACTAAATAACTAGGGCGCCTTATAGCCTACTATTAGTCCTAAGAAGAGGATTCCTTACCTTAAAAGCTATCTACCTTATAGCTAGGGTTATAAAGAAATACCTTTACTACTTAGGTATATACTTTAGTAGTCTTACTTATTCCCTTAAGGTTACTAATTATTTACTATATATTTAGTAATAATTTATTAATTAGCTATAATTTCTTTACTAAAGTTAAGAGGACGTTTATATATAGTACTTCCCCCTCTATATAGTCTAGCCTTTTAAATAGACTATCTATAAGGTTTATCTTCCCTAATTAGTATTCTAAGTTAAAGTTAAATACTAATAACTTATATACCTAATAGGTAAGCCTTTTATAAATGTCTTATACTAGTATACTAATAACTCCCCTTAGCGCCTAATAGTCTATTAAGACTATAAACTTCTCTAATAGCCCTAAAAGGTAATAAGCCTAATACTCTAATCCTTTTATAATAGCTAACAGCTCTTACTATCTTATAGCCTATTATTATTTTATATCTAAAAGCTTTTATAACTAGTAAGTAACTAGTTACTATTACCCTTTTACTAGCTAAGATAGGATAGCTATAATAGCCTTAACTAAAGTATCTATCTCTATATAGGTAGGTTACTAGGGATTTTAGTATATAAGGATAGTTACTAATTAGAAGGTAACCTTTAGCTAATTAAAGGTATTATTAGCCTCTTTAGTCTATTTAAATATATATAAGGCATCCCTATATCCCTTTAGTAGCCCTATTATTAGTACTATAATACCTAAGTATCTAGAAATAAACTTCTAATAAAAGTTATAAAATCCTAGGAACATCTAGACGTCTTTTATTAATATAGGCGCCTTTTACTTAGTATTTATTTATATATAAGATTTATCTATACTAATACCCTTAGGGGTAATTATATACCTTAAGAACTTAACCCTCTATTAATAGAACAAGTATTTTAAGAGCTTTATAAATAACTAAAATATTTATAACTATTAGAGGACCTTCTTAAGATCTTTAATATACTACTCCCTTATAGTAGAGTAGATTATAAGATTATCTATATATATAATATAATATATATCTAATAGTTTACTAAGTACTTAGTAAATATATACCTAAAACGTTACTAAAGTATTAGTTAGTCTAAATAGTATAACTATATACTTAAAGTAGCTATATTAGGTTTAAAATATAGTCTTCTAGTAGTCTTCCTTCTTAATATTAATATAGTAGTATATATTATAAATATTAACCTTAGATATTTACTTTACTCTATAAAGCCTATCTAATAGCTTACTAATTAGTAGTAAGGGGTATTAATTCTTAATTATAACTTAATTAAGACCTTAATAGTCTATATATAACCATATAGTACTATCCTTTTTTAGTATAAAAAGGATAGGCGTGTAAGGGGGCTATATAATAATAGGATATATAGCCTAACAGAAGTACTTTAGGTGTTCCTTAGCTAAGGGTTAGCTAAGCCTTACCGACTTAAGGCTTAAGGCTAAAGCTAGGAACTTAGAATCTTTAGCTTAAAGTCTTTATACTTAAATAGACCTACCTTTTATACCCTTCCTAGTTATAGCCTATAGCTATACCCTTATAAGGCGTACTAGCCTTACTAACAGACTTTATAATATAACTATTTACTAAGTTCTTAGTAATATATTAGTAAAGCTTTTCTAACTACTTCTTATTTAGTAGGTATATTAGACTATATAGTAGCTTTACGCCTAGTATAAGGTTAATTAAGTGTTTAGCCTTAACGTATACTTAAGGCCCTATTACTAAACCTTTATTAAAGGTAGCTGCCTTACTTAGAAGCTCTTTTAAAAGGCCCTCTAACTAAGGAGGTTCCTTTTATAGGCCTACTTTATAAGAGATATATAACATATACGTATATTCCTTATTCTTAATAATATTATAAGCTATTACCTTAGGCTTAGTAATTAAGATTAATTTATAGTACTACTTATTAGTAGCTATATTAATCTAAATACCTTTCTAGCCTATAGACTATCTTAATATAAGGATATCTACTTAGTCCTCTCTATAGTTAGCTTTAATAATTAGTTACTAAATCTTTTATAGCTAACCTTACTAGTTAATTAGAAAGAATATTAGCTAGTAAGCTACCCCTTAGCTTATAGTCTTACTAGTAAATAACTTTAATACTAGGGTTTTAGCCTTTATAGGCTTTAGGCCTAGGTGTTATACTAACCTATAGCTAATAAGGTCTACCTCTAAATACATATCTATTACTACTCTAATAACCTTTTCTATATCCTCTTATAGGATAATTACTATACCCTTAGTAATAGGTCCTATAGGTACCTTTAGTTTCTTAGGTATAAATATCTAGGTAGTAATACCTATACCTACTTATTTTCTAATAAGTTAAGCTTAGTAACTCTTAAGTAAATACTAACCTACTATACTATAGTAGCCTTCTAATCTAATTAGTAACTAAATAGCCTACTATTACTTATACTACTAGCCTTTTCTTTAGGATATATAATAGATATATACCCTCTTTAGTAATAAATATAATACTAGATTTTATTTAGCTAATTCTTTAGTAACTACCTATTATATTAGTTACCTCTAAATAGTCTATAATAAGACTCTTATAATTTAAAGTCCTTAGGTATCTCCTTTTACTAATCCTACTAAAATAGTACTAGCCTTTATAGCTAATTATTAGTAGGTAGTAAATACTTCTTACTATCCTTCTATAAGTTATTACTAACCCCTTAGTAGTTATATAGTAACTATAGGTAGTCTACCTTATATACTATATCTCTTAGGTAGAGGATAGGTATCTTTTAGTAAATTATCTTATCTTATAATAAGGCTAAATAGCTAAAGAAGTACTAATATACCTTAGCCTTTAACTCCTTTATACCTTTTATTCCTAAGTTATAATATATTACTAACTACTTAGTAAGGTACTATTATAAGGTCTAACTATTACCTATATACTTTCTCTTTAGCTCTTACTAGTAGTCCCTCTCTTAGGCCTTTAGGTTAATATACTATTAGTAAATAAATACTAAAAAGTCCTACTACTTTAAGGGCTTAGTAAGGCCTTTCTTATAGTTATACTACTATGTTTATAATGTTAGGGATACCTTTAAAAAGGCCTATTTAACTTACTATTTAATAGTACTCCTAAGATAGAGCCTATTTACTACTTCTATTATAATAATTTAGTCTACTACTTAGGTATTAATAGATTCCTCCCTAATAGTCCTATAATTATAGACTAGAGGCTTTTTATACTCCTTCTTACTAAGACGCTATACTAGCCTCTTAGTAAGCTCTTATAAAAGGCGCTTATAATACTACCTCTCTTTATAGTACTCCTTAACTATAGCTCTTATATTTTCTTAGAAATATTGAAAGCGTGTAGGGTGTGGTTTGGGACTTAGGTCGTGGCGGAGCTGTGCGAAAGGACACAACAACACTACACTACTCTAAGCAACTCAGGTTCTATGTCTGATCCGACGTGAGGGAGATACAATCTGTTCAGAGCTTTCAAGGTCTGAACAGACATATCACCCCCTGATCAGACATAGCAAAGATCTCCCTATCGCCTGAGTTACCACGCTGAACTGCATCGATGAGGGTGTAAGGCTCTAGTTCAGAGTATCATTTTTAAAAGACAAATAAGTGTGTGAAGAAGTGCTTGTTTTTCTCTGATCTGGGGTGTGCTATGTCTATCTAATTATACTCTCTTGATAGATGCTTAAGTAAGCATCTATGACTCGCAAATGCTCTGAAGAAAACAAAAGAAAAGAAATCACCGCTTATCAACTTCTGAACGGTGAATGCAGTAACCCCAACCCCGCTCCAATCGTCCCCTAGTTCTTTTCATGATCCTCTGATCATAAAAGAACTACCAAGCATACACCCGTTCAGACCTTGTCCCAATTATGCCCGCGCCTATTAATTGCCCTCTTCGTCTTCGTCATCCTCGGCATCTCCGTCGTTAGCCTTATCCCATTCTTCTCCCGCGTTCCATCGTTTCCATCCTTCCCATCCCTCAGCCCAACCTGGCGGGAACCAAGGTGCATACGCTTGGGTGGTGAACGCCGCTTCAGCAATGGGGTCATCAAAACGATCTACCCACTCATGACGTCTGTACTCTAGAATGCCCTTCTTCTGATTGTAGTATGTGTTCCTGCGCCGCTTCAGAATGTCCTTGTGGCGTTGGGCACATCGCACGCGATCGGCTTCTCGAGCTTCCCAAGCGCGCCGTTCAGACGACGGGAGAGAGTCCCGAACCTTCGTCCAGCCTTCCCACACGCCTGGTACAGGCGGTTTAGGCGAAGTATATTCATCCACTTCAACACGTCTGATCTTCTTCGGGCTTCGGTGTCGCGACGGTGTATCTCCAGGAATCGAAAGTCCAGACAGCGAGTGAGAGAGCTTGGAGCTTGGCGTGGCAGGAGCTTCAGCAGGAGGGCTGGGTCGCACGATGTGGTCCTCTTGGGCGAGGAGTTGTTTCTGTCTTCTGTTCAGAGGTGTTCGGGGCGGCGACTTGGTGTCCATGTCTTTCCTCAGCCAAGCGACCTCTGATTGCAACCGCGACATCATAACATCGTTCTTGCGGTCTAGGGAGGAGGGCTTATCCTGATACCCGTGTTTCGGAAGGTTAAGCGGTTGGGGGGTGGAGAGGCGGTCCTCTGAACGTTGCGTAGGGGTGCGATCAGAGTCTTCGAGGTTTATCGGATCGTAGATTACGCTCGCAGGGGACTGGCTTTGCTTCTTCTGGCTTCGCTTGAGTTGGTCATGTCGGTGGCAAGCTTCCTCCAATGTTCCTTTGGGAACTGGTCTCATGGCCCCATGTTGGTGTCTGCCGGAAACATGGAACTCAGCGCTGATCCACCCGATCCACTGACGTCGGACTCTTTCGCCGTAGTCCAGGTTCTGAGACTCCTCAACATCCCACTCATTCGTGCTGGTTGGGCACAGAGATCCGGACCTAAGTGCTGATCTGAACCACTCAGCAACATAGAGTCCACACTCCCAACCACCAGTCTGCTGAACCGCATCTACCACACATGCGCTGGCGTTGATCAGCTGAGCGATGTGCATTGGTGCGTTAAGCTCATAGTAGAACTTCCTCAAAGCTCTGATATCATTGACAAAGAGAGCCTCTGAATGACCGCCAGACCACATGGGATCATACCAGTACACCATGCCATCCCTCTGATCCATGATCATGCCCATGAAGTGTCTGTGCTGGGCCGAGAACAAGGGGAAAACAACCAAATCAGCCTCTCTTCGTATCGCGTTGCAGATTTCCTGAGTCGGCATTACCAACTCAGGCTCCCAGTTGTCGTCTGAACAGCTTTCCCAGCACAGGGGGACAACAGTGATCCGTCTTTTCGCTTTCAGACCTCGAGCCATGATGACTGTTGCAGCTGCGATTTCATCCCTAGCGATCCACTGCTTGGATTGTATGCGTCCTTGTAGGTTATAATAGTCGCTGAGCACCGTTCGGGCCTGTCTGTATCCCATGTCTTCCCATTGTCTGTGTTCGTTCGGTCCTCGGAATGCCGAATTGAATTGGCTCAAGAACTGATCAGCGTCTTCCCACATGAGCCAATCGGGGAACCAAGCGTTAGAAGGTGTCGGGAATGGTTCTCGCGTCGGAATCTGAGCAGGGTGCGCCACTGTCTTGCCGGCGAAGCGAATGTGAGCTTTCGGGTTGTAGAACTGAGACTCTCGGGGCTCAAGTTCTTCGGTAGGAGGCGTGTGTCTGAATGAGATGATTCGGTTCTCATCCCAGGCACCATAGCGGAATTGGCTGTCATTCTGGAGGTCTCGGTAGGTGTAGACGTCCCAGATTCGCGGACGGCCCATCGCGCGAGTGAGAGGGGAAGGAGCCAACGGGGATGCCATCGTTGTCTGTTCGGAGGCGTTGTCGATATGTGTGTTCTGAAGAGAAAAGATGTAATGAAGAAAGAGGTACTGCTAGATCTGGATAAGGAACTTGATGTGTGTTTTTGTTGTTGTTGGTGGAGGGAAGGGAATGGTTGAGGAGGGGGGGGGCAAAAGAAGGCCTTTAAATAGGTTTCTAAGAGAAGGGGTTGTGAATCACAGCTTGGCAGTTGCGGCAGGAGCGTCTGATCCGAGGAAGGAAGGAGTAGATGCGGCAGAAGAGAATAGTAAGATGTTTGTAGGGTGAAGGAGAGGGGTAGAAGGTTAAAGAAAGGTGAATAAAGGTGAGGGTTGAATGAGGTTGAGTCGAAAGGTGAATGAAGTCTGAAGTTTTGAGAGGCTTCCTCCCTTGGTTGCTTTCAGAAGGAGCGGCCCTTGTTACTCAAAGGAAAGTCCTAAGGGTAAGAGGGTGAAGGCATCTAGAGTATTTGTTCAGAGCCCTAGCAACTTCAACTTGTAGGTGAATCGCAGTAGAGGTTGTTGACAATTCGTGGCGGTAACAAAGTCGAAGGGTGCGTCAGAGCCTCGCCTCTGAACAGTGAATACCCTTTGGCCGGTTTGCTCCTTCCGTTTCTGAATCACCGCTCTTTCGTCGTGGTGACTGTTCAGACCCTCTTCTCGTTGCTATAAAAGCAACCATCTTTTCCACCCCTCAGGGTTTTCTTCTTTTTCTCTTCCTCACCCACCCACATTAGAAACCAACGTTGTTGCTGCCCTCGCTTTTTCAGACCCATACTCTCGACTTTTCGTTGTTTCTTCTTTCAACCTTTCAGACTTTCAACCTTTCAGAATGTCTTCCTCCATCAACAAGTACCAGCTTAACAACTACCCGCGGCAACCTATCGATCCCTGGTTTCTTTCGACACCTCCTCCTTCGAAGAAGGAGGCTAAGGCTTTTGGAGGCGCCGAGTTGCGCTCAGTGACGCCTGCCCATCTTGACGTAAGTTTCCCTAATGATGTCTTTAAGGTCCTTCTTTCTCTGACGCAAGGTCTGAACAGTTCCTCAAGACTACCGCATGGGTTGATCTTCCGTCCCCCTTCGGCCAACTATACTCTGAATTCCAAATTTACAACCCTTACCCCGATCGATCCCTTGAGGAAGCTGCCATGGTCTTCTGGCAGGCGCTCCCCAACGCCGCTGTTGTTCAGGGTGTTCTCAACACTTTCGGAAACAATAGTCGCAAGTTCCAGCGGGCTGTCTATGTCAGTAAGGAGGCAGGATCCCACTTTGGGTCCTTCTCCTGGCGCCTCATGCAGCGCGCCTCAGCTGTGAATTCCCTGCTGATACAAACATTCGGCATACGGAACCTGGTTCCGTGTGATTGCTGCGCTCGGAACTTTCAAAAGTTCGTTGGCACAAAGCCTGGTCAGGTGCGGAGCATGATGCCTTATTACGACTGCGTTTCTTTGCCCCAGTCATTCCACAACCGCTGCGGAAACTGTATGTTCTTGGAGGCCAAAAACGAGAAGTGCGACTTTCAGGAGAACGAGGGTCATTGGGGTCATGCTGATCCGTCTGGCGGCCCTGATCAGCGCTCCCTTACTGATCCGGCTCATCGTCGACATCTGAGTGGTGGGGGACTGCCGTCGCTGGCGCCTCCGAATGATCTATTGTCTGGGGCTGTGAACTATTTCCGTCTTCATGACTTCCGAGATTACGCCAATGCTCTGATCACTGTGCCCGGCTTGTCTGAATGGACTGGTGGTGCTGTATCTGTTCTGGAGACGTCTGGCTGGTTGGATGTCGAACGCCGAAAGATGAGAAGTGCAGTTGTGCCCTTCAGGAATGAGGTTTCAGTTCCTCCTTCGACCATTGAGACCTCTGAATGGCTGTCGAACGCATCTAGAGCTTCGTCGGTCGCTGCCCAATCTACTGTGCGAGGTGCCCCTCCGCAGTCCTCAGTAAGGTCGTCGAGCTGGTATGGTTTTAATGACGAGGAGGTGGGTGAAGATGGTGGTGGCACTAGTTTCTGGTAGTGATCGGTGGTTCTTCGATGGCATCGTACAATCGGTCGGTTTGTGGCGGTTTGGGATCCTCTGATCCGAGTCATCTTCTTTCTTCGCAATACAATTTCCTTACGCATTTTCAGCTCCCTATCCTTCGTCCCCTGTGTCATTCTTCCGCAAAGAATAACACACGTATTAAAGGAGGTGAAAATGTAAGTTTACTAAATTCAGACAAAAGGGAATTTTAACAATAGGCATTCTAAACAAGGACAAAGGAAATTAAAATAGGATCGGAGGGGCAGTGTAAGCTGGCTAATGGAAGAAGTCCTTAACATCCGCTGGGATATCACCTCGAACAGTGCCTTCGTCCACTGGGTAAAGGACACCGTCAGCACCCGTGTGGTACTTCTTCAGCCTATCAGCCCCATACGTTGCCCCTGTGATGAGTTCCCCTGCAAGAGTTTCCAGGACGTATGATGGGCTGATCGGGGAAACCGAGTGGACTCTGAACGGTCCCTTCCAATAGTAATCAGTCTTTCTAGCTGCCGACATATCCGTCTGGCGAGGAGTGTCAAAGACAAGGACTAAATCTCCCGCCTGCAGCTTCTCTGATCGGTGCTTCGCCGCGTGTTTCTCGTTGTATCGTTCCGCGACCTTCTGGCGATGCTTCGCAACCATCTTGGCCGCTTTCTGTCTGTCTTCCGTGAGCTGTTGGAAAGCTCTGATCCGAAGCTGGAGTTCCTCTTCCGCTGTTCGGACCTTCTCCCACTCTAGGACGCGCCATGTCGCAAGTTTCTCTTCAATCGGTGTGACCGCGTTGTACCCTGTGACAATATAGAAGGGCGTCATGCCGTGGCTCGGGCGGACAGTAGTGCGATCAGCAAATAGGACAGTAGGCAGGATATGTCTGATGTCTTTCTTTCCCTGATCCGACCATATTCGCAAGGCGTGTGCTATTGTCTGATGACCTTTCTCGAGAACGCCATTCGCCCTTGGGTTATAAGCGGAGGTGACCTTCCTGCGTCCCCCAATCCTCTTATTCAGAGCTTCAACATGACCTCTGTTTTCTCGTCCTCCATCCACAATCAGAGTCCCGTAGACCCCATGACGACAAATAACGTCTTCCCATAGGAACTTTGCAACGTTGGCCGAAGTCGCATTACGGAAGATTCGCGCCTCAGGCCATCCGGATAGGTCGCATCGGGCCTCTACAACCTTCCATTTCCCGACATGTTGGACATCCAGGTGGACACGCTGAAATGGCCGGGTGTAGGGTGTAGTTGAGATGTGAGGGTCATCCATGCGAGCTGATCGAGCCCTTTGACAAGCATCGCAGCCCTGAACCGCAGTCTTGACGTCTGTATACATCCCAGGCCAGAAGTATTTGTCCCGGAGGCGGAAATAGGTTGCCTCACGTCCCCGATGTCCAGTCTCGTTATGTGCCATGCCGATCAGAGCTTGCCGCTGGGACAGGCTGTCGATGACCCGAAGAGGGTCAGGAGTTCTGCGAGTGCCTCTTTTAAAGAGGATCCCATCCCTTACGACAAAGCGCAGCGCCATTTTCTTGAACCGAAGGAACTTAGGCATCGGGATCCCTGGCGGGCGCTTAAGTGTGAGGAGGAAGTAAGCGATTTGCTTCGAGTGCGTCGACCATTCTTCTGTGGAATTCAGCAGGTCTGATGGAATGTCTAGAAGCTGATCAGAATCTCCAGGTTCAGGGTCTTGATCTGAACGGCCATGTGCTTCAAGGAAAAAGTTTCGCGCTGCCGTTGTTCGGAAAAGCTTGGCATCAATGAAGTCTTCGATGTCTTCTTCGTCCTCTGCTTCCTTCTGATCAGACGGTCCTGGAGGTTTTCTCGAAAGACCATCAGCCGCAGAATTCTTCTTGCCTGGAACATGCTTGATCTCAAAGTCAAAGAGTCTGATCCAAGTCAGCCAACGAGTCATCATTGCTGAAGGGACATCATTCGCTGCGCCATTAATCTGGGCCACCAAAACCTTTGCATCTGTCTCCAAGAGGAAACGGACTCCAAAGAGGTAGTTACGGAGGCGTTTCAGACTCATAAGAACTGCCCGCGCCTCAAGCTTCCCCGCATCATACTTAAGCTCTGGTCCACGCCAGATACCACTTTCGTATCTTGCAACTGCAAGTTTGCCATCAACAATCTGACCGAGGGTACACCCCCATCCTTCTCCGCTTGCGTCTGTAGTAAGGACAATCTGACCAGCGTCAGGCCCAAAGTCGAGGACAATCAGAACCGGGCTGGAAGTCAGATCAGACTTGAGGGCATCCATTGCCAGCTTCTGATCCGAGCCCCAGGAGAATTTCTCAGTTTTTCGCAGGAGACGCGTAAGCGGGAGGGCCACCTCAGCGAAATGGGGAACCCAGGACTTATAGAATGTAACAATGCCCAAGAATGATCGGACGTCCCCAACATCTCTGCAGAGTTCCCATTCCAAAATCTTCAGAACTTTGGCTTGATCTGGGCGTCTTCCTGACGTCCCACAGAGATACCCGGTGATCACCGCTGATTCCTGGCACCATTGCGACTTTCCTCCTGAGATCGTGCATCCTGAGAGCTCCACGTTTGTAAGAGTCCGATCGATGTTACGGAGGTGTTCGTATACAAATCGACGAATGCCTGGGTATCCCGGAATCGGTTCATCATTATAGCGTGAGCGGGGGCCCTTAACACCTATGTCGTCCACAAAAGCCCTACAACAATCTGGAATCAGATCATAAAGGATTCGGGTGATAATGCGGCAGAATTGAGCGACAGAGTTAGTGGCACCCTGGGGTAGGCGGCAGTATCTGAACAGACCCAACGGCGTCGCAAATGTCGTAAGATCGCGGCTTTTCTTGTCTAGAAGGATCTGATCATACCCTGAGAAGAAGTCCAGCAGCGAGACAAGCTGGTCCATGGCAAAATCTTCAGAGAACTCGTCCGCCCCCGGAGGCAACCACGCATCACGAAGAGTGACCCCATTGTATCTTGTCGCCGAATTGATGAGTCGCAGGTCGCCATCTTTCTTCAGAACTAGAAACCAAGGGTTTCTGTATGCGCCGTGGCCTTCTTCAATAATACCTCTGATCACCCGTTTGCGGAGGACTTCCATAGCCTTAGGAACTAAGGCCTTAGGGATAGGGATCCCTTTCGCTTGCCATGCTTTGTGAGGGATAGTCTTAATAACCTGGGGTGGTGCGACCATTGGGTCGAGTGTCCCGCATTCTTCAAACTCCCAGGCCAATGCAGCCTCGCGGTTAATTAGGATTTGCTCCAGCAGCTTGAGCTCTTCTGGCTGGAGGTGGAGACACTGATTAGTGATCTGTTTCAGCCTTTCCGGCGTGAGTCGGGAGCGCTCTTTGATGTCGGAAAATTTCGGCGTGATCAGATCCCCATACGGCCCAGTAGACGCGGTAAACTTTTCTCCAAGGGCTTTAATCTTCTTGACCTTCCAGTGTGGGTCACCATCTGGAACAGACCCATCAGAGGGGTGGTCATCCACAGGGTGGATTTTCACTCCCTTTCTTTTATACATCGTGAAGACTTTAGCAGCAGTAGTCTTCTTTATGGCGCATGCGATCCTTTCCTCAGTTTGTTTTACTCGCGTGACTGCGGTCTGAATTCTTTTCCAGAACTTCCGAGTCTCTGATCGCCTTTGTTGCCTAGGCGGTGCGGTCTCAGCTGATGGTGGTTCAGATGCTGTTTTCGTGTGGGAGTGTCCCCCCATTACAGTTGCTATCCGAGCAATTGTAGCTGCATGAGGTCTCACAAGATCTTCCGCTGCATAGGTCATCAAGACCTCCGCTTCTTGGTCATTCAGAGTTACTAGGACCGCATCTCCATCCTCATGGTCTAGGTCCGGGTAGTGTTGAGGGCCAGTAGTAGTCCCGGGGCGGCTACTGGCACCTAGTTTTTTGACTCTTCGTCCCTAGAGATTGTCTGTATGTAGCCCTCTAGGTCAGGCAGTATGCGGTTGAGCTCAGCTTCTGCATTCCTCTGAATGACTCCGACGGGGATCCGTATAAGAGTGTCGCTTGCGGTAAAATTTGCGCTGATCAGTCCTCCAGACCAACCCAAAGTCATCCGGCTGTCCGTAATGAACGGAAGGCCCAGTAACAGTGGTTCCAAAACATGATCTTCATCAGCAATAAAGAAGCATGATCGGACCTTGTACTTGTCAATACAGACATCCACGTAACAGAACCCCTCAAAGTGTGAATCCGCCTGATCAGTCCTATAGGTCTTCATCGCAAGCGTCGTACGGGTGAAGGGGATGTTGGCTCTCTCAACATATTGTCTTGTCAGGACATTGACCTGTGCTCCTGTATCCAGAACACCGCTGATTGTTGGGGTAGTGATTTCTCTATCGGGCTGCGTTATCTTCACTTCAAGCTGAAGGTGAGCCTTCGACATAACTACCTCTGGTAGCTCCAAAGGGGGCGCGACATGGGCTACTCTCGCTATCCTGGCCGCTAGGGGTTTTCCCGCTTCAACAGCTTGGTTGTATTCTCTGATCAGACCCTCGACGTCTGACTTTTGACCGGGCTCAGTCATGAGGTTGATCAGAGAAGACGGCGCTGGGAGAAAAACCCCTTCCGGCTCAGTTGCTTTGTATCCATGGTCTTTCAGAGCATTTGCCATAGCCTTGTCAAACTCGGGCCATATTTGGCGCAGGAGTTCAGTGGGCAGAGAGACTGGGGCATCGAGTTTCTTTTCTGCAAGGCGGCGAGCTTCCTGGGCGAAATCTGGCTTTCGGGGCTGTTCAGAAGAAAGAGTAGGCATGTCCTTTGGCTTCTCAGAGGGAGGGGCAGGAACCCTAGTGGCTGTATCTTTTGGGGTTTGAGGTCGCTGAAGAATAGTGTACGCAGGGGTGGTCATAGTCGGTTCAGAGGACAGAGTCGGATCATCTTGGTCGGTAATTTCCATAGTTTCAGGCTCTTCAAAAGCAACCCTTTTCTTGCTTGGAATCTCAACTGTAATGTTCGCCGTGGGTTTTCTTGAGTCAACTGTGTATGAGCCCTGTATGTGCTTCTGGGTTGCGGTCTTAGGCATTTTTGCAGGGTTGCCTCTGGTGACTGCAAAGACGCGAGAGGCATCGGACTGATCAGAAGGGGGAATAACTGCTCGAAGGCACCTAACGGCTTGGGTGGCGGGTTCTGACTCAGAGAATGTCACTTCTGGGAAGCTAGCTTGAGTTTGCCAGGGTAATCCTATTTGGTGATCAAGGATCTCCTTAGCAATCTGTTTGAGAATAGGGTCGTCGCAGAAGTTCGAAACATGGCCGAGCAATGCAGTCCGATCAGCACATCCTTGGTTGCGGCTTTCGTCGAGAATGGCATGGGGAATAGTGGACATCGGCGAGCTGCCCGTTCGTCGCCCGTATTTCCATGAACCTTGGACCAACAAGAGAAGCTGAGCATCTTTGTCCATCGTATACTGCTCGCATTCTCTAATCTGAGTATGAGAAGTGGAATAACAGTACCAACACCGGTCCTTCGGTCCGCTAACCCATTTGTGTGGGTCTGATCTGCCTGTATTGACTGAGAAAACTCGTGCGCCTGGGCGAGGGTAGGCTGACTGGTGATAGATCTTTAGTTTGGCAAAGTCCTCAGCTAGATCAGGCTCAGTGCCAGAAGGCTTTGTGATCTTGATGTCAATCGGGGTATGTCGCTGCGGCTGAGGCTGCTGGTTCTGCCTAGTCGTCTGTTCAGACTGTCCCAAGGTAGACCTTAAAGTCGTCGTCTGAGAATCAGAGGCAAAGAAAGGAGAGTACTCTTTCTTATGGGCAATCGCATCCAGTAGGGCAGACTTGAACTCAAGATAACTGGTCCGTCGAACGAAGGCATCAAGAGTAATACCCAGCTCATCCGCAGCGTCCTTAACGGTTTCTTGCCTAAATCGCTTACACACAGTCTTAATCAGAGTTCGGTCTGTTATGTTGTGGAGCTTCTGTCGCTTCGCTCGTATGACAACGTTATCAATCTTGATGAATAGGTTCTGAGCAGTGGTGAGATCCCGATCAGAGATGACAGGTCCCTTGGTTACTTTCTCAATTTGCTCTTCTTCATCTAGGAACCGATTGGCGTCTTGTCGTCCGAACTCAGTGAGAAGGTAGGCTTTTCCATCGGTCCAAGAGAGAGACCCAATAGCGTCCTTGACAGGGGTCTGATAGTCCCCACCCATAGAATAGGCAACTAGGGTGCCCATGTAGCGATGAGGGACTCCAGCAATCTCGCATTGGTCCTCAAACTTCTCTAAGAACTCAACGATGTTGTCACCCTTAAAGACAGGAGATCCGTCCTGGCCGGGCATAGGAAGCTTGTAAAAGTTGCGAACATCATTCTGATCAGTACGTGGAACTGACTGAGTGGCGGGGGCAGCTAGGAGGCGCTTCGTGATGGCCTCTAGGAATCCTTCTATAGAGGGAGGGGTCGCATAAGCAGTTGCCGGGACCGATAGCTGAGGTACAGCAGCAGCCGAGGTTTTGGTTCCAAGTCCGATGTCTTGCTGAGACAGGCCTTGGGTGTCACCAGTTCCGGTTGCCAAGTTGCTATCATCATCCGAATCAGAAGCAATCGGCGGATCCCGGTAAACCGTAAAGTTAGCCCCAGGAGACTCACGCTGATCAGCCCTGTCTTCAGGTGGAGTATCAGCCGGAGGAAGAGAGGAAGACCCTCCAGTTCCGAAAGACATATACTGGTCGCTCATGGTTGGTGTTGAAGTAGCGTTGAGTGATTCTAGAGAGTCTATGATTCTTGTGATAGTTCTGTGATCGTTGTATTCCAAGTATCGGTAGGCAAGACTGGCTGAAGACCGTCCTATAAGCCAAATCAAAGTCGCTAGGATGGTTCCTGTAGTCTGAACGAAGAATTTTCCATAGGAGATAGCTCTGATCAGATTTTCCGCAGAGATTGTCGCTAATTTTCTGTGCAGAATTTTCCATCCTCGGGTGATATCGTATGGCTGCTCGCATTGCAGAGCCCATCGAGGGTTGCAGGCATCTTGAGCATTGCCTATCGCTGAAATCGATATGTGGAGCAGGGGTGACCTGATCAGGCACCGCTCGTGTCTGTCAAGTGATCTTTTCTCTGAGGCGTAATCCTTGTTTCGCATACTAAGGACCGCCTGGAAAACCCAAAGGTTATCCATCGCTGAAATCGTTTCGCTGGTATCGTTTCGCTTATACTATCGCCGAATCTGAGTTTTTCTTATCTCTGAGTTTTCATTGCTCGCTGTATTGTCCGTCTTAACGGTTACTCCGAAGGTGTTGGTGAAGAGGGAGGGAGGAAGAAGCCGTAGGACGCTTAATCAGTGGTCTATACTCCGTCTGTTCAGACTCATCTTTGCTATTGATAACTCTGTTCTGGAAGGGGAGACCATTGAAAGCGTGTAGGGTGTGGTTTGGGACTTAGGTCGTGGCGGAGCTGTGCGAAAGGACACAACAACACTACACTACTCTAAGCAACTCAGGTTCTATGTCTGATCCGACGTGAGGGAGATACAATCTGTTCAGAGCTTTCAAGGTCTGAACAGACATATCACCCCCTGATCAGACATAGCAAAGATCTCCCTATCGCCTGAGTTACCACGCTGAACTGCATCGATGAGGGTGTAAGGCTCTAGTTCAGAGTATCATTTTTAAAAGACAAATAAGTGTGTGAAGAAGTGCTTGTTTTTCTCTGATCTGGGGTGTGCTATGTCTATCTAATTATACTCTCTTGATAGATGCTTAAGTAAGCATCTATGACTCGCAAATGCTCTGAAGAAAACAAAAGAAAAGAAATCACCGCTTATCAACTTCTGAACGGTGAATGCAGTAACCCCAACCCCGCTCCAATATAATATTATTACTTATATAAGGTCTATAGGTTTTAAGCCTAGTATAGTTATATTAGTATTATAATATATACTTATACTTAGCTAGCTTTATAACTACTTAGTAATAAACGCCTTATTAGCCTTATCTATTAGTCTTAAGAAGGCTAGAGAGTACTCCCTTAATAAAGTTCTTCTATATATTTTTTTATAGTTATCTTATAACTTAGGCCTTATTATTAAGGGTACTTAATCCTTAGTATTATACTATAGGTACTTTACTATAAATAGTTATAACTTATCTATATTAGTAGTATATTACTAGAGTATTAGTAAGCTTTTAGGGTATATCTTATTATTTAAATCTATCTTACTTATACTAGTTACTCTAAAGAGATAGAAGCTTAAGAATTATAAGAGTATTAGCTAGGGGTACTTAACTTAGTAAGGCTTAATAGTAGGTATTAGAGTATTATAAGACTTAAGCTTATAGAGCTCTTTTAGTATAGCTATAGCTACCTATTAAAACTCTATAGTAGGGCTAGCTTATTAGAGGCTTAGTAACCTATTACTAAGGCCTACTAGGCTAACTACTATAGATCTCCTTATATTTAACTTTATTTTTTCCCTATTAGTCTAAAGAATTAACCTAGTAAAAAAAGTATTAGTATTAATATTAAGTATAATATATATAAATATATATATAGGTATATATACTTAGAATATATATAAAAGACTTACTTTATCTCCTTATAATCCTAATTTATAGTAATTATTAATTTTATCTTTTTATATATTTTTGTTTTCTCTTTTACTTTATATAGGAAAAAGATTACTAATAAACTCTTCTTTAGGTTTAGGCCTAGGTAGTTTAATATCCTTAGATTTAGACCTATTTTTAGAAGGGTCTATAATAAAGTTAGATAAAGTATTAACTTTATCTTTTCCTTTATTATTTTTATTATTAGAAGAAAGGGTATCTATACTAATCCTATCTTTAATAGAATTAATATATAAGCCTTTTAACTAGTAGATTCTAAGTCTAATATAATATACTCTTTTAAACTATTTATATATTAGTTAAATATTAATACTATAATATTAATTAAATACTTACTTATTGTATTCTTTAGCTAAGTTGTCTTTAGCTAATTATATTATATTATTAGGAATAAAAAAAGCTAAAGTAGGATTTCTTAAACTCTTATAATTAAGTCTAGGGTCTAATATAAACCCTATAATATAAGGTTTATACTTATTATAGTTATTATTATTAATAGGATAAGGAAAATACTCTTCTAGCTTTTTTAAGCCTACTTCTATAGAAGGTAAAAGAGGTATAATATAAGGGTTTAAAGCCTTATTAAACTATTATATATATTAGTATTATATTAAGGATTAATATTTCTTAAATCATTACTTACCTTATCTACTTTATTTATTTTATAACTTATTATTTCCTTTTTATCTAATAAGCTATAATATATATTTCCTATTAAACTAAAAGTAGTAATAATAGTAGTATAGGTTTACCTTTATAAATAAATAGTAGGGTTATAAAATATCTTTAATATATCTCTTAAATAAGTAAGCTAAATCTACTCTATATTGATTAAATAAAGAGCTTTAAAGATATTATTTTTAGTTAATTTATTTAATATATCTAGAGCTGGTTTAGCTCTATAGACATATTAATTATTAGGTAAACAGAATTCCATCTAGTTTTATTACCTAGTAAATAAATAAATAATAAAGTTAGTAAATACTTAATACCTAACTTTAATATAGCTATACTTATTTACTAATATATATATATATATATATATATATATAAAGTCTTATTATTACTTATATAATAGTATTTTAGTTTTATAAATATTAATAGGAAATTCTCTTCCTTTTTTAGCGTGGTTTATAGTAGTTTTAAACTCTTTATATAAAGTAGTATTATTTCTTAAGAGAATAATAATACACTTAAGTTTACCTAAACTACCTATTATTATTAATTAGTATATAATTTACTAATAGTTATAAATAAATAATAATAATAAACTATAATAGTAGTATTATAGTTATTAAGATTATTAATATAATTATAGTTAATAAGAATATATAACTTACTATAATATGTCTTTAATAGTTTTTCTTATTCTTTAGGAGATAACTTTTCTATAGATCTATTATAGTTATTAATAATAGAAGGTATTTTAAACTCTAATATATCTATATCTTTAGTACTACTGTTAATAAATTTATCTATAATAGCTTTAGCTACTAGATTTAATATATATACTAAACACCTTATATTATATAAAGAGAAACTCTTATTATTATTATTATAAGAGTTAATAAATAAATTTAAAAGGGTATTATTATTAGAGCTATTATCTTTAGTAATACTATATAATATAAGTTAGTAATTAATATTATAGTATTTTATAAATATAACAAACTTAGCCTACCTAGTAATATTCTACTTAGGAATATTATACTTTTTAATAATACTATTTTTAAATATTTATTATATATATAAACTAGTATAAGAGTTATTTAAGTATTTAAATCCTAAGTATAGTTATTAATATTAATACTATTAGAAATACTTAAATTTATATATAATATTATTACTTACCTAGTTATATATATACTAGTTTAGAAGAACTATTAATATAAGATCCTATAACTCCTAAATAAGCCTTATTATCTATAGAAGTCTAAATATCTAGTTATATAGATATATATCTATAGTTATTAAAATGCTATTCTAAGTTATACATAATAGTAGCCTCTAAAGAAGAAAACTTTAAATTAATATAACTTATTAACTTAGGATAATTAATATTAGGTAACGTACTATATAGTATATTAGTATTTATAATAATATTTATATTAAAATATTATTTAGTATTAAATACTAAATAATAATATAGTATATAATAAATAATAATAATAATATTACTTATTAGTTTAAAAAGCTTAATAAATTATTAAACTCTATAGAAGTAATAGTATTATAACTAATATTAAACTTTAATAAGTAGTTTATAATATAGTTATAAATTTCTTCTTCTTCTATAGTATTAGTATTACTAATTATAGTACTTTCTCTATATCTTTTCTTATTAGAAGTATTAGATATAAAGGTATCTATATTACTTTATTCTAAGCCTTTATTATTAGACTCTATATAATCTTTAACTATAAAGAAGTTAGTTATAAATACTACTAAATATATATATGTCTATAACTTATATTTTATTTTTCCTATAGAATCTTCTTCTTTTTCTAAGGTAGCTATAAAAGGGTGATTTTTTTTATAGTATACTATAGCGTTAGAAGCTTAAAATCTAGCTACTTTAGTTATAACCTTTTTACTATAGCCCTTTATATTATAACTTAATTCTATTTCCCTTTCTTTACTTAAGTTAATAGGTAATAACTTATAAGTAAATAGATTATTTATAATAGGATACTATTTAGTGCCTTTAAAAGTATAATCCTTTTAGTTTTCTAGCTTATAGGCGTATATATACTGATTTTTAGTACTATTAATAGATATCTAAGAGTTATTATTAGAAATACTAAGTTAAGAAGATACCTAAGATTTTAGGGAGGAAGTATTAAGTTATAAAGAGTTACTAGATTTAGAAGCTATTTTTTATAAATTTCTTATAAGTATTTTCCTTAATATAATAATAAAGATAAAAAATATAATAAAGATAATAATAAGACTTATAGCTTTAACTTAATAAGTATATAATAGACTAACTATAGTATAGTTATTCTTTTAATCTTAGGTTCTTAAAGTAATATATAGTTATACTTATAATAAATATTAGAAAGATATATTATTAGTTAAAAGAATATATATCTCTTTTATATAGTTATTAAAGTACTACTTAAGTATCTTAAAGTCTTAAAGCTACTAAGTTAGTATATTATTAGTATATTACTAGGTAGGTAATATAGTTAACTATACGTATTAATAGGTAAAGTAATAAATAATAGGGGTAAATACTATAGTTTAATTATATATAACTAGAAGAGAATTATTATAGGTTCTACTATAAATAGTTAGGTAAATAACCCCTAAATCTATAGTAGATCTACTAATAAATTAATAGTTAATTTATAGCTAGTTATTAGGGTTACGCCTAATAAGTCTAATAGGATCTATAATAGTTAATATTATAATACTAGTAACTTTCTCTTAAGGAGAAATTTACTATAGATTTATACTACTTTACTAGTTAACTATAAAGAGCCTAAAAATATAATAAAAATAAAGATCTAAAAGTATTATATACTTTTTATATAATAAATCTATTACGTATATAAAACCTATTTATTTATTTATATCCTTACTATACTATTACTAATAAGCTCCTCTAGTACCTTATTAGGTAATAACTTTATAAATCTATCTACTAGGTTATTATTACTATAGATCTATTAAATCTTATATATCTCTTAGTACTTATATTACTACTATAACGCTATTATATTAATTATAAGGCGTTTCTCCTTTATAGTACTAAGCTTTATAAGGTACTTATAAAGGGAGTAGGAGTTAGTATATATAACTATTAGGATTTATAGGTATTTAAGGTAGTTAGTAACTATTACTAGTATAGTAGTTATTATATAGGTAATATTAGTACTAGTAACTATTATATAGATCTTAGAGGCTAATATGCTTTATATAACCCTCTTATACTTTATTAAGCTAAAGTAGATAATATTCTCTTTAATGGTAAATTTACTAGTATTATTAGGGGTTTTTATAATAGTATTATCTTTACTATATTACTTATTTATAAGAATAATAATAAATCTAAGCTATAAGGTAAGGTTACTATTATTAGTAAATAATCTATTAATAAATATAAAGAGCTTTATAGTTATAAGGTTAAGTAGTTAAAAATAAAGGCCTTAGTTAGAGTTCTTTATTTACTACTTAATTTATTAGTTAAGCTCTTTAATATTACTTATATTTAGTAATTAGTACTAAGTAGTAATAGAGTAGTTAAAGTACGCCTTAGGCTAGCTAATTAAGGTAATATACGTACTATAGGCATACTACTTAATATACTACTAGTATAATTTTAGTAAATTAGGGTTAATAGGCTATAGTTACTTACTTTATCCCTTTTATTAGAGGTAAATATTACTATTATTATTAAGAGAAAGTATACTACTATTAAAGGTAATAGGTTTACTAGGCTTAAGGAATTACTTTAGCTTTACTATAAAGGTTACTTTTATTAACTTAGTACCTTTATAGTTAGAAAATAATTTATCTATAAGGCTATTAGTATTATTAGTCTATATACTAATTAATATAAAATCTCTATTACTTAGTACTAAAATAAGTAGGTAAGGGTTAAAGGTTAAAGTATGTATCTAGAGGGCTTTTCTATAATAGTTATTATAAGTTACCTATTAGTAGGTTCTAGCCTTAGGTATACTATATAATAGTCTCTTAACCTCTATTATTACGTTAGTATTATAAAGTTATTAGATCTTAATAGGTAGTTTTATAAGAATTATATAGTTAAGTAGGGTTACTAATTATATATATACCTATATTATATTATATAGCTATAATAGGTAGTTTTTAAGTAATAACGCTAGGGTAATAGTAAGAATTAACTATTAGGCTATTTACTAAATAGTTAGTAACTAGGTAAGTATTATAGCCTTCCTATTATTAGTATACTATTAGATAATAAGTCTTAACTTTTTATATAGGATCTTATTTTTACCCTTAACCTTACGTACTAATTATAACTTAAATATATAGATACCTCTATAGTATTTTTTATTATACTAAATAATATAAAATATACTATAGGCTATTAATCCCTTAATCTCTTAGTAGTTAGACTACTTAAATAGTTTACTAGGTATAGTTATTACGCCTTTCTTATAGAGTTTAATAGTAAGTATATAGTTAGTATCCTCTTTTACTATAAAGTAGTTAGTAATTAATAGATTAGTCTTAGTAGTAAATATCTCTACTAAGTGCTTTTATAGGTAGCTATAGTACTATTACTATAGCTATTCTATAGTAACTATAATACCTTTATATATTTTACCCTCTTACCTATTAAGAAGCTTAGAGGGTAGGGTAGTATTACTAGTATCTTATACTTATATAGTATTATTAGGATCCTCCTTATATTAGTAGTAAGCAGAGTATTAAGAATAAATACATCCTAAAGATACTTTTTATTAAGGGCTTAAGTTTATATACTATAGTTTCTTAGCTTAAACCTTAGGCTAAAAATAGATTTAAGGTTTTAATATACGATATAGAAGATCTATTTTAATAACCTAAAAGAAAGTATAAAATTAGGGTTAGGGTTACTTAGGAAATAAATCTTCTTATAAATACATACTAATAAAAGAATATATTTGTATTTAATAAATATAAATATAAATTACATTTCTTATTTTTAAGATTTCTAAGTATATATAAGAGTTATAAAAGTTGAGTTTGATAAATATAAGACTTAAGACTAAATAGAATAGGTATAATACTTATAATAATTATTATATACTTTATATATATTTTAAATCTAATTTTAAAAAACAAAATATATTTCTAAATATAAATATATTTTTAATACTCTAGTAGTAAGGCTTTACTATAGTAATATAGGAATTCTATAGGCCTTATAGTAATTTAACTATATAAGTAGTACTATTATTAAAGAGTAACTAGAATAGACCCTACTAGCTGTTCTTTTCTTACTATATATAGACTAGGGATTAAAGAGGTAGTATAATAGTAGCTATAGTATCTAGGCTATTACATATTACTAGTATGTTATTTATCTATCTCTTAGTATAAATTTACTATATTTCCTCTATAGCCTTTTATATTATCTCTCCCTATTTAATAGTTAATAGTACTAGTAGTAAATTATTATTAATTTATAGGTATACTATTAGAAGTAAGAGTATTCTCTAATACTCCTATACTTCTTTATCTTATATTTCCTCTATTATAGAGATTTATATATAAGATATATATATATATATATAATCTACTAAACTAGTAGATTAATATATATATTGATTACGTAAGCAGGTGATTACGTAATTACAGCCTGATACTAGAAGATTCTATAAGGAGTGAGATTAGCTTTACTACTCCTCTCTCTAACTATCTAGGTTATCTCTTTAAGTTAGGGTTATTTAGTTAGGGTTAAGTACTTACACGTCTATCTAGTTAATTTCTAAGCAGCTTACGTAAGTATGGAATATTCTAGTAAGCTAGATATAGTTATATAAGGATAGGAATCTCCTATATTCTAAACTACTATCTTTACCTCTAAGCAAGTAACATCTCTAGTAATAATCTAACTACTATACTCTCTTTATATCTTCTATTCCTATAACCCCTTATATTCTATATATCTCTACCCCTATTATCCTATATTCTTACTTCTATAGGATATATTCTTATATAGGATATTTACTATCCTATATATCTTTACCTATTATTCTAAGATATACCCTAAAGACTAATAGGGTTAGTATAAGGCTATTTAGGCTAGTAGTATTATTTACTACTTTTACTACTATTTAGAGTATAACTTTAGGTTCTATATTTATCTCTATATAAAATATCTTATACGTATAGTAGAGTACTATATAATAACACTTAACCTTTCTAATACTATTATAAGCCTTAATAGGTATCTCCTTAATATTAATAGATAATATATAGGTAGTATATTAAAATTTAGCTATATAGAAATTAAGGCCTATATTAGTAATAATCTAATCTAGTAGGCTAAGATATATATTAATCTAGTATATCTATAGTACCTCCTATATATACTCTATAGTAATAGTATAGAGGAATCTTATAGTATTAAAGGTAGTTACTATATCTATAATATATAAAACCGGCTTATTACTATTAAGATATATTATGTTAATAATAATCTTATAGTTAAACTTATAGTTATTATAAAGGGTAAATTTAAACCTTTTTAGCGCCTTTGAATTTAACTAGTAGCTATAGTAGAACTTATTAATCTCCTTAATATTAGAGATTACTATCTTATAGCTAGTATGTTATAATACCTTATAAAGGTACTAAACTAAGGGGTAGCTAAATTAGTAGTATATTTACTATAATTTACTATTAGTTAGGTAGTATTAGGTAATAGTATACTTAGGTTACTTTAGTAGTATCTATATATAGCCTTATTTCTATATAATACGTATAATTATATTACCCTTTACTAGTATATTAGTAAGGTTATTAAATTTTACTCTATAGTAATCTATATCCTTTAAGTAAAGGAGGAATAGGGTGTTAGAGTCTATTATATAAAAGGTAAGATTCCCTATAGGTATAGGGACTTCTATAGTACCTATTAACTTAAAGTAATTACTACTACTAAAATAAATTATTACTTTACTAGTATATAATATATCTAGTAGGAGTTTATAGTTAAGATACCTTTTTAACGTAGTATATTACTACTAACTAACTATAGAGACTTTTACTACCCCTATATTTAGTATAATACCTTAGAAAGTTATAGTAGAGTAATAGTTATTAAAGGTAAATACCTTATTAGTAGTAGGTTTCTCCTTAGTAGTATCCTCTTTATATAGATTATCCTTTATAATTATATAGAGTATAGCCTAGTTATATAGTTAGGTAAACACCTTCTAGATATTAATACTATCTTTACTATAAAAGGCTATAGATATAAAGAAGATATTACTATTAAAGGGGCTGTTACTATTATCTAGCTTATATTTATCCTTAGCTCCTTTAAAGTTAATAGTATTTTCTATCCCCTTATAGTTAAGTAGAAAATAATTAAATATTAATAGTAAGATATCTATTAAGTATATACCTTTATACTACTAGAAAGAAGATTAATATTCTTCCTTAGTATACTTAGTTAACTAGTATTTAGGTTTCTTATAGATAAAGCACCTCTTTACTATAAAGTTACCCTTACTTCTTAGGCCTTTACGTAGTAGGTCTATTTATAGCTATAAGTAATAGCTATAGTTACTATTATACTTATAGTTAACTTAGTATTACTTATTATTACTAGGGTATTCTTTAGTATAGTACTAGGCCTATAGTTTATAGAAAAGTATAGTATTAGCTATACTATTATATAGCTATATATAAAGTATATTATATATTATAGGTAGGCTAAGTAATATTATAGTATACTTAGGTACTCCTTAGTAATAGTTAATAAGGGTATTATAGTATTCCTTATCTTTTAGTATACTATTATAGGTTATAGTACGTACTAGCTAAGTAACCCTCTTAATAAGTAAATTAAGGATTTTATATTTACTTTTCCCTAGGTAGTTATATATAATAAATTTAAAGGTAATATAGTATAGCTTTATAATCCTAGTATTATAGACCTTATTACCTTTAAATTCTAATTTAATATTTACTATTAGTATATTAAAATTACTAGTAAATCTATAGAGATTAATAGAGTAATACTCTTAGGCGTTACTACTTAATATTATTATTACTATAGCCCTATACCTACTAGTAAGGATTCTAATATAGTTATAAAGCTTATAGAAGGTAAGAAGCTTTAAATTAATTATCTTATATTAACTACTTATATACCTTAACATAAGATTATTAGAGTAGAGCTTAATAAGATTAGTTAATTATTATAAAGTTAGGCTGTTACTTAGTACTACTCTACTATTATATTAGGTAGTTAGTATAGTAAATTTATAGTCTTATAATCTCTTAACTATAACTATTATTAGGGTTAGGCTTACTTAGGTAGAACTTTTACTTAATAGTAGTAGTAACTTAAACAATAGGTTATAATAAGAAGAAGCCTATTAGAACTAGGTATTTTTATACTATTTATATATCTTAGGCTTAGCTATAGATTTAAGGTTAGTTAATAGTAGTTGCCTTACCCTTAGTAATAGGTAGATCTTATAACCTAGTAACCTATTAATAAATATAGGGTTTATAGTCCTTACTTTAAACCTTAGGTTAGTTTTAGCTACTTTATTAATCTCTTCCTTAGTCTAGATATATATATTATTAGCCTCTAATACCTTATATATATAAGAAGTAACCTACCTTTAGTTTAATTTAACCTAAACGCTATTATTAATTAGAAAGGTATAGAATCTAAGGAGGACTTCCTTATTAATACTATTATAGTCTTTAACCTTCTATTTATAGAGATAATTATAGGCCTATTACTATAGTTAATTAGCTATAAAATCTTTATATTAGGCTTTTATAATAAAGTAGATAATACTAGTATTTAGTATATAGGCTCTATATTTTAGCTTAATACTACTAGGTATCTTCTTAATATTAATAATACCCTATAGCTATAAGTTAATATACTTAGTATATACCTATAGGATAGGGTATAGGTCTATAGTATTCTTAGCCTCTTATATATCCCCCTACTATATTATATATATTCCCTCCTCTTTATATTAGCCTTCTTATAGTATTTCTCTAGCCTTTTTAGTAGATTAGTAGACTATATTAACTTCTTCTTCTAGTATTATTATTACTACCCTCTATTAGCCTAACTACCCCTTAAACATATATGTTTCTTTTAGTAGACTAAAAGCTATATCTATTTATTAGAGGATTTATTACTAGTAGTATAGGTAGTAAGGATTTATAGGGGTATTTATAGTACTTTTATATTAATTTATAACTTTACCTTAGACTTATAGTAGGAAAAATTATTACTTATTAAGGTAAGCCTTTATATAGTATCTATATAGTATTTCTTAGCTATTAGTATATAAAGTAAGGTGTTTTTTATAGTTAAGTAGTAATTTCTTAATATATAACAAAATTAAGGTTATTTATAGGATAGCTATATATCTTAGGCGACCTTTTAGTTATGTTAGTTTATAATATACTTCTACTAGTAGCCTCTAATTAACTATATAATATAGTAATAAGTATAAATAATTTACTATAAGGGTAGTAAAGTTTATCTCTTTTAGTTAGTACCTTACTAATCTATAGAGTTTATATATAGAAGTAGGAATTAATTAAGATAACTATTATAGTAGTAAAAATTAACATAAGAATTAACTACTAATTAGTATTAGTATATTACTAGGTAGGTAATATAGTTAACTATATGTATTAATAGGTAAGTAATAAATAATAAGGGGTAAATACTATAGTTTAATTATATATAACTAGAAGAGAATTATTATAGGTTTTACTATAAATAGCTAGGTAAATATCCCTAAATCTATAGTAGATCTACTAATAGATTAATAGTTAATCTACAGCCGGTTATTAGGGTTACGCCTAGTAAGTCTAATAGGATCTATAATAGTTAATATTATAATAAATATGTTAATAAGTAAAATAACTTATAAAATAATACGTACTACTTAGCTTAAATTATATAGGAAAACCTCTTAGATATTAATTATAATATAGTATATAAGCTAATTAAACTAATACTACTTATAATAAATAATATATTAATAAAGAATAAGTAGCTTATTACTATAAAGGATACGTTATTAAAAAAACTTTATATATATAAGTAGTAAAAGTTAAATAAGCTTTATATATTATAGGTTAATACTACTATCTCTAAAGATATTATAAGTAATATTTAGATATAATTACTTAACTATAGCTATAAACTTACTCTTTAAGTAATAATTAAGGTACTTTAGGAATAATATACTACATCCTATAATAGTATAATTAACTTTACTAGAGAAATATATAATAAGACTCTCTTATAAGCCTTATTAATAGGAGATCTAATAACTTAGCTTACTAAGTAGTATAACGCCTTTATAAAAGCTAAAGCCTTTAAGATATTAGAAATTAAGGGTATACTTATAATTAAGATGTTCCTACGTACTATTAAGTAATAAATTACCCTATCCTAAGTAGCTAATAAACTTAATAATCTTATAAAAACTAAATAATATAGGAGAGGCTATTTAACCCTAAAATAATACAGAGATTTACTTAGTAATTTACTATACTTAGCCCTACTAAAGTCCTATAAAGTAACTAAGGTATATATAACGCTTAGAGGATAACTAAAGCTAGGAGCTAATAAGAAATACTATAATAAATACCCTTATAAATAACCTAACTACTTCTAGAGTATAGTAAACTATAGTTTTCTTGAATATATAGTTAGGGGAAAGGTAAGACTATTAAAACACCCTCTAAGTAACTTAATTATTAAGTTAATTTAGACTAAACTTATAAAGCTAAAGTAGGCTAACCTCTACTTAGAGATTAAAAAGAAAGGTTAGAAACATAAGAATAATAAATTAGATTTATAAAAGGCGTTAGATACCTTAGAGTATCTACTAATAACCCTTATTATAGTTATAATAAACCCTAACGTACTCTATAATAATACTCTAATACTAATATACTCCCTACTAGGCGTCTTCTTATCTCTAATTATAGGCCTATATATACTTAGTAAGAGTACTATACTAGATAACTATAGAGGGATTTATATTATTAATAATAGAGACCTCCTTAAGCCTAGCTTATACTAATAAAATAAAAAGGAAAGCTATATTAAATCTAGTATAACTTTATATATAGTTAAGGATTATAAAACATATGTTATAAAGAATCTACTTAATAGTACTAAAGGACCTAAAATATATAACCTTACGCTAGAAAATATAGCCTATATTTCTAGATTTTACGTTAATATTATCTCTAAGGGCCTAGTTAAGAAGAAAGTAGACTTATAGTACTTAGGACTAAATTATACTCTTTATTATAGTATATATAAGAAGAGCGTTATAATAAAGACCCTTAAGCGTAAGGGTAATCTTATCTTTTTTTAATATATACCTATCTCCTCTTACTTAGCCTTACTATGTAATAATATTTATTATAGCCTTACCTCTCTTATTAATACTTAAGTATTTATAATAATAACTTTCTATCTAATAAGAAACGTCCTAATTAATTATAATAATAATACCTATATTTAGTACCTCTAGACTAGTTATCTTAGTACTAAAGCTCTTATATATCTCTTATATAACACTTAGGGGGTAAAAATTAAAGGACTAACTTAAATAGAGTATAAGTACTATATAGTTATATATATAAGCTAAGTTGTTTTAAAATAAACGTTAGAAAATAGGTCTATACGCCTATACTATTATGTATTATAAGATCTCTTTAACTTCCCTATTAGATTTAACTACTCTAAGTAGCTTATAGTCCTAAGAGATAAGTATACTACCTAACTATTTAGTATTATACTACTTAGAAAGATATATAATAATATATTCCCTATACTAAGACGTTTTAGATTATAGGTAGACTAATAATATAGTATATACGTATATAAGATATACTAAGATAAAGATACTTTAGTTATTAGTATTAAGGGTAAAATAGAGTATAAGAGGTAGGTAGTAAAGTAAGGGATTATTATAAAGCTACCCCTACTAAATATAAAAGAGCTAGTAGGTAGTAGTAAATAAGCAGGCTAAAAAGTTATTATAAGGATTATAAAGATACTCTCCTTATTAGGACTCCTATATAAGCTTTAGCCTAAAGTAGTACTTATAGTATATATATATATAATATAAGCCTACTTTAATACTATAGATAGATAGTACTTATTAAGAAAAAAGAGGCGTAGTTTAAATAGTATTTTTACTAGTAGGTCCTAATATATATAGTAGTACTCTAATATAACCTCTACCCTTATTAGGGATAGATATATATATATAGATATTATACCTATCTATTAATAGGTAGCTATAAGAAAGAAATATAATAATAATGATTTAAAGTTAAACCTAGAGGATATATTAGATACCTTATAAGGTATATATAAAACGTATATAACCTCTATAGAATCTAAGTTCTCTCTCTATAATATATTATTATTATATATAACGTATACTTTAATAAAATAAAGTTCTTCCTAAAGATAAAAAAAGATAGAAAAGTAATAGCTAAACTAAAAGCATAAAGTATTATTAATATTATTAAGGATAAAAATTATAAGTAAGACTTAATTATAGATATACTTAGATTAATAAATAAGGTAATAGAGATATTAGGTATAATTATAATAATAATAATATAGTAGTAATAAACCCCCTTATATACTAATACTAAGAAGAATACCTAAGACGTTAGGTAATATAATTAAGGTATTACTATATAAGGTAAGGAAGGGGTTTAGACTCCTAAGATAACACTAGCTCTAAGTAGAATATATATTATAGCTATATCTAATAAAAGTAACTTAATAAGTAAGATACTTAGCCCTAGCTAAGTAGTAAGATCTTATAATAAGGGTAATAGTATAAACGTAAACTTAGGATTATAACCTATTTTACTAGGAGGTTAATTAACTACTAAACACCTAGGTAATACCTAGTATTCTAGTATAACCTTAGAAGCCTAAAATAACGTATAGCTATATAATTAAATTACTAATCTACTCTATATAGAATAAGGCTAAATAATAAGAATAAGTTAATATTAATAATATCCTCTAGAGAGGCTAGGTATAGTTATATATATACTAACCTACTAGCCTAAAGCTAGATATTATCCTATAGCCTTAGGAGGTAACTCTCTACCTATAAGATAAGTACTCTTCTTAGCTTTTTATTAGAGTAATAAATAAGACCTAAATAACTTCCTTAATACCTTCTTTTATAATAGAGAAGAGGCTATTAATAAGGTAAATAATAGGTATTATATACTATACTTAGTTATCTATATAGCTATATATTAGATAATATTATATTATCTAACTAAAATACTAAGTAACTATAGATATTATTATAATAATCTATTATATACTCCTAAGTTATAGAAAGAGCTACTTTAAATACTAAATAATATCTAATAGCTACTTAGGAAAGTAATAGACCTAGAAATTAGTAAGCTTAGGCGTCTTAAGGCTCTTAAAATAATTAATAGATTATCTATCCTACTAGGAATAAAGCCCTTACTACTTAAGTAGGTTTAGATATATAAGTAGGATCTAAAAGGCTTTCTTAATTACTATAAGGCCTAAGTTATTATATAAGGGGATCTCTAAGTAACTAATCCCCTCCTTATAATATATATAGTAATACTTATAGTATAAACTTCTTATATTATAATAGTTATTAGTATATAATTTAACCTTAAGGTTAAGTAATTTAACGTTATAAACATATTCCTTAATACTAGATAAGACCTTTTAGGTAAGCTAATATACTATAACCTACTAGAAGGATACTAATAGGAAGGTAAATACGTAATAATAGCGTATATACTTTATAGCTTAAGAGATATACCCCTTCTATAGTTTAAGGAGTTCTCTAAGACCCTTAAACGACTAGGCCTTTACCTATATAAGAAAGACCCTTACCTCTTTATTTCTAATAATAATAATATATATGTCCTCTTTTATATTAATAATATCCTTATTATATACCTACTATTAAGAATAGAAAGGGGACTAAAGGTTATTATAGGCCTTAAAGAGACATATAAGATAAAGGATATAGGTAATATAGAGTAGTATTTAGGTATTAGGATAGTCTAAGACTATTCTAATAGAAAGATATACCTCTACTATAACTAATATATCTATAATATAGCTATTAAGTTTAAATATAATAACATAGTATAACTAATAACGCCTTTACTAATAACTAACTTCTTCCTAAATAAGGGTACTACTTTACTAAATAAGGTAAAAACCTTTTAAGAGATAGTAGGATTAATACTATATATAGTAATAATAATCTAACTTAATATTATATTTACTTACTTATTACTATTAAAGTTCCTAATAAACCTAAGCCTATAATATATTTAGGTAGTAAGATAGTATATTAGGTATCTCTTTTATACCCTCTACCTATTAATCTACTTTAGTATCTAGAGAGGAATTTAGCTTCTAGCTATAAGTAACGCCTTATTTAAAGATAACGTTATTACCTATAAATCCTTATAAGGATATATTATATTTCTATTTAGAGGACTAATATAATAGAAGGCTATATAATTAGTAACTATAACTCTATTAATAACTAAGATAGAGCTTCTTACCCTTAAGTATATAATAAAGGAGCTAATAGTACTCTAACTTCTCTTTTAAGAGATTTCCTTAGATCTTAGAGATAATATTTAGAAAGTATACTATAATAATTAGTAAATAATATACCTTATTATAGGGGAAGAGGAAAAGATTACTATATAACTCTACTATATTAATATCTAAAATATATAGTTATAAGAAGTATATATAGATAGTAAAGTTAATATAGTCTATCTTCTTATAAGTAAAATACCTACTAATAGATTAATAAAGAATCTCTTATAAGCTAAATTTAAGTACTTTAGAGCTATACTTAATTTATAAGACATATAGTATATAGCTAGATAGAAAGAGGAAATAATAAATAAGGGGCTAAAATAAGTTTAAAATTAAAAAACAGCCTAAAGGCTAGAAAGCCTAAATAATAAGTAAAAATAAGTAATAGCCTACTAGTTAGGAAGTATTAGTTCCCCCTATAGAGGAGAGTAGCTAAATATATATTAAGAAGAGTATAAAATATAGTATAAGTCCTAAGGTTAGAAATAATCTTACTAATAAAGGTGTTAATATTAGAATATACTATATATACCTAAAAGCTAATAATACTAATAGGGTGTAAGGTAGGAGTCTTATAAAGTATACCTTTATAAGATAGGCCTACCTTACTACCTACTTTACTATACTTCCCCTTCTTATCCTTCTCCTCCTCCTCCTTAAGCTAAGGGGGTATAATAGCCCTCCTTACCTATAATAGTAAAGGTAGGACTACCTATACCTTATACTAAAGTATAGTAAGTCTCTATATTATAATAATATTAGTATAAAGTAAGGTAAGGATATAAAATAATAGATATATATACCTTCTTTAGTATTACTAGTACTAACTAAGTAGCTAAGAGGGTATTAGTTAGGCCTATAAGGGCTAGTATAAGTAGTATATAATAGTACTATAGTAATATATACTAATAGTATTTACCTTTAGTTCTTAGGAAGTATATACTATCTAACTATCCTAAAAGGGTGCTATAGAAATAATAGTTATAAGGACTAATAATAGGCACCCTAGCTACTAATACCCCTTACCTTAAATACTTAGGGGCTATAATAAAAATATTATTACTATTATTACCCTCCTCTATAATACTCTTAAGATTAAGGAAGGGAGGGAGTACCTCCTAAAGTAAGCTATAAAGAGAGAGTATCTCTATATTACCTAATTTATCCTTTATAAAATATAATAAGTTAGTACTAAGAAATAAGAGTAATTAAAAGATATATATAATATACTAAGTATTAATAAAAAAGGGACTTTATTACTACCCCTTAGGCTATACTACTAAGCACCCTTAAAGCTATCTTTAGATAGAGTTAGATACTAATACTAAGGATACTCTTTATTTACTATTAATTAGAACTATAATACTTATTAGATATAAAGAGGAATATATACTAAACGCCTAAATAGTATAGTTCTAAAAGGTCTCTTTAGTCTTAGACTATAACTACTAAGAAGGAGAGGCTATATACTTAATTAGAGACGTAACTAATTATTAGAATAGAAAAGGGGAAAACTTATAAATATCCTTAAGGGTATCCTACTCCTTTAAGACCTTAGAGGGATAACCCCCCTCCTCCTAAACGCTAAACATAGGAAGGATAGGTATAGTAGTAAGGCTACTAACACTAATAAGTTATTAGGTATAAGACCTAAGTAACTATAATACTTAAAAGCTACTATAGTATGTATATAGGCCTTACCTATAGAGATAGTTTTATAAGGTATCTAAAATAAGAAAAGAGTTAGTAAATAATATATAATTATAAGTAATAAGAAAGGTAAAAGAAATATATATAAATATAGCGTTTCTTATTAACTTATAGTTATAATTATTATTAATAAGAAAGAAAAGAGAAAAGAGAAAAAAGTAATATAAGGTAATATAGGGGATATCTATAGTTATAAATAACCTATATAGCTATTACCCTACTAACTAACTATAGGGATAGCCCTACTAACTATAAGCTATAAAACTAGGTTAACTAGTTATTATATAATAACATCCTATATATAATATTTTCCCTTTATACTTAGTTATTTCTAAGTAGTATAGTATAGGTAATAATAATCCTAGCTATTACTACCTAAGGGGGTGTATTATATAAACAGGCTTTCCTACTTAAGTAGGTACTACTAACTAATACTACCTTCTATACTAATATTATATAAGATTCTAGAATAACCCTATATTTAGTAATAAGGTTAGGCTATACTTACTTAGAAAGAAATAAGCTACTTTTAACTATATAAATTACCCCCTTAAAGATCCTACTTTATAATACTAGTATATAGTCTTTTATACTTAGGATTATTTAGTAATTAAAAGGGAATTAAGTATAAATTATAGCTTATAATTTAGGCTAATATATAGTCTTTTATACTTAGGATTATTTAGTAATTAAAAGAAGTTTAAGTCTAAATTATAGCTTATAATTTAAGCTAATATATAGTTTTTTATACTTAGGATTATTTAATTACTTAAAGGGAGTTAAGTATAAATTATAGCTTATAATTTAAGTTAGTATTTAGTTATAAGGGTGTAATTAGTTAGTAACTAGTTAGTAGGCCTTATAAGGGTATATATAGTATAGTACTAGTACTAAGTACTAGAACTAGTTAATTATTTAGTCTATTAGCTAAGTTAGTATACCACCTAATTCTTTATAATTGTTCTAGTACTTAGTAGGTCTCCTAGCTAAGTAGGGTTAGGTTTAAATCCTGCCTATAACTACCTCTTTAAGTGTAGGCCCTAGGGGGCTGGGGGTTATAACCTAATTGGCAACCAATCGGCCTTAGTGCGGCAGAGTAATTAGCTGGCTAGGTAGTAAAGAGGGGTAGCTTATGTTAGGCTTAGAGGGACTAGGTGTAGGGAGGTAATACCTGGCGGCTGTTGCTAGGTGCCAGGCTGCTTAGGGCCTTTAGGGTTAACATGACCTTGTGCTCTAGCGTACGGTTACTGGCGCTAGTGTATATAGGCCTTAGAGTTATGACTTAGGACGTGTCGTATTAGAAGGGGGGTAATTATAAGGGTGTAATTAGTTAGCGACTGGTCGGCAGGCCTTATAAGGGCATGTGTGGTGTAGTGCTGGCACTAAGTGCTAGAACTGGTTGATCTTTTGGTCTATTGGCTGAGTTGGCATACTACCTAATTCTTTATAATAGTCTTTTTTTCTTTTTACTTAGGATTATTTAGTAATAAGATAGGTTTTTAGGGATAAGACTAAGTTATAAGTTATAATCTTAATAAAGTATATAGTCTTTTCTATTTAAAATTACTTACTAGTAAAGATACTTAACTAGGATTATATCTCTTTTACTAATTATATACTTAGAATAATTATTCTTTTAAAAACCCTTTATTTTAGGGTTATTTTACTAATATATAAAGATAAATATTATTTCTAATAGTATATAAAGACTTTTATTTCATCTTTAATACTATAAAATATAGCTAGATTAAGATTTATAAAACTATATTTTCTTACTTTAACCCTTATAAAGGTAAATAATAATTTTATAATATTATTTCTTATAATATAGCCCTTATTAAAACTAACTATTAAAAAATAAATCTTTTTTAACCTTAATTTTAATTTTTAATAAATAGGTAGAAAAAGGGGTTTTCCTAGTAGTAAGGAGTAGCCTACTTTCTTTATTAGCCTACTTACTATACGTATATATTAGCTAAATTAAGATTTATAAAACTATATTTGTTTACTTTAACCCTTATAAAGGTAAATAATATAGTTAGGTTAAATTTATAAATAACTCTAATCTAAGAGGGCGTATTAAAGTATAGGTATTAAATAGGCTATAAAGTAGGGTGCTAGTTACACCTATAGGGAAAATGTTAGGCGTATTTTGGCTATAGGTAATCCCTACCTAAAAAAAGGAAAAACAATAACACGTGCATTTAGCCTTAGGTAATTGGAAATAGGGGCACTTATAGGCCTAGAGATACACACATACATATTAACGAATTGAATAAGGCTAATCGCCGTATATATACACTTTAACACTTACCCCCCTCACCCCCTCCTCCCCAGCCTGGCCTGACCCTAACCCGACGGGGTTGGGGCCGTAGAGGGGCTCTACTAAGCCATAACAGTCCTCTAACCGTCTTATTAACTATTTTAAAGCGCTAGGGCGATTCAGATGGGATAACTAAGAGCGTCACTCTATCCGTAAGGAACAACTAGGAGAGCATATTAACCTTGTCTACTTTAGCTGCCACCGCTATGCGTTAATAATATATTAAGATATGTATACTACATCCTACCTAGTAGAAGAAAGCGTATCTCCTTAGCCATCGGTAGCCTTTTAAGACCGCCTGCCATCCCGGCGCTGCGGGGTTACGGCTTGTGTCACAAATATGCGGCGCATCAGGTACCAAAACCAGCTGGCCGTCTATACCGCGGTTCTTTATCTCCTCAATCGTTCGGAGCGACTGTTGCCAAGGGATGAGATCATCGGCCTTGCCATGAACTAAGAATGTAGGTGTTGCGTAGTTGCCCTTTCGAACTTGGGCTAACGGACTGCAACTTTGAATTTCATCTACAGAGGGTTGTGGCAATGCGTTCCAGTCAATACCAGGTCTTTGAGATGCCGCAGAGTTCTTGCTGGGTAAGCCGCCGATAACAACTGGAAGTGTCTGTGCCTTCCAGTTCATGTGTAAAACTATACGCGCGCGAGGATCGGTATGTATACGTAAATCAGATAAAGGCTCCCAAGCGCCAATTAAACCATATTGGGTAATCTATGTTTTCCAAGTTTAGGAACAGAGTTCTTTGTCCTTTTTTTGGTCCGTTTTATAGTGTTGCTTGGGAGAGATGAAAAGACTTACCGGCTCGTTTTGCACTGCTTCTAGCACATCGTACTCTTGTCCCTGATCGGCTGCTCCAATGGGCTGAATTGGATTGCTCCACCCTGGCGGTTCCTTGGTGTGAGCATGTTGATACACAGAATGATAACAAAAGACAAACTAAATGCTCATTTGACTTACACTCGTCCTCATAATCAGTAGGACAGTAGAATGCCAGGATGGCATTAGGAGGTTGAAGGCCTCTTTGTAGAGTCGTCCAGCCGGTCGACAATGCTAGTTGACCTCCCGAAGACCAGCCTACAACGACGAGATTATGAGGATCAGGCTTAACATCTGCATTCGCCAGCTTGATATGTGGTAGCTTCACCCTAGCCCACTCAACCGCGTCACAGACGTCTACCATAGGCCCCTCTGCCAATCGGGTTTCTGGGCAGAGTCGGTGGTCGAGACTGACGGGGAGAAGTCCCATGTCCAGCATGATGCGTGTCTGTGGGTGTCGAACATCCTTTCGGGAAAAGAGAACATGGCTACCGCCATGTATCATCAGGGCTGAACACATATATGTATGAGTAAATGAGCAGACTTGTATTTCCCATTGCAGGACGAATCCCAAATCCCATTCCCCTGCTTAGGACGTACCAATTGGCAGCTTCTTGGTCGGGTCTGCTTCAAGTGGACAGTAGATATCTGCATAAATATTTTGCGATCCCACCGTCTTGTACACCACCTCTTGTATGTGAACGCGAGTATGGGAATCCTCTTCCTCGTTTCTTCTGTTAGAGCTCGTGATTGTTACCGACTGATCTTGTGGAGCCGTCTCTTGTGGAGCCGCCTCTTGTTTGTATGGAAACCCGCAGATAACGCGAACTGTCCTGGCCTCTAGACTTGCTCCGTCGGACCAGAGCACATGAGGGAAGCCGGCGTCTCTGAAGGCCTGATCCCAATGCTCGATTCTCGCTAGCGCGTGCTTCCGTCCGTCGTTAAAAAGCCACCAGCCTTCGAGGAGACCAACTATGACATCAAACACGTAAAGCGGGCGTGTTGGGGTCATCTCAATCAGGGCGAGAGCGCCATCTTGACGAAGCATCTTGCGGAGATTGGCTAGACTGCACGAGATATTCCTGGTCGCATGAATACAATTGGTCGATATAATGACATGGAACGCCTCGATGAACTCAATTTCTGGCTCTTTCTCAACGTCCATCACGCGAAATCTCATACCACTGATGTCTTTAAAGGAAGATTTGGCCTTTTGAACAAGTGTTGCGGATATGTCGGTGAAATGGTATTGGAAGGGTATCCCACGTTGGGTCAGGAGGTTCACAATGTGGCGCGTTGTGCCTCCTGTTCCCGCCCCAACCTCGAGGACACGGAATGTGCCATCGCTGGGGACTTTATTGTTCGTGGTTGATTCTCTTTGAGTGAAAGCTTGGCAAAGGAAGTTACCAAGAAGCTGCGTGGCAGTCATTAGCATCGGCCAATCTCTGTACACCTCGTCTAGCCACTTTTTATTCGCCCGATTTCCGAACAGGATCTGAAGCGCGTCCATCTCTCCTACAAGACATGCTGCTAGGTGGGGCCCTACGGCATGTAGGAGGTGGCGGATGGCGGCGTTGTGTTGGTGTTCGTGCACAATCTCGTTGAATATCATCTCACCGGGCGTGGTTTCTATCCCTTTATTGGTTCTGGAATAGACACCATCGCCCGTCAAGGTGATGAGGCACTCTTCTTCCAAGAACTGGTGTAATAGATGCATCAGCTGTTGGTGCCGAGGCAAGTGTTCCACGATTCTAGGTACGAGTTGGCCGGGTTTTAATGCTTGTAGGTCACAGCCCAGTTCTTTGAAAGCTTCCACGGTGTATACCAAAATCAAACGTTTGTCGTTAGGGTATATGTCGGACCAATATTCAAGCGCATGTGTTGCTGCGCCAAGCTCGTCAAAACTGTGACGAACATCGCCAAACACCTTGTCAATTGAGGCAATATTTGGCATAATCGAAGCATTTGTACTAAAAGTAGCAGCGTTTTGACCGTTTTCGATTCTTTCCCGGGACTGGTTGGGGGCCAATGCGTTCGTTATCAAGCCCCGTGGCTGTGCTGAGGATGGGGTTCTAACTCCGTCATCTTCAGCATCGTCCTCGGCTGCATATTGTAGTCCAAGTTGACTGTCAACATGGGCAACTATGGCATTGATATCTTGAAAATTCGAAAAAGTGGTGAGGTCGACTGTTACACCCAGCTTTGTGGCAAGGTCGCCAACTATCTCCGTGGCGCCCAGAGAGTCGATTCCGATATCGGTGAGGTGCGTGTCACCACTTAATTCTTCTTCCGGCACATCGGCAACGTCCGCAATGATTCGGATTACATCTGCGCGTTTGCTGTTATTCTTTGATTTCTTTTCCGGCTGCGTCGTTGATCTGTTCATCGGTGCTCTCTGTTCCGTCACTTTTGCTGTCTCTCGTCTGGAAAAGTCTGACTCGTTGACAGATCCACTCAGTAACTGTCCAAGAGAAGCCCGATGTATCCTCTTAAAGCTCATTCCTAGTGAGGTGAGGATCGTCTTCCCGCTATTGATCTCAGACACATACACGTCAACCGACATGTTATCCTTGTCAACGGGTGTTGTATTTGCCAAAATGATCCAATCCCCGGCGTCTGGAGAGAATCCGGGTCCAATCTGTAAACGCTGAATGAAATGGCAGACGAACAATTCCTCCGGAGACATTTGTTGGTTAAAGTAGTTAACGAGAAACCCACCGAATTGCAGGAAGCTGTCGATCATGGGAGTGTCGGTTAGGCGTTGGTCAGGCGGGTCGTTGCTATCCGGGCGTGTCTTGACAGTACCTACTGCTTCATTTCCTAGGCATGCTATACTCTTGATTCCCTTGAAATTTGTTGAGTATTGGACAATCTGACCAAAGGCCCGATATATATGGCTTCCGCGCATACCCTCCGCGTCCGGATGGTTCGTGATTTGTTCCCAGCGCCTTTGTCCTATCAAGGTGTCGAGTCGCCTAAACTCTTGTATTGCGTGAGGATCGGAGCGTTCGCGTAGGTGTATGCAACCGGTTGTTGTCTCTTGTTTCTCAACATAAGCCACCCTGTCTTTTACAGTGACAAATACTGAAAATGACCATGATGGATATGTCAAATTATTGAGTCGTTTCAAAGTTATAGTAATATCGGGAGAGACCTTCTCGGGGCTGAACACGACTGGAGACCGCATGACTAGGTCCTCGACCGTGGGAGTCCAGCCCGTGGCTGCCAAGTCCCCCTGAAGCATAAGAGCAGCTCTTGACGCCACCTCTATATATGCTGAAGCAGGCAAAAGGCCCTGGCCGCACATGATGTGACCCATTGCGAGAGATTGGAAGCGTTTGCTCTGTGGCGAGATGCAAAAGACTGCTTCTGTTGACTTATCACCTTTGACGAATGACAATATTTCGGGGTCCTTTGCTTGTCCTATTCGAGTGGCGTTGGGGTCTCCGTTGCCCACTGCTGCTCTTATATAAGGTAGCCAATGCCGAGTCTTTTGAAACTGGTAGTGTGGTAGACTTAAAGAATGGTAGCGTCGCCGTTGAATCCGATGGAACGACCAGAACTGTACGGAGTGGCTCGCCATCCATAATTTGACTGTAGCATTAACGACCGAGTCTTGCGCATTTGGTGTCGTTAACTGCGGAGAAATGAATGAGTAGCTTTTGGGGTCTTGAGCGCATTTTTGCACTATCTGCGTGTATGATGATCCTCTCCCTGCCTCGAGCCAGGTAGCTTGTGGGTATTGTCTCATGAGCCTCTGGACTGCTTGTTGGAAATACACAGGCCGTCTTGTATGCTCGACTAGAAGTCTTGTGTCCACTTTTTGGTGGTTCTGTGTTTCACTGCAGGTTTCAAGGTGGATTAAGGGTTTCCTCCAGTCTAGCTTATCTCCCAGCTCAGCCAGATATGGGAGCAGTGGCTCAGTGAATCTTGAGTGGAAGCCATGCGTGTTGTTCAACCTTTGGCTGCGAATGGAGCCTCCACCGTGGTCGCTGCTGGAGATCAAGGCTTCCATACCACAAATAGCGTCCAAAGATCCAACAATGACGTGGCTTTGAGGACCATTAAAGCATGCAACCTCAGCGTAACCGATTTTGGCGTTTACCTGCTTGAGTATGTCGGTCACCTGATGTCCATCGGCTTGTAGAGCAACCATCGCACCAGGCTCTGAACCCCAATGCTTTTCAATAAGCGACGCTCTGCCTGCTACGAGTCTGAGTGCATCAGGCAGAGAAAGCACGCCGGAGATGCAAAGGGCCGTCAGCTGCCCGAAGCTATGGCCTATTACTGCCGCAACTTGCAGCCCGCAGTCCATCCAAGCCTTGGCAGATGAATACTGGAGAGCAAACAAGGCAAGATGCAGCACGACGCAATCTGTAAGTGGGGTCTGTTGAAAGATATCGGGATAAATTCCGCCAAGTCCAAGATTTTGCAACAAGTCCTGACAGCTGTCGAGATGGTGGCGGAGGATTTGTGAGGATCTCCAAATGTCCTTTGATAGCCCGACGTACCGGCTGTCCTGACCACCAAACAGAAGTATCACAGGCGGCGGTGGAGAAGAGGTCATATATACCGGTCCACCACCTGAGACGACTGCACATAAAATCGCCTCAAGAGCGGATACGTCAGAAACGGAAGTCGACACGATGTTGCTCAGTGCATGGTTGGCCCGGCGAGAAAGATTAAATAGGATATCGGCAACACTGAAATCGGACACCGTATCGGTCTTCCCTCGTCGCAGCCAGTCCAGCAATTTCTGGCAATAAGAAGACAAGGAAACTCTGTTTGATGCAGATATGACTAAAGGCCAGCTCGGAGGCGCGGAGACGATATCTGTAGGGTGCGTTCTATTATCGGTGATTTTGGGGATTACCGGCGTTTCTCGAATCATAATAGCTGCGTTGCTTCCGGCTGCGCCATAATTATTAACACAAGCGATGCGCTCTGCTGGGACCCAGTTGGTGACGGCCTGTGGGATTTCCATCCCATCCGGATCCAGAGGGGGGATCCTTGGGTTCAAGGACCTGTAACTCGCCTGTGGAGGGATCTTTCCATGCCTCATCATGAGAATAGCCTTGATTAAACCCGCGGCGCCTGATGCAGCTTCAACATGACCGATGTTTCCCTTGATTGAGGCGAAGCGTAACTTGGACTTCCTTGACGGTCCACCGAAAGCTTCCCGGATACTGGAAACCTCTATGGGATCACCCACGTCGGTTCCGGTCCCATGAGCCTCGACGTACGTGACGTCCCCAGGAACGACATTCGACACTTCCATGACCTTTCTTAAGAGACTGGCTTGAGATTTGGCGTTCGGCACAATGATGGGGCCATTCTGGTCATTCTGGCTGGTTGCCGACCCGACAACGACGCCAAGGATCTCGTCATCCTCCGCCATGGCGGCGGCTAGCGATTTGAGGACCACCACACAGACGGCCTCGCCCCGGCAGTAGCCGTCGGCGCCTGCGTCGAACGGCTTACACTGACCCGTGGGACTCAGGAACCCTGCCGCTTTTAGGTCTCGGTAATCGTGAGGGCTCGTGATAATGTTTGCACCACCAGCAACGGCGCGGCTGCACTCGCCTGTGGCGATAGCACGGCATGCCATGTGGATGGCCACCAATGACGAAGAGCATGCTGTGTCGATGGTCAAGGCCGGCCCGGTCCATCCAAAGTGGTGGCTTACAGCGCCGCTAAGAAACGATCGGCCGGTTCCTGTCGTAGCATAGGCCGTTGGCGGATGACAGCTGACGTTTGTAACGTAGTTATTCGTCACGGCTCCAATATAACAGCCGTAGTCAGTGCAGTCTGAACGGGCATCTGCGCCGAGATAACCCGCGGACTCGAGGGCTTCGTAGACAACCTCGAGTAGTTTTCTTTGCTGGGGATCGCAAGCTAGGGCTTCACGGGCCGACTTGTTGAAGAACTTGTGATCGAATGAGTCGTGGTCGGCAAGGAAATTGCCCCACCATTTCACTTGCGAGACATCCTCGACAAGTTGATCTAACCCGACTCTATCAGGCGCCCTATCGACCATTGACTGTGCATCCAACAGAAGCTCCCAAAGTTCATCCACGGAGTTTGCACCAGGAAAACGTCCTGCCATACCCACAACCGCAATTGAATGCGGTGGGAAGACTGACGAGGGGTTTCCTCTCACTCCCAGTAAGTCTGTATCATTGTTGCAAGCATCATTTGATGTTGAAATCCCTTCGTCCTCGTTGGTTCTCGTACATTGATGAGAAGGTGTTTGTTGGAATTTCACCTCGTTAAACTTGGGTTCTTGAGAGTTAACTCGGGACTGCGATTGTTTCGTGACGCCATGAAGAGTTATATGTCGAACATCCATGTTCCCTGCTAAGGATAGTGGTAACGGGTCCGAGACGCCGGCTAGGGCAACGCACTCGTGCCCGGGGGGCAGAGAAGCCACGGCAAGCTTGACTGTGGTGTACCATTCAATGGTCTTTAGCAATGTGTTATCCAGGATGTGCTGCACGAGATCACCCTGAGTGATGACTGATCCATCCGTAGCAGACCTTACGGAGACGCGCAGCTCCGTAGGATCAGGGAACTGCAAGTCAGGGATCTCGTGAAAAAGCTTTACAAGCTTCTCTATTTCTGCGTTGTAAACGGGACAATGTAGTCGACCGCGAACTGGGACATCCTGAACAGTAAACCCAGCACCGACCAGGACGTCCCTCAGCATAGAAAGCTGACTCCTCGGAGTGGTGATTGTCACTGTGGTTTCACCCGTGACAGCCGAGATGTATGCCTATAGTTGGTCCAGCTCTCATATCAGTACGTATTCTTTGAGCCGAATACTGGAATGGGGGATTTGAAAAAGTGGCTCATTACCTCTGGAAAAGCTTGAATTATGCTGTTTGCATTTTTCCAGCTTTTAACGTCCAGTCGTTTCCCCCGCACAGATATACACCCTGTCTCGGCCTTCATCGCGTCTTTGTCAACATAGGCACCAATGAAAACCGCAAGTCGAAGAGCGCGCTTGGCTGTCTCGCAAACCTCTTCCACATTATTTGAAGACGCAACTGTTATGGCACTGAGAAAACCAACGCAAAAACCCTGCACCCCACCGTATTTTAGTCCGTCAAGTAACATCTGTTGTGCATTATCTCCATTGCCACCAACAGACTGTAAAAAAAAAAGATACTGGGTCATTTGGAACAGGAAAGTTAATGGTAAGGCGAGTGTAGCAGGCAACCTGGAACACGGGCATGGGAAAGAAGCCTTGTGCGCGAGCCACTCGGAAAGGCCATATAGATATGACTTGGCGGGAATTTGCTCTAGCTCTGGGTCGAAATGTACCTCCCTAGACCAAAACTTGTGCAGATCATGGACGGCGCAGAGCAGTTCGGACAACCATATGTCGGAAGTTAAATGCGTTCGCAACTCCGCGAGGTCTTCGGGGCATAGTTGTCCCTGTGGCCCAAATAAAAGCAAGGATGGAAAGTATTTTGACCGCTGTGGCCTTAATGAGCCCATATTTCTTTTAAAAGGGCTAATGCCGTAATAAAGAGATTACTGTGCAGCAGGAGTCTTGGATTGCAGGAGCTTTAGCTACGAAATACTCATAATTCATAGTAATAAAGAACAGAATTTCCCAAGCTTATATTAGAAGAGACTAGACATTCGCCGATATATAATTCTGTCAACATTAATTCTTTTCTAATAACGCTTTAAGCAGTAGTAATTTCCGCCTGTAGGCTTTAACAGAATGAAAGGTCCTACAGATTGACATACAAAACATAGTGTAAAACACTTTACTCTATGTTATAAAAAGTACAAATACCTTCTTTCTTAAGTAAAGGTTAACAGGTGGAGCAGGTGTCTAAGTAACAGTCTAGTAAATTTACTTTTCTCTCTTTTTATGTATCAAAACATGATTTTAAATCTAGATTAAAGGAACTATCCCACGAAGGTTGTTTCGGCAAATTGATGAAGTTAGTCTTCCTGCTTACATCGTGTGGGTATTCGTAAGCATATAATAGGCTTTATTAGGCGAAACAGGTAAAGTTAATAAAGAAAGATTAGATTTATTGCTAGGGTAGATATGTCTACGTAAGGCTGGGAAATCTAACGGCCTTAGACAATAGAGCAAATCAGACCTATAAGCCACTAAACAGGGATATTTTGGTAATGTACGTGCTTGAACAACTTCTCAGGCTACTAATTTATAGAAATCAGGCTTAATAGCAGATACGCTTGGCTGTTCTACTGTGATGTAAACAGCTACGAGCAGTAGATTAGACCCCCATGGCTAGACAATGATTTAACTTAACGCGTTAAATACTAACTCACATGTATTAACAAGAATAGGTTTCTTTTGTAACGCTTAAGGATCTTCCAGTTAAAGTAATCCTTTTAAAATGACTTAGTCTACTTACATAAGCTGGGTAGGTAAAACGGCAAAAGTTATAAAGTAACATATAACTTATAGTTTTATTTGAGGGGAACTTTGTACTTAAGGTAATGGTTTATTAGGTTTTCAAAGTGACAAACTCTATGCACGAATATTAATGGAGGTGTAGCCCCCTGTCTTTAGATCTGCTTCAATTTAACTTCCAGTCCTCAGGCCAAGGTTCCCACTAACGGTTTAGATAGAAGAGCGTCACTATGTACGTAGGTATCTAATGTAAGGAACGTCTCCCCTAAATCTCTTTTAGGTGTTAGGTAGACTTTGGTTAGAAGCTTTGGATCTACCTTATCTAATGGGAAAGCTTTAAACAAAAGCTCTAGATACAAGCATAGACACTACTACCTTCTTCGTGTATGATTACAAAAACTATGTAATCAACTGTGTTAAGTTTACTTGTTATGGAACTAGTTGCCCTATCTGGTCATTCACCTTCTCGGATCCCGTACGGATATAGTACAGCTAGCTGCTTGTAACTAGTGCAGGTGTAATTGATGGCATTCTAATGGCTACTTGTAACGCGTTCGGCAATAGCTCGATGAGAGATATCTTGTCTTTGTACACGGTTGGGATGAAAGCCCTCGGGAGAAATGTACGTAGTCACCTGCAACTCGCCTCGCTTCACCATCATTGAAAGCCACATTTGCGCACCTCGAGACTCGTCGAGCTTCCTATGCGAGATAATCTTGTGCATAGAATCCCAGAAAGCGTTCACAAATTGGCCTCGACCGTTCCTCTTCATCCAGTTGGCTGTTGCCGAGGCGATAGCCTGATCGTTAGTGCCGTAGTGGCAGACGGGAATGTAGAACTTGATGTCAGGCAGCTCCCGACCAATCCCGATGTCGAAATAGTATGCAAAGGTACCCCAGAGGCCGACTGTGTCGATACCATCGGTCGATGGGTTATATCGCGGCGCTCTAGGAAGACTTTTGTCTTGGGGGAAATCGTCTGGAAGATCGCAAACAGCCTTCATAAGATCCCATATCATCGCCAACATATTTGGGGCAATATCAATGATTCCGCCCATAGTCAAGATGGATTTTACACTGTTAAAACAAGTTTGTGGCTCAACGCAGTAAAATTTCAGACGTGCTTTGGCTGGATTTACTACGTCGATGGCGAGCCACAATGGTGCCAGCGTTAGGCCGAGTGTTGGAGCGTCGTTCTTAACGAAGGAAAAAACATTTTCCATTGTAGTGCTCTGCGGAATAGCAGTGGCGATTGCATCTTCCCAAACTTCCATGGGGGTAAGACCAGCCTGACCAAGTTTTCGTGGGAAAAAGTAAGCCTTGGGTAAAATATCGTTGGTGTCCTGGAACTCGAAGCCAAGACACACGTTTGTAACAATTGGCCTTTCCTTGGTTTCCAGATATCTGTGCCATTCAGAATCATATAGCTTGGCGACAAAGTGATGGAATAAGGTCATGTCGAGGGATGGGATTTGTGGCATCATGGAGTATAGGGTCTCCATGGCCGGCTTAATGTTCAGGGGGTCCATGTGGGTACCGGCAAACCGACTAAAGGGCTCTAAAACCATTCGTACCTCGGGCTTGGTGTCAGGCTGATTCCATCTCCAACTATACTCAAACCTTGTGCCGTCGATGGAGAGACCGCTATCTGGCCGATCTGGGTTACTGATAATGGGGGAGGGACCCATTTTCGGAGAGATATGGTGATAGATAAACAGAAGAATCTCGTATTGGGCCTGAATGCTGTAGCCAGCATTTTCGAGGAGTGCTGAAAAGTGAGGGCCGGCCACGTTCCACCAGTAGTCACTGTGCTCATCCCTAGAAGGTAGCCATTTTGATACTGAAGGCAAAACCGGAATCCCAGTCGAGTTTTGTTTGGCCTTGGACTCTGTCACAATGTCTCCTTCGTGCATCCAGGACTTTGTTTTGTCTCTGGCAGGCTTCATGTTGTATCTCAGCAGATGGACATCTCTGGATCTTCAAAGAGCAACTTACAGAGTCCCATTCCACGTATGTTGGCGCCATGGTGTTTTCCTTGTACCCCCTTCGGCTTGCTCTCGGCAGTGAGCTTGTCTAAGCTTTTGCGTCTCTTAGAACCAGCTTGAATAAAATAATCTTGGATTCAACAGAGAATGCAACTGAACTAGCGTATTCACACAATGGTATGATAAGTAGGTCGGACTTGTCATCTCAGGGCTATATTATTAGAGGGTCAGTCTCCCACACTTGCATCCATAGCTTATACTATATTTCTTGATATTTTGACATGTACAGATTAGACTTGTCGTGTCCTCCCAAATAATCCAGCTAAACTAACGCTAACTCAAACTCGTAACGCTAACCCTTTTCTAGCCATGATACGTGGACTCTCTGATTCTATGTCCCGCACCGAACCACATAGCCGCATGAAGTGGATTAACCCCGCAGTTTCACAAAACTAACCAACCCATGCCAGCTAGACGTAAGTCTTTTCCCTTCCAAATGGAGTACATCATGAAGCGTTCCGTTTTATTCAATTATAGCCTGTTTTGTGCTCATATTACAGAAGAGGGTAGAACGTAAAACGGAAAAGTATGATTTAACTTCAAGATCTACATGATAGCAAAAAGTATCAAATTGAGGAATAGAAGTAGAAACGGGGATGATATTAGTGGCTGCTTTTTTTATTAGGTAACTTGAAAACGTTAGGGACTTGTTGAAGGTGATAAGCGCCTCAAACTCAGGCATTAACATCCACATCCACCAAGACACCTTCGGCATGCCGGCATCTTTCTCACTGCGTTATAGAATTTAGATCAATCCTGAACGTAACTTGTTTCTTCCACTCAGCCTTTTGGAAAATGTAGTTACAATTGCCTTCTCATTGGTTACCTACAAATTTACTTTTCTAGCTCTAGGATAGACAGAATTCAATTCTTTTTGAATTTATTCAGTGAAATACGTTAATGTTTGTTTGTATGCCTGTATGTAAATACACTTTCTTACAGCAGGTGGAGTTATTAAAGTTCTTCACTGATGATGCTTCCCTTTTCTGCTTCAAACCGATTCATGCAGTCGAGGTAATTTCGTCGTTACCCCAGTCATCACCAAAAATGGTGGAAACCATAAGAGTAGGTAATGATGTATTTGGTGCATCTGAGATGTGGGTGCTTTTCGTCTCCATTAGGTGTATCTGTGCGATCCTACGGGGGACCGCCCTGTACTCGTACCATAGTTGCTACATTAGGCGACTATCACGGAGGAAGATGACTATGATTCTATCGCAGGCGAGTTTTGGCATATTGATCAACGTTTGTGCTTGGTTTACCCCATACATTTATTTGCAAGGCTTGGGGAGAATGTAACCTGAGGGGAACCTAATGACATCGAGGTTTCCTATCATTTCCAAATTCGTGCATTTCAATGAATGCAGCTTGATGTCTTGCATAGAGATGCCGTCTTTCCACTTAGCCGTATTACTGCTTCTCGTCATTCCACAGTGACATCTGGTATCTTGTCAATACAGAACAATCATGGGGTCTTCAACAGAAGATGAACTGGCTAGAGCGCTCCTTGTCGATGGCGACCCCGCTGGCAATGATACGAAGCAACTGAACAGGGCCTACTTCCGACTTAACTTCACAGGCCAAATGCGGTGCCGAACTTGCTGGTCGGTTCCTGGGGTCTACGCAATCTTTTTTGCACTGAGCTGGTGGCTTCACTGGCCCGCTATACGTGGCATCGGCACGCTACTCAAAGATGGGAGTTGTCAAGACCGAGATATGGCTGACCAAGTGGTCCGGCAGTACAACCTCACGATAGGAGCTCGGTGGATGAACCTAGGTACGAATCTCTTCCAATTAGTAACTGATGAGGTAAGAACGCCAATCTAATCAGTGTGAACAGATGGTGGATTTTGGAGAGGTATACTCGTGTGTAACGGCGAGACCCCTTGCCCGACCTTGTTCGCTGAAGAAGGTGACGTACTGGAGCTCAATGTTCACAACGATTTATTTGCCCAAACATCGATTCATTGGTCGGGAATGAATCATCGAAGGTAACATAGCTCGGAGGACACATTCTATCATGGTCTGAACTGATATTCCGGCCGAGCAGATTTGGCTTTCATAACGATGGCACTGGTGGTTTGAATCAGGTACGCTGATGACAGAGCATTCCCGTTATTCCTACCTCTCTCGTTTCCCTCAATTCAGTACCTCCTGGCTAACAATATGGCAGTATGGTCTTCTTCAACGCGGAAACTTCACTCACTGGTACGACACCACAGGACACTGGGGATTGAACTGGTATGCCGATCACACCGGTGTGGGTATTATGGATGGTGCTCATGGCGTTGCCTACATCGCACCCTCGCCTTCACGACCTCGTCCGTACCGTCGAATCACCTCCTCTCCTACCGAATTGGCCCTGATACAAGAGGCAGAGCGTAACATCCAGCACTTGCTAGTATGGAACTATTACCGGCGTGACGCTGGATGGCGCGTTCTTGAATTGAGGGGTGAGGGGACCAATCTTAACTGCTATGACTCCATCCTCGTAAATTCCAAAGGCCGCCGGCACTGCCGCCACCCAGACTACTCTCATCTTGGTGGTAAGAGACTAGACGAATCTGGTTGTGTCATTGAAGCGGGAAACGACGGTATTCAGTGCAGCCCCACACAAGCTGACTATGAGGTGATTATGAATTGCTTGACTGCCACGGGATGGACTGATTACCATCATACTCGTTCAAAGGACTAACATACATTATACGGCACAGATTATCGAAACACATGGAAAACCATGGATAATGCTCAACATCCTGAACATCGGCTTCGAACACGCTGTTCACTTTAGCATCGACGACCATCAAATGTGGATTGTTGCCAATGATGGTGGCTTCGTGGATCCAAAGCGTGTGGATGTGCTTTATGTCACTAACGGCGCCCGCTACACTGTTCTAGTCAAACTTGACCGTGAAGGGGCCGATTACTCCATGCGTCTTGCCTCGACGAGTACTCATCAGAACCTCCACGGATATGCCATTTTGAGATATCCAGTATGTTTCGATTCATTCTTGTCTTCAACATCGAAGCCTTCCGCGTGCGTGGATTAAGATGGTAACAGGCCCTGAGATATCCGGAACACGGAGCTCCAATGATCATACAGAATCCACAAAGTGGTTCGCCGCCTTGTGTGAACCCCGATGGATCCATTCACGCCTCATGCAATACAACTGCACCGTCAACTTTGGCACCACACCCACCATTGCCTCCCCCACCTGCCAATAGAACATTGCATTTCCGCATCGACCATCAGCCTTCACGGTATGAGGAGCACATCACTGAGTACTATCTTAACCAGAAGCCTTATCAGCTCTATCACTCTCAGATGAGTCCATTGTTATTCCTTGACAACCTGACAGCTATTCAACCTCCCATTGTGGGGGATCTCCCTTGGGGCACCATCGTTGACGTCATCGTTCAAAACACGATTGATGATACAATGCCTCTCTACAAGCACGGGGATCCCATGTTCCTACTCGGGTCCAAGGCCAATGCAACGTGGAAATGGGATACAGTTCAAGATGCCCTAAAGGCTGGGATCAAGGACCTCGACCTCAAGCAACCAGCGCTGCAGCTGGTGCACGATGTCCCGCCGCTCGGTTGGGCAGTGCTTCGATGGAAAATACAAGTTCAGGGTGCTACGATGATACATTCGAATAAATTCAAGTACTACGCTGTAAGTGTATCAAACCCCATGCCAAACTACCACAGCACATTATGGCTCATGGAGGCTGGTGCGTAGATGGGAATGTCGGCTCCCTTACTTGAAGGCATGGATAAAGATACGTTGAGTAGGATACCTCAGCAGGTAAAGAGCATGCCACACGTGGAGTTCAAGCCGAAGAATGACGGTGTTTTTGGCTAAGGCTATACTGGAAATTGAGGTTGGCATCAAAGTATGAGGTTTCACAGGCGATGAAACGGCTAGTAGGGACGCTTTGAAAGGAAGGACAACCTGGGTTCTAAGATTGCTAAAATTCCCAAGTTCATGGATATGATTACGTCGGTTTAGAAATTGTGAATATTAAATCTGGAACTGCTTTCGTATCAACTGAAACGTCAATAAAAGGCTACCCAAATCAGTCATGGTATGTCTTGCAGTCTAGCGTAGTCCACCTCGTGCATGAATCTACACCCTTGCCAGCACCTTGAAGGAAACGTGGTGCGTTGTGAGAGTTTCTTAGAAAGGTTCTTAGATACATAGTTATCTGTTTAAACTGTAATACTTTTACTACTCTTTTAAGCTGTTAAGTAAACCATTCGTCTTAGAATTAGCCCACTTACCTTTTTATAAACCCGTCGTAGTAAATCATGTTTTCCGAACTCATCGGCTACCTTACGTCATTTATGAACCTTTTTGTGTAGAAGAATGCATGATAATTCTTTAGCGCAGCGCAGCGCAGATGACTAATACCTCCAGCTAGACTTGGGTAAAGTTTGATTATGACACGCTTTCTAGGTACAATGCCCCTTGTTTCTCCCCTGGTCCCCACCCCTCGGTCATAATACCTCCGGCTAGACTTGGGTAAAGTTTGATTATGACACGCTTTCTAGGTACAATGCCCCTTGTTTCTCCCCTGGTTCCCACCCCTCGGTCATACTAAGTTCTGTCATCACGCGCTGAAAGAAAAATCGTGGCATCTGTTTCCAAGTGTACTGCCAGCCACCAAGAGAAGCATGTGGAAATCTTGTGTTAATTAGATGATAGTTTTAGAGGCCTGTAGAGAAAAGAAGGTACAATTCTGGCACAAATACTAACCCTCCTCCTTGCAAGTGGGCGTCTTGTCTCAGCGGCAACTCTTTGTTCAAAGCTTTCACTGCCATTAACACCACCAACTTGATCTCCTATCAACTTTAGTCCAATATCTAGCTAGGCTGTAAACATGCTCCCGACTTACATCCCAGTTCAGAAGGTAGAAGCCCGAAATGGCATCGTCTACGCATACCGCCGTTTAGGACCGTCTGAGGGTATTCCTCTTGTGTTGCACATGCATGTGAGTCGTTACTTAAGCCTCGGAAGTTAGTGAATCAATTGAGAAGACTCATCCACCGTGCGAAGGTGCGGGCCTCTATGGGGTATTGGGATCCTACCTTCATCCGACCTATTGCGGCCAAGCGTCCCGTTATCATGTTCGATCCTCCTGCAGTGGGTCAAAGCAGCGGTGGCACTAAGCGTACACCCACCGATAGTAAGTTCTCTGTGTCATTCTTATCGCCAGTTGAAGATTCAAGCTTAGGCTTTTCGCCCTGGTGTGTAGTCTGTGTCATGGGAGATGACCTAAACGCCTTTCTCGACGCGCTCTCCCTCGAGTTGATCGATCTTCTGGGATATTCGATTGGAAGCATGGCATGCCAAATGTCGACGCTTGTCAAGCCAGCAAGAGTCAGACGATTAATCCTGGTCGGCGCGGATCCGTCGGCACCAATTCCTGGAGAGCACTTCTGGCCTCGGACCAACCCCAACCTTGATCGGTTTATCGCTCTACAAAAGAGTGCCACAGAAGCTGAGTGGCAGAATGCCTACAAGTTAACCTTCTTCCGAAACGACGAACAGGGCAGGGCCGCTTGTGATGCTTACTTCGAAAGAATACGTAAGAGCGAGTTCAACGAACGCGCGGCCGATGGTGGGCTACCGGCTTTCAACGATGTGGAAAGCTTCATGTTGCAGCTGGGTTCCATTAAGCACTGGTGTTTGCCCGGCGACAAGAATAAGCATTCATTCTACAGGCTGCACGAGCTCACCATGCCCGTCCTCGTCATGACCGGCGATGACGACTACCTGGTTCCGACGCCACGAAGCTACGAGCTTATGCATGCCATCCCCAACTGCATGCTGGTTATCTGGCCGCATGCTGGCCACGCTTCCATCTGGCAGTATGCGGAGAACTATGCAGCAAAAGTTAATGAATTCCTCGGCCATAGACTCGACAGTCGTGCTGAGCCTTTTTTGTAATGGACAAGGGTGCCACGGGCATTCGACTTGTTATCGTTCGAGCCGACATCTCGTTCCTAACTGGAGGATATATGACAAAAAGTTTGATAGCCTCAAGAGTAGGGTATAGATTCTGTACCTATATTCGAGTGACTTATTTCTTCCTCACTGGAGCCTGATCTCAGCCCCTACTCTCTTCTAGGGTTAGCTTATGTAGGTTTACTGAGAAACTCGGATTTTCCATTCTGCAGGACTAGCCCCCAGGCTGATTTTGAAATTTGAGTCTACACAGAGCCAATTAGGTCTAGAACTATCACTACCTGAATTCAATCACCTTAGTTGCATTGTGGACATCACGGCTTTTTTCATCGGCATTTCACGGTCACACGCTTTATTATAACCAGAGCATCCACACGCACAAAGGTAAACCAAGCTTTGGTGCAAAGTTTGGTACCATCCCAAACACCCGGGATAAGGACCCGGCTTTTTGATCATACAGCAATGAAACACAGGGTACAATCTGATACCCAAGTTATCTGGTGGATCGAAAAAGTCTACATTTCTTCAAAGCTTTCATTCATGAGAAAGCTAGACAGCTTGTTGAAAAGCCAGTTGCATTGAATGCGGTGGTCCCCTTCTGTGTTTCAGCATTTATACAAAGGAGCAAAATTTTAGAGTCATAGTAAAAAATGCCATTCGCAACAAACATTAGACATCCTATTTCTAACCTGATTCGTATTGGAAGCCATTAATTGAAATGGTGCAACTCAGATGCGCTTTGTTAGCGACTCTGCTTGGGCTTGGCGAGGCTGTCCAGCGATACAATCTCACTCTGACCTACGCCTGGGATAAGCAAGGTATCATACCATGTGTATTAAGTATTTCTTTGCAAATGGTCTAATACGACTTGAGTATAGATGGCCATGGACGACCAACCTATCTTATCAACAATGATACTCCGGGACCAGTCCTCACTGTCGATGAGGATGAGACTCTGGAGGCATTTGTGGATAACCAACTACAAATCGAAACCACCATTCATTGGTATTATAGGCAAGATTCAGCCTGTTTCGCATGTGAAACTGAGAAGTCTGTATAGGCATGGCATTTACCAAATCAACGAACCATGGAATGACGGCGTACCGGGTGTAACTCAGGTCTGCCATCTATGTACATGACAGTAAGCAGTGGTGCATTTTCCTGACCATTTGGTATTAGTGGGCGACGGAACCGAGAGACAACTATACATATCGGTTTACTCCTCAAGGACAGTATGGAAGTTATTTCTATCATGGACACTTTGGGCCTGCATTCTCAGACGTTAGTCACTTAAGCCAGTATTCTCTACTAAAATGCTCCCTTCGTTTTAACAATACTCTTCAGGGTCAACGAGGTCCTATATGGATCAGGCCAGCCAATTGGCGTCCCCGACCGTACGAACTCATATCTAGTAACGAGGATGATATCCGCGCGATGAGAAAGGCAGAGAACAACCCACGCCATATCATTATTGCCGACTGGAATGACCAGCCGATGGACATGTATCTGATTCGGTTCCGAGACACCGGATACATACCAGCCTGCGCTAATAGCCTCACTCTGAATGCGCGAGGCGGAACCAGGTGCGAGTCTGCCAGAGATCTTGAAGATGCTGGCGGGCCCGGACGAAATGAGCGTGGCTGTCTTTGGCAGGTGCCAGGCCATAAGTATGTTAATATTGACTACTGCACTGACACTCATCCGGAGCTTGAGGTTGTGCAAGCCAATCCAGGCGAAGAATGGATCTGGATCAATTTCATCCATTCTGGAGCCCATCACTCACTTGCGATCAGTATAGACGAGCATGAGTTCTGGGTCGTTGCTGCTGATGGCGAGTTTGTTTATCCACAGAAGGTAGTAAGGACGCATGTGAATTTGGGAGAGAGGACGAGGTAAGATCTACCATGTTTTATATACTTGCTTTACTTATAGCGAAACCACGTTAATTAAAAATCATCATAGCATACTTGTCAGATTAGACAAACCAAACGGCGACTATGCATTAAGATTACATTCTCTTCGGGCCGAGCAAATCATTCAAGGCGCCGGCATTCTCCGTTATCCGACTACGAAGGTATGCTTGTAACTCAACAGAAGAAGATTGCAATACGTGCAATGCTTTAGGAAGATAACTTAGCTAATCAGATTCCATACACAGGATATGTCTAAGCATACAAACAAAAGTGTCCCTGACACGAAGCCGTGGTTGCATCTAAACGGCAGTGTCGTCAACCCTCAAGATAGAGTCATGGACGAAAGTCTACTAGCTCCGTACCCACCTAGGCCGCCGCCTGAAAGCGCCGACTTCACACTCAAATTCATGGTTAATAAGACTGGCCCATCAACCTGGGTGCTTAATGCTGCTCCGCATGAGTTTTTCCGCCAAAATGTCCCTCCTATTCTGTGGAATGAAAAATCATGCGGAAAGACGTGCTGGGCTAATGGACTGCTAAGGAACGGTTCAGTTGTTGACTTAATTATTGAGAATGGTGCCGACATTGACTCTAACCACCCTTTCCACAAACACAACCATAAAGTATGGGTCATCGGCCAAGGCGATGGAGGGTTTCCCTGGCCAGATGTAAAGGATGCTATGAAGAATGGTGGTGCGAAATACTTCAATTTGATTAACCCACCGCGCCGTGATGGGTTTACTCTCTACGCTGGAGAAGGTAAATTTGTCGTAGTTCGCTACGAGATATACTTTCCGGCCGTCAGCATGCTGCACTGCCACATGATCCACCACTTCGCGGCAAGTATACCTTTGCTCTCGCTCTGTTTCTACTTCAAGCTGATTGCTACCTTAGAGCGGACAACAGGTTATTTTAGTTGAGGGAATGGAAGTTATGCCACCAGTTCCGCAGGAGTTAAAGAATAAGCCCCATGTTGAGTTTGAATTTCCTCCCCGTTATGGACCGCTAGACTAAGCATTTATTTAAGTATCCCGCTTGGTTGTAAAATTGCTTAGTATGCGGTCGTTATAACCGTAGCAGTTAAGTTAATAATGAAGCAAACGACGAGTATGCATCCGTAGTTAGAGATTGATGAATGAGATTTGTTACCTTACTTCCTAAGGAGTTAGATGATGTGCTATCGCTTGTTTAGCTCCCTTGCTACTGTAGCTAACGTCAATTATACTACAAAGGAATTCAATATAAAGGTGTTGATTCAGAGGTCCTTATTCCGTAATGTCAAGAGTCTAGATCAATAGAAAATACCTAAAGTCCTGTTTACTATTTTGGCCGAGTCTGAAAAACTTTTACAAAAATTCATACAAGTCTTTGATATTGAATTATCTCACCATATACACCAGACCCTCAGCTCACAGCTACGACGAACTGGTTCCATCTCCTGCCCGGCGATTTGAAAGGCACTATGCGGACACATAATTTGAATCTCGTCTATACCTTTTCCCTTGCGTACTAAGGCCTCGCTGTCGTAAAACTTAAGTAAATATACTTCCTCGGGCGTTTGTTCACTCAGGTAGCACCAAGCTGGGTTACTACCCACATCGCTATCGCTGTCCCCCGCATAACCAGAATCCCTCCTTACCCGACCTAGCGGTCGTATCAGTGCATTCTGGCTGTAATAGAATGGCACGCAGCCCGGTCGATCTTGGTACGTCCGTGTTAGCGGAGCATACTCAATCCTCTGAGAGACTGGCTGACTCATATCCATAACGGCCAGCGGATCTCGTTTGACAGTTTCCCAGGCGCGCCAGATGCTGAAGAACGCATACCGAGGCCCGTCATAGTTGCGGCCATCCCAGTCCCAGTGGCCGCCTCTAGGTTTCTCTCCATTCTCTCCTACTTGCACCTCTGGGTTAATTCCAGCTTTTGCAATTGCGTAGTCTTCGGCGTCAATAATTTCCCGTCGTAGTCTAAAGAACTCCTCTCTCTCAGCTGCTGTCGTGCATCCATCTTCATGATTGTTCTCAAGAAACCAGTCAGGTTCCTTCATAGCGCGAAAGTGCCCTCTGGCCCCTGCTGGGGTATAGTCTGAATGGGCGATGCTGAACGGAGCAAGAGATTCAATCTCAAAGCCGATTTCCGGGTTCATTCCTATAGCTGCCCAGTCCGGTATGTCCCGAAGAGAGTGCTTACGGACAATAGCACACCGTGCCCCAAGGGCTTTTTTTAAAAGAGCAGTCATAGAAGGGTAGTACTGGGTGGCCATAATCTTCTGATTATGGACTACTTCAGGGGAAGGTGTGAAGGGCAGGTCTTGGTGCAGAATTTGGAACCCATGCTTTTCATGAGTGTAGCTGGATAGAGGGGCTGGCAGCGAGCGTAGGTTGGTGACTGGAAGAAAGTATGTCTTATTATCTGACGAGGTTCCCTCAATGATAGAGAGGTCGTTGAGCGTGGGCATATCTGGGGAGTTATAATAGGTGAAGGCGCCTATGATCTGACGCCCGGGCCTAGAAGGGCGAGAGTCTTTAGTCTCATTAAGAGATGAAAAGTGTTGATCAGACATTTTCAATAGAGGGTAATTATTCTACAGAGTGCAGTGACATCTACGTGAAAGAGTTAAACCAGCTCTTTAAAGTCATCCCTTTATGTCATCTTTATATTTACTATATAAAATTGGCAAAGCCTATACCGTATCATAAACAATGTTTGTTTGCCTAAGATCTGTGTTTGGGGGCAAAGCTTAATAGCCAATCTGATTTATGGAATCTTTTTATTTACATATGCTAAAAGCCATGACTCGTAGCCTAGCATATTTTCTACCGTAAATCATTACTGTAACTATACTAGTTAATGACGTTGGTAGCTAACAGCCATACAAGGTTAAATTGGAGTATTCTTATGTCAGCGTGTAGCTAGTCCTCTTGTAGTTCTTTAGCCTGGAAACTTTTACACCAAGACTAAGTTTGTTTCAGAGTTTACATTGAAATTCAATTTAGACTTCTCAGGTACAGACAAGGGGTGGCCTCGTAAGGCCGCAAGATACACTTTAACTATTAACTCTATTAAATATACCATTTATCAATAAAGTGTAAATCTTGTGATAGAACCTATTAAAGTAGCCAGAGTATTTAGCAGCATTAAAGTATCCCTACATCGGGGGTGCCTCTATTTTTTAACAGAAGCCTCCCGTCGGCCTGTTCTGTTAAAAGTCTAAGAGTTTGCTTATAACTTAGTTTAGACTCCTTAGGTTAAGTGTAAATGTACGGTTAGATATTCATAAGGGATAATATGCTCTAAACCCTTTTAAGCAGTCTGGGACACCTAACCTAGTATGTGAATCTTAATACGTAATAACCTAATACAGACACCTTTAGTCCCTGCTATCTCTTAGTCGCTTAAAGGGGTATTAGTCATCTAATAACGCAGAGTAACTGCTATATTAGACTCTACTCTAGCCGCAGCGTGAACAGCCCTAGTTATAACCTTGTAGTCGCTAGGTTGTAACTTGACATACTGGCGGAATAAAGTCTGGCAGATTTGTGATGCTGGCACTGGCGATGACTCTAGAGCCACGCTGTACGGTGCTGGCTCTGATGAACCGATAAGGTTAGGCTTGCGTCCAGGCACACAATGATGCTTCTGAATCTTCCATTAAGGCCGTGGTTGCTTCAGGTGTGACCAAATCGCCAGCTACTACCGCACGACCGTCGACGTACCGGCGATGATGCCTCTGTCGAATCTTCTATTAAGGGTGTGACTGCTTCACTCAGCTACTAACGTCGTTGAAAGCCTTGTGCCCTGAGTCACAATCCACAGAAATAGCCCCACTCGCTAGCAAATCTTGCTAGCACCAGCCAGGTACACAAAAGGCGACTGGCTCAAATGCCTTCCCATCCTTTCCTCTTTATCTTCATTATCAACAGAAATCATCATCACGTGGCAAAGTTTGGCCTGGAGCTCTTGGCTCTTGGCCCAAGATATAGCTAAGGTGCGGGCTCACAATCAGACCTAAAATTACTAGTAATTAATTAGAGACATCATTTAAAGGAGGGCTTTAAGGGCCATCTAAAGACCTTATGATTAGCGAATAACCTTACATACTTTGCCGAAGTTATAGAGGTGGCAGCCTTAGCTATCACTAGGCTAGATCTAGACGTGATGGATTAGGCGCCTTACCTATGACTGTTGCAGCCCTAAGTTAATTTAGTTTATGTATAGGCATGGGCTGTTAAGGGTCGGCCCCATACGGCAATGGGTATCCTAGATGTTACGAGCAGGTTAGCGCAACCAACTGCACCACAAAGCAAAAGCTTCGCTAATAATACTCCAGCATCATTATCCCCTGTTCTGAACTATATAATCACGCCGGCCATCACCCTAACTGGTTGGACCGCAACATCTCCTCCTAGGAGCTTACCCTAACCCGACGTCTCTGGGGCTGTTAGGGGCCTCTGCTACTACTACTACTACTACTAGTAGTATATATAGAAACAAAAAAAACAGCTAGAAAATATCGCCTAGTAACGTTGCTTTAAGGGTAAGGCAGTATGTAAGTAAGGGTAAGTAAGGGTAAGAATTACATATTAGGGGTAACATATAAGACAGCAGGGTATGTAAACCTAAAATAGCTAGTAATATAAATAATAAAGACTTTTTCTAAGTGATATTTTAAGATATATGCTCTATATAAGTTATAATAACTTATGTCTATAGTAAGCAGGCTACTATAGTAAACTAGTCACTCTAATAGACTTTTGTTATTATAGTTACTAACGTAACAGTAGGGTTACTACTAATTATCTAACTATTTAAACCTACTTTAAACTTATCTATAAAAATAATAATATTGACTAGGTTAGCAAACCTACTTAAGGTGTAATAATTAACAATTGAAATATATAATAAAATCGAATTATTAAATTTAAAAGTCAAAAATAGGAACAGGTAATCTAAGTATAAATTTCTTAAGGTGTATTAGTTCTACCTCAAACTATGAATACTCAGAACCAGGATGCCAGCTCTATGTCCTAACTGTTGAATTTGTTCATAAGATGAGACCTGTCACTACACATAATAGCACAAAGGTTTGCGATTGAGAATAGAACTATCTACGCTATTTAGGCAAATTAGTGTAGATATCCATTTCCGCTTTATCTACCTATGGATAAATAACAATTACACACGAGCTTGGTCCTAGATCCCATTAGTATGTAGACTCTAAGCATTAGGGTTAATAAGGGGAGGGTTCCTCTTTTTCGCCAACTCGGCCAAAGATATTCCGACGACCTTGTTGCATATAGCCTCTGATTTAGGTGCTGCCGCAAGATACTTGTTAATGTTGAGATCGAAGTCAGCAACCACATAGCCCATGGTGAAGGTGTTCTCGGAATGCTCGGCCTTCTTTATAGCCCAACGCCAGGTGCTTACATCGATATGCATGTAGACGATACGAGTGCGTGGCTGGTACACCCACAGATGTTCGGCCTTATTGCCAGCGATGTTGAGTCTTACTGTCTGGTTGATGCGAATCGCCTGATCTACAGTATTGCTCGTCCTCCCTGGACGTGTCGACCCATAGGTACCCACCTACTAGGTGAAGTGGCTAGTCGTTCAGTCTCCCATCCTGCCAGTAGTCTGCTTATAGGGTGGCGTTAGCCAAATACTTCTCTTGCTAGGGATGCCAAGACAGGCGTTATAAGTTTAACATTCAGACGAGAGGCGGGTGGCGGCGTCTGCAAGGACATCGACTGTCCGCCTAAGTGGTAAGAGCACCTTTAGAAGGTTTTTCTTCTGAACCTTTTGTATATGAACGAGAACGTTCTGTAGAATAAAGCTCTTGGGTGAGCTGGGCTTCCTGGCGCCGGCAGAGCAGTTGGTTTAAGCATCCGATCATTGCCTCTAAGCGCTCTAAGGTAGCCCTGCGCTATATAGAGGCTAGCTGGCGACACGACGCTACACCTAGGTTATTTAGTCCCCTTGGCCTAATTATGCCTAAATTAAAGTTAGGTTAGGTTAGGTCTGTCTGTCTGTCTGTCTGTCTGTCTCTTTTTAATCCTATCTACCTACCTGCTAGGTCTGTATCTTATTAGCCTAATAACTGTCTACCTATAGTCTGTTTATAACCCTATAATTTTATCTTAATATTATCTAAAGCTAAGTCTATTTTTCAATCCTAGATTTTTCTATAACCTAAATAATAAACCTCTTCCCTCTTAAACTACTTAACTAATAAAGAACTTACCTTAAAGTAGTTCTAAGGTAACTAGTACTTAGTACTAAAAGCCTGTAAAGCATTAGTAGCGGCTATGTTTATTTCTCTCTCTAGTAACGACAAGTACTACACTATCTTTCCCCCCTCCCCCTCCCCTACTGCTATCTTATTACTCTATAGCCTCTTATAATGTCGCTAGTAATACTAGTCTAGAAATAACTATCTTCCCGTTACATTAAGCTTAACATTTCCTAAGGATTTCCCTATGCCTTTAACCTATACCCTAACTTTAGCTAAGTCCTCTAAATACGTAAGGTCCTATATATTACGCTCTTATAACTAGTGTAAAGAACCTTTATTACTATCTGTATACTAAGCTATATTACTATTCTTTCCCCTACTAAGACCTAAGCTTAGACTGACGCTATGAGTTACCCCTGTTTACTAATGCTATGATATGGTCTTACTGGTTTAAGAAGCCCCTACTAGGAGTCCTGATAGCCCCCTTTAGTATGGCTTTATCTCTGTCCTTGTTTATGTTGTCTTTTGCGCTCTGTTAGTCTAGGGTCCCTGGCTGCCTAGATGGCTCTTTGAGGGGTTGTCTAGCTGGCAACTGCTCAAGAGGCTGGTTGATTCCCTAGTTGATTGGCAGTTTGACTGGCAGATTAGCCGGCTGTGCTTCTAGAGGTTTATCAGGCTTATCTGCTAGCATGTCCTAGCGCTTTATTACGTCTTAGGGCATTTAGGTGTAGGCCTGTCGCCATTTCCTTAGGTTGACCTTTAACTAGGTTACAAACTATACCTTTTGCTCTAATAACTTTAGCCATTCTCCCCCCCTCCATATGTCTGCCTGCTCTTCCTCCACGCAGTCATGCCATCTAAGCTGGATTAAGAGGACGTATCCTATATTGTAGTCCTTAATAATGTTATCTAGATTTAGCTAGTTGTTATAATTAGTTCGAAATTTCTGTGTGAACCGCTAGCACTACTAGGCGCGCAGACTGTAGTCTACTGACGACTTAGAGGAGGACGCGGCTTTCTCTATAGCTATATGCCCTGCCCTGTGGTGTTAAGCTAGCTGATCAATGCCACCTAATAGCATGTACACTTATGTTGTTAGCCACGACCATTCGGAAATTAGGGTGAGACGGCTAGGGTTTTGTGGAGTGGTGGATGGTTAAGTAGGTAATTGAATTCCCTTAGGGTTAGCGGTTGTTATTGATAATGTTGCTGTGACAACGTGTGGGAGTGTGTTGGGCGGGAAGGCAAAAGGAAAGAAAAATGAAAAGAAACTGTACAGAGTCAGATTGACGTATAGGGGTACTCAATAATGGCGCGTGGCACGGCACGGCCCGATCCGACCCGACCGCAACCCAGTTGGGGTCCATCCTCCTGACGGCCTTGTTGCTTAGCTGAGCTCAGTAGGAGGTGGTAGCGACGCTGGCTGTCAAAAAACCACCATGATGAGTGAGTGAGTGGTTTCCGACATTTGCCACCCACATCGTCCGACTGCAAACAACTTACGACCCTCATGTCAGAAGAGGGGACACTGAGGTGTAGCAGCGCCTCTTTCTGCGCCCGAGTCCTCTGACCCCTACTTGGAGATCCCATGAGGCGGCTTCTGCAACTAGAGAGAGTTATATGCAGCACAAGTGGGGAAAATCTGGCATGATGGATGCCTCGTGGGGTACTGTACTGCAAGAAGAAGGGGAGGTTCATCTTAGGTTCTTGCCCAATGCCTATAAAGGCCAGTCAGTGGGTGGGTACGTAGAAAGCCCACAGACCCACTTTCGAACATTTTGCGTGTCCCAGAGTGGAGACATATTCAGTTTCGTCCAATCAGACGCAGCATGCTAACTAAGAGCATCAGGCGGCAGGTACCTAGGAACCTGAGGTAGAGTAAGTACGTACTGACCAGAACACCATCACCAGCTGCCCGCCCCCCCTCTCTTCTCCCTCTCCACACACACGCCACAGCAACACCGCGCCATATACTAACAACACAGCAACGACAACATCAAAAGCAGTATGAAGCAGGCACCGACCGATGAACAAGAAACGCACACAGATACAAGATGTCATTGAAGACGACACCTGCTCTTTTTTTTCCCCGACGACACCTGTCCTGTCCTGTCCCATCTCGCTCCATGTAGACTCGGTCGGCCCCGACTTGGTGGGTGTGCTGATGTCCTTGTCGCCCGCCACCTTTCCTCACTATCCCCTCCCTTGCTGCAACGTCTCTGCAGAACCTCCGCTATGTTTGTCATTGACGACGGCTCAACAACATCTTCGTACGTCTTACGCTATGCCACTAATAAAGCTAGCCACTTAAACGGCAGCATGCAAGTGGCGTTCGTTGGTTGCCACGATGTGTTACTGCACGCCGATACCGTTCAACCGGATCCACCTATTTTCCCATGTTCCGTCTTTCCCCTCCCTGCCACCACTTCATTTCTACTATCCTTCCTTCCTTCCTTCCTTCCTTCCTCACCCACCGATCACCACTGTCCCCGGCTTCTCTCATCAACCATTGCGTTCCACCATTATGGCTTTCTCATCACTGATTCTCCATCCATCATCACAACAACAACAATGCCCCCAGCGACCGGTCGACGTCAATTTCTCTCCATCCCATCAACTGTCGTTTTCTAATCTACCGTCTTGGAGCAAGACCTTAACCGCAACCAAAGCGGCCAGCTCCAGCGTCAGCCTGGCGGCCCCGATACTTATGGCCACTTCTCATACATCATGACAGGAAAATAAATCTAGGATGCTGGCTTTTAAGCTACATACAACTTGCCTAATTCTCACTCTCGCCCTCATGAGGCATGTCGCTCACATGTGTGTGCAAAAAAGAAACATACAACACCAGGTATTCGCTGGTCGTCACCGACCCAACTACTAATCCGGCCCTCATTGGCTTATCTATGGGAGAGCGGACGGGATCCCGAGTTTTCCAATGGGTATGGTCGTATGTAACAGTTACCACCCCACTGGTAGTTACTATAACGTATTGTTTCGTATGACAGACTGGAGAATCTTGTCTAACATTTAGAGGCCCACTTATATTTCTCTTCGCGGAGAGGGGATAGAAGTTCTCTCTATTATCGTTCAATAACGTAGCTAAGCAAACAGAAGAGCATGCTGTTCCGGGCTGTATTGTTGACTATGTTTTCTTTTGAACTTGTTCTAGAATGTAGGTAATGTCCTCTGGTAGAGTAAGATGGCTTCTTAACGTTCCGCGCGTCATTAAGACTATATGCTATTACTTGCGATTCCGCATCTAAACACGTCCCTAAGAGCTGCTGGTTAACTGATTTTTATCATGAATTAAGCACGATGTCTTCCGCTGGTTCTTAGACAGAGTCCGAGCTCAAGACCCTAGCCACAGCTCTTACCGAGGTCGGCCCCTTGGCCCTGGGCACCCTCGCTGGCCTCCTGGGACGAACCGGCTTCAATGTGACCTCGACCATCATTTATCTCCGGCAATGCGCCATCGCGACGGCCGAGGCCCCCGGAAAGGGCATAAATGGGGTCCCATGGTACCTACACCGGCCCATCGTCAACCCCATCGGCGACGGCGTGACGGCTGTGTCCCCCGGCGACGCAGAAAAGCGCCTTATTGTCTACAAGAGGAAGGACAATCGCATCTTCACCACTACAAGACACATTAGACCTGGCAATATATTTACTCTGGGTTGAAGTTGAACTGTACTTACTTTGTGTTGTAGGTGTATGTCTGTATGGTGGAAGACTTGGCCGAGTCAGCCAAGAGTATATGGTTTTTTTTTTTCCTTTGAAAAGATAATACATACAGATGTTGATGATGTTGAGAAAATGAAGGTGCATAGCGATCTGGTCCAGTGGTTTGGAGACTATCTAACCAGGATAAGAAGAATGGATTGAACCGCGCTATGAATCAATCATACGTGCATAGCAAGCCTGAGTTGACTACCTATCCCTGGTGGGCAGTAAATACATAATATGTATCCCCCTTGTTACGACCTAAAGAGTCAAGCTCCTCCCACACTCTCCCACACACACATCGGCTTCCATATCCCGCCAGCGAATATCCACTCAGTCCCAGAAGAGAACTTGGTTGCCTAGTGCACTACATCAGGAAGTCTCCACGCCCAACTCACCGCCGTTGTGAAGGCCATCTGGGGCCCATACATCTCAGAGCTTGAATGATCGGTGAGCTGGCTAGCTAGTCACGCGTGTGACAACCCCCGTTTCCCAGAATCGCAGCTGACATAGTATGTATGGAGGCCGAAAAACAACCGAACACCTAGGATTGCGGGTTATATGTGTTGTGGCATGCTGACAAGCTCAAACACGGCCCAGACGACCCCGATGCCCACGGTCTAGCCGGCCTGGCCAAATAATGTCCCACGACCTTCTCTGAACCTGCCGGATAAACAGTCAATAAAGAGGGGGGTTGTTTTTCAGCAGATGTGTGGCACAGACAAGGCAGATATCTCATTTTCCCAGCTTACTATCAACAAGTACAATGTTTTCTTATGTCAAAACACCCGTGATTCGTTATATAATAATATTTCCCTCTGCTTATATCCACCTTCCTGTGTCAAGCTAGGCATCATTATGGATGACGAGGTGCCATTATCTTGCTTGCTTGCTAATAAAAGTCCATTACAATCCCCATCCTTTGATAGCAACTTGCTGTTTTTGTTGTTGAATACCACAAGCTCGGTCTTCTCAACCAACATCCGATTTTCCACATTCTTTCAACCTTCCAGATTCTTCTCAGTTATTTAAAAGCCTGCAATTTCCTACCAGCCTCCCACTGCATCACCTAGGATACCATCAAACTACAGCGCTGGTGTAGTCTTCTTCGTAGGACTATGCATCTCAATTCATATCATGCCTAAGTTAGACAACCTCATTCAGACAACATTTTGTTTTTTAGTAGACTGCGACCCAGCCTGGCAGACGCCGACTTGCAGCCACGGCGGAGACCCGTGGAAGTGGACAGCGGGTTAAAGGTTCTGGCTTCCTGTGAGAAGTAGTTAGGAGCCAGCGACGTGACATGGCGCTGGCGACGACTTTTGGGCGTTGCGTGGGGCTTCTGTGTTGTTATGTGTCGCTTGACGTTGATGGTTCCTGGTGGTGATGCCAGTTTACCTCTTTTGTGATGGTATCTTGGACAGTCCATTTCAATCACCCTTGACTGGGCCTCGGAGAATAGGGATGTCTGCCAGTCCATATTTGCTGGCTTCAATGTCAACCTCAATATTTCCAATGGTCTTTTCACGACCGGTGCGGGATATGGCTGGCTCTTTGCCTGTGGACAAGTTGCAGTGCATGGAGGGGTTAGAATAATATCTCTAAATCCCAAGCGCCGATGGCTTCGTCCAGGTCGCGTCGCCAGGTAGATGCGTGTCAGGCGTATTGTACGCGATGGTGATTGATCTTTTACCTTTGATATCTCCTCAATATGTCCATCTTTCTCTCTCGCACAGCCTGACTTAGCCGCTGCTTGCGCGCCCCGGGGGGCTCAGAAGACTGAACCGTATTGCATTACCCATCGTGTGGACACAGTTGCCCGCACTAAAACGAGCGCCAGCGCGGCCTGTCCATTTACCAACCCGCCATGGTTCCCAACAGTCTCAACGGACTTCCTGCCCACGACGACCGACCCCTTCGATACCAAATACAGTCCGAAGAGACCGAACGAAGCAAAATGTTCCTCCGGAGCAAATTTGAACACCCTACCCGATTCGAGCCTCTCGAGAAAATCCTTTCGACACAATACACCCCTCTCAAATCGGCTCCCCTCAGCCAGTCAGCCAGACGAACGTCTTGGAGCAGAGAATGCCCAACTCACCCTTTCAGATTGAACCCAAGGCAACAACACCTTTCCAACAAAATCTCTCTGCAACCTTGGACCTCTGAGATAAGCGCACCGTTCTGGCCAACCTCAGCAACACAGGACGTGACTCTCGCCACAAGTGCCTAAAAGCATTCGATTTGCAGGCCAGCAGATACCACAGAGAGTATCCGCGTTCGTCTTCGCCCGCCTAAGCCAAGACCTGGAGGCCAGGGTTGACAGCCGATCGGCTGGCTGGCTCAAAACGCTTTACAACTCACAGCTGCCCGCATCGCATCGCACACGTCTGCCATGGACTCGTTCAGCGGAGTATGATGCTGTATTTGGGCGCCGTCAAGCTTGGCCAAGAAGAGTCCGCCACCGCTCACAAATTTTTCAAGACTGCGACCGAGCATAAGCAGAATGCACTTGGGTCCTTCAAGAGCAACCCTCCAGCAACATTTGTCGTCAGAGTAAAACTACGGTATTTGACAATTGTCAATCAGTCAACACACGCAATACCTTTCCTTGTTTGGCGCCTTTCCGTCTAGACCATCTAGGCCTGGGCTTGTTAACCAGCCAGCCACCTTCATCTCCCGTGCCGTGGTAAGCAGTTCATCTTTGATTGCCAGCTGGGCCTGTTCCAAGCTCTAATCAACCACATCAACAGTCATTCGATGCCCGAATCCTGTTTCGTTTTGATAAACCAACCGACCGACCGAATAACCAACAGATCCAGCCAATTCCAGATGCATTATGTCTCTTTCTCAACCCACGGCATTGGCCAAGTTATTCGGGTTCGGTGACGCTAGAAGACGGACCCCCCGGCATCTTTCGCAGCCGCGAGGCATCCCTGAGATATGTCCGTTGCCTATGGTCAAGCTGTCTACCCAGCAATACCACCGCGCGACTCTACGACAAAACGCTCGCCCATATCGCACCCTCCAACCCGTTACAAGATCTCTATTTACCTCCTGCCCATACTTGCTGCGCTTGCCCAGTCTTGGCAGTGTCAACATGCTTAAGCTTGTCTGTGGACAGACATGGTCATAAGCATTAAGTTCGGGGGGCAAGCCGACGGCGCACTGGTCCCGGCACCGAGATCGGCCAACGGACAACCGCCGGTGCAGAACACGTCGAGCCAGCCGGCGCACCTGCAGCCGCAGGGGAGCACTTGAAACCACGGCTCCGGGATCAGGTTTGGATAGGACACGACACAGTTCCCACCGTCCAGGGGAGAGAGGCAGCAAGGTTGGTTCATTTGATCTTACGTGTTTGGGGGAGGCAAGAGATGGGGTTCGGTGTTGGTGTGGGTTTTGTGTCGTCTCGTTCGATGTATCATAGCTCCGTTGCAAAGCACGCCTTGTCTGATTAGGCCGTCGTTGTGCACTCGGGTTCTAGGAATGGATCTCTTCGGAGCTGATTCATGAAGTACAGTATTAGACTGATTCCATCGGTCTGCATTGCTCACCTGTTGTTTGGTTGCCCCTGCAGCTGGAATTTTCACACAAGTCGGCTGTTTAGGGTACATACACAAATTTTCCTTTGACGCGGATGGAACTCATCCCCTTTGCGTTCGTTCCACGTGCGTCCAAAACCTGCCACTCCATCCACACTAATTGAGCAGTAGTCAAGTAATTTGCACATTCTGTATCATTGTCATCTGTTCTACATTATATAGTTACGCCGACCAGCACCCCGACCGATTGGATCGTAGCATTACCCTCTTAAGGCAGGTAGGGGAGTATGTCCTTTCCCCCGTAGACCTAACCTATATGTAGTATAACACTTAATAACATTGAAATCACTTGGAACAGCGGATCCTTAGAAAATATCTGTTACATAACGCAACTTTGTGGACTCATTGCTCACACCCTAAGACCTATTTACACCGCCCGGTGGCGCCTGCTTGTAATATTGTGACTAGAAAGAGAAAGAAAACAAAACTTGAGAAACTGTCACCAAGGATCTAATAAGCTCAGAGGAGCCAACTTAGGGCTAAGTGCCGTCATTTGTGATTAAGCTTGACCGGGCTCTTCAGATTCTCGGCTTACAACTGGGAATAAGACGGGGGGTTTTTTTTTTCACTCCCTTCTTGAATGACTGTGGTAAAAAAAACCAACTACTTTTCTTCCCCAATCCACCTCTAGTCTGTGGGACGCCAACGGAAAAAAGGATTGCTTTCCGGTCCTCTTTCCTGCTGTCTACACCTACCAAGCCACGTCAAAATGACCAGCGAACGGAAAATAAGTCGACGCGCCGCCAAATAGACCACCAGTCTCCTATTCAGACCCGAAGCCAAACGAGGAGAAGCCTGATGAACAAAACTGAAGGTACATTAATAATCTCCCATAAAATGACGCTTAGAACTTGTCCTAATGATGTTCTGTGTAGATGATGAAGACATGAAAGTCCCAGAGATACTCATTGAACCTGAGAAAGGCCTCGGTTATATCCGCTTCGTCATCACTGATGATGATCTCACCTTCGATAAGGCGTCCAAGCTACTCACTAAGTTTCAGACTCTGAAGCCCATCGTCACCAAGGATTCCTCGGTCCACATCTCCGAGAAAAAGACCACCATCGACGCAAGAACCTGCAGCCAAGTCACCATGGACGTTGTGGATCAGATTAACGTCATCATTATCAAGGACCTCCCAGCCTGCAACTATGTTGTGACGAACCGACCTATTGGCGGGCCCCCTTTGCCGCCTCTTGCCTGAAACTGTGACAAGTGCAGGGGAAGCAGGATGATTGTGTAGCGTCAAGCTACGATACAATCAGATGTAAAGAGGGTGAGGGGAATAGGGATAGGATTGCTGACGTCTGTATTTATGGTTATAGCCTAGCTACAATTGCTCAAAGACACGATTTTAGCCCTTCATATACCTGCATCTAAACGCATGCCTCGCCAACAGCTGTCTAGCCACTAGTTAACAAAGCTTGGTTTGCTAACAGGGAGATGATGGTCGTGAGGAACATGGAATAAGATGACCCGACCCAGTGATGCGCGAACCCGGAATGAGATAGAAATAAGATGACGTGTCTTGTACAGGCCGAATGATTCAGCGCGACAAGCCCTTCTGTCCAGACCATTGCGATTATATGAAACAAGTGTGTTGTGACCAAGTCTTTTCCAGCGCGAAAATAAGGCGTTGATGATTTCATCACGGATATAATCTCTATGGATAACCCTCTAAGACCCTCCCGGCGGAGAGGTCGAAACATGTTCTCCACAGCTTTGACTGCGCAAGGGCGAGTGGAATCCTACTCTAGCTTCTAATTCAAGTTTTATACTCAGCCTCCCAAGCTCTTGTTTGGGCGACTGGGCACTCGATCATGTTGGAGATGGCGGACCAGCAGAATCAATGGGGTCTTGGGACGGAGGGGCTCGTTGTGTTTCGGGGAAAAGTCGAAGGGGATCAGTTAGTGGCGGAGATATTTAGTGGTGGGACGATATGATAGTGCTGACTGGGGTAGGGGCACGCTTTCTTCCCAAGAAACACATGACAGAAGGGTTAATTGAGGCCAAAGGTCCAGGCAACGTGGTTTGAACTTCAAAGTGGAGTGTTGATTGCAGAATAGAAATGAGCAGGACGAAAAAAGAGGTGGTCAGAGTAGACTGATAGACATATGGCGACCAGCGACTTTGGGGCGTATGAGGGTGCGTTGGACGATGGTGACTGGACGGGTGGGGAACGCCGATTGAGATCAACGACGAGGCCATCTTCGAGGGCAAAGAGAGGTATAAACGTCGTTCGCATCGCGAGCAAGGACAGGTGCTGCTTGGATAGGCCTTAGACCACGTGATGGTCCGGCGGACAGCTTGACGTTAGCAGTCAGCTGCCGGGCATCTTAGTGACAGCGGTCGGCCTGCAAGAAGAAAGCTTGTGTGGTATGACTATGTTGTAACCGGGTGGTCTGATGGATTGCCTGTGTGAGTAGTGGTGTTCAGGACAACTTGGCACGCTGGATGGCGGCTGACTTGGTAGTGAGCAACTTGGCTGGCTACGCGGCGGCTTGTATTCCGGCTGGATGGGTGGCTGTTGATGATAGTCGGGCCAAGTCACTGTTCGGGTGAGCTTCACCTGCCGGCAGACCAGCATTAGCGTAACCTGCATTATGATAATAATTGAACTAGCCGATCTATCATCATTGTCGCAGGAACAAACCTCCACGGTGTAATAGAACATATCGTCAAACCATTCTTCTTCTTCATCATCATCACCCCACCCAGCGGGAACTGGCTCTTCGCCACATGGGCATGAGTTGTTTGGGCGAGATATGGATTGGCAGCAGAGTTAATTGGTGGCGGCGATCGAGTTTGCGTTGCTTGCGGTTGTGTCGGCTGGCGGGCTAGTGGGCTTCTCTATGGGTATCTCCAGGAATCTTCGAGGGCAGCGGGAGTTATATATTATGGCATGCCTGGGGCCCAGATTACCCAGCCTTGCTCTAGAATGCCACGCGGGGTCCGTGAGATCTTTTGTACTGCCGCTGGCGACCCCGTTTTATCCTGTATAAAAATAGTCATCTCCGGAATGCGGGAGATGATCTGCTGCATCATAGTCTTGAGCAATCTTCGGCTGGTGATGAGGTTGTTTCCCTCGTGGTATTCCTCGAAGCTGATGTAGAGCGTTAGGACCGTGGTGCTTTGTCCTTTCTGCATTTTATTAATACCAGGATTAACCGCGGCCAAGCTTTCACTATACGCACCCCTCTTGGGACGTTTTCTTGTATCTGAAGATTCAACCAGCTGCATCTATCGGTCTTGTTTACCTTGAAGATACCCTGGCAGTCAATGCGGAATCCACCTCGTCTTTCTGGCGTACTGATGAGGGTTTGCTGGCGACCACTGGTAGGCAAAACCAGAACTTTTGTCGTCCTGGCTGCTTTGTAGAGCCCGGTGATCCATCTCCCAAGCTTGTCGTACTCGGAGCTAGGGAGGGGCTCGGTGTTCCGACTGTGGATATTATTTGACTTGCGGATGGACATGATGAGATATCGACGTTTTAAAAAGACGGCAATTTAAAATACAGTCGGAGTCTACTCTCAAGAACTAAACGGAGTAAGACGGCGCTATGCTTATAGATCGGCTGGGACCCAAGCTGGGCAATCAAAGCTGGACTGGACAAACAGGCTGGGAACCTCAGTTATGACGCCACCTGATGTCATCCAGCTCTCTTATAACCTGCCACAGCCCCCAGAACAGACTACATGACTATTATATAAAAAAGATCATCGTGTATGCCAACCTCTTTAACACATCTAATGTGTTTACCCACGACTATTCCCCTCTCTTTTCTCTAGGCTCGTGGAGGCACTCACTGGTATCAGGCGGATAAGAGATATCATGCAAGGAAGGACCAGTGCAATGAGACCCACGTTGAAATACAAAGGCACCCTTGGATTCATGGTCTCGATAGAGTTGATGCCGTACGACACGGCCATGCCGCAAGTAGTGAAGGCGCGGAACAGCCCACTTGACCGCGCCGTAGACTTCAAATCGTTGGTGAAGGTGCCAAGGATCCAGTACAGGGAGAGCTGCGTCCAATACCCTGTTATGAACATGATTAAAAAGGGCAAGTAGGCCTCTGTCCAGCGGCGGCCGTCGACGAAGGGGTCCAAGGATGTGGAAGCAGCGTTTTGAAATTTGCGATACTCCATTCCGAGCCACACAAAACATGCCTATACAGATTTGTGAGAGACGAGAGAAAATGACGGATCCCGGCCGTGTTTGTTTGCCGGCTTTGACGACTTACAGTTTGAGGAATGACCCAGGAGCACAGAGCCACCCAAGCGCGAGTCTTCTGACACCAGCGGTTCATGTCAAGCAGTTTCCCGTAGGCCATGACTGAGGGAATAGTGCAAAGGGGCACGAGTATGGTGGACAGCGCCCGCGCGCGCACAGAAAAGTGGAGGGTGAGATAGGTGCCCATTGTACCCCCGTAGAAGAAGGAGTAAAAGGCTGGGGCGAAAGAGAGCCACGACGTCTTCAGCCGGGCGTGGGCCCAGAGGGCCTCGAACTCGTCCTTCCAGGTCATCTTGCGCCCTGATATGTTCGGCCGGGTTCCGTCCTTGCGCCGGACGTGCGAGGTCGGGGACAAGAGCAGGGTCCAGATGAAGCCTGTACATTCAAGGCCGACGAATATGAGGTACGTGAACCAGAGCACACCTCCCGCGTCGGAACGGCGGATGTTGGTGGTAAAATTGATGATTCCGCCGATGATGGCGCCCGAGTTCATCATGGCCGACCACAGGCCGAGGTACCACCCTCGGTCTTTCTGGTCCGGGTACGTCTGCATGGCCGTCGTGGAGCTGACGTATAGGAAACCCGCCGTCAGACCGTTTAAAGTCGTTGCGACGAGCAGGTACCAATCCACGCCATACCGGGCCGAGACATAGTATCCGGACCCGACCAGCGGAAACGCCAACGAGGCTATGAAGCTTGACCACTTGATGCCTATCTTATTGATAAGGGGCCCGCCGAAGAGAGTCACCAAGCAACCTGATACCTAAAAAGGAAAAAAGAAATCAGTTCAAGGACGAGGTTGAGGAAGGGGCGGTGCAGGAGCAGGATAGAATCAGCCTACATAGTTCAGAGTGGTGGCCAGGTTAGCTAGGTATGGCGTCGAAAGCCCCCCTCCACCCAGGTTGGAAATAGCATCGAAGATGGACGGTCCGACAAAGCTGATGCAGCCAAAAAGAATGATCTGGAAGAGGACGCTGCGGAAGAACTTTGGCAGCCCTGTGCGGGCCAGGTAAGCCTGGTCAACATGTGGTTCTGCACCGTGCTCGTTGTGTTCGTACGAATTCTGTCTCGAGGCAGCCGTTGACCCCGAGTTGTCATCTGTGGAGGATGACCTCACCATCGCCATGAGTAGATGTCTGAAGTGGTTGGGAACGCCTCTGAAGACTGGAGCGACCGCGTGGGTGTGTTTTAAAGCGACTTCGTTATCAAATGAGCTCAACGTCTGAAGTCAATTGAATCAGGATGGGTGCACATCAAATACTATTTGGTTCGCAAAGATGTGCGAAAAAAGGGTATCAGAAGTAAGAGGGGGACAAGACGTTGAGGGCTTGACAAAAAGATGTATATTTTCTAGAGTTTTGAACGAATGTTACTTCGAGTTCGACTAACTACCTTTCGCTCAACTCAAACATCCACTTTGGTGGACAGATGTAGCTTTACCTTCTCGGCGTTGTACATCGTAATATGATGTCTACTCGTATAAGATTGAAGCTTGCTTCACCCCTAGTAAGGGGCTGCAACCCACTTTTATATTTGACCAGTTTGTGTTGAGGCGGCGATCCGTCAAGCAACACTCTTTATGTCACCTCATTTCGTCAATGAGTCCTCTATTATTCAGCATTGGTCCTATAAGATGCGTGCTAGCTCACCGCCGTTGTATAACCTCGTTCTCAGGTACGCAGTAAATACGCGTGTCTGCTGCTATTTCCGTGTCAGTCCACTCCTAAGCTGATCTTAGCTGTCGTCCTTTGGTTGGAAAATCCATGAATACGTACTGACCAACACTTGAACCCAGCGTGTGCATATGCAACCTTGTGAGCTTTCGGGATGTGGAGCGAGCCGCTGCCATCAAGGTCCTCTTATCAGAAAATCTCGCATCTAATCAATCAGGATCCACAGGCAACATTGCGTCTAATTTGAAGCAGGTTTTTTCCCATGTCTCTTCAAGCGCGGCTGTAGAAAAGGCTTCCGGTTGGAGGAGACGGCTTAAGGCTTACAGGGTCGTATATTACATACACTGATTTGCGGTTGATTGCTCCTCTCCTTCCCCCTACCGTCTTTATTATTTGCTACCGCTGATGACTAAAACTTCTGGGAAGATCCTTTTTTGTACAATACCTTTGCGGCCGTACGGGAAAATCCTGCCAATAGCCCTACCGATCAAGACATAAAAACCGGTTAGCAAGGGTTTGTATTCAGCCATCAAGGTGTCTCTAAGAAACATATTGCCTGCAGAGAGCCCCAGACAATTGCCTTTCTCAAAACTATAGAAAACTACGCCGCTCCATATGGACTGGAAAGCAAGCTAAAGTTAATTGCGTTTCCCTGAGCTTTCTCCATCTAGAAGAGCCATACGAATCATTTCCTGCCCAGCCCTACGGGGGACCGCCTTGCACTCATATCTTGGTGTTGAAATCCCTTTATAGAGACATTAACCTAGTTAGAACAAAAGACTCAATTTTCGCGGTTTTCGGATGCAAAAGAGCCCACAAAAACCCGCCCTGACTGCATGCAAGATGGTTCAACGATATAATAATATCACAAACTGATCAACTTGGCAGATGACAAAGTTTTCTTCTGCAAATGCAATGCGACACATCGCGCATATGAACACAACGTAGAGCCACTATGAAAGCACAAAGTGTCATTGGCGTGAGTGTCGAAAGTGTCGATTCATGGCAGTTATCTTCTTGTATCTCTGCTTTCGGAACAAAAGTGGCATAGTACGGGTCCCCTGCCGACTCCCTCCGAGCGGCAACCGCGATAATTAGGGGAGAAAAGAACGGGGCAGCGTGCATCTATAGCTTATGCCGGTAGATCACACCTATGCAAGAAGATCGGGTGACTACGCTTTAGTTGCAAAAGTTGGAGTTCGGCGTTGACTAGTCTCGAGCCACTGGAGTATTTTAATGTACGCAAGACCCCCCTTCAGCTTGAAACTGCCGTTCCTCCAAACCCCAATTCTTTTGTACATTTTCTTGGATTATAGTCCTATGAACAAGGAAGATCAATGGCAGCTGAACGTTATCCCGTCGTCCGCCCGGCCGCAGAATATGCGGTTGTCGCGATTGAGAAGCCCTTAACAGGCGATTGGTCCGGCGTGCAGCGGGTTTCGGGAAAGCTGCCGCACCATGACGATCCAGTCGAACGCATCGTTATGGGCATTGTCGAGCTATTCAGGCGCATGAAGGCCCTAGATAGCCTATACCCCAATCCCGTTAACGGGGCCATCTTTAACCAGCTTTTCGACCTGGTCACAAGCTCAAAAACGACCAGAGCGCAAGAAGAAAAGGTGAAGATTCATACCCTTCCACCTTTGTCTATGTAGATCATCTCTACTAATATGTCATGAACCATAATAGATTATGAGCGACGCGCGCGTGACAGCTATCCTCCCAGAACTTCGTCAAATCTGGGGTGAAGGTGAATACCTCCTCGAGCTCGAGTTCGCGCGCAAGGTCATTAGTGGAGGATCAAGTGGCGAGAGTCAGCTACTTTTCGAATCGTTCCCATACTTGGATCAGTATTACCAGCTGGCGCGCATGTTAGTCCAACAGCAAATACCCTAGTTGCACCTCTTTCTTTCTATGTCTCTCCCTTTCTTCTTTCCTCCTACTCTAGGTTGTTAATCAGGCTTCGCTATACAGGGAAGCCAACACACTCGATACGGCCATTGGGGAAACCCAGCTCGTACGGCCGCGCAAGATCGTCTTCCTCGGCTCGGGCCCAACCCCATTCACGGCGCTTTGCATGCGGCCGAAGTTGGGTCACGATATGGAAATTGTCAATATTGACCGTAGCCAAGAGGCTATCCGCCATGGGACCCTTGTTGCCTCCTGCTTGGGTGACAAGATGCGCTTCGTCAAGGCCGATGTTGCCTCGGTACCTGATGACCTTCGGGATAGTGACGTAGTTCACTTTGCGGCCCTCATCGGTGGGGATGAGGATGAAAAGCGCAAGCTGTTGATCAGCGTCGCGAAATCCATGAAGAAGGGTGCCCTCATCATAGTACGAAGTACCGATAGCCTGCGGCAGTGTCTTTACCCAAACATGGATACGGACAACTGCGAGGTGTTGAACCTCTTGACCCCTGTTGTCGCGACAAGGTACTTTGGAAAGTCAACAAGCCTAACAAGCATCGTTTTTAGCGTTGACTAGGAGTGTTGTGTGGTTTGGGAATCGATGAACTGGTCAAAAGCTCTATGAAACAACAACAAAACATACCTGAGCCAATACTTATTTGAACTAGAAGATCTTTAGTAGACATGCATAGAAATACGATTCAAAACAACTACTCTTAATCGTCTCCTTGTTTTAGCTATGTATCTGACAATAGCGTTATCCGTCTAACATTATGGTATATGCAAACTATTGTATTTCTCTGTGGCTGTTGGCTGCCCGCGTTTGCGCCACAAAGGCACGAAGCCTGTACTTGTGTTAATGTAGCAAAATATGACAAAATGTCATGACGAGATAACGGGAATATAGGTGCTTTCTGGGACTAAGGCTCATCCACGCTGCTTTGGGAGAGACACACATTAAGGATCTGAGTCAGGTACAGCAGATGCAAGGCACATCTCTCAGCCACGCCCATTACAACACCTACCCATGAAGATGTGGCTAGAGCGGGAGGTTCATGGGATTCCAGTAGCTAGGCCTTGAGGCGATGAAGATATAACGGGGCACCCCGTACCCTCTGGGACAGCAGGTATATAGTGTGAGGAGATGTTTAAGAACGGGCTGAGAGAAGCAGAGCTATGGTTCTGTGTAAAGAAAGACAACGGCTCATTATCCTCCCCGCCCTATTCTCACCTTGATTCATGGGGCTTCCTACGCCACACCCTTTCCCAGTCCGGTCGTAGGGCGTCGATCACCAGTTTGGAGAACCATCATGATTCGCCTTACAGTAACTCGTCGTTGTGAATCCTCTAATCTGCTAGCTTCCTCGGCCAGTTGCGTCATGTGGGTACATATGTCCACGAGACCCGCTAGGGCAAGCTGGCAAACCTCGGCCCATTCAGGCAAAGCCTGGCTTGAAGCGATCCGTTTCAAAGATTAACTTGGATGACATCCCCCACATTTAGAGCCTGTTATCAAGAGGTCCTTTTAAAAGACAGACCTCCAAGACACCCAGATTAACCCAAAGTCAATTCTAAAGCAGCCTTCTAAGACCTACCTTCAAGACACTCCCAAAAATCCAAAGTCCTGCTTGCCCAGCTCACCTAGTGAAGGGTATACGGTTCCGCAGAGGGGAAGACTCGTCCGGACCAGCCAGCCAATAGTACCAAGCACTTCGCACCGGTCCTTTTCTAAGGTCGAATCAAATAACAATCCCACACATTCCAAGTCTAGTATCATCGATTTGGCAGCTTGCTGCGGTAGTGATAGTGGTGGTGGCGGAGGTGGTATTATCGAAGGGGTCACATCCCTTATGGCCATTGGGGTAGAGGAAGGGGAAGCACACTGGATCTCATCAAACACATCGTCAGTGGCCTGGCTGGAGTCTTCAACGAATAACTCTGAGTTGGACATCGTGGGTTGGTTGGATTGAACGCAAAACGAAGCCTTGATTGATGTGGGCATGAGAAAATCTCATCTATTTCCCCATCCTTTCATACTTTTCGTACTGACAAGATGGAAGCTGCTTTCGTCAACCTGATGGATACGGTTGGGGGTCAGAGGTACGATACTGCACATTGCGGCCGGTACATCCACCACTGGATTGGTGGCAGAGTCAGTGGCGAAGTCCCCCTGGCGATTGGCATTTGGCGATTGGCAATTGGCAACGAGAAGATCAGGGCCTTATGCCAACTTGCACTTTTGAGTAAGACAACTGTCTACCACAGCGCAGTCCGGCTGGTATTGAAGTGCCGGTACGAAACGAGATGAGCCTGCCTGGTGGCTGGATACACCTGTAGGTTTCTTCCGTGTTCAGACAGGCGACTTCACAAATTGGCTATCCACTGTATTAGAATCTAAGCCAGGCGGATTTCGTATATGCAATATTAAGAGAACACTGCGTTTTGATTAATTCTATTTGCTAGAATACAGACAACAATGTGAAGATGTCTGCAAACAGCGTGTGTATCTGTGTCCAGATTCTTAGGCAAATATCTCTTTGTATAAATGGCCTGATTGTTTAAGCCTTCTTATGTTTTATTTGCTGTTGCCCAGCCTTGAGTTTAATCCAGGCCTTTAGTGGCTTAAATTTACAGTCACAGGTTTCACTTAGCTTTGTTAGCGCTTTCCTAGCGCACATACACAAGCATATATTAGAGCTTAATAGAATACTCTATCGTTCTAAATTCTAATTGGCTATGATGGCTACCCTTTTCCCAATAGGTGGTTTGAGACATGAATAGACAAGACATTGAATGGAAAAGTTGTAATGCTGATGACTAGAGTAAAATTCAACTATAAAAGAGCATTGTGTATCCCCAAGATTTAGTCTCTCTAGAAACCTATCACTGGACATTCTACAACTCATACCTTCTATAAACCCTTTTGTTAGCGAAATACGCCCAAGCGGCGGGAAAAGAAAATGCATTTATCTACTTTCTTTACTGCGCTTATCGCCGCAGCACCGCTTGTCGTTAAAGCTTCACCTCTTTCTGTTGTTGACGGAAACGAACACGGACCACAGAATATCGGAGAAAGATCCATATTCCCGAGGATCAAAACGAAGGTCTTTCTCAGTTCTCTGCCTGATGACGTAAAATTTACCGTCAATGAAATCAAGTTCAACAAGCCTGATGGCTCTCTCGCCTGGCGAGAGGGAGGCCCCACCAAGGTCCCTTTCACAATCGCTACCAACGACGTTAACGTAGCTATCGCAAAGAAATGGAGGGGAGTCTATTTGGGCGAGCTTGCAATGCAGAAAGACAAAGCCGGCGAAGGATCCTCTTTCCACATCACGTACACTATTAGTAGCCTCTCGTCGCAGGCTAAGGATACCGCGGTTAAAGCTGTCAATGGCACGCTCACTGTCGGAAGCTCTACATGGGGCACCATCAAACGGCCGGACCATATCACCTACTTCTGGCAGCTGGGCGACTCTCAATGGGGCACCTGGACATCAGAGGTAGGGGACTTTGCCTCTCCCGACGACACTTTCATTACGGTTGGCTATGTTCCCGAGACTCAGGACTATGCTTTCGGCCTTACTACCCACACCGACTCCATTACCAAATTTCTACAGACTGTAGTCAGAGGCATTATCAGTATCCACATGATTACTCTTTCTTTAGGAAGTAGTTCGCTAGGAACTGTGGCTTCGGTTGGAATAAAGGTGGTTCTTGCAGGAGCTAACAAAGTTTCATAAGATAGTCTTATTATTTTCTCTAATTCTCTTATAGTTTACTTCTTAGAACAGGATGGTTAAGATATATATCTTGACTAGGTAGTTTGCAGCATATTATACAGCATGGATAGCTTTATATGGCTTGAACTAAGTAAATGGTAAACAGGAGCTTAGAGATAGATCATATAGGCTAATGGAAATCGACTGAGATAGACGAGTTTGTCAGATAAGGCGCTCGGGAGAAGAACGCGTTCTACGAACCCTATTGCTAGACCCTTAGACTGTATATTATCTAGGACCTTCTACTACTAGTTACCCTAGCTAACAGACTCAGTTAAGGCTGCACTACAGAAAGAAGGGCTTATAAGCCCAAGCCTAAGCCTTCACTCGCATACCAGAACCATGTAGCGCCGATACTAAAGTGCCTTCTTTTAAGACCTACGAGGTGTTAGTAGTCCGTCCCTCTTTCTACCAGAAGCCTATAGCTGGGCTACGTTACTCTCTCATACAAGACACCCATTGCTCATAATCACAGACGCGTGTAAGTGGCCCAGAAGCCTTGCATGGGCGGCATTATGTAGGGGTGGAAGGTATGCTTCGATTGAATCGGTCGACTAGCCGCCGGTATATATCAAATTATCATACTGTGACAAGCAAGTAAAGGCCGTCGCCTTTGTCACCCAGGGTTGAAAGGATCAACACCGTGGAAGGTTGTTTCATTGAACTGATAACCTTGGCCATTGTTATTGTACTGCTGCCAGTCGCCCGCAACGACATTCTGGGGACCTGAGCCGTAGTTGTAAAAACCTGAAGCTGAGCTATCGCCATGCAGAGATGGTGGAATTGCCGACACATGTGACATGATTTCAGCCAGTGTGGCAAGATGCGATTCGGCTGCCACTTTCATCTTCTCGTCCACCATCAACAAGACATCTACATCTCGAAGTATGGCCTCCATCAAGGCTTCTACCAGTCCTTCTTTGCCCATCCCACTCACGGAATCTCGATAGCGCTCCATTCTCTGTGCTGGTGCAGACGATACGACCTTTCCATAAACTCCCTCTAGACGATCAGCTGTCGCCTCGCATCCGTCCATAGTCCTTATCACATCTGTCCAGATACTGTCGTCTTCGCTTTTCTGTACACGATGCCGGGCAAACTTCAGTGCCTCGTAGATAACTGGCAGGTGGTTGCCGACTTCTGCAAAAGATGCGGGGAGATCTTCAACATCGTCTAGGTTGCCATGGATCTCTCTGATGTCTTGAAGACTTGATATACCAGCTCTAATAGAGTATGAGACCTTAGTGGCTTGGGGTACCGGCATTTTGAAATATCCAACGATCGAATTGAGTGAGATATCATTGGCTGGGACAACTATCCCCGATGACATCCAGCTAACTTACTATTACATCTACACTAGAGATTAGATTTTCCCAATACCAAACGGACATTCACTTACCAAAGTAATGAGATAGACAGAGACGTGTGGAATTGAATGACAAGGCAAGAAAGAAAACGCGGTCGAACTAGAAATTTAACTGCCTTAACCACCGTGAGCAACATGCATAGAATCGAGATCAGGCTGCGTTAGATGTATTATGTAGGCCGCAATCACTGCACTGATTGGCCGTCCCCCGCCATTCCCCCCTCCCCGGTGAACCAATTACCAAGTGACACGACCTTTTCCATTGTGAGACAGATGGGCGCTTTATCAACAGTAACTGATATGCATTTGCAAGTTTGGGTCGGGCAGCCCCGAGTATCTGCACTACTTTTGACTGGGTATAATATGTGAACCATCAGTAAACACCTAAAGTCACATCAAAGCGCATCTGCTACACATGATGCAGTGGATATAGTACACATGAACTGGCTTAATCAATGGGAGAAAGTACGCTGTATAGATGATCATGTCTTCAAGCACCTCCATCACCAACTATGGTTCTGGTGCCCAGAACGTCGCTACGGGCGGCGGGGCTCAGTATAACAACAGTGGCAGCGGCCCGCAGTTTAATAACACTAGTGTTCATGGCAGTACGGCCACCCCCGATAATCAAGACATGTCTTGTTCAGTCCACAGTAATTGCTAACTCGAGATGTCTCTCTTCAAGGTCGATGGAACGACAAGACAGCCAAAATACCGACTCCGAGCCCTGGTCAGCTCTCCCGCCGCGAAAAATTCGAAATCGCCATCATCTGCGCTTTATCACTCGAGTACGACGCCGTGTCCCTCGTGCTAGACCAGGTCTGGCATGAAGAGGAAGAGAAATATGGCCGCGCGCCTGGGGATACCAACACGTACACCATGGGCCGGATAGGGAAACTCGATGTCGTTCTGGCGTTGCTTCCCAATATGGGCACTGCGGCCGCGGCGGGGACGGCGGCCTGAATCGTCACTAGCTCCCGTACCGCACTACGCGAGATTCTTAACGTAGCCTAGATCTAACGTTTGTCCAGCTATTGCTAGGGCGTCTAGTAAATCATTGTAGACGGTCGTCAGTGTAGAGTCCTGCTGCCATTGCCTCATTTACTGGATGTCCGTCTTGCCGCCGTTGGACGATGACGAACGGAAGCTCGCTTTGGCCAGCAGCATGCATTCCTTCTCGGTTATGCCGAGCAGAACTTCTTGGCATTTACCTGCATCTCGGATGTGGTGGCCGGGAGCTTGGAGCAGGGCTTGTCGACGAGCTTGGTGCGTCCAATATTTAGGAGCCCAAGAGAGTTCCGAGCTATGTCGAAAGGTTGGTGATATGGTAGTGAGAAGGGAAGGGTTCCATTGGCTAGATAAGCGTACATCTCGATCTGCGTGTTTTGAGACCTCTAATATAGGTTACTAGCGTCCTGCTTGGTGGTGTTGTATTCTGAAATGACCTACAGCTTGGATTTTGTAGCGTTATTAATAATAAAGTCGGCAAAAAGAAAAGCAGAGAACTCCATAATCTTGTCAGAGACATCAAAGGCTAGCATTAGCGTCTTAGTATTCTCGCGCGTCAGGTCTAGCAGTTTCAGATCGGTCCGCTTGTGTTGCGGGTCAACAAAGTAGACTGTCAGGCTACAGACATGGACAGTTCCCCATCCCTCGGTGAATCCCCATTGTTGCCCCTGAACAGCCTCTTGAGGTTGATCTAGGTTGTCCTGTTATGTTCGTGAGATAGGGACGTGTTCAACAAAGGTTTGCGATGAAGCCACACTAGACTATCGACAAGAACCAGACGATGCTTCGTTCACCCTGGGATTCTTTGGGCTGTGAAGCAGGGGCTAGCCGCATAAGCGCGATGTCGAGACAATAGTGCCATATTCACGTCCGGAGCTCTCTATCAATCTGTCAATCCGTCAATCTAGTAGCCAGTGGCGGGGAAGGTGTGGAAAATTAGGGCCCAATATGAGAGCCGATCATGAAAGCCGCTACGGAGGGTCGGCGCAATCAAACGCCCAATTCGCTCCGATTTCGCCTAACTACTGGGGAACGCAGTTCGGGAAGAATCTATCGCGGTCAGACAGTGACGATTGCGACGGGCAGAGATCGTCAGAGAAATCTATAAAAAGTCTGACTAACAATATGCGTTTCGGGAATCTTCCAGCCGCCAGCCTGGAGTCTCAGGCGCACAATGTATAAGGAAGGTACTGAGGGCTTCGCCCATTACATGGCGCTAACACCATAATTCAGAATTGTTGATATATATATATATACGATTCGCAACTCTCACGGCTATAACGGCGAACTGCTCGGAAGCATTCAACATTTTGTACAGAACATCAGAGAGCAATAACAAGCCAACGTGGGCTGTAACCACCCTCTTTGTTCCGGAACTGCCGTCTCTCAAGGCGGGTATTGTTGGAAAACTTGGTCGCTCGCTTCTCTCTTGGTCATACCCTACGAGTCTGACTCAATTGATGCTTCGCCAAGTTTTCTTTTATACCAGCCATCGCAATCTGCTTACCTCCGGGGTGTCATTGACGGCGTCTCTCAGGGCTGGCACATAAATGTTCCTGACTACGAGGGGCCATTGGCCGCTTTCACGGCTGGTGCAGAGTCTGGCTATGCTATGATTGATTCAATGCGCGCAGGGAAGAACGCTGCCACTATCGAGCCCACCATTAACCTCTCAAAAGACGTTGTCACAACCATTTGGGGGATTCTGGTAGTGCACTCGCATGCGAATGGGCGGCGGAACTGCAGCCGTCGTATGCTTCCAAGCTGCACTTTGGTGGAGCAGCCATCGGCGGTCTTACACCATCAATTCCTGTTGTGATGGCTCAAGTTGCTGGTACAGAATTTGCAGGACTCATTCTGGCGGCTTTATTGGGCATTACGGTCGAGAGCCTTTCCACACGCCAGGATCTAGTATCCGGTCTCAAAACCAGCGGCCTCTTCAATGGATCTGGATTTCTTCAAGCCAGTAAACTATCATTCGCCGAAGTTATCGATACATATGCGGGACAAGATGTTCTGGACTATTTCGTCCAAGGAATTGGAGTTTTGGATGAACCAGTAATGGCCGACGTCATACAGCATGATGGAATTATAGGACTGCATGGCGTGCATGATCTACCGCTTTTCATTTATGAGGCGGTTGCTAACCAATTCAGTCTACTGAGCGAGACGTATGTGCTTGTAAGCAGATTTTGTAAGGAAAGTATTAATGGTGAAGAATATGCTCTAGACCCCTATACGCGGTCCGGTGCACTTAACCCAGTACATGAATCTCAACACGTAATAACCCAATACGGCACCTTTAGCCTGTGCCATCTCTCAGTCTCTTAAAGCGGTATTAGATATTCAATAACGCAGAGCAACTACCAAATCAGACTTCACTTCAACCACGGCTCCGTACGTGAACAACCTTGGCGACAACCGGCGGAATAAAGTCAACGATACTACCATGTCTGAGAATAATTCACGTGGCCTGAAGGCCGATTGGCCGAACTGCCTATGGGCTGCTGGCCACTTAACGTGGGGTTGTTCGCGCGCGAATGGGCGGGTTGGTTGAAGTGAAAGTCCTCAGCGGTAGAAGCTCTTAACACACAATACAAGGCCAGAGGCCCTTCCCATTAAGTGTACTACATAGATATGTAGTAAGATAAGGGAATTAATATATATTAGACGCTTAATAAAAGGTATGTTTCTCTTTTTTTACTTACTTATCTAGATGTCCTAATTATTATAGCTGACTAGGAAAGGGTAATATTAACTACTACTTACGACTTAGACATCCTGTACGCATGAGGATTACCGGCACAGCGTGCCTATACTAAAACTCCGCTATTGCTTAGCAATGTAACTATACCCTAACCTGACACGAAGCAGCAGCAGACTGGGACAGGGTGCCTATACTGAAACTCCACTATTTCTTTAGATGTGTAACTATACCCTAACCTAGCATGGAGCAGCGACGGTATCACCGAAGCAATTAAGGCAATTAAGCCTAGATCCGTGATTAGGCGTGTTATTTAACAAAATGCTCTTCCCACAGGCAATTAGTAATTGTCCTTCGTCTCTTACAACTTCACTGCTTTCAATTAATTACACACCCTTACTGCCGCACGTTACTACAACATTATTCCAATCCCACGTTCTTTCTCAACCAGCCCACATCTTAACAAACCCAAACGAACCTACGATGAAGCTACCAACTCTCGCTACTACCAGTCTTCTAGTGCTTCTTTCTCTCTCCCAAAGTGCACTCAGCTGTAGTGTGTATAGGTCCTGCCACTGCTACGACAGCAATGGCATTCCGAACGACAATGCAACGCAAACATCCTGCAGCCGCTATAGCGCGTCAGACACAAGTTTCACTAACTCAGAGTGTCAATACACCGGCCCGGACTATGTAGGCGGTGGTAGAAACATCGTCTTTCCTGGCATGAGCAATTGCGACTTCCGCGAGTTGTGCACCCAAGATGGCGCCACCGGGTCAGACTCGAGTTGCTCTGACAAGATAACGTCAAAAGGCGCCACCAAAGTGCTAAAACCTAACTAAACATAAGTTAATTATTGTTTTGTCGTTTAGATTTATTTAATAAAATAGTATGGCAACTAAGGACTAACGACCTCTACTTTAAGGCTAATTTGCCTGCAAAGTCTAAAAGGTCTAAATGGGCTGGAGTCTATTACGTATTAATAATCCTCGGCAGTAATAGCTTATTCACATTCACACATTGTAATGCATCGTCAGCATCAATTTCACTTAATCTAGGTGGGCGCGCCCGCACAGCCAAGATTAGCGCAACTATTACATAAATGTAACCTAAACTAACTTTACGGTTATTAATGCAACTACTATCCCTTGTGGGAAAATCCCTGGTCTGGTATATGTCCTACTTATCTATAAAGTGTATAAAGTGGAGAGGTTTCATCAACTACTTCCTGGGTCTTGGCTGAGACATTCTGTTACGTTTCACCGTTTGATAATCAGAATAACAGAGGTATATAATGTCCGCTACAGCCCCTTAAGAATACTTAGTGCTCTAACTATGCTAGACTTCTTAAGAAAGTAAGGCAGTTTTCTAGATTATTTCTGATTACTTTTCTATTTTAACTGACTCTCTACTTTCTTACCTTTCGTTCAACTTTTATGATATTCCTTTTTTCCAACTAGTAGGGCAACAACATTTAGACGTTAAAATGCGCTATTCATCTACTACACTCCTTGCGATTAGCCTTCTCGCAGGCAGTGCTTTATCAAGTTCGTTCACTCTGTTTCTTTTCAATTTACGTTTATTTTTCTATTATAATGAATCGGCGCCATGGTTTATCCTTAATACTATAGGCTAAGTGGTTTCTAATACTAACTTGTTCCTTCCTTTCTAGCACCACTCCCTTCTGACAAGAGATCTCCGCTCAACATCGACCTACCCCCATTTGAGCCCTCCATCCCTTCTGACAAGAGATCTCCGCTCAACATCGACTTACCCCCATTTAAGCCCTCCATCCCTTCTGACAAGAGATCTCCGCTCAACATCGACCTACCCCCATTTGAGCCCTCCATCCCTTCTGACAAGAGATCTCCGCTCAACATCGACCTACCCCCATTTGAGCCCTCCATCCCTTCTGACAAGAGATCTCCGCTCAACATCGACTTACCCCCCTCGCATGAGGCCTCCACCGAGTCCACTCAATATTGACCTTGAGAATCTGGACCCCTTGGGTGATGGCGGTGGGGTCGGCGTCGGCAACCCCCCTCGCGAGAGGTGAGGCGGACACGACGGCCGGATTTGAGGGGGCCTGCACGGCTTTGTACCAATGGGGACCCGAGCCGGATTCTGCCATATAGAGAACCAGTGTGATGTTAATGGCAAATTCGCTGTTGCCTGCGTGTCAGTTTGCTAAAGGGCCAGGTCTAAGAGGACCAGCTTAAGGTCCCCACCCCCTATTGATGATGACTAGTTTAAATTTTTGTAGTTAAGGCAAGGTGTACCGTTATTGAATGCTACGCTATGTCAATGCTAAAGACACTGAAAGAGTGATTTTAGATCCTACTATATACTCTGGCTAATTTAACCAAACCCTATCTTAGAAATTTACTTAACATTTACCTAGCCAGCGGTATTGCCTGTTTCAGCCTTCTAGCTCATAAGGGCTGGCGCAGCCAATTACACTCCGGCAATGCCTCTACTTCAACAGATGCAGACCTAAGGCCTACGAAAACTAAAAACCAAAGCCGCCTGACTAACAGGCTTAATTAGGGGCGCTAACCAGAGTCTCTATCATTTTGCATTAGCCAAAGATTAGCCCAGTCCATTAAGTAATAACTGACCAAGTCGGAGACATCAGCCCATAGCCCTGTTCTGCGCCATCTCCCCTTTCAGGGGTCACCCCGCATGCTCTTAAGGGCTCCCCCCCCCCCCCCCCCCGCATTTTGGCTCCCTGGCGTAGAAATTATTCTTACCTATACCGCTATAATCCAGGTCTATGTTTCTCCTAATAGTAGGAAAAGTGCATAAGGGGAAATATAGTAGGGAGAGGCCTATAGGGTACTATGAGAAGGTCTTTAAAGTTACTATTATTTTTAGTCTTATTAATACTTCTACTACTCTTACTATTACTAAGAGACCCTAGGGAACGTTTTGAGATTCGTAAGTTAGGCAGGGGGCCATGGAGTAGGACGAGGAATATATTTGGTTGATGGTCCTACACAGACGGCTGTATCTCAACGCGTTCCGATGGAGAATAATTGAGTAGGAAGTTATTGTTGACGCTATGTTTGTAACCCTAAGTAACCCTAAGAGCCGAAACAGGAAGACGTGAAAGAAGGAATCCGGAGGAAGCAGGAAGAGGCCCTTTAACGGAGAGAACCATTACAGAGGATAGACAGTACAGCGAGGAATTTGGAGACCGCTGGCCTTGATTCAACACAGAGCGAAGTGGGGTTTCTGATTTGTAGGCGCGTCGGCTATTGGCCAAACCTTGCTTTCCGGGCATAGCTGCCGACTCAAAGAGCGGCTGAAACCAAGAGCCTGATCGACACCGCCGATATCTTTTGACACTCCGATATAGACCGATATCACAGACCAAGCACTAGCCATAAGTACCATTTGAACTTAAATTATGTCCTACTAGGCTAAAAACAGGAGGGTATATTATAATTATAGTTCTATCTTATAGAACTCTATATTTTTTAATAATTACCCTATACCTCCTATAAAAGTGACTTTTTTTAGCTAGATTCTACTAGATTCCCTGCTTTCTCTATATGAATTCTTATTCTACCTCTAGACTTAGGTTAAAGTCTAATAAGGACTAATATCTAACCCTTACTACTAGGTAGGTACTATAGATATAGTAGGTAGGCGTTATAGATATAGTAGGTAGGCGCTATAGATATAGTAGGGTAGGGGTCCTAGTAGTATATCTATTAAATTAGACTTCTACCTTATAGGAAACTCTCTTTAACCCTAACCCTATATATTTTCCTATTAGAGTATAAGAGATATCGGACTGTTATCGAAGTTGTCAATCAGGCTCCAAGTACGAATCAATCAATCAATGAATTGATCCCTCGAAACTGGACGTCACAGAATAGGAAACCTGTCTTTGGGCACCCGACGTTACAGCAAACTCCCCGCCGATCCGACTCCGTTGCCATCCCCCGCGAGGCGACCCCACTGCCGTCAGCCGCTTCCGCCGAGTCTGGACTTCGACGTTCAGCCCAGGAACCTCCGCAGCGCCCCGAATTAATGCGATCGATGTCAGCTTTGGAGCAGCTCCGCCAACGTCAGCAAATGTCCCGAGAGCAACCGCCGCACAACTCACATACCCATGGGCAACAGTCAATAGGGACAATCCATCGCATCTGGATGCAGTTGGGCGATGTACTGAGCTACTACATCCATGAGGTTGGCAAAGTAAGTAAGGATAATTGGTTGTATTAGATGAAGACAAAGATGAGAGGATGGGAAGGCATTCGAGCCTGTCTTCTGTATACCTGGCTGGTGCCAGCAAGGTTGCTGGCGAGTGAAGACATCTCCGGCACTGTCTGTGACTCAGGGCACAAGGTTTTCGACGACGTTGGTGGCAGAGTCACAACCTTAATGGAAGATTCAACAGAGGCATCATCACTTTGCGGTGATGGCTGGCAATCATGACCTCAATGGAAGATTCGGAGCTATCGTTGATAATGCGGCTGCCGACCTTCGTGGCTTCGGAGTCATCGCCGCGGCGCCGCGAATCTGCCCGACTTTATTCCGCCCGCTGTCGCTAAGGTTGTTTACGTACAGATCTAGGCTGTAATTGAAGTAAAGTCTAATTTAGTAGTTGCTCTATGTTATTGGATATCTAATACCGCTTTAAGAGACTGAGAGATGGCACAGGCTAAAGGTTGCGTATTAGGTTGTTGCGTATTAAGATCCATATACTGGGTTAAGTGCACAGGACCGCACATAGGGGTCAAGAGCATATTCTTCACCGTTAATAATACTCTATTCTGTATTTAATCTCTAAATTCCACCCTTAGTTAGGTTCTACTCCCTATTTTATTCCTTATTTTCCTACCTAGCACTTAATTACCCTATTATACTACTATTTACCATAGCATGCTCCACCCTTATTAAGATTGCCACAATATTTCTATTCCCTTGCTAGGGCTTTACTTCTATATTGACGTCCTTGAGAATTATCGGTTTATAGCCCGTAAAGGCACTTATCTTGGGGATCGCCCGTTCGATAAGCTCTATTAACATGCGAACGATTCTTGGCCCATGACCACGACTCCACTGCAAGCGGCATCTTATCATACCCATTGGAGAAGCAATCGAACTGACCCACATAGACATGGATATTGCTATTAGTTGGAGATAAGAAAGGGCCGGTATCGCAATGTAATAAGAAAGAAGAATAGCATTTATAAAGAGGATAGCCTCAGCTTTCTTGGTTGAGCTACTTAGTACTGCAAACCCTGTAGCACAAGACGGCGAGATGTACTTTTCTACCCTCCTGGCCATTGGGGCGATTGGAACGCCTCTGGCACATGCATCTTACTCTAGCCCGTTTCCTAGTGAGTAAAGCAGCTCACCGCCTGAGTAGCAAGCTTCGCTTACCGTGACCAGTGCCTTTGTGCAAAGGGTTGAAGATCGAAGATGCATCTATCGTCACACTACAGGGCTGGATGTCGGATGGTCATCTCACTAGTCAGGATTTGGTTGGGTGCTATCTCTCAAGAATTGAGAAGACGAACAGGCATGTATCCATCGATCAATCGACCAGAAGCTCCCACTAATACATCATCGGCAGATACCTCCATTCAATCAGCGAGGTCAACCCCGATGCTATGGAGATTGCAGCGCAGATGGACAAGGAGCGTGCCAGTGGTGAGGTCAGGGGACCACTCCACGGCATTCCTTTCCTCGTCAAGGATAACTACTACACGGATGATAAACATAACACCAGTGAAGGAACGCTGGTTCTACTTGGTGGAAAATACTTATCCGAAGCAACAGTCGTCACAAAGATACGAGCTGCCGGAGGCGTACTGCTCGGCCACACCACCATGTCCGAGGCTGCTGATCACCGCGCAACCATCAACTATGCTAGCGGTTATTCGAGCAGAACGGGACAGACCAGAAACCCCTACAACTTGACACAGCCTACTGCTGGTAGTAGCTGTGGCTCGGTCGTTGCCGTGAGAACCAACCAGGTGGCAATTGCACTGGGCACAGAAACATATGGGTACGCTCCCTGTGTCAGTTCTTGGTTGACTTGTTTGACATTTTACATAGTTCTCTCGTCCATCCAGCTGCACAACTGGGAGTTTATACTATTAAGTCGACCCCAGGCTTGATTTCTCGCCACGGCGTTGTTACTGGAAGCTATTACCACGATACCCCAGGGCCATTGGCTCGCTCAGTTAAAGATGTATCCATCATGCTTGACATTATGGTCGGTCCTGATCGTTACGACAACCTCACAGCCGAGGCAATTGGACATGATCCTGCGAAGCGGTACTCTGCAGAGATCGTTGGCAAGGAGGCTCTTCGCGGTATGAAACTAGGGCTTCCGTGGAATCCCTTCTGGTCGACGGGTGCAGTATGCAGTTTGATATGATAATCGACGGGCCATTGCTAATTCGTGTTGATTTTCAGCATATCAACAGTGGAAGCAACCGAGAGGATTACGAGAAACGTATCCAGGAGCTGAAGGACGCTGGGGCTGAGATCTACAACATGACAGTAAGTTCTTTTAGTCACACAATGGTTTCGGTCGCTGACAGAAGTTTCCAGCACAATGCAGCACTATCGCAAATCGTGAGTCCCTATGGCGCCGGCCATCCCTCAGAACTCGCACCTGAATTCAACCATGCGATTGCTTTCAACACACTTCTTGCTGTAGGGTATAGCGAGTGGCTACAAAATTGGACATTCCCAGAAGGGGACGAGAGACATGGCATGAGTTCTCTAGCGCAGATGGCCGAATGGAACGACGCCCATAATGCAACCACAGGAGCATTGGGAAACAATACTTGGTGGTGGGATCCTAAAACAGGTCAATCCTTCTACGATGCTGGAGTTGCCACAAACGGCACCCTTGGTACCGCATTCTGGACATCATTTGGCTGGGGTCGCTTTACAGCACGACAGGCTATTGATAACATGTACAGTTATGTGGGAGAAGACGGAACCATCATTGAAATGGATGGGGTGCTTATGCCAAATGGAAGAGACGGCAATAGGGGAAATGCATGTGCTCCCCTGCCATCATATGCGGGTTACCCGATTGCTGCTGTGCCTACTGGAGCAGATGGCTACGCAACTCCATATGGACTTTGCATTTATGGAAAGCAATGGGGCGAGGCCAAGCTGGTTCGAGTGGCATCGGCATTGGAGGATCTGTTCCAATGGAACGAAAAGCCGCAGTATTTCAACTACGATACAGCTGAGGGCCCTTGGGACGCTCCTTATCCTGGCTACACTTGTTCGGAAGGCAGCCTAAATGCTAGGCGGTGCGAACTTTAACTTGAGCTATCATCTTTCGGGGAAGGACGATAATTGTAAGGTCAGCCTCATCTAAGAGTTTCAATATTACTACATAGTTAACAGCTACACATTATAACTACTCTTAAGTGTATGCTGCTTATTCTAAAGCCTGAATAGGAAGGGCTTAGTCATATTCTACTTACGTTTACTTATATTATAAGTATCAACATCCTTGGTACATAGGGCCTGAGTTTCCATTACTAGAATATTTATATTTTGCTTGATTATATAAATATATCTCTTATATACGAAACCCATATAATCTTAAAGACTTCCCGGCTTTTCTTATAGCCTATTGCCATGCGTATCGTAAGGTTTACATATAAATTACGAAAAGTGGGATAGCACTCTCTTTATAAAGTAACATCGAGGGCTATAGTGATTAAATATCTTCTACATGTGAAATCTGTAGTAAGGTATTTCTTATACTTAGCGACAAAGCTCCTTATGCCTGGGGTTGGTCTTCTAATAATGCAGCTAGGATTATATGGCGGTACGGCAAAGGGCACCCTAAGTGAGACAGAGAGGTAGTTTTTAATAAGAAGTTGCTATCTGGGAGCCTTTATGTATAAGAATAAAGAAGTGCGGCTTGCTAGTCTCCACCTCCTCTTGGGTAATCAATAGACCTGCCTAAGTTAACAATGGTTGCATTATTAATGCTTTCTCCACATAGGCTCGGGTTCCTAAAGTAACCCTCTACTCCTCCAGACGCAAAGAAGACAGAGCTGCCAGCCGCACAGGTAACCCTAATAGCAGCGTCATTCTCAGTCTTAGTCATATTGATTGTCCCACGGGATGCAGTAATGTTGATCGCACCACATTGAAATCCATTGTCAGCGCCTGCGGTGCAAGGGGCTGCATCGGTAAAGGTGAGATCCTGGCCGCCGAGGATGACTTCGAAGTAGTTGTTGGCCCTGACAGTCGATACTGAAGTCAACCCCGTGCAATTCATCTGGAATATGGAATAATCAGGAATATCGCCAAGAGTAGGGCGGAAAAACCATGTGCGGACATTAGACCCGCCGCAATTGATTTTTAAACCGAAAAATGTCGACAACCGGTCGACATAGACAGAGCCAGCAGGTGACGGGATAGCGTACACAGTAGTATTCACATTGCCGTCGATGCAGAGCCAAGACTCATCGGGTTGCTTCGTGCATGGCACCCCGTCGACTATGTTGTACTCCTGGGCAAACCCCTGGGCAGACCCCTGGGCAGTAGCTAGTGTGCCAAGAAATGTAGTTGCCGCAAGGAAGAGGGCAAGAACGTACATGGTTCAGTGAAGCAAGTGTAAAGGGAAGAAATTGAGGAAATGAGAATAGCGAATGTGTGAAACACTGCAAGTGATCAGTGGGATAGTGTGTACAAAGGTAGGCATGTCCAGTCATGATTAGAGATCTGGCCCCTATTCTATTTAAATCAAGAATTAGATATTGACCAGTAGAATATAAGGGCTAACGCATTCTAATGATTACGAGGACGCCGACTATAAGATGGTGTCTATAACCTACACAACTAGTCAGCCAAAACTATAAGATATTACTCTTTATTAAATTTACATTTAGTAGGTAATAATAGTTACCTCAGGAGATTAAGTATAACTAAGGAAATGATAAGACTGTAGTGCCAAGCTTATTTCATTTCGGTAAATTAAGTATAGAGATTAGAGATACAAATAATTTTTCTCTAAAGCTTACATTTACACTCAGTTATAGACAGGTGGAAAGATCAATATAACTTGTGACCGAGTCATTCTGCAGTGACTCCCCTATCCCACTTATGAACTACCCCCACATGCAAACCATCCCCAACCAGCCGAAAAATCCTGCATTTTTCAACCACATCACCTTTTCCAAAGTATCACAATATTCTCCATTTGTACCTAAACAACACTGTTTTCTTAAAATACCTTTTTCATCCTACTATGATGTAAAATACCGAGTTTAATCTCTAATAAGCTCTTCAGTCGTCACCGTTCTGGCTGTGACAATTACGGGCATCTTTAGTCGTTATTCATCTAACATAAGATAACTTTTTTATTAAAAAGGAAATATAAGTAATGAGCACTTAAGTTAAAAGGATACTCAGATAAGGATACTGTATAGTAAAAGACTAATAGACAGTAATTACAGGACAGTAGGGGTAAAATTATTAAGCAGTCTGCAGGTAATATTACCATATATACTTAGTATCAGGCTGAAGTAATATACCCCTACCAGGTATCTTATGCTTACCCCCCTACTATTTTGGGTATAGCTAGCATTACGGTACTTTTTTAACAGCCTAGCTGCTAGCAGCCGGCCTGCTGTTATTTTCCCTCCTATCTATCTATCTATCTATCCATCCATAGATAATAACGATAACCACTGCCGTCGCCAGCCACCTAACGTCTATATAAAACAACTATTAGATACCAACCGTACATAGATATAAGCCCTCTATTTTAACGGCAGACTTAACAGGTAAGAGATTACTAACCAGACCGGATTTTCTATTACCTAAGTTAAGCACGCTATTTAAGCGCTATCTACTATAGCCTAGCTGCAATCTAGCTAGCTACCTGCCCTTTTATATAAGTAAGAGTAATAGCTAGTTAAATATATAACCTCTTTAAAGGAGGGCTGGTAGGCTACTTTCCTCTAGCTCTCTATAACCCTCTTTAATAGGGTATATAGCAAATATATAATCTAAAGTACCCTCTGCTGCCTTAGATACTATAGATACGTCGCCTATTACAAGCCTTTTTTAAGCTAGGCTAGAACTTAATAAAGGACTATATCTAGATCTATTATAGGCATATTAAAGGGCCTATACCTTACTAGACGTTATATAAGTAGGTTATAGAGGTATAGAATACCCTTCTAGATAAAGAACACGTATAGTAGCTCTATATAATATATAATAGATACTAGGTAATAATTAATGCGAATAGAGGGTATATAAAATAGTGAATTTTAGCTAGATAGAAAGGGGTAGAAAATATACTAGTTTCTATTATTTATAGGGTATATAGGGGTGTAACATAATAAAACTAAGTAGGAAAGGGATGTCTAGTATATAGGATAGATAGTATATAAACACCTAAACTATATAGCTATATTACTACTATTATCACTAGTACACCTTAGGTACTAATAAACCTAAGTTAACTTACTACTACTAGTAAAGAGTCTTATCCTCTAGAATAAATACTTATAGGCCTAATTAGGGTAAGAAGTATCTATACTTTATAGATTTAAGGTCTTTAGGGATAAATTAAGAAATATATACTATTATTACTAAGGGTATTTAGTTATATATACTTAAAAGTCTATAGCTATTACTAATAGGATTCTTATAATAAAATATACCTTAATAAGACTATAAAGGTCTAATTAAGGTAAGAATATTATTTAAAGTATAATAAATACTATTATTATATAAGATTTTATATATTTTCTCTATATTTATGTTTTTTATATATAAATTTATAATATCCTTCCTTAACTATATTCCTAGTTACTTTATAATTAAATAGCCCTTTTCTTAATTAGGCTTATAAAAGATAGAAAACCTATTAAAAAAAGGAAAAAGTAAAACCCTACTCTATTCTAATTATCCCTTATTCTTTTTTTTACTCTTATATTATATATTATAAAGGAAAAAGAACTATTAAACTAAGTAGTATTCTAAATATAAAGTAAGCCTAGACCCCCCTTAAATATCCTTTTGCACCTAATTAGGCCTATAAATTATCCTACTTATAGCTATATAAGCTATAGCCTAATTTACCTGCTTTCTTATAGGTAGCCTCTCTCTCTCTCTCTTACTTCTCCTTATTAAAAGTATTATCCTAGTTAATACCTTAGTTATAGTATATATAACCCTACTAGCTAGGTATAATAGTTAGGCGTAAGAATAGTTACTATAGCTTCTAGTAATATATAATAACCTTATATAAGTTATTAAAAAGACTAATATACTTATCCTTACTATAGTTAGTTATAGACTTAACCTTATGCTTTTATAAGGCCTTATGTTAGTCCTTAGTATTAATTAGGGTAAGTATATAGGTATAGTATAGTCCTTTATTCTTTATATAGGTTACCTAAGCTATAAGGCTTATATTATAGATTAAAGTAAGGGCTAGAGGATACTAAAGGGTAACTAGGGATATAAGTAGTATTAGTTCTTTATCTCTATCCTAAGGATTTTTATTCTCTCTACCTATATTAATATTATCCTAATTAGGGTTAGGGGGAGGAGTAATAAGCTAGGTAATTATTTTATTATAATCCTTTTATAAGGCCTTAAGGTAAGTATAAGTCTTATTCTTTTTACTTAGGCTAATATTATATAGAAAGAGTTTAATATTTATATTATTTATTAGGTGTTATAGTATTAACCTATAAGATAATAAAGCTAAAAAGTACTTATAAAGTTTATTTATAGTAAGATCCTTAGTACTCTTCAGAGGAGGTAACGTCTTATCCTAAGCTAATTATAGTTATTAAGGCTACTTAGGTTTAGTTAGATTAGGGTAAGGGGATAGTAATAACTTCTTAATACTACTATTATAAATATCTTAGTACTTCTCTAGGTTATACCTATCTATAGTAGAATTAAGCCTAAGTAATCTATATATATTTATTATATACTTTATATCCTCTTATGTAATTAAGGACTTTTTATCCTTATAGGCCCTAATTAGAAGCTCTATAAGATAATAGGCTCCTTAGTATCCTTTAAGTATTATCTTTAAAAGTCCTTTAATTTCCTAGTTAAGTTATGCCTAGTAATATAAGGCTTAAGCCCTAAATATCTAATTTTCTTTTAAGGAATATACCTTTAGGACGTTATTAATATCCTAAATAGATATCTCCTTATTATCTACCTAACATAAAGTGATAATACTACTAAAAAGTACTATTATATTCTTAATAGTATTAGATATAACTATAATATCTTAAGGGGGCTTTAGATCTTTTAGGGTATTAGTTAAGGTAATATCTTTTACCTCTTTAGGACTCTTCTTAGTCTAATTAGGTCTAAAAGCTACTTAGTTCTAAAGAGTCTAAATATAGTAGTCTATTAACTACTTTAGCTAGGGGTAGAGATCCTTTATATTACTAAGTAGGCTAAATTCTTAGGTAATCTATATATACTAATACTTCTTAATATAGATAATAATATCTCTTTAATTAGGTTACTAAATATTTAGCTAAGTAGTACTATCCTTAATATAAGAGATATTATCTCTTATATAGTACTAAAGGAATTCTACTATATATAGTCTATAAGCCTATCTATTACGTTATTAAGGACTATTAATAATACCTACTTATACTTAGATTACTTTAATTAGAGTAGGATTAGCTTTATTACTATAGTAGAACTTACTAAGGTAGTTAATATTAATTATAAAGTAATAAGTAAACTCTCTACCCTATAGGCTATTATACTAAAATAAGTAGCTAGTAACTTAGTTAATAAATAGTATATAAAAGTAGTTAAGATAATATATAATAAAAGTAAGGTAATCTACCTACTTAATTTAATCTAAGTATATACTTTAGGTTATAACGTTTAGCTATATAGGTAACTAAGGAGGATAATCTATAATATAGTAGTCTACTTAAGTATCTTAGGCTATATATAATATTATAGTTTAAAGGTTATTAGAAGTAAACTAAACCTACCTAATTAGAATACTAAATATATTATATAGTCCTAATAGATAATAATTTACCTTTACTATAGTCTATTTCCCTTAGGAACTATTATCTTTATATCTAGTAGCCTATTTTATTTTTATTATTATTATTAGGATAGTTATATTACTTAGTACCTAAGGTAGTATAGGTAAAGTATTCTTAGTATTTAGTATTAGGTAGTCCTTTAGCTTAGTTAGGGGAATAGGATTTATAGTTATAAGATTTAAAATATCTTTTAGTAGCTAGAGTACCTAATTATAAATATAGGTAGAACTTAAAGGTCTATTAACCTAAATATATATAACTCTCTAATTAAAGAGAGTATCTATCTTATTAGTAGTAGTATAGTCTTAGGTAAGCTTATTATAATACTTTTAGACCTAAATATTATCTCTTTTACTAGGGAAAAGGGTAACCTAAACTATATTAGTAGGAGTAAATAAAGCTATTATAAAATAATAGGTAAGTATCTAATTAAGGTAAAAAAAGTATAAAAAATAAGAAATATTATTAATAAAAGGTTAGGGGTAAAATAAAGAGATAAAGAAATTATTATTAGTAATATATAAAGGAAGAAGTAATTTATACTAAGGTTAGCTATAGTTAAGTACTTAATATAGTAGTAAGAGAGGAAGTTAAATAAGTTACTAAAAGGGAAGAAAGAGCCTAAAAGGGAAAAGAATAAAATAAATAGATATAAATAAGGCTAAAGTAAGGCTTTTACTAAAGTAAAGTTTACCCTTATTATCCCTTATAGTAAATTATTCTTTCTTTATAACTTTACCTTCTTTATTAGTTTATAATTATCTTCTATTAATAGGTAGGTACTAAGTATAAAAAAGATCCCTTCCTCCTAACTAAGGCCTCTTTTTTTTCTTCTCCTTACTACCTTACTTTTTCTTACTATAAAACTCTTATTACTTATAGTAGTATTAACTCCTATTTTTTTTAACTTAAACCTTTCTCTTATACCCTAATTAGACTCTTATTATACTAATTACTTATTATCTTAAGATTACTTTTAGCCTTAGTTTTTTTTATATTTTCCTCCTAATAAGAGTAACTTTATACTTATTACTCCTCCCCTCTTAATAGTAAGTTTTTCTTATTTCCTTACCTCTTTTAAGTCTATTAGCCTAATTAGACTAAGTAGCTACTTCCCTTATATAGAGGGACCTTAAATACCCTATTAGTAAAGTCTATTATAAAGTTTAGTTTACTAACTCTATTTATAAAGGCTAGAATTAAAATATTATTACTTAGAACTTCTAGAATATAATTACCTATAGTAATATCTTTTAGATTATTTAGTAGTACTCCTATAATAGTCTCTTTAAGTACTAAGTATTTATTTAAATTAGATATAAAGGAGCTTTTAGATACTTAGCTTAAAAGCTACTAAACTACCTTTAGGCTAGTAGTACTCTTACTATTTATAGCTTAACAGGTTAAAATACTATTTCTTATAAATATTATAAAGATAGATAGGTAGATATTTAATTTAGTACTAATTAGGTTACTACTTTTATTCCTTTTTAGGAATATATTTCCCTTTTAGGTATTTATAATAATACTTACTCTAACTACCTTTATTATAAGAATTAGGTTTACTATTACTATAGAAGTATTAAGTTTTATTATAAATATAGCTTTAGTATTATAATTAAAGGTACCTAGAAGTATTATACTAATAGTAGTAGTAAGCCTTTTACTATTCTAAATAATATTTCTTTAATTAATTCTAAGTAGCTTTATTATTATAAGCTTATAAAACTAGTTACTAACTAAAAGAAGACTTTCCTTAAGAAGAAGAAGAATATTATGTCTATACTTAATAGTACTATTTAGGCTTAGGATTCTATTTAGTAGAATAAGGGTAAGGAGGACTATAATAATAGCCTTAGTAATAATAATACTTAATATTAGGGGTTTTAGGAAAAACTTTTTCTAAGTTAGGATAATAATATAATTTATTAGGGGGGGTTCTAGGTAGTTCTTAGGTCTAATTAAGGTATTCTCTCTTATCTATTTTATCCCTAAGGTTATTCTTTTTAATAAAAATAGAGTTTAAGAAATAAATAACCTTTATATAAGAGAAAGAATATATAATAATAAGTAAAATAAAAAATAAAAAATAAAAAATATAGAAAATAGATATATAAAGAAAGTAATATAGTAGACCTAATTAGATTTAGTCTAGTATTTTTATATACTAAGAATCCTTATTTAGGTCCTAAGTAGGAATATTAATAATAAGAGTAGTCTTTTCCTTTAGTACTTAGAGCTCTTTATATAGGATGTTATTCTATCTTTAAAGTTTAAGCTAGGTTTATTATAATTATATAAGGGTAATATAAGTACCTTAATTAGGCTTAGGAGGTTAATTAAGTTCCTAAAGTTTATCTTAGTAGTCTTATAGAGGAAAGTATAGGGTAAGTTTATTATAGAGTCTTATTTATACCTAAAGAGGGTCCTTAGATTCCTAGAAGCTATAGTTATTTTAGTAATACTACTTTAGGTAGTGTCCTCTATATATTATACGTATTATTTCTTTACCTCCTAATATCTCTAAAGAAGGTCTTTAGATTCCTAAAAGCTATAGTTATTTTAGTAATACTACTTTAGGTAGCATTCTTTATATATAGTATAAGTTATTTCTTTACCTCTTAATATCTCTAGGTAATAAGAGCTAGACTAATTAGAAATAGAGTATACTTAGAGGGGGCCTTACTATTAGAGTTAGGTTAGTATCTAAGTAAAGAGGTTAATAAGAGGGTACTTAGCTAGTAGGTATAGTATTATAATAGTATTTAATTTTAGCCTTCTAACTAGTTATAAGCTAGAATAGGGGTATATATCCCTTATCTAAATAACTAAGACGCCCTATTAGTACCCCTTAGGGCCCTTACTAGTAGGCCCCTAATATATTCCCCCCTCTTATAAGCCTTACCCTTAAGGCTTTATAAAGCTATTCTTAGTCCTATTATAGCCCTAGCCCTAGCCCTATCTCTATTCTAGCCCTTAGCACTCTTATTAAACCTCTACTATATAATAAGAAGAGTAGTACTATTTATAAGGCTTACCTATCTATTACTCTACTTACTACCTATCTATTACTCTACCTACTACCTATCTATAACTTTACCTACTACCTATCTATTACTCTAGCTAGCTTACTACCTATCTATTACTCTAGCTAGCCTACTACCTATCTATTACTCTATCTAGCTTACTACCTATCTATTACTCTACCTACTACCTATCTATTACTCTAGTTAGCCTACTACCTATCTATTACTCTAGCTAGCCTACTACCTATCTATTACTCTATCTAGCCTACTACCTATCTAGCTACTAGAGCTACTAGCCCTCTGTTAGCCCTCTTATAGCTACTTACTCTACTACCTTAGCTGCTTCCTTACTAGCTTACTTTACTACGCTAGTAAGTAAGCGTCTTTATTACTCTACTATAGCTACTCTTCCCCCCCCTTAGTAGCCTTATCCTTAAGGCTATACCCCCTACTAGTAGCTTAGTAACAGCCTAGTAGTAGCCTAGTAGTAGCCTAGTAGTAGCCTAGTAGCAGCCTAGTAGTAGCCTAATTATTATCTAGAGGTTTAGTATCTAGGGTCTATATCTAGGGTCTAATTATCTAGAGGTCTAGTTATCTAGAGGTCTAGTTATCTAGAGGTCTAGTTAGTAGTTAAGGTACTATACTAAGTATAGTTCCTACTATATACCCCCTTAGTAGCCCCCTATTATTACTAGTAGAGCTAGGCTAGTAAGACCCTCCTACTTAGACGTCTATATATCTTTTATCTAAATACTAACTTTAATTATAGGGCTAGTATACCCCTTAACGTGTATTACTAGCCTAACAGCCCCTTAGTAGCTTATTAACTTATATTATTATAGTAGCCTTTTACTAGTAGCCTATTATAGTAGCCTATTAGTAGCCTATTAACTTATATTATTATAGTAGCCTATTAGTAGCCTATTAATTTATATTATTATAATACCCTATTATAGTAGCCTATTATAGTAGCCTATTATAGTAGCCTATTAGTATCCTATTATAGTAGCCTATTATAGCAGCCTATTAGTATTATTAGTTAGTATGTTACTATTATTACCTTAATAGTTAGAACCCCTATAAATAAGTTAAGGATTAAATATGTTAGAGTAAGGTTAGTATCTAAGTAAAGGGGTTAATAAGAGGGTATTTAGCTAATAGGTATAATATTATAATAGTATTTAATTCTAGCCTTCTAACTAGTTATAGGCTAGAATAGGGGTATATATCCCTTATCTAGATAACTAAGACGCCCTACTAGTACCCCCTAGGGCCCTTACTAGTAGGCCCCTAACACTTACTAATAGTATTAGAGCTTTTAGGCTTTAGACTTATTAATTACTTACTTCTTATTAAATATAAGAATAAGATCCCTAAGCTAAAGCCTTTCTTTATAAATAGTATAGTAATAAACTTAGTTATAATAGTTAGTAATCTTCTAGTAGGCTAATATAACGTTCTTAGTAGTAGTATCCCTATCCTCCTTAAGCTATTAAAATACTTTAGTATACGTAAGAAGCTCTTAATTAGGGTTATAAATACGTCCCTAGTCTATTACTCTCTAAGTAGTAGTATCTTCCTTAATAGGCGTAATTACTTTATAACTATATGTTAGGAAGAATAGTATAAATCCTATAGGTACTTAAATAGTAGTCCTATCTATAAAAAGGGTAGTATATAGGATACTATTAGAAGTAAGAGTATTCTCTAATACTCTTATACTTCTTTATCTTATATTTCCTCTATTATAGAGATTTATATATAAGATATATATATATATATATAATCTACTTAACTAGTAGATTAATATACATATTAACTACGTAAGTAGGTAATTACGTAATTATAGCCTAATGCTAGAAGATTCTATAAGGAGTAAGATTAGCTTTACTACTCCTCTCTCTAACTATCTAGGTTATCTCTTTAAGTTAGGGTTATTTAGTTAGGGTTAAGTTCGTACGCGTCATCTAGGTTAATTTCTAAGTAGCTTACGTAAGTATGGAATATTCTAGTAAGCTAGATACAGTTATATAAGGATAGGAATCTCCTATATTCTAAACTACTATCTTTCTCTCTAAGTAAGTAACATCTCTAGTAACAATCTAACTACTATACTCTCTTTATATCTTCTATTCCCTTACACCCCTTATATTCTATATATCTCTACCCCTGTTATCCTATATTCTTACTTCTATAGGATATACTCTTATATAGGGTATTTACTATCCTATATATCTTTACCTATTATTCTAAAAGATACATCCCTAGTCTTATCTTCCTCTATCTAACTAGGTTAAAATACTATAGTTAATAGGCTTATATCCTTATTTATTAACTCTATTTACCCTTAAGTTATATACTAATATTACTTACTTAGTAATACTATACTTTACGTTAAGTATATCTACTACGCCTCTATTTTTTAGGCCTCTATTAATAAGAAGCTATTTATAAATGCTATAGTAATAGAATATATCTTCTTAGATAAAGTTAGTAACCTAATTAGATCTAGCTTTAAGTATTTATTTAGCCTTAATTTATCCTATTATATTATAGTAGGCTTTAACTAATACCTATAGTCTAATCTACTAGATATCTAAGGAGACCTTTATAAATAGTATTTCTATAGGTATAGTACTAATATACTAGTTATCTATATAGGCTAATTAGGCGTTTTAGTATAAGAGGTATAAGACTAGGCTTACTTATACTTACTAGTATATATCCCTCTAGAAGTATAAAAGTAGAAGTCTATAAAAGGTTATATTATATCCCTAGTATTTAAACTTAATATAAGTATATCTAATTAGGTAGGCTTAAATCTTAGGATTATTAATAAGTTATTATAAGATAGGATAATACTTAGTTAGTCTTATATAGAGATATTTATCCCTAGTTATAAAGAACTATACTTCTATCTTAAACTTCTTATAGTCCCTTATTAAAATACTATCTAAGTAAAGTAAGGTTTTTAAATAGAATACTATTTACTTAGTTTAAATATTCTAAAACTAATCTAAGTAGAGCTATACTTTAGGAAGGGTATAAAGGTAAGAGGACTTTAAGACGTTTAGAGCTAAGATAGTATTTAGTATAATAGCTAATATATAAATAGAGTAAATATTAATAAAATAAAAGCTTATATTAATATAGTTTTTAACCTAATTAGGGTCTTTATACTTAGTATAGTTAGATAAGTCTAGTAGTTTTCTTAATAGAGTATTAGCTATTATATTTTTTATCTTTAGAATATACTTAATGTTAAAGTTAAAGAGGTAAATCTATATAATCTATTATATAATTAAGGTACCTAAAAGGTTATAAGAACTACTATTAAGCTATATAATAAGGACCTAGGTGTTAGTCTCTAAGAGGAACTTTACCTTATAGACGTAGTTTTAAAGCTTCTTTAAGGTTATTAGGACTACTTATAGCTTTAGTTTCCCTAAATTATACTTAAGTTTTAGTCCTCCCTATATACTACTCTTATACTAGGCTACTACGTGTTTATTACTAATTATTTAATAGAGATAGCTACCTTAGTCTTAAAGACTAATATTAGTTACTATAATAATAAGCCTAATAGTAAAGCTATAATTAATATAAATAAGAATAAGTACTAATATAAGGATTATCTTAAGAATTTTTATTATATTAGCCTAATTAGGTCTTTAGATAAAGACTATATTCTTTCTTATAAGTTTTTAAAAAGGAATAGTAATTTTAGTATATTAGTCTACTTATACCTTATAGAAGCTAGCTAATCTAATAAATAATTAAACTTTAGTAAGATCTAAATATTCTTTCTATTTAAGAATCTTAATAATATTAGCTTAATTAGGCTGTTAGCCTCTTAAGCTATAAAGATATCTTATAATAGTTACTATTTTCTAAAGCTATTAGAATTTAATAGGTATAATAGTATAACCTACTAGTTTTATATTAAGAAGGATAGTATTAAGGTTCTTTAAATATTTATAGACATATTAACAGATTTTAAGCTAATTAGGAAGCTTAGTATTATTATAAGTTATATAAGGGCTATAAATAATAATATTATCTAAAAAGGCTTAGTAGTAATAGGAAATAAGGTTATAAAGGATCCTTATTATAACCTATATAGATTAGGCTAGTAAGTTAGTAGCTCCCTATAGTAATATATATATATATAATAACCCTAATAAGGTAGTAAATATTATTAAATCCCTATGTTCTTTTATAAGGGGGACCTAATTATATCTAGACTAAATATCTAAAAGGGATAGTATTTTATATATTCTAAAATCTTCTAAGAATATCTTAATACCTAGTAAAGTAAATATATTATATATAGTAACTATATATATATATATTACTAAGTTAATTAGGCGTAAGATACTATCTTTCTTTTTAATAAGGAACTATAGGTTCCTTACTACCTTATAACTTTCCTCTAGGATCCCTTTTATAAGCCTTATATAAAAGATCTCTATTACTTTTTCCTTAAGTACCCTTAGAATAGGGATACCCTTCTTATACTAGGCTTTATATAATACTATCCTAATTACTTATAGAGGAGTAACCTTATAATTAATTAATTTATACTCCTTAAACTCCTAAGAAAGGGCGGCTTTATAGTTAAGGAGGATCTTAATAAATAATTCCTTCTTATAGGGAGTAAGATATTTAATAGTCTTTATAATCCCTTTAAGTTACTTAGACTTTAGTTAAGAACGTAGCTTAATTAATAAAAGCTTAGGCGTAATTAGGCTAGTAAATACTCTACTAGCTAGCTATATTATTTTCCTAGCCTTAGCTAAATTCTTAACCTTCTAGAGGGGATTTCTTTTAGGCGTTTAACTATCTAATAGTATATTATCTAAAGGGTAAATCTTTTTATTCTTTAACTTATATATAGTTATAACTATTATATTAATATTATCTTAATTAGGGTTATACTTTTAAGAAAGGGTGTGTTTCTTAGTAGTAGTAGACGTAGTCTAAGTTACTAAGGCTTATATATAGTCTATTAATTTAAAGTAATTTATAATCTTATATAGTAGATTACTTCCTATCTTCTTAAGGTCTATAGCTACTTAAGAGAGTATAACCTTTAATATATAGGCCTAATTAAAGTAGTTTAGGTCTAGGTAAGGTATCTCTTAGTATTTAGAGTAATAAGAGTAGTTTCTATTAGTATACTTCCTTATTATTATAGTAGTCTTATAAATATCTTAAACTACTAGTACTAATAAGGGCGTTAAAGCTAATTACGTAAGTAGATTAGATTCTCTTTTATTAATAACTACCTACTTATTGTTATTATCTTTAACTTAGAAACTAAGGTTTTTTAGTCTTTTAATAAAGGTCCTAAAGTCTTTACTAGACTTTAGTTTTCTAAAATAAGATAATACTAGCCCTAATTAGGTAATACTCTATATAGGGATTAAGTATAACTTTCCTACTAAGGAATATATTTAGTTAATAAGCTAGGATTATTAAAATAAATAAATACTATAGGTATATATAGCTAAGTATTCCTAGTAGATAGAATTACTATAATTAGTTTATTACTATATAAGAAATTAATCTTTAAGTAAAAGTAGGAAAGGCTACTAAGGAGTAAGGGCTTACTTATTTTACTATTATTTATAATAAATATACTTATTAGGATATAGTATTTACTAATCTAAACTAAAATAATAGCTACTTCTTTAAAGGTTATATATAGAGTTATAGGATTAAACGTTATTATACTAAGACGTGTAGGTATAAGCTATAACCTATATTTCTAGGTATAAGACTTTAATATAATATTTGTCTAGGTACTACTATTAATAATAGCTTAAATAATCCTATTCTAATTAGGTCTAAAACTACTAACTTAGACATATAGGATAAAATAGGGTATTATAAACGTTAGAATAATTAACTTAATAGCTTTAAGGTTAATTACTTTTATTATATTAACCTAGACTATACTATCTTAAAGGTTAGGTAAACTCTTATTATAAGACTCTAAGATTCCTCTTACTTCTAGCTACTTATAAGGTTTAACTTCCCTAATTAGTTTAGTAAATACTTTAGGGTAGATATCCTTAAAGCTATTATTATCTAATAGACCTTAGATACTTATTATAGTATCTTTATTAAACTAAGGCTATACTTTTAAAGTAACTAAGAATAAAATAGAAATATTCCTACCTAGCTTTTAGGCTATAGCTTAGGTAGATATAACCCTCTTATTAAATTTATCCTAGTTAGGGATATCTAAGTAAAGAGTTATATCCTTAATAATAGTAGGAGTTTAAGTTATATAATTATCTAAATAGTATTAGATCTATTTAGCTAGGTAGTTCCTAATACTTAAATAGGCCTAATTAGGCTAAGGAGATACTCTTAGAGGCATAAGAAGTTAGTATAGGGTATAAGTATTAATATTTATTTCTTTAGGTTAGGATATAGTACTTATATTACTCCCTTAGTAGGAATAGTCCTTAGTTATAAACCTTTAGTAGATAGTGTAAGGCTTTACCTAATTAGAGTAGTAGAAAACTCCTTATAATAGTCCTCCTTAAGAGTAGGTTATAGTATCTATCTAAGCTTCCCTTCTTAAGAAGATATTAGTATATATAGCTAGATTACTAAGTATATAGTAAATAAGGCTAATATAGGCATCCTAGGTAACTTAGGGTCTCTATAATTAGATTTCTAACTAAAAAGGCCTTCTAATACTCTAATTAAGTACTTTTTTAGCTACTTATACTAACTTAAGATATAAGGTACTATTAGTAATATAGTTTAAGATAACTACTTAGTTAGTTATATAGTTAGATCTTCCTCTTATAATAATAGTTTTAGGAATATTAGTAATATTTATATTATTACCTAATAGCCTTTTAAAGTAGTAAGTATTATAATTAAGTATAATAAGGCTTACTTACTTATCCTCTCTTAACTAAGGATATTTTTAGTACTACTTACTATTATAGTTATTATACTAGTATTAGTCTAAATAGCTATTAATAAACCCTAGGTATTAAAATATAAATAGTCTATTAGATAAATTTAAATATAAGTACTACTAACCTTTATTACTAAAGATATTATAGTTTTAGGTAATAATAAGTAGATACTATATAATATATAGTCTAGTTATATTAGTATTTATAATTATTATAAGAGCCTTAAGCTTTTTAGAAAGTTTAGTAACTAAGTTAGCTAAGATCTAAATATCTATAATAGCTAGCCTTAAATTAATACTAGTATAGCCCTAATTAGACTTAGTAACTACCTTTAAAATACTAATTAGAGTTAAAAGGGGTTTACTAATTATTAAAGTATTTAAGTTACTATAGTAATTCTTATACCTAGCCTTTTAGCTAACCTATAATAATATATACTTCTTAAAGGCTCTAAAGTTATCTTTCTTAAAGAGCTTAGTAGGTTTTATACCTATCTATAAGGCTACTAGTTAGATAGTATTCTCTATATACTATTTTATAAAAAGTTTAATAAGCTCCTAGGTAATTATAATAGGCTTATTCTTAGCTTAAGCCTTCTTATAAATACTCTTAACCTTTTATAATAACTTAGTAGTCCTAACTAAGTTATCTACTCTAATTAGATTACCCTAAAGGAGATCTTATATATAGTAGTTAAAATAGAAAATAATTTCCTTATTAAGGGGGCTATAGGTATCTATTAAGTATTTCTTTAATAACACCTAGGTATATATCTCTAACTTAATTTTTACTATAGCTTAGTACTTATTAGGTAAATACTATAGGAGTATAGTAGTCTTCTCTTAATTAGTATAACCTATAAGTCTAAATAAGGCTTTATACTTATTTAGAAAGTTAGTAATATTATAGCTATTAAAGGTAGGTACTTTAGTAGTATCTAAGGAGGGTATCTTAATTATAAAGTATATATAGCTAACTACTTAAGTCTATATAGGCTGCCTTATAGTACTTATAAAGGCTTCTTAGTTAGTAGTAATAAGGCTAAGGAGCTTATTTATAAGCTCTTAGTAGGTATAAAAGTTACTTTAGGTTATTATAAGTTAGCTACCTATAATAGTATAGTAGGTAACTATAAATACTTCTTTAGTTTAATTAGGTAGTACTATTAGATTAGGGTCTAACCTAGTATGTCCTTAGCCTTACTAGATAACCTTATTATTATTAGTAGCTATACCAAACTCTAAGTTATTAATATAAGGCTTCTAATACCTACTAAAGGTATCTCTAATATAGTTAGTAACCTAATTAGTTACTTTATTAGTAGGGTCTAAAGTAGATAAGGATAGAGTAGCTTTAGATATTTTAGTAATTATCTTTTATAAGAGGCCTATAAGGTATATATAGTAAATAGTATTCTAAGTAATAGATTTTATTAAAGTAGCTTATATTCTTTTAATTATTCTTCTAGCCTATCTAATAGGTTTAGTTAGGGTAGGGAGAATTATATATATAATTATATTTAAGGCCTAAGATACCTAGAAGTAAAGGGTTATTTTTAACATAGGGTTAGTTAGTTTTAGACCTAGATAAAATATTTAGCTATAATAAGTTATTATTACTCCTTTATTCTTAATACTTTATTATCTTATTATTAAGACAGCCTATAATCTAATTAGGCTAATAACTCTATAAAAATATATAAAATAGTAAATATTAGTAAGTGATATAGTTTTTAATATCTTATAGCCTATACTAAAGAAGTAGTCTAGTATCCTATAGTTATGTTAGAGTACTATTATATAAGTTAGTAAGGGGTTTCTAAGTCTTAAGGGATACTATAATAGGTAGAAAGTTCTTAGGCTCTAAAACGCTAAGTAGTACCCTATAGTAGAGCTAGTATATAATTATAGTTTAATAGTTAATAGTTATGTCTTTCATAGATTTTTATTAGTCTTAATAGCTCTTATAAGCTATTAATAGGCTTTTTATTCTTTTTAAGGTCTAACTTACTCCTATACTAAAGTTAAGTCTAGTTAGGTTAGTTATATATTTACTCCTTTAAATAAGTAAATTATTTATATACTATTCAGTTTTATTTAAGTTAAAGTATTTATTTATAGTTAGATAGAGATATTAGTATTACTATATTAGTAATAAAAAGATTAGTAGTTTAATTCTACTATAAGGTACTATTAAAAATAAGTAGGAAAGGGATATCTAGTATATAGGATAGATAGTATATAAACACCTAAACTATATAGCTATATTACTACTATTATTATTAGTATACCTTAGGTACTAATAAACCTAAGGTAACTTACTACTACTAGTAAAGAGTCTTATCCTCTAGAATAGATACTTATAGGCCTAATTAGGGTAAGAAGTATCTATACTTTATAGATTTAAGGTCTTTAGGGATAAATTAAGAAATATATACTATTATTACTAAGGGTATTTAGTTATATATACTTAAAAGTCTATAACTATTACTAATAGGATTCTTATTATAAAATATACCTTAATTAGACTATAAAGGTTAAATTAGGGTAAGAATATGTGGAGGGAAGAGACGTAACGAAGTGAGGTAACAATATCGTATTGTTGCTAACTGACGTAGGTGAGGAAAAGAGAAACCACCAAGCCTACTATAGGCTGGCAGGAGCCAGATGTAGGCTCTAAGGCTGCCCCACTAGAGGTAAGGTGGGGTTACGTGCCTACACCTCACCTCAATACTCCCCCACAGACTCAGCCAGCAGCCATATATCTATTATATAAGGTGAAATAGGCAAAATAATAGCCTAATCTTAAATCCTCTAAATCTAAGGAGTTTTTAAAGTATTAAATACTTTAGTAAAAGGTCAGCTAATTTGCCAATTAGCCTAATTAATCTAGAGCTAACATACTAAAGTCCTAATATAAATCCTCTATATAATCCTATATCTATCTATATCTATTAATCTAATCTATCTATTATGCCTAGTATCCTAATAAACTCTACATACTTAATTACGTTAAGTAACTTTATGAGACTATCTATAGCTATCTTAGTGCCCTTAATAAGCTTTAAGGTAATAGTATTATTATTATTAACCTCCTATATAATCTACTTATATCTAATATTAATACTATAGGTATGTGCCTTATTAAGAGGATTTATTATGTTAATAAAGGTATTTATGCTATTAGTAAAGAGGATTATAGGTATACTAATCTGTTATTAGAGGAGCTATTTAATATATTATTAAATCTATATAAGGGTAATCCTAGTAGGAGTAAGGTTAATAAACTCTACCTCTATAGAGCTTAGAGTAATAAAGGTCTGTTTCTTTAACTTCTATACAATTAGGGTGCTAGTAAAGAAGATAATATATCTAGTAGTAAATATACATAAGGGATGGTTATCTATAAATGTGGCGTTAGCTATAGCATAGAGCAAAAGTTACTTATCTATATAAGGATCTATACCTCTAAATATAATACTATAACTAGTAGTACCTTTAAGGTATTAAAAGTAATATTTAATTATGTGCTAATAGGTAATTAAGGGGCCTAAGTTAGTATAGTAAAGCTTACTTATAGTAAAGGTGCTATTTAGTCTGGTACTAGTAGTAAGCTAATTAAGGTAACTAGTCTATTTAATATAAGTCTAATAATTATTAGTAGAGTACTTATCTTTTACCTAAGTAATAGGTAGATCCTTATAAGTAGGTAATAGGGTCTTAATAGGGTAAAGATTATAGTATCTAAATTACTAGAGGATACTCTTAGCGTACTTATACTATAAGAGGAAGATCTTAGTAATAGATTAGCGTATCTAAAAGCTAAGAAATTAGGTAGTAACGCTAAGGTCTTTTAGTAGGTATACTAACTTTAGTATATTATAGACCTTCTTAATAGTCTCCTTATTAGTAGTAGCTACTATATTATTATTAACGTATATAAGGGCGTACGTATCTAATAAGGTGTTAATAAAGAGGTAAATCTCCCCCTTAACTAGTATAAATCTAAGCTTCTCTATCTCTAACTTAATAAGCTAAAACTACTATAGAGGGGACTTATGTAATCTATAGAGCGCCTTACGTAACAACTAGACCTTACTAGTACTATTAGAGTATCTAGTAGGCTAGTAGACATATATATATACTCTATTAGGGACTAGGGTAGTAAGAAAGGTAGTATTAAAGTTATATATCTTATAGTAAAGTCTATAGAGGGTAATAATTATAAAGAAAAGGCAGATTATAGTAGTAGTAGTAATAATAGTATATACCTCTTAAGAGGACTATTTGCCCTTTTTATAGTTACTATAGACTACCTATTAGGCCTTAAATTAAATAACTTTATTAGTAGAGTTAGTTTTAATATTAAATACCTATATACCTAGTAGTAACTTTATACTAGTAGGTAGATTAACTAGATTAAAGGTATTTTTATTAACTATCTACTAGATTTCTATATTACAGGTAGGTTTCTAATATTATTACTAATAAGGGCTCTATTTAGCCTGGTTAATAGTATGTAGGATAGAGTATCTAGGTAGAAGGATCTTAGATATGGCTATAGCAGCTAGAGTACTAATAATATATAGGGTATCCTTATTAATATAGATATCAGCCGTAAGGTAGGCCTTCCTAGCCTTCTTATTAGTAGTAGTATATTAAGGATAAAGATTATTAATAATCTTATAATCTAGGCTAGACCTAGCCTTCTTATTATATTATTAAGTGCTAGCTATTTCTTAGTAGTAACCAGGCGGTTTAATAGTAGTGGATTAACATAGGCGGCTACTTATAGTAACAAAAGAATCCTTTATATCTAGGGTATTAATAGAAAGAGGATCTAGATTAGGATTAAGGTGATTAGCTTCCTAGTGTTAAATAGTATTAGTAAAGTTATTATTATTATTACCTAAATTAGTATTATTAGTTAGGTAAGATATATATATAGTAGTATAATTATTAGGTAGAGGAGTTATATAATCTATAGTATTTATGCCTTAATTATAAGTATCCTTAGGTTAAGCCGGCTAGGTATCCTTAGTAGATATATTATCTATACTAGGCTAGTTAGAAGAAGGGATCTAGTTAGGATACTAGATCTATAAGTTAGGTTTGTTAAAGAGTATATTATAATTAATCTTAGTAGGGATGGCATCTTTATTTAAGGGGTGGAGGACTATCTTCTCTAGGCCCTTATAGAAACAAACATCTTAGTAGTAAAGAACTTTCTTCTAATTAGGGATATACACATAGTAGATATAGCTATATAGAGAGCTATATCTAACTAGGATGCCTTTTATAGCGTAGGGCTCTATCTTAGTAGAATAAGGTAGGTACTTACTACCTTTCTTATGTATATATACTATATAACTAAAGGTATAGATATGCTTAATATAGGGCGGCTTGTAATCTTTAGTAAGGTTAAGCTCCTACGTAATAATCTTATAGGTGCTTATCTTACCCTTATTAGGTTAAGGGAGGAGATTAAGTACTTAGATTATAGTATTAATAGTATAGTCCTAGAGCTCCTCTAGTAGACTATTATTAATAAGTATAGTACATATAGCCTTAATAATAGTACGGCCTATATGTTTAATAGTGCTATTTATAGAAGGAGTATATAGTATAGTAAGGTTAAGTTAAGTACCTTTAAAGAAAGGATTATAAAGAACCTTTTTTAACTTAGGCGTATTATTATATAACTAACTCTTAACATTTAGAGTAGTTATATTTATAAAGGTAGTACTAAATTACTTAATTATAGTAAGAATATTATTACTATAATAGGTCTTAAGTAGAGTAAGCTAGTAATATCTACTATAGTAGTTAAGAAAGTAAAGGGCGTATTAGTTACTAAGGATTAAGAGTAGCTTAACTTTAATAAGATTAAGATATATCTCTTTACCTATAAGGGTAAGTAGAAGGGGAGTATTATAGCTAATTATCTCTATAGATTTTATAAGATAATATACCTTATAATAGAAAGAGTTAATCTTATCCTAGGTAAATTAAATACCTACTTAACGGTAGGCCTTAACAACTTAAGAAGGATAGGTATAGATAAGGCAGTAGTACATAAGATCTAACATAGGGCGTAACTTTATCTTAATACTTACTAGGCTAAGTACTATATCTATAGGGATTATAGTACTATTAATAGTATTAATAATATATATATTAGATATCTAGTAGACTTTAGTAAGTCCCTTACGTAACTAAGTATTAATAAGGCTTATAGTAGTATAGTTATATTTAATATGGCTCTTATAAAGCTTACTAGGGCTAAGGAGATTTATAGGGCTAAGGGGGCTATACTTAACGTCTTTAATAGTCTAGTTAATAATATATAAGGAGTTATTTAGATCCTTAACCTAAAAGAAAACTATACTAGATCTAAGGGGCTTAACTTCCTTACTGTTAGTAGCTGTAAAGGGTTAAAGATTATTATAAATAGTATAGGATATAAAAAAAGTAAGATTATTAAAGATAGGGTTAGAGTAACCTAAATCTATAATAATATTAAAGCTTATAATAGTATTATTATTAACTACTATATAGATAGCCTTATTAAGTATTATTATAGATTTCTTTAGGGTAAGTCTACTAACTAAAGAACTACTAATTACGCTAGAGGCGCCTTTAATAAATATAGAAGATCTATTACTATTACTATTACTATTAGTTAAAGTCTCTTTATAATCTTTATTATAGATATACTTTATGGTATAGGCAAGAAGGTTATTATAGTACACGTAATCTATAGGGATTAGATCTAGATAGGTAGTCTAATACTTTATAGTAGTATAACCCTTACTATAATAAGGGTAAGTAGGGTAATCCTTCTTCTTAGTAGGATTAGCTAGTACTAAATTAGTACTAAAGGAAGTAGCTATATTAGAAGTAGTAGATTTATAGTATAAGGTAAGGCCTATCTTCTGCTCTTTATTTTAAGTAAGGGTATAAATAGTCTTAATAATATTAGTCTAAGTAGGTTTCTTAGAGTTATTAGTATATCTTTTATATATATTAGGTAAGCACGCCTTAAAGTAGTTAAGTAGAAGAATAGCCTAATAGTAATTAGAGTTTTTACTATAGAGACTAGTAATATAGGTATAGAGGTATTAGACGTGTTTAAGGGCGTTATAAAGAGTCTTATAGTTATAGGTGTTACCCTTACTAAATTTAGTAATAAGAGCTCTAATAGCATCCTTAGAGACTTTAGGGATATATCTCTTAAGGGCTCTTATAAGTATAAATAGGTTACTATTATCTTCCTAACCTATATTAAGAAGCTTGTTAATTAATATGTTATATAATAAGATAAGGAGGTTATATGTAATATTATAATTATTTTCCTATAATACTCTCTTAGCCGGATTAGTAGGCTTAGGGATATTACTATTAACATATTTCTTAATGCGGTTTATATAGAGGATAGAGTTAATAAGTACTAACTATAAAGACTAGTTAGATTTACCCTTAAGGGTTAGGATCTTTAATAATACTAATTAGTAATTATAGGCGTCTACTATAACAAAGTTAGGGTGCCTTACGTAAGGGTAGTACTAAGATATTACTAAAGATATAAAGAATTAATTAAGCCGTAGGTAGCCTAATAATATAACAAACCTAGGCGTTTCTTCTATAGGATAGAAGGTGTATATAGACGTTTTATAGATTACTACCCTTTAATAGATACTTAATTAATTAATAATCTGTAAAGTAAAAAATTAGTAATATAAATAAAAGAGGGAAGGATCTTACTATATTAGTAAGAAATTTATGTTAGTTAAAGAGGTTAGATATATGTTAATACGTAGGGATCTAAGGCGACTATTAGAGTTAGTTAGAGGTGAAGTTGCTATTACTTAACATATTAATTATAGGGTAATTAACAAGGGTAATAAGGGTGATTCTTACGGCTATCGCGAGGTAATTAAGAGGTTAAAAAGAGAGGTAGATACTACTAGCTTAATTAAAAGAAAAATTGTGGCCTAGAGCTTATAACCTATGGAGGGAAGAGACGTAATAAAGTGAGGCAATAATATTATATTATTGCTAACTGACGTAGGTAAGGAAAAGAGAAACTACTAAGCCTACTATAGGCTGGTAGGAGCCAGATGTGGGCTCTGAGGCTGCCCCACTAGAGGTGAGGTGGGGTTACGTACCCACACCTCACCTTAACAGAATATTATTAAAAGTATAATAAATACTATTATTATATAAGATTCTATATATTTTCTCTACGTCTATATTTTCTATATATAAACTTATAATATCCTTCCTTAACTATGTTCCTAGTTGCTTTATAATTAAATAGCCCTTTTCTTAATTAGGCTTATAAAAGATAGAAAACCTGTTAAAAAAAGGAAAAAGTAAAACCCTACCCTATTCTAATAAGAGGGGTATATAACTTACCCCTACTAGTATGTATATATTAATAGTTAATTAAGACTACGTCTATTATTAGTTATAATTAATAAGCCTTTAAGTAGTATACATAGTGCTGAACGTATTTATTAAAAGTCTTAGTGTTAGGGAACTTAGGTAGTGTGCTAAGCCTGTCTACAGACCGTTTAGGTATAACGTAAAGGATTAGTTACTACTTACATAAAGTGCTAGATTACATTACATATATACTTATTAAGGCATCTATCCCCTATGCCGTTACACTTAGTCTATTCTTCCCTATATAGTTATTCTACACCTTACTCTTTTAGTAGGTCTTACTATTTTATTATAATGCTGTTTAAAATTCTCCCTCTCGCCTTACTTAACTCAGCCGCTTTTGCTACCTATAAGGTTCTAAAGTATAACTATAAGTAAGTTTAAAACGTTAAGTCACCTAAGGACTCTAAAAAAAGTCACCTAAGGACTCTAAAAACTAACTTAGTTATATAGGTGACGCCTAAATAGCGTGCCTGATTTAGAAGAAACCTAAAGGGCCTGTTAAAACTACGGTTATATAGAAAATAACTTATGCGTTATACTTACGCACAGACTACGTAGATTTGTAGGTTGCTATCTTAGACCTTAGAAGAAGGACACATTTTCTAACTAAAATTACAGATCTACTATTACAATACGGTGCCGCGTTACGTTAAGCGGTAGTAAATCTAATCTAGTAATAGGCTATAGTCCTAAAGTAGTAATATAGTATAGATGAATAGTAGAGGCACAGTAAGGTGTAATATAAAGATAGAGGGGAAAGTCCTTAACTAGTTATCCTAAGTTTGTATTATTCACTGCTTTTAGTTAAATACGTTTAGTACTAGTTCTATACGTAGTCCCTTACGTTATTTATAACTTAATAGAAGTATCTAAATTACTTTGTTAAATCCTTGTCTTTTCTCTCTATAATCACCTAATGCTGAGTTATAGCTGCCTTTAATAAAGCCTTTTCTTAGTCTATAACTACTTCTTCCCCTCTTTAAGGTATACCTATAGACGCTCCTCTTCTTAATCTGTCTAATAGCAGCGCTTAAACCTATTAATATTTTCCTTTAAGATTATCTAGACTAGTATAGTTATTAAAACTATTACTATTATTTTAGCTATTAATTTTACTACTATTATTATTAGTATTATGTAATAAACCGTAGCGTCTAGTTACATTAATATAAAAGTAGTTATCCTATTAAGAATCTATATATAAGCCGGAGAGCAGGTAGAAATACATATCCTAAGTAGTCTATATAGGTAATAAGCTATATCTAAGCTAAGCACTACTAAAACTAGCTATATAAAGCTATTCTAGCTTTATAATATACCCCCTAGCTATAAGCCCTCTTATAAGTAGTCTTTTTTCCTATATATTAGTTATTCTTATAAAAGAAAATAAAGTAATTATTATTAAATAATAGCTCTTTTAAGTATAGAATATAATAAAAGAAAGAGATAATCTAGTTAAAAGGCGTCTTTTAACTATTATAATATTATTCTTTATCTTATTATTTAGATAAAAAGCCTAAATAACTCCCTTAGATAAAAGTTTTAATTTTTAATTTCTAATATATAACTTTCCTATTTTCTCTTATAGTTTAATTTTCTATTTTTAGTAAGTTATTAATAATTTAAATAGGTAAGTTAAATCCTACTCTACTTAATACCCTTAAATTAAGGTATATCCTAGCTAATTCTTCTGTTTTTTAAGTAAAAAATAGTTAAAAAAACAGTATAGTAGCTTATTAATAATTAGATTTAGAAATTCTAGTAGCTTCTATCTAAGGAAGGTATTTCTCTTTTTGTATTATAAGAATAAAGTAAAATCTACTTTTATAACTTTTATCTTTAGTTATTAGATCTATTTCTAAGTATAAATTATCTTAGATCTAAAAGTAATTTTACTAGTCTACTTAATTCTTTTATTATTAACTAATTATTTAATTTATATATATTAGGCTATAAGAATTTAGTTAGTATTATTATTAGTAAAGAGGCACCTAAGATCTTAGTACTTAGGGGTAGTAGTATCTTAAATTTTACTAGTATTATACCTCTAATTAAAGTAACTTTAGTTAGTAGTATAGTTATTAACCTAGGTCTAGCTAAGAACTCTAAACATAGTAAGAGGAAAAAGAAGTTAGCTAAGAAGCTTAAAGTAGCTCTTAAAATTTAGAGTAACCTTTATTAGAAGTAGAGGACTCTTTATAAGTTTCTTTCTAAATAAAAAACTTATAGTTACTAACTTTTAGTATATAAGTCCTAATAAGTCTATTAGCTAGATTACTTTATATGTTAATAATATTATAAAATTATAAAACTAAGTAGAATTTAACTAAATTCTTAATTATTACTATACTATTATAGCTAAGAAAGCTAGAGCTAAAAAGGAGTATAAGTAAAAGGAACTTAAGACCTAGGTAGGAAATAGTTTAGACTCTAAGGAATCTAATATTAGTACTAAGGTCTTTAGTTTAGATACTATTAGTAACTAAGATAATAAGCTAGAGCCTAAGCCTAAAAGTCTACTTAAGAATATAAGTAAGAAGTATAAGTAGGTAGGTAAGTCCTCTAAGCTACTTTTAGCTAAGAAGCTATATATAAAGAGATATATAGATATATATAGAAAGCCTATTCTCTAGCTAGGTCTATACTAAATCCTATATTACCTACTCTATTTTAAGAGTATTATATATAGTAGTTCCTAAGGTAAATACGTTAAGACTAATAAGGGCTATATTTACTACTAAAAAAACTATTTATAGTATATTCCTATTCTAAAAGCCTTATACGTAGAGGCTAATTACTTTATTAATATAGTTTATACTAAAAATATATCTAAGTTAGTAAGTTTTTAAAGTATTTTTTAGTTTATTCTCTACTAACTAAGTAAAATAGGCTTAGTATTAAATAGGCTCTCTCTTATTTATAAGAGTCCCTTATATATAAAGAGGTAAATAAAATATAAGGTAAACTAAAGATATATTATCTATAACTATCCTCTCTAACTATAAGATAACTATTATATAATAGTTATATACTTAGCTATAAGACTTAAGTTAGTTACGTCTTAAGTTATATACTAGTTTATACCTAAGGTCTAAGTATCTAATCTAATACCCTTTATTATTTATATATAACTTAAGGGTTTACTATATAGTTATATAAGATTACTATTCTAATACTTAGTAATATATAAGTAAGAAGTTATATAAGAAGGTTAATACTTTTAAGTTAACTTTTATAGTATAGAAAAAGTCTCTTAAGAAGACTAGTTTACTAGATCTAAATATTCCTATGTTTATTATACTAGTTTACTAACTACTACCTTAGCTAAGCTATATTACCTAGCTAAGTCCTACCCTAAAAGCTAAGGTCTAGCTATACCTACCTTATAAGAATTAAAGTAAAACTAGTATATTAGTTAATAACATACGTATTATACTTTAGGGTATATTTAGTATAGCTACTAGCTAGAATACTACTTTACTTCTAGCTTTCAAGAGTCTTTTAGCTTTATATAAGAAGGTAGTCTAGGATTATAATTAGTAATTAAGATAAAATCTAATTAGGATATTAAGTTTTCTAGTAGTATTTAGATTCTAAAAAGGGAATTAATTTAGATCTAAAGGTAGATATACCTAGAAATAGTTTTTAAGATAGAGGTTTTTACTTTATATATTATTAATATATTTTCTAGCTAAGATTAACGTTTTTTAGTAAGTTTTACTTTTAAGAAATTACTTATTTAGTACTTTTATTTAGCTTTTATAATCCTAAATAATTTCCTATATATTAGCTAGATTAATAAGTACTTAGAAGTATTTAAATTTAGTATATAAAAGGTTTTTTATAAGTCTATCTACTAGTATATTATTTATTAAGATATAGGCTATATTAAAACTTCTATTTAAGAATTCCTTTTTTAGCTATATATTTTAAATATTAATATATCTTAGGTATGTTAATAAGTACTCTCTATATTAAACTACTAATCTAATTATTTATTAATTATTATAATAGATTTTCTAAACGTCTCTTAGGGAAAGGTTAAGGTCTTAAAAGAGTCTTTTAAGGGCTATTACCTCCTTAGTAGTCTATTCTAAACTTAGGAGTTTAGCCTCTATTATTAAAGTAGTAACTATTACTTAGTATATAGCTTTCTACTATATTACACCTCTAAAGAGTAGGAAGATATATCCTTAAGACGACCTTCTTATCTCTTTATTATTAGTAAATAAAGTATCTATTATACTTATAAGAGTATTCCTACCCCCTATATTACTAAAGTAAATTATAAGATAGTATATTATATATAAGTATCTTATAACTTAGTTTATAGGTAAGATATATTTCTTTAAAGGGTTTATTAGAAATTAAGATAGGATTAAGTATATAAATATAATATTAGGTTATATTATAATTACTATAAAGAGGATTAAGCTAATTTTTGTTTAGAATTTATAGATCTATTTCTTAGTTACTTATTTCTTATTCTTTTTAAATATAGTAGTTTAAAGAGGTATAGTAGGAGTAATTCTATCTATAAGGTTAAATTATTTTATAATCTTTTTAATATATATATTATAGACAGAGTATTAAGAATAAATACATCCTAAATACACTTTTTATTAAGGGCTTAAGTTTATATACTATAGTTTTTTAGCCTAAACCTTAAGCTAAAAATGGATTTAAGTTTTTAATATACTATATAGAAATTCTTTTTTAATAATCTTAAAGAAAGTATAAAATTAGGGTTAGGGTTACTTAGGAAATAAGTCTTCTAATAAATACGTACTAATAAAAGATATATTTATATTTAATAAATATAAAATATAAAATATATTTCTTATTTTTAAGATTTCTAAGTATTTATAAGAGTTATAAAAGTTTAGTTTAAAAAATATAAGACTTTAGACTATATAGAATAAGTATAATACCTATAATAAGTATTATATACTATATATATATCTTAAGTCTAACCTTAAAAAATAAAATATATTTCTAAATATAAATATATTTCTAATACTTTACTTATAGACTAGAAACAGCTTTCTCTAGTAGTAATCTCTAATAATATAAATTCTAAGGTAGTATTCTACTTTACCTTAATCTTTTATTTTATATACTTTCTTCAAAGAGTTAATTATTACTTCTCTAGCCGTTTTATTATCTTAATAGTAAAGAATAAGGATATTATTAACATAAAGATAATAAAGACCTTCTGTTTAATATCTATAAAAAGATATAGATCCTTATTTACTACCTATAATCTAAGTAATTTAAGTATTAATAAGAATTCCTTATACTAGAGTAAAGGTATATTATATAACCTATATAAGGCGTAGGTAAGTTAAACGTTTTTCCTAAGTATTTAATATCTATCTAGAAATTAGTAAGTAACTAGTTTACTATTTATCTTTACGTTTAGAAACGTATTAACTATATCTATTTAATAGATCTTAAGGTTAAATTAGGCTATAATTACTATTACTACCTAAAAGGTCCTAGCTATAAGTATAGCTATATATATCTATTAAAGTAGGTTTTCTTCCTATATATTACCTTATATATAAATTCTTACTTTATAACGTTTAAGAAAGCTATCCTTATCTAGCTTATATATAAAAACCTACTTTAAGGGAAGTAGTTTATTCTTTACTTCCTAAGTATTAATTACCTTCTAAATACCCTTTTTACTTAGCTTATTAATTTTAATTCTTATTACTTTTAGAAATAGAGTTCTAAGATTTATTAGTAGCTTAAGAATATCTTTATAGGATCTTAGTAGGTCTAATAGTTTAGTAATAATATATTTTTCTTTTAGTATAGGTTTCTTAGTATAATTAGTACCCTAAACTACTTTAATTACTATTATATAAAAGGTTTAATATATATAAAACGCTTTATCTTTTACCTTCTACTAATTAGGTAAAAAAGTTAAAAAGAAGTTATTTTATTCTTAGTCTATAAAATAAAGTTCCTCCTAAGAGTTATCTATTTAAATAAGGGTATTATAAGTAAAGCCTAAATTATATAGGATACTATAAACTAAAGGGCTTTTCTTTTTTAGTTAGATAAAAAAGTTTTATATTCTCCTTTACTCCTAATAAGGTAATCTCTACTCCTCTTATTAATTCTTAGGTAGTAGTCTTATTACTCTTTAGCTTCTCTATACTAGTTTAGTATAGCCTTCTACCCCTTAAGCTAAACCTACTTAGGGTAAGTAGTCTATAGTACTTATATTTTTAATACGTTATAGCCTTTTTACTTTAAAGGTTAAGTCTAATAGCCCTACTTAACTAATAACTTCTTAGTCCTTATTAGGACTATTAGTCTTAATATAAATTATGTCTTTAATCCTCTCTCTAGATAGGGATTAGCTAGTATTACTAGCTATACTTATAGTAGTATTTATAGCTTATTCCTCTTATTTAGAATCCTATTAGATTTACGTTTCTACTACTTTTTTAGTTAAGAAGTATAAGGGGATTACCTATAGGGCTGAGCCTAGGAAAGTAATAGATGGATATCACGATAATAGGTGTGGGTAATAATGTAGAATTTAACTTGACTACTCCTGGCTGGTTGCTCTAGCGTGAGGGTTTTCTATGTGTGTGCCTGATGACTAATCCGGCCGGCCGGGCCGACGTCTCGCCGAAGGCCTGCCGATCGATCTATGGGTATCCCGCCCCTCGGCCCAGGGATATCGTTACAATTGCCCCCCCTTTTGAAAGGGCTAGTCCCAAGGCCGTACTCCTATCGCCGGGTGCTCCGCGAGCTGTTACTGATCGTAGGTATAAATAGATTTCGTCTTATTGTCGGATTTAAACTGTTGTTATTACTTTGTTATATTCGCCAGGTGCTCTGCAAGCTGTTACTAGGTATTACTTCAGATTTAAACCGCCTTAGCGTACTTTAATAAGCTTAATATTATGAATATATATAGGATTTAAACCTGTTAATTAATAGCTGGTCTTTAGTAAGCTATTGCTAATTAGTTAGGTGTCTAGGACTATTACTAGCTTCTAGGATTCTAACCCTACTAGGTGCCTAGACTATTACTACCTTTAGTTACTTCCTCTAATCTAGTTAATTACCTTAGGATTTAAACCTATAATATATATGTATATATATATAGCCTTATTAGCCCTTTTAGTAATTAATTACTAATAGCTTAGTAAATTAATATTTATCTAAGGACTAATAGTCCCTATTATATAGATTAACGTATAGTATACTACTTCTAATAGATATAGCGTTTATATTAGCTTTCTTTAGTAGTCCTAAAAGAGTCCTATAGACTTCCTCTATATAACCCTTTTTAAGGTACTACTTATATATCTTCTTACTATAGTAATTCTTAGTATTATAGCCCTTTTTACTATATTTACTATAGTTAGTAGTAGTAGTAAGCCTCTCTTATTATAGGTTAATCTGTAGTCTTTTTCCTAGTAGCTTACTAACAGTACTATAATCTAGTACTTTAAAACGTATTCTCTTTACTAGTAGTAGCTTAGTAATAGTAAAGCAATCTAGTGTCTCTAACGCCTGTAATACCTAATCTAAAAGCTGGTCTGCCTAGACTTCCTATAGGCATTCTATAGTAAGGGTAACATCCCTTAGTTACTATACGGTATGCTTTTAACATATTAACGCCCTCTATAACCCTAGCTATAGGTAATAGAAAAAGGAGAAGGCTAGTAGTCTGCTGTCTTTAAAGTCTATGCCTAAGGTATAGTATATTACTGACTATTTAGTAAAGAATTATAGAGGTAACTAGTCTTTCTAATAGGCCTTATAGAGCTAGCTATATAGGCGTCTCTCTTAGAGCTTTAAATTAATATATAATTAGTAAATAAACGCTTTAAATATAGCCTACTAGCTAATATTTCTATTACCTATTACGTTAATAGTAAATTAGTAGTTTTACTACTATATCTATAGTAATAGGGTTACCTTTATAAGAGCCTATTTAATATAGTAGCTTTCTAAGGTAGTAGGCTATAGCTAATTTCTAGCCTAGATTACTACTAGCTAATCTAATACTTACTCTAGTATGCTGTTTTTAAGGAGGACGCTATAAGCGTATACTAGAAGGCGCTTATATTACTTCTTACTAATTACTAGGTAATTAGTAAGTATTTATAAGAGGGTTACGTTTTGCTTCTATAATTAGGCATTCTAGACCTAAATAATCCTTATTAGCTTAGTTATTAATAGGTTAGTTTAGGACGGATCTAAGGATAATAATAAGCTAGAAGCTAGCTCTAGTTAAGTATTAACTTATTAGTAAGTAGTTACTAATAATCTAGTAGATTGTAATTCTTTTATTCTTAGGTAGGCTCCCTCTAGGAGGTAGAAGTTAAATAATTATAAGAGGATTACCTATAGGGCTAAGCCTAGGAAAGTAATAGATAGATATCACGATAATAGGTGTGGGTAATAATATAGAATTTAACTTAACTACTCCTGGCTGGTTGCTCTAGCGTAAGGGTTTTCTATGTGTGTGCCTAATAACTAATCCGGCCGGCCGGGCTGACGTCTCGCTAAAGGCCTGCTAATTAATCTATAGGCATCCCGCCCCTCGGCCTAGGGATATCGTTATAAGAAGTTAGCTTCTACTAGTATATCTAGCCTAGGTGTTAATTCTAAAGTAAGGAGATTTCCTTTATAAAGCTTACCTTATATACTAGTTCTAGTAATAACGTTATTTAGTTTCTATATTTCTAGTTTAATAGATACTTCTAAAGGGCCTTCTATTAGGAGATCTATTAGGTCTAAAACACCTAGAGCTTCTAATACTACGTTTAAGTTTATTAGTAGAGTCTTAAGCTTAATAATTTCTTATATAACTTTTAGTTAGATTACTAGTTTTAAATTATCTAGTAAGTAGAATTTTATTTTATTAAAAGTTATATTTTAAGTAATAATTACCTAATAAAGGCTAAGAACTTAAATCCTATATAGGTTATATACGTTTAGTATATAACCTACTAAGTACCTAATATATACTTAGGGAACTACTTTAAAAAGTCTTTTTTTAATACCTCTCTCTCTTTCTTACTTAAGGGGATAAGTATAGTAACTATAAGTATAAAGCTAACCTTAATATAGCTATAAATCCTAATTTAAACTTAATATATAGGATATTATATACTACCTAAAGTATTAGTAATACTAAGCTTCTTCTACTTTAACTAATAACTTCTAATTACTATATTTTTATAGGCTTATACTAATAATATAGGTAGCTACTATAATAGCTTCTAACTATAATTTAGTTAGTAAGTTAGCTATAAATATTATTTTAATTACTTAAGTAATAACTTCCTAGCTAGCCTACTTACTTCTTCTAACTAGTTTTTTTATATAAGGTAGAGAAAGTTTTATATTAATACTTAGGTCTTTAGTCTAGAGTTTATAAGTAGTAAAGCCTTAAATTATAATTACTATATACTTAATATCTTATCTAATCTTATAAATTATAAGCCTCTTTTACCTTTATATCTATTATTTAAATAGGTATATTACTTTAAAAACCTTATATAAGGTTTTTTATACCTATAGGAATATAAAGGGATAACCTAAAAATTCATCCTTAATAATAAGTATCTAATATACTTTATTAAAGCTCTTTAGGTATTTAAAAAGGTCCTATAAGATATAATAATAGGGTTATATTACCTTTACTTTTAACATCCTTTTAGAAATAACTTATAAAGTATAAGTTATTATATAGTATTTATATTCTAAGTAGGATAGTACTTAGATCTTAACTCCTCTAGTATTAGAAACTAGTTACTAAAGTATATTAGGCCCTAAATACTTAGAATAAAGGTGCTATAGTATTATATTATCTATCCTATCTCTTTACGTATTATATAAAGGTTTAAGACGTTAGAAATATAGTTTAGAGGTTAAGAAAACCCCTATAAAGCTATAGGGTATAGGTAGAAATAGGTATATAAAATAAATATTATATTAGAGGAATACTAAGTTAAATTTTTATATAAGATAGCTAACTACTTTACTCTTCTTAATAGGCCCTCTTTATAGTATATAGTCCTAACTATAATACTATATATTAGCCTTTTAGAGGTAGGCCTCTAAGATAACATTTATATAGAAATTCTTAATATAGTAAACGTTATTTAGAATAAGGTTAATAGTATTAGGCCTATTTAGTCCTAAAAGAATTCCCTTAAGAATTTACTATTCTTTCTTAGTAACTAAAAATAAGGTAGAACCTAATTTAATATACTTATCCTAACTTATATTAATAAGTAAATCTAACTTAAAAAGACTAATATTATTAACTAAGTAGGTTATACTATAGTTATTAAATACTATATACTTTAAAAGAGTATAAGGACTATTATAGCTATATAAGAAAACCTTATATAAAATAATTTTTACTTAGAGTTCTTTAGTAATAAGTATTAGGTTAATTACTATATAAACTACTAAGTTCTTAGAATTTAAACTAAATCCTACTTCCTTATTATTTTTATCTTTATTCTTTTAAGGTAGGTAGTACTTCTTAGGACCCTTTATTAGCTAATTAATCTAACCCTTATTAATAAGTATATACTAAACTAACTATTATTTCTCTTCCCTAAGGCGTTCCTTAATTTTAGCTAATTCCTCTACTATTTATTTAATAGTTACCTAGTGTAAAATACCTTAAACTATAAGTTTAATATAGGAGTACTCTATAGGGTTATATATTATAGGGATATTATATAGATAGTCTTTTATTCTTAATAAATAAGATTCTAAATCCCTATTAGAGTAGTTAGAAAGCGTTATATAGACTTTAGTAACCTTTCCTTTTCCTTTTATTAAGGTTTTCTTATAGTAGAGTATAATAAAAATTACTTTATATTTACTTAATAAAAGGTTATCCTTATTAGTTATCTTATTTTTAATTATATAACTTAAGGCCTCCCTCCCTTATATAGGGGCTAGTTAGGTAGAGACTACTTTAAGAAATAACTTTATAGTAAGATTCCTTTAGACCTTTAGAATATTATACTATTTTCCTTAGAGGTAGTATTTCTATTAGTTAGTATATTATAAAGTAGTATTAATATTTATATTAGCTCTTATAAGTATAGTAAGATACTTTCTATAAACTAAGGTTAGAGTTATAAAGTTATTTAAAGTATAGTACTATTTAAGAACTTTAAATAAGGTATATAAAGTTATATCTTTTTTAGTTAGATTTCCTATTTTAGAGCTTTTATCTAAGATTTCTATTTAGGTAGGACTAAAAAGTACTAAATTAACTATTAAGTAAACCTAAGCTTTAATTACTTTATATACCTATTTCTTATCTAAGTAACTATTAATATTTTTATTATAGTTAGTTTTAACTATATAAAGTATAACTATATTTAAAGTTAAAATTATAATATATTTAGTAATAAGATATTTACTATTATATTTTATTAGCTAGTTAGGAAATAATTAATATAATAGTTTATTAGTAATCTTTACTTTAGATTTATTATCTAAATTAATATAGTCCTAGACTTCTTTACTATAAGTATAGTATTTTAAGGTAATATACTATTTAGGCTAATTACGCCTAGTAACTAGCTTAATAGACTTATTATAGTTAGTTAACTTCTTAAGTTTAGCTATAGTTACGCTTTATTAGGTAATTTAGAGGAGGAAAGAGTTTAAAAATAAGAGAGATAAAGGTAATAGATACTGAATTTAATTATAATATCTAGGGGCTTCTTTATATAAGAGCTAGGCTTATAACTATAATAAACTATAGCGTCTAGTTATATTAATATAAAAGTAGTTATCCTATTAAGAATCTATATATAAGCTAGAGAGTAGGTAGAAATACACATCCTAAGTGGTCCGTACGGGTAATAAGCCACATCTAAGCTAAGCACTACTGAAACTAGCCACACAAAGCTATTCCAGCTTCACGACATATTATTATCTAGACTATTACGTTAAATAGGTTACTATATAATAGTCTGATAATAGCCTATGCTGTATGGTTGTATTGTACTGTGTTAAAGGTTCCTAGGTTCTCCTTAATCTTTTCGTTTTGTAGTCTCTCTGTAGTATAGTTTTTAATATACCTAAGAAACTCTCTAAGCATGTCTTTTAACTTCATCATCAGGCAACAAAGCGCTGCCTCCTTAAGAGCCTCAAAAGGGTTGGTCATGCGTTGGCCTTATGACTAGATCAACTCCAATTTTACGCTTTTGCTCAAGCCTTTCAGTACATTACTAGTGTAAACCAAATATCCTAGTTTCTCTAAACGTCAAAAGCTATCTGTATAGAGCGTTTAGCATTGGTTGGGAATGATTACGTTTTTTACTATTAGTACTTTATAACTGGTTGCCGCTAGTAAATATTTACTTGAAGGTTTGCGTCCTTGTCACCATCGTTTGTAAGGCACGCCCAGAATCGTCCGTCTTCGGATGACATATCAAATTTCCCGTTCCCGCTCCATCCAGAGTCCCTAAACATATAGGAGCCCGGTAAAAAGCTCCGACGAAAGGTAACGGAAGCCTCAAGAGAGTCCAACTATATTAAGTAAGTAAATATACATAGCCTCAGCAGCGTATAGAGTAACTTACAGTAAATTGATAAACAAAATTGGTACGGCCATCTAAATCAAAGCCTCCAGGGAAACATTCTGTTGTTTTTCCCGGAGTATAGCCTTTGATCATATACAATGCAGTTCCACTTGGTGGAGCCTTAGGCTTAGGCACCGGCTTAGGCACAGGCGCTGGTGTGGCGGCTTTAATAGCCGTACTCGTAGTAGGAGTTGCAGATGGCAAGGCTGTAGTAGTAGTCGGACTAGTGTTGTTGAGTCGGCATGAGCTTCCATCCTCAGCCCTCTTGCCATTAGAGTGGTCACTGCAAGTGAACATGCCGAATCCGTTGTAGGCTACTGGGAAGCCGCCATCGCGCTCCGAAGCTGGAAGCCTGACGTACGCCAGCTCTTTCAAGAGAGCCTTGATATTTGCCGCAACTTTTCCTTTCACTTGGAGGCGTTCGCGGTATTGGTCACTGCTCATCCAGGTGGCAATCATTGCGGCCACTCTAGGTGCGGTTAAGGAAGTGCCAGAAGCGTGCATCGTCTCCGACGTACTGTCTTTTCTTGCACATTGGACTTCGCCAATCGTCAGTACCGTGACCTCGTCAATGTCACCTTGTGAGTAGTCTGTGCGGCGGCCATTGGGTTCCATGGCACCGACGGTAATGATGTCTAGCTCCTTCGCGAACGCGCCGGGGAATGAGTCAATGTGCTCATTCTCTTTGCGGAGGCTTCCCGAAGCCACTACTACGGGAACGTCGAGAGATAGAAGGGAGTCAATCTTGGTTTTCCAACTCTCTGCTGCCTCATCCTGTCCTTTACTTCGGCCTTTGGTGCCAAATCCTCTGTGCTTTTTGACGTTTTGGAGACGAGCGAGGGAAGAAATGGTGACAACGGCTTTTCCTTCCAATTTTCTCTTTTGAATGTCGTCTGTGACCCAGTAAAGAGCTTTCGTTAAGTCGGAAGCAAGCATGGGGTGTGGAATTTTGACAATGACAATGTCAGCGTCCTTGGCGGCGCCAAAACGGGGCCCATTGACGAGAGATTGAATACAAGTTCCATGCCCCTCATCAGGAGCACTGTCCGACTCTGAGGTGTCACCTTCCCTCACAAATATCCAACGCTTGAGGCCGGGCGACCCAGTGTATTCCTCATGAGTTGGGTTTGCTCCGGTATCAATTATGTAGATCGTGATGCCTTTTCCGGAGCTGGCAGGGTAAGCGTAACCAGGCATATCATCAGGGTGATATGATGAAAGCTCAGGAGGCTGCGACAAGGTTTTTAACGAGGTATCAGCTCCTGAATCAAATAAAACGCCCTGAGATACTGATTCAGGGTCAGCATGGATTGGCGGCTTTGTTCCTTCGTCGGGGTTAGAAGATTCGAAGTTTTCGTCTTCCATGTTAGACTCTGGAAAGATAAAGTCTATATCCCCGTCATTCAGGGCCTCTAGGTCTTTGACTAATTTCTCTGTAGTTTTGAGACTGAAGACCATTTCCTGGGGATCCTCCTCGTTATCTTCTCTGACGTCCACTTCTATCGGCCCTAGAACATACGACCGTATTCGATCTTGGAGGGCGGTTCCAGCTTGCCGGGTCAACTTCTTAGTAACGATAATATAAGGGATTGGACGCTGCGTAGGAGTAGGAGTGGCTGTCGTGGTCGAGGTTGTCGCTGTGGTTGTCGCTGTGGTTGTCGCTGTGGTTGTCGCTGTGGTTGTCGCTGTGGTTGTCGCTGTGGTTGTCGCTGTGGTTGTCGCTGTGGTTGTCGCTGTGGTTGTCGCTGTGGTTGTCGCTGTGGTTGTCGCTGTGGTTGTCGCTGTGGTTGTCGCTTCCTGGGTCCTTGTGGGCTCTGAGTCGTCATCTGGATCATCAGGTTCTGGATCTTCGGGTTCTGGATCATCATGCTTCGGATCAGGCTTCAGATCATCGAGTTCGGTGACTTTGGACATGTCGATCCTGCCGAGAGCATCGGCAATCGGCGCCGCAACGACGGCGCCGGCCGCGTACGGCACAGCCGCAGCGCCAGCGGCGGGAAGGAGAAAAGCGCCGCCTGCTCCCACAAGCATCACCATGGCGGCCCCGGCGATAGGGACCGCCGTTTGTCCACCCCCAACACTAGTAGTTATGGTTCTTACAGCAGCGGGGGTTGTTTGAACAGGGGCGGCAGCGGCAGTTGTTGTATTTCGGAAAGGATAGTAAAATGACGCGGCATCAACGACAGCCGCGAGGCTGAGCCAGGTGCTAAAGAGCTTCATGTTTGGCATGGCGGGGCATTAGCCGCAGGCGGGCTGTAGACAGCAAGAAGAACGAACCAAGCGATAGGTAACGATGGGGGTGTATGGTGAAAAAGAGCGACTGAAATGGTGGGAAAAGAACGTGTTGGTTGAGATAGGAAGTTCAATGAGTTGGCGCACAAAACATGTTGCGACTCGAAAATACCAATTGCTGGAAAGAATGTAGCACAAGACAGTCAAATATACAGTAGTAATAAAGGGATTATGGCTGCGTGGAAGGTATACTTGAACGCCGCAAACTCACAACGGAAAGACCCACAGCTACATATAGACAGCCACACAGTAGGCCAGACCATAAAAGGTAATTAATATACCTCAATATCGTAGTGCAAGGAGGCAAGGGTGTGCGAAACTCTATTTGGAAAGGCCTATACATGTCAAATGTATGTCTTCTATTATGGCTAAGCCACATTCCAAATGAACGGAATTAAATCAATGCATGCAAAGCGCGGCTGATGTGACTCTCTTTCTAACGTTCGTAAAAACTTTCTCGGACACGCCTTGCATCGTAACAAGCCAATTCGACGGACAAAGGTGAGAAACAAAGTTACAGGACTATAGCCCTGACTTGCACGCTTTCGTTTATGAAAAAATGACTATTCATCATTGACGAGGATGGCGAAAAAAAAGTTAATTTATATTGAACGCATCTGGCTGATACCGCCCTCCTGGCAGCTGTTCCAGGTCTAAGAGGGTAAATAGGCTGTAGGAGCTACTAAATAATAGTACAGTAATGATACGAACAGACCTAGCAATAGAGTAAAGAAGAGCCAGTAACGCGCAGATGACAGACAAACAGATGCAATGAACAACTAGCACAAGCAAAAGGAAGTAAAGATAGGTATAGTATAGTAAGATAGTCCTCCCCAGGGGAGCACTTACCAAGGTTAGCTCAATACCTGTAGGGCATGTAGATATATACGTGCCTATAGGTTAAAGCTATATTCACATATAAGGCTTGTGACAATGGCAAATTAGTTGACTTAAATGTAGTAATAACTACTACCCTCAGAGTTGACTAGAATAAAATGATAAAGGTTACTGATTGTATGGTAATATGGAAACGAAAGGTTAGAGGTAAGACATTAAGAAACTGTAGAGGAACACTAATATACTATCTGAAGAAGTTAAGAGGGAGACAGGCTAGGTGGTTGTTTTCTATAGAATAGGTTGAAAAAAACCATTAAGTCGATGCTCTTGCCTACGATTGGAGTATGAATGGTTGCTCACCTTCTTCTGCATTGTAGTGCGTACCAGTTCTATAGGAGTTTCCTACCTGTAAGCTCTACCAAACATACTCTAATGAAAACATCTAACTATACTCTCTGTATCTTCAGCACCTCTGCTTGTATTATAGACAGTTAGAGACAGTCGCCACTTAGAGTACCATTTGTTAATTAGGTAGCATCGTTTTGACTATTAAATAGTATTTACACCTATTGCATCATTTGCCTTTAGGATGGCTGTTTGTTACGGAAGTTTCCCCAGCCGTATTCAACAGGATGGGTAAAGTCTAGCTTATCTTTGTTTCTTACACAATGAGCCTTAGTATCCAATATATTGTCCTGAACCATTCGAGTAGGTATTAACATTTGGATATGCCCGCTGGGATAATTTTTGATTCGGGACAGTCGTAAGGAGAAATCTGGGTATTCCCCCTTCGTTAAATACCTTTCTACATACGCCGCAATATCTCTCTCGGGCTTATCCCATAAAAGCTTTGGCCTAGGGTTCCGCTCAGGGTACCACTCAGGGATCCAAACTTTTGGTGCCTGACGGAGTGGGCGCGCGTTAGCGGAAACCCAACACCACCTGTTGTATTACATACTTGATCAGTTTTCAATTCACACGCATATTGAAGATTGTATAAATTACTTACCAATCGTATGGCCTGCCGTCATACCCATCTACCGTCATAGAGAGGTACACACCACTACCAGTTTGGGCTGCACCATTCTTAACTGCCTCAGAGTCGTACTCTTCGTACCGGAAGATGTTTCCTCGACGATTGATTTCCAATGCTTCATTCTATTTGCCAATTAGGTAACTACACACATTGGACTTTAGGCGCATGCTGGACTTACTTTGTGTACTCGTCGATAGCCAATCAGAATTTGAAGAGCTAGTGTGGCGTTGGACAGGCTTATAAGAAACACGAGGTGTTTTAGAGTAATCATAACCATTTTAAGTCAGCCCCCCCCCCATTTGCCGCACCCCTGCATTTGCCGCAGCATCATCACCTCTACACATTATAATCCTTAATAATAATATTATTAATTAAGCCATAATAAAAATAAAATAATTATTTTTAAAAATACTATAGAATCCTCTTCTACACAGCCTAGCCTTATATTTATTAATATTTCTATTAATATTAATTTTCTTCTTAAAGACCTATTTAGCTATTAAAGGTACCCTAGAAGACTTATAGGCCTCTTTTAGGTTAACAGCTTATAAAGTACCTTACTAGATAATTATAGCTATTTCTTTATATATAGCTTCTAGCTATTTTTCTTTCTCTTATCCTTCTAGAGCTTATTTTATAGTAGTAGGCTCTATAGGTATTATACTATAATTTATAATATTATAGTATATATCCTCTACTTTAGAGGAATAGGCCTTATATTTTCCTTTATCCTCTTTAGATATAGAGGGTATATTAACCTTTATATTAGTTATAGGCTTAAGAGGAGGTTTTATAGAAGTACTAAAAGGAATAGTTATTTCTCCCTCTCTTATAGTACTTTCTATAAACTTAATATATAAAGTCCTTACTATAGAGGACTTATAAGGCCTAGAAGGAATATATATAGTATATATATTATTTCCTTCTTAAGATAAGTAAATACCTTCTTCTATATAGGTATTTAACTTATTAGATTATATACGCTTTTCTCTAAGTGTATATATATATACCTTAGAGCCTATTTTACGTATATTAGATAAATCTAGTTTATTATCCTTATTAGGATAGAAATAATCTAGAAAAGCCTCTATAGGGGTCTTTTCTAAGCGTTTTATAGCAGTATAATTTAATAACTTAGTAGTTTCTTTAAGGATAATATCCTATAGGAACTTAGGTAAGTTATTTACTACTATAATAGTCCTAGATTTATTTAGGATAGCCCTATTTATTCTTTCTACTATACCGTTTTATTTTAGTATATAAGGCGTAGAGGGTTCTAATATAATCCCTCTTTCTTTAATATAAGGGGTTAATTCCCCTATATTAAATTTAGTGCTGTTATCTAGGCGTATTTTCTTAGGATAATTAAATCCCTAATTTTTATAATATTCTAGCTTATTCTTAAGGATATTAATTATATCCTCTTTATTCTTAGAGAATTCTATATCTCTAAGGCTAGAATAGTTGTCTATAAAGGGTATAGCGTACTTATTTCTATTAATAGACGTAGGCGTTATTTTTAAGGTATCTATATAGATCCTTTCTAATAGAAAAGTAGCTCTATTATAGTTAATATTAGGCTGTTACCTAGTTAACTTAGAGCTTATATAGTTAGGATAGTATAGGTCCTTTTCCTTTAATTTATCTAAAGGAATACCCTTAGTTATTTTAGCTATTTTAACTAAATAAGGGTAAGAGGGATAGCCTAATTCTTTATACTATTCTTACGTTATAGAAGAGAAGACTTTATTTTCTTCTATAATAGAAGATTTATTATCTTCTATAATAGAAGATTTATTATCTTCTATAATAGAAGATTTATTATCTTCTATAGTATTAATAGTCTCTTCTTCTAGAGATATATTATCTTCTAGAATAGTAGAGTTACTATTAATAGGTCTTTTATTAGTAATATTAAGGTAAAACCCCCTTTTTACTATATATATATTAGTAAAGGGTTCCTTATTACTATTATAGAGGTTCTAGTTTATTAGAAAACCGCCCCCTTTATAGTATAAAAGACCTAAAAATATAGATATAGGGAATTTAGGTATATATAAGGTATTATTTAACCTTATATAGTTAATTTCCCCTCTAAACTATATAGGTAATAGAATAGTACCTATTCCTTTTAGTTTAATAGGGCCTACTCCTATATTAACTATAGGTATGTTATTTTCTATAGTTAATTTAGTAAAATAGTCCTTATTATTAGTAATATAGACTGTTAAACTTGTATTATAAAGCTATTAATCCCTATAAGATAGGGGGAAAAAATAGGCCTTATAGGTATATTCTTTTCCTTTTTAGATAACCTCTTTAGAGGTATACTTAGTCTGGTTAGTTATAAAGGTTACCTTAACCTTTCTAGTATGGTTTTAAGGCTGTAGGTTTAAATTAGGCTTATAGACCTTTCCTTTAGGTCTTTTATAGGGCTTATCCTTATTAAAAGGATTCTTATATTCCCTAGGGTTAGGGTTATTATCCCTAGGGTTATTATCCTTCTTAGAAGGATAATTATAGTTATTAGACATAGGGGTATTTAGATCCCACCTATTTTCATCTAATATATTGTTTATAAGGGCTTATAGAGAAGGAGGCTCTTTAGTCCTTAGAGTACTTCTTTACCTTTCTACCTATACTAGAAAATAACTACTTAAAGTAGCTATAAAGACTGTTTTTTAGTCTATATCTTTTATTTTAGCCCCTACGTTATTTAATTTAGAGATATAACCTTTAAAGGAGCTTATAAACTTGTTTAAAGAGTTATAAGCCTCTAGTTTAATAGCGTAAAATTCTAAGTATAACTATTACCTTAGAATAAGGCCTATACCCTTATAAGAAGACTTTAATATAGATAAAGCCTCTTTGGGGTCCTTTAAATTAAAAATAAGAGATAAAGGTTCCTTCTATAGATTCTACCTTATTATTAATAGGGCTTATGTTTTTTATTATTCTTAAATCCCCTTATATTCTTCTTCTTTTTTAAAATAACTACTAATATTAAGTAGTTTAAAGAAGAGATAAATAGTTATTATCTAGGAATTCTAGTTTTTTATACCCTAGAGACGTTATTCTATAGGTATTATACAGCCTATAGTAGCCTTAATAATATCTACTATTTTACTAGTATTTTACTAGTATTTTCTATAGATATATATAGATCTATAGAATATAATAGAATAGTATAGAGGTCTTACTCCTTCTACCTCTTTATATATATATATATAACCTAGTATATATATATAAAGCATATATATAGAGGTCTTATTATAGCTAAAAAGGACTTATGTTACCTTTAGTTTTATAGATACTTATATTCCTTTAGTTATAAGAGATAATAAGGGCTTACTCTTTCTGCCTTATTATTCTTATAATAAAGTATATAAATAGAGCTATAGAATATATAGATATAAAGATAAATAGGCTACTAAAGAGATATAATATCTCTTATAGTATAGGTAGATACCCTAGGTTAAAGACCTAGGCTTATAACCTCTTAGAATAATAGGTAAAGATATATAGGATAGTATATATCCTATATAAGAGTATATCCTATAGAAGTAAGAATATAGGATAATAGGGGTAGAGATATATAGAATATAAGGGGTAAAGAGAGATAGAAGATATAAAGATATTATAGTAGTTAGATTGTTACTATAGATATTACTTACTTAGAGAGAAAGACAGTAGTTTAGGATATAGGAGATTCCTATCCTTATATAACCGTATCTAGCTTACTAGAATATTCCATACTTACGTAAGCTGCTTAGAAATTAACCTAGATAACGTGTAAAAACTTAACCCTAACTAAATAACCCTAACTTAAACAGATAACCTAGATAGTTAGAGAGAGGAGTAGTAAAGCTAATCTTACTCCTTATAGAATCTTCTAGCATCAGGCTGTAATTACGTAATCACCTGCTTACGTAATTAATATATATATTAATCTACTAGTTAGGTAGATTATATATATATATATATCTTATATATAAATCTCTATAATAGAGGAAATATAAGATAAAGAAGTATAAGAGTATTAGAGAATACTCTTACTTCTAATACTTTATAATAATTAACTAATCTTATTAAGCTTTACTCTAATAATCCTATATTAAAGTATATAAGTAGTTAATATAAGATAATTAATTTAAAGCTTCTTACTTTTTATAAGCTTTATAACTATATTAGAATCCTTACTAGTAGGTATAGGGCTATAGTAATAATAATATTAAGTAGTAACGCCTAAGAGTATTACTCTATTAATCTCTATAGATTTACTAGTAATTTTAATATACTAATAGTAAATATTAAATTAGAATTTAAAGGTAATAAGGTCTATAGTACTAGGATTATAAAGCTATACTCTATTACCTTTAAATCTATTATATATAATTACCTAAGGAAAAGTAAGTATAAAATCCTTAATCTGCTTATTAAGAAGGTTACCTAGCTAGTACGTACTATAACCTATAATAGTATACTAAAAGATAAGGAATACTATAATACCCTTATTAACTATTACTAAGGAGTACCTAAGTACGCTATAGTATTACTTAGCCTACTTATAATATATAATATACTCTATATATAACTATATAATAGTATAGCTAATACTATACTTTTCTATAAACTATAGGCCTAGTACTATACTAAAGAATACCTTAGTAATATTAAGTAATACTAGGTTAACTATAAGTATAATAGTAACTATAGCTATTACTTATAGCTAAAAACAGACCTACTATATAAAGGCCTAAGAAGTAAGGGTAACTTTATAGTAAAGAGGTACTTTATCTATAAGAAACCTAGATACTAGTTAACTAAGTATACTAAAGAGGAATACTAATCCTCTTTCTAGTAGTATAAAAGTATATACTTAATAGATATTTTACTATTAATATTTAACTACTTTCTACTTAACTATAAGAGGATAAAGAGTACTATTAACTTTAAAAGAGCTAAGGATAAATATAAGCTAGATAATAGTAATAGCCCCTTTAATAGTAATACCTTCTTTATATCTATAGCCTTTTATAGTAAAGATAGTATTAATAGCTAGAAGGTATTTACCTAACTATATAACTAGGCTATACTCTATATAATTATAAAGGATAATCTATATAAAGAGGAGACTACTAAGGAGAAACCTACTACTAATAACGTATTTACCTTTAATAACTACTACTCTACTATAACTTTCTAGGGTATTATACTAGACATAAGGGTAGTAAGAGTATCTATAGTTAGTTAGTAGTAATATACTATATTAAAAAGGCACCTTAACTATAGGCTTCTATTAGATATATTATATACTAGTAAAGTAATAATTTACTTTAGTAGTAGTAGTAATTACTTTAAGTTAATAGGTACTATAGAAGTCCTTATGCCTATAGGGAATCTTACCTTCTATATAATAAACTCTAACACCTTATTCCTCCTTTACTTAAAAGATATAGATTACTATAGAGTAAAATTTAATAACCTTACTAATATACTAGTAAAGGGTAATATAATTATACCTATTATATAGAAATAAGGCTATATATAGATACTACTAAAGTAACCTAAGCGTACTATTACCTAATACTACCTAACTAATAGTAAATTATAGTAAATATACTACTAATTTAGCTACCCTTTAGTTTAGTACCTTTATAAGATACTCTAACGTACTAGCTATAAGATAGTAATCTCTAATATTAAGGAGATTAATAAGTTCTACTATAACTATTAGTTAAATTTAAAGGCACTAAGAAGGTTTAAATTTACCCTTTATAATAACTATAAGTTTAACTATAAGATTATTATTAACATAATATAACGTAGTCTATAAGTAAGTAAATTACTTTATAGCTATTTTATATAACCTACCTTTCCCTTTACTTTTCTCTACCTATAACTATAGTATAGTATTTAAATAAAAGCAATTTAGTCCTAGCGCTTAATACACTTAAATCAGACCTAAAACTAAGCGTATAAAAGGCTATAAAATACTATAATATATTATTCTTAACCCTCTAATAATAAAAATAAGGCTAAGCTGTATAACGTAATATTAAACTAAATAACTATAATTTAACCTTATATAAAGAGGAGACTATTATCTAATATATTATTAACCTAGATTTATAAGTATTTTTACTATAACTTAGTGCTATTTAAGAAATAGCTAATTAACTACTTTATAACTATAGCGTATAACGTATTAAAACAAACTAGGCCTTAAACTTTATATAATAACAACCTAAGCTCTAGACGTATTTTAATTAAAGAATTAACTATTAGAGAGTCCTTTATAAAGATCTACATATATATTATATATAGTTTTCCTTTATATAAAATATAATTATAAAGTATAAGATAAATAATACTAATATTTATAACTTTAATAAGACTAGGTTTATAATAGGTAGGATATCCTCTAAAATAGTTATTATAGCCTCTAAATAATATAGTAAGCTAAGAGGAGTATAATAAGGAAACTAAGAATAGGTTATAGTAATTTAGGGTATTAGGTTATATAGCTATTCTATCCTACTATATATTATCTTTATAAGTAAGATCTATTTTAACTCCTAGATATATAATAGCCCCCTCCTACCTAACTAGGTAATTATACTTACTAAAAATAGTTAGATAATAAATAAGAAAGGCTTAGAATAGGTAAAGTACTTTAATTTCTATATAAAGAGTTATATAAAGGGTGTTTACTACCTCCTTATCCTTAATAGCTATAAAAGCTACTATTCTGTTAATTTTAAGCTATATTATAAGGAGTAGAATATTATTATGCTCTATATACTACCTTATTTATTATATAAGCTCTAGCCTCTTAATATTAGGTGTTTTAGTCTATTAAAATAGGTATATAGCTAAGAAACTAAGGTCCTTATATAAGTATATATTATATATATTATAAAAGAAGACTTCCTCCTAGCCTTCTATAAGGCGTATAATAAGGTAATAACTATAGTAAATATTTAAGTAGGCTTTAAAGTAACTAGCTTTATTTTATATAACTTAGAGTATATAATTTTATAGCTAGATATAAAGCTTTATATACTAATACTACTAGGTTCTTCTACTAGCCTACTACTAGCTTAGGTCCTAAAGATACTAAATAACCTAATTAAATTTACTTTATAATCTAATTTTATTATAAATTATATTATATAATATTAGAATAGCTCCCTAACGTTAATTATTAGGTATATATAGTAGCTAAAGAAAGGAATTATAGTAGTTATATATAACTAGGTTTTACTATAGGTATAGATAATAGAGTATTAAGAGGTAAATAAGTAACTAAGTTGCTATTACTATACTAAAAAAACATAGATTTAGAAAGGTAGAATACTTATAATTAATTAGGTATAGGATATAAAGTCTTAAATAGATATAATAGAGTAGTTATAAGTAGAAATAGGTTAGAGTAGTAGTTATATAAGGAGGATAGAAATATACGTACGATAATATAGTATCTATAGAGAGCCTAGTTATAATACTTACATGTGTTAGAAAGTTATATCTACCTCTAAAGAAGAGGATTCTAAATAGTTTAAATTAATTTAAGGCGTTATAGTTAATTTCTCTTATACTTTATCGTATAGGTACTAGAAAGTAATTTACTTACTTATGTAATTTACTTACTTATAGACTATATTATCTTAATAGTAATAAGCTAGTTTTATATATTATAGATATAGTAACTACTTTTAACGCTATAAGATTCCTCTAAGCTATTACTATAGAATATATATAAGAAGTACTATAAATATACTAGATTAATATATATCTTAGCCTATTAGATTAGATTATTACTAATATAGGCCTTAATTTCTATATAGTTAAGTTTAAGTATACTACCTATATATTATCTATTAACGTTAAGGAGATACCTATTAAGGCCTATAATAGCGTTAGGAAGGTTAAGTATTATTATATAGTACTCTACTATATATATAAGATATTCTATATAGAGATAAATATAAAACTTAAAATTATACTCTAAATAGTAGTAAAAGTAGTAAATAACACTACTAGCCTAAATAGCCTTATACTAACCCTATTAGTCTTTAGAGTATACTTATAAATTAATAATAATTTACTATTAGTACTGTTAACTATTAAATAGGTAGAAATAATATAAAAGGCTATAAAGGAAATATAGTAAATTTACGCTAAGAGATAGGTAAATAACGTACTAATAATACGTAATAGCCTAAATACTATAGCTACTACTATACTACCTTTTTAATCTTTAGTCTGTATATAGTAGGAAAAAACAGCTAGTAAGGCCTATTCTAGTTACTCTCTAATAATAGTACTACTTATATAGTTAAATTACTATAAGGCCTATAGAATTTCTATATTACTATAGTAAAGCCCTACTACTAACATAAGGAGGATCCTAATAATACTATATAAGCATAAGATACTAGTATTACTACCCTACCCTCTAAGCTTCTTAATAGGTAAGGGGGTAAAATACGTAAAGGTATTATAGTTACTATAGAATAGCTATAGTAATAGTACTATAGCTACCTATATTACACAAACAGGCTATCCTACTTAAGTAGGTACTACTAACTAATACTACCTTCTATACTATTATTATATAAGATTCTAAAACAACCCTATATTTAAGAATAAGGTTAAGCTATACTTACTTAGAAAGAAATAAGCTACTTTTAACTATATAAATTACCCCCTTAAAGATCCTACTTTATAATAACCTATAAAAGAACCTAGTAGAGATATTTACTACTAAGACTAATCTATTAATAGCTAACTACTTTATAGTAAAAGAGGATACTAACTATATACTTACTATTAGACTTTATAAGAAGGGTGTAATAACTATACCTAATAAACCATTTAAGTAGTCTAACTACTAAGAGATTAAGGGATTAATAGCCTAGGGTGTGTTTTATATTATCTAATATAATAAAAAACACTATAGAGGTATCTATATATTTAAGTTGTAATTAGTATATAAAATTAAGGGTAAAAATAAGATCCTATATAAGAAGTTAAGACTTATTATCTAAGGGTATACTAATAATAGGAAGGCTATAATACTTACCTAGTTACTAACTATCTAATAAATAGCCTAATACTTAATCCTTACTATTACCCTATTATTATTACTTAAAAACCACCTTTTATAGCTATGTAATATAACGTAGGTATATACGTAATTAGTAACCCTACTTAACTATATAATTCTTATAAGACTACCTATTAAGATCTAATAGCTTTATAATACTAACATAATAATAGAGGTTAAGAGACTATTATATAGTATACCTAAGGCTAGAACCTACTAATAGGTAATATATAATAACTATTATAGAAAGGCCCTCTAGATAGATACTTTAACTTTTAACCCTTACCTACTTATTTTAGTATAAAATAATAAAGATTTTACGTTAATTAGTATATAGACTAATAATACTATTAGCCTTATAGATAAATTATTTTCTAACTATAAAGATACTAAGTTAATAAAAATAACCTTTATAGTAAAGCTAAAGTAAATCCTTAAACCTAGTAAACCTATTACCTTTAATAGTAGTATACTTTCTCTTAATAATAATAGTAATATTTACCTCTACTAAAAGGGATAAGGTAAGTAACTATAGCTTATTAACCCTAATTTACTAGAATTATACTAATAGTACGTTAAGTAGTATACCTATAGTATATATATTACCTTAATCTACTAGCCTAAGGCGTACTTTAACTACTTTATTACTACCTAGTACTAATTACTAAATATAAGTAATATTAAAGAGCTTAACTAATAAATTAAGTAGTAAATAAAGAACCCTAACCAAGGCCTTTATTTTTAACTACTTAACCTTATAACTATAAAGCTTTTTATCTTTATTAATAGATTATTTACTAATAATAGTAACCTTACCTTATAGCTTAGATTTATTATTATTCTTATAAATAAGTAATATAGTAAAGATAATACTACTATAAAAACCCCTAATAATACTAGTAAATTTACTATTAAGGGGAATACTATCTACTTTAGCTTAATAAAGTATAAGAGGGTTATATAGAGCATATTAGCTTTAGAGATCTATATAATAGTTACTAGTACTAATATTACCCATATAATAACTACTATACTAGTAATAGTTACTAACTATCTTAAATACCTATAAGTCCTAATAGTTATATATACTAACTCTTACTCCCTCTATAAGTACCTTATAAAGCTTAGTACTATAAAAGAGAAACGCCTTATAATTAATATAATAGTATTATAGTAGTTATATAAGTACTAAGAGATATATAAGATTTAATAGATCTATAGTAATAATAACCTAGTAGATAGATTTATAAAGTTATTACCTAATAAGGCGTTAGAGGAGCTTATTAGTAATAGTATAGTAAGGATATAGATAAATAGATAGGTTTTATATACGTAATAGGTTTATTATATAAAAAGTATATAATACTTTTAGATCTTTATTTTTATTATATTTTTAGGCTCTTTATAGTTAACTAGTAAAGTACTATAAATCTATAGTAAATTTCTCCTTAAGAGAAAGTTACTAGTATTATAATATTAACTATTATAGATCCTATTAGACTTATTAGGTGTAACCCTAATAACTAGCTGTAGATTAACTATTAATCTATTAGTAGATCTACTATAGATTTAGGGGTTATTTACCTAGCTATTTATAATAGAACCTATAATAATTCTCTTCTAGTTACGTATAATTAAACTATAGTATTTACCTCTATTATTTGTTACTTACCTATTAATACGTATAGTTAACTATATTACCCACCTAGTAATATACTAATATATATATTAGTAGTAGGTAAGATACTCCTATTATTAGTAATCTTTAATAGTAAGATAGTCTAGAGGTAGTAGTTCCTATCTAGCCTTAAAGAGTATAATAGCTAGTATTTCTAGGTATTAGATAATAGGTAGACATCTAATATTACTATAATTAACTAGCTTAAAGAGGTCTTTAATCCCTAAATAAAGCTATTTATAAGGGATAAAAAAGTCTAGTAATTATTAGTCTTAGATAGGTATAAGAGTTATGTTATTATTAATTTTATATAGGAATATTATAGTAAGAAGATATATATTATTTTTTTTACCCTCTTATTCTAGCTATATTACTTAACCCCTTAATATATTTATATTTAGGCCCCTAAAGTTAACTTACTATAAGAAAATAAATAATTATACTAACCTAATTAGAGGTATACTCTTAGGGAAGAGGAACTTCCTTTCTTATTATTTATAAGTAAGGTTAGAGGCTATTATACTAGAGAATATTAAGGTAGGCTAGTAAGTATTTAGGCTATCCCTATTATATAAAGGATAAATCCTTTATAGTAGCTAAGTACTAAATAATAATCTAAAAATATACTAGATTAAGAGAAAAAGGTATTTAGTATACCCCTAGAGGATATACTATACCTATTAATACTAATAAAGTTATAAAATATAGATTATTATAACTTACTATTAGCTATTTAGACTTATAGTCTATAATTACTTAAATAGTATAGCTATATTCTTTTTAGAAAGATAGGAAAAGTACTAAATATTAAGAATATAACTATTACTCTTTAGGAGAAGAAGATATAAGAGCTAAATACTAAACTAAAGGTATATATACCTTTAAAGAGGAAGAGAGTTACTATAAATCTAAATACCCTCTTTATTAATATTATAGCTATATAAAAGTTATAAGAAATAGTAGTATAGATAACTTTTAAGGTAGTAAAGACTATATAGGAATAGGATATTAAGTTCTGATCTTTTTAATATAAATTTTAGGTAGTAAAGTAGTATTAATTAACATTTTATCCTATTTGTATTAAATTAGTAATTTCCGTAATGCTGCAGTAAATACGGGGGTGCGGTAAATAGGGGGGGGGCTGACTTAGTGCATAGAAGATTATAGAAAGCTTAAGAAATCCAGGTAAACTTTTTAATAAAAACAAACGATAGTAGCGGACTTATAGAAAACTGTGGTGACACAGTCTAAAAGTAAGAGGTTGGAAGCTGATAGTAATTATATTTCAGGCTAGAGTAGGTTCTTTAAAAGAATGCATGAACTGTATGTTATTAGGATAATTAGATGAGAATTTCCTCATTTACTCATAATTCCTTATACCCGTGCCCCGCACCACCTGACGCTTATTACGTTTCGGCCACCTCCACCCGCGTCAGCAGGTGCTCACTAGCCATACGCAACAACTACCCATACGTAACAGTAAATATCACCACTTTCTTCATCCTTTAACTACTACCCATAACCATAGTTAAATTTAATAAAAATATAGAGGTATATATATAACAGGCAATTAAAGCTATTACTATTAACCAGACGTTAAAAGCTATAACGGCTATAAAGATATATAAGGTTTCCTATTATACACTATATTACTAACTCTAAAGTTAAGGTCCTCTAACTAGTCGCCTAATAACTAATACTAAGCTATTAGATAAGTAAGAATATATAATTTACTTATATATTAACCGCCTTAACTATATAAGTTTATAAGTATAAAAGGAGCTTATTTATAATACTACTAACTAATTACTTAAAGAGGCCTATAATCCTAGCTCTACTATTCTAGTACTAACAGTAGGTATTAATTAGGTTACTTACTTTATTAAACATTAAGGTTATATCTATATTAAGGATAAAGTACTTAAGTTATTAAGAAAGGTAGCTAAGAATACTAAATCCTTTTAGGCGTACTTTAACTAACTATAAGAAGCTCTCTAGAAGTATAGCTTCTAGGAGGATAACATATAGAATATAGATAAGATAGGATTTTATATAGGAGTTAGAAAGGACTAAATAGTTATTATAAGAAAGAAGAGGGAATCTTACTTTAGTATCCTAACTAATAGAGAGTCTACTACTATAATTAAGGTAATATCTACTACTAGTAAAGTTATACTATTATTCCTTATTCTTAGTAGTATATACTATATAAGCTAATAGTATAAGATTAAAAAGCTTAAAGAAGATATAATAATAAGGGTTTCTTTAAGTAGATATATAAATAATAAGCTCTCTCTATAATAGATAGAGTACTTTAAGATATAGTTAAGGAAGTATAGGTAAGGAGTATATTAATTACTCCTTATAGATAGATATAGCTCCTATTATATAATAGAGTTTCTTTAGGTCTATAAGGATAATAATATTATACCTTTTAGCTTCCTACTATATTTAATATATCTTTTATAACCTCTAGATATTATAGTCTTCTAACTACTAAAGTACTATTATACTAAAGTAGTAAAGACTACTATAAGAGATAGATATATAAGTATATTAAAGTTAGAGTTCCTTAGCTTTATCTAGGAGGTATAAAAGCAGGTATTTAAGGTTACTATAATTACTTTAGTATTCTACTATACTAGTATTTATCCCTTTAACCCTAACGTTATTCTCTAGAAGGTAGTTTAACAGTAGGGTAATAATAGGCCAGAAGTTTATACTCCTTAATAATAAGATAGTAATAGACATTAGTTATCTTTAAAAAGCATACTACATACCTATTAGAAGTTAAAGAAAGTTAGTAAGAGTCTTATTAAGAAGGCTAGCAATCTATATACCTAATAAGAATGCCTATCTAACTAACAAGATAAACTTATAGAGGAGATAGTAAGGTTTATCTATAGGGTACTTACTTAGTTAGTAGAGCTAGTCTAGACTTATAATAACCTTAGCTATACCTAGCTAGCAGACTAAGTACGTAGAGCTCGCCAGGTTAAAAAGAACTAGAAACTACAGACCAGAGGGGTATTATTAGTTAGTAATAGGTAACAAATAGTAGCCTAATAGCAACTTAACCCTATCTTACAGGCCAGAGCCGTAGTGAAGTTAGCTAATAAGAAGTATCGCCAGGCTATTAGAAAGGTATATGGCGAAGCAGCCAAAGAGGCAAGGAAGTGGTATATTAATAAGAAATTGCCCCCAGCCACTATATACAAGAGTAGCAAGCCGGTACGTTACCTACAGCAATTTTAATAGTGTAAATAGTATCAGTTGTTACGTATGGATAGTTGTTGCGTATGGCCCGTGAGTACCCGCTGACGCGGGTGGAGGTCTCTGAAATCCCGTTAGTCAGCAGGTGCGTGGCACGGGTAGATGTTGATTGCTCGCCTTATTATTAGTAATAGGCCCGGGATGTGTAGCAACCTGTCGGTATTGCCGAAGCATGAGTAATACGCCCTGTATGACCAGCAGCCAGTCGATAATACCAAAAGCTAACTCACAAATTTTTTAATCAAAAGAATACAGAAACTAAAGTATTTTAAAGGCATTTGAAATCTTAAATTGCTAAGGTTCTGGGTGGTAACTTTCCCCGCCTTGGCAAGGTAAGTTCTATGTACGCAGTTCTATGTACGCATCGCCTTTCCAACGTCGTCGGCGTGATGACCCTGTAGTGCCAGACATAGGCTACCGGCTCTACTAATCCTAACTTCAGAACATCCTTTCGATAGTCCTCGTTACCAGGCCGCCGGTGCCGCCCTTACCAACTCCAATGCGTAGCATTTCGTTATTGCCCTTAGGGCAGGGGGCTGCAAACTCATAGGACCAGATCGGCAAACAGCTGTCAGCAATGTCGCCTACAGCGACTCGCAAATTACTCACCGGTGCTAAGTGCGTGGCCAACGGCGGCTGGTGTCGCGGTTCGGATTTGGTCGCATGCGACCCTGGAGAGAATGACGTCGCAGCCAATTCGTTAGTCAACGATGAGGGCGGGGATCTTGCTGTGATGGACGACGGGAAGGGCAATCTTATAGAATGGCCATATTAATGTGGGTCGCTATTCGGCGATCGGCGATATCATGAACAGTAAACGCTGACCATGGGCAGTCCAAGGGGTGGCAGAAGGCCACAGGGTCATGTCGAGCAATAAATCATTGCTCCATCTACATGGTTCAGTGGCATGTGGCTGAGGCTCCCACAGACTTGGAAATACTTATGCCTTGCTTTCGCTAACCGCCTCCTTAGGGTTAGGTATCTCGTGCTCAAACTTCGTGATTTCGGGCTGAGGGTTACATGTAGCAGCTAAAGGCTTAAATACTTGAGTGCAAAGTGCAGGCGAATTGGCGTTCAGCTGCTAGTCCTGGCAACTGCACAAGTCGATGTAATCGACGCGCCTAAGATGATACTTCTCTTCAGACTAGGAGAGAAGAGAGGGCGATGCTATACTGATAATAGTAATAGACATGACTATGTGGTAATTGGTATTGGGAATGTATTTATGGATTGCTAATAAACTAGGCAAATGTTACGTAAGGCCAGAACTTATGGGAGGAGTACACTTTCCACTGGTGGTACTACCATTTCTTCCACTTCTATCACCACTCCCGCGACGGCAGACAAGAGCGTGACATGTCTATTCTGACATACATTAATGCAAAGAATAATTCGCTGCTTAGATACACTGCAGTTTCCGAAGGTATTGGGTTGACCAAATACCGGACAGCAAGACTGCGCGCATGAATTGTCGCACCCCATTTATCCTGTATAATCAACAAGACCGTTGTTCTGTTGAGATTGTCAGTATAGCGTCTTGAACGAGAGGGGTACGTCAGACAGGAAAACGCACCGCAATTCCATTGATACCATCACGGATGAGGTCAACTATATCGGACGATCCAATATATGTATCATACGTATTTCTGGCACCAGCTCCAAAAACACAAGTCTTGTACTGCACAACGCCGTGATATTCTGGCCAGTTGGTCCGGACGCACCAGTATTGGTTAAGGCCATAGGTTCGGTCGCCTGAAACCCGTGGAAGGGAAGCACAAAGTTAAAATCTGTTAGCAGTATAGTCTCTGCGTTGCACAATGGAGCCTATTTTTTGCTGATAATGATGTTAATTGACAATTTGGCTGTGGAATAGAAACCGTCTTTAACCCTGTTGCGTGCCGTATCAGGGTTACAGCCTTTATCGACCGTGTATTCAAGCTGCAAGACCTTGTTTAAATTGAAGCAGCGGATGCCGTTGCTTAAGCCCAGATGTTCGCCTAGAGAACCCGAGGCAGCGTCGAAGCCCAGTGTCCAGTCTGTGAAGACCCAGCTGCCATCCTAATGGGAACAATTCATTGATTTCTGGGACTTGGAACCCGCGAACTTTGCCATAGTACTTGGCCGTGTCGGCATACTGGCGCTGCTGCGGTTTGGAGCCAGACACGCAGTTCAGCACAAAGTGAAATCCTGGCGTGTCGAGCAACGTGAGGCTGCTGGATACTCCGAAACTCATCTGGGATCGTTGACTATCAAAATTAGCTCGGACCACTTTTACATATGTCTCTCCATTTGGAGACTTAATTTCTTATGCAGAGAAGTACTTACGTCCTGGCTGCGACTAAGGAAAGGTCAAACTGATAATCTAGATCTTTTTTCTTTTTTCTTTTTTCTTTTTTAGTCTAGTCAATTTGGTTATTCCTAAGTTGATGGTGTCTTTGTAGCTGCCGTCAACTAAGAAGCCTTTGTGCGACCTGTTGATCAGCAAGGGTACTGTAACAGAGTGTATGACAGTGTACACTATGCCCATAGATCAAGCAATACTCCTACCAACAGAGCCAAAAGATCTATCAATATGTGCACTCGTACACACACTGCTATTAACATTACCTATTAACCCCTTATATATATTACCCTCTAATAATATACCCTCTCTCATAGGCACTATCCCTAGGGCCTTTATGTAAGTACGTACTCTCTAAGTAATATAGACCCCTATAGGTAAACATAATAAGTCAGTAGTCGCTATGTCAGCTAGGTTTACTACTTATAGGGCTTAAACCTATAACCTCTCTACCCTTCTCTCTAGGTACCCTAGTTATGTTCCTATCGCCCTATTTTCACTAAGACTAACCGTACGAGTGCACATATTATGTAATAGGGTGTATAATAGTATATACTATGCCTATAGATTAAGTAATACTCCTACTAACTAAGCCAAAAGATCTATCAATATGTGCACTCGTACACACACTACTGTTAACATCACCTATCAACCCCTTATACACATTACCCTCTGACAGGTACAGAGACAGGCAGTTTCAAGACTGTGAAAGAGCCGCATATATAGGTGCCCTGCTATTGGTATCAGCCAATGGGACAATCTCGACAAATAACCACACGGTAGTGTCTAGTACTTTATTACCGGCCATATCTTCAGCCATCTCCAGTGCCGCTGTTGAAGCCTTCTTGTCAATGCCCGGACGTGTAGAGTCTACAATCGCCGCCGGAAGGTTTCCACCATTTCTAGTCTGGTGCAAATCATGGACCACCTGGTCTGCATGGGGCGGCGGGTTCAGAGCGCACAACCTTTTCGTCATTACAGCTTCCAGGTCGTCATGACGCTGCTTCAACGTCGTATTGTGCACATACACGCGAGCAATGTCGAAGCGGCCGTCTGCGTCATCCTCCACCTCGGTCCATAGCAGGCTGAAATCATGGGTCTCCAGGAAGAATGCATACACCCTAGCTGTTTTCTGTGCTGGACTAGTAGAGTTGCACCTTGGCTCCTAGATACGAGACCTTGCAATGTGGCGCTAATGGCCAAAGCCTTTGTTTAGAAGTTGGCATACAACAAGACTTAAGAATTGTCTAGCACCATAGAAATGGTTGACTCTGGCACCAAATCTGATCAGAAAGCGCTTCTACTTGAATCAGTCCTGCTTTTTGATATACTGGCTGGTGATGAGCTTGTCCTCGTGGGTCTGCATGGCTTGCTAGAAGTGATTAGTTAGGTCCGTGAATATAATTGTACCGCCAGCACCGGCCCTAGTAGTAGCACCAACTGTATTCGCTGGTCTTGGGGGCAGTGATGTGAGGACAGTGTTACGTATTCATCCGATAGAAATCCACAACTCAGCCATGGCAGAGCCCTTGGGCTCAAGGCTGCCGTAAAGATGCGCTTTGGGAGTCGAGGGCTCGCGAATCCAGGACTGACGCTCAAAGAAGCCCTCGGTGAAGCCGAAAAAGGCTTTGACGCGCTGGAGTTGCACAGTGATGCCATACACCTCGCCCTATTAGGTACTGTCACTCGTCGCCTAAAGCTCGATCTTGAATAGTACGAAGAAAATGCGCGCCCCAAGACGATTAGGTCTCAGGGCAGTTAGATGTTGCTCCTGTAGCTCTAAGACGTTGGAAGGCACCGCTGCCGCTTCGTTGAGCGTATTGAGTCCCCATTTTGAGTAATCAACGCTCCGGGTAGCTTTTCGTTCGCGTGCCTCACAGTTGTATTTGCGGGAGAGTATGTACTCAATAATTGCTTCTGCGAGAAATGCCTTTTTTGTTTGTGCGGCTGTTAAATAGGAAGGAAGGCCGGCCGGATTAAGATGTTGCTAATCTGGGTCTTGTTGTGGAGAATACTACTTCGCTGTTAATGTTAGAACCTCAATGGGAACTGTAGCTGCAGTAGAAAGCTTTCCTTTGACGCTAACGAGTACGACGTTAAATATTAGTAGATATTTCTCTTCGTGAGTAAAGTTGTGGCTAGCTATTGGGAGGCTGAAGGGTTTAGGAAGGCGCTTGGAGAGAATGAGTCCTCATGTGTAGGATACAGCTCAAACTTTAAGACCTTGTTCTCACCCGTTAATACAGAGATAATATTAATTCTGGTGCGGACGTGATACTTCTTGGTGATGGGTTGTAGATTATGACTGGCAACAAAGGGAATACTGTTCCTGCTAGTTGTGATGCTGTTGTAGAGTCTGAGTGTCGCTCGGACGCGCGCCAGCCAAGTCACAGACGATAGTCGCTCGCTTCATGTCAACCTGGCCCAGGGCGTTAAAGACCGCGACGGCCGTCGACAGCGACCAGCCATGCGGCAGAGCTATGGAGCCCTTGAGGCTAACTAGGGCCCGCGACAGGCGGTTAAAGCGTATGGCGGCAGCACAATCGTTGCTGGGTAGCATAATGCTCAGAGATACCACCAGGTCTATTTCCGCGATTGCGGTCTCACTGGGACTTATACCCCAGATGGTGTGGGCTAGCGGCGTTGTGCTGCGTGTATGACACCATAGCGTCTTGTGGATGATGACCTGGTTGATCTCTTCGAGGTCGCCATTATCAGTTTCACTATTCCCACCACTAGCGTCCTTACTACTATCCAGATTTTCGTTATTGCCTTCACCACTTCTATCGCTACTGTCCCTCGTTGTGTGTCTTTCTGCAGTCGTCACTATGATTGTTAAGTTTATCTGTTTATCAATACTGCGGATAAGCTGAGCCCTAGCGTCAATCATGAGAGTAAGACTGCTCCTGGTGTTCAAAGCAATACCCTTAGCGGATGCAGCTAGCTTGAGAACGGCAAAACTCGCCTTAAGCGCCAGCTTGGATTTGATGGATTCTACCTGAGATACTAGGTAGTCTACATGCTAGTCTAGAAGCTTCTTCTTATGCCGGCGGAGGATATATAGGCCTTAGGCTGTAAGCCTTCCCTTCATTGAGAAACAAAGCCTTTAGTTCCACCATGTTCATTTTTGTCGTTGGGGTCAGTTGGCTCAGACTGCACTTTGTATGTTGCCTTAGAACTCGGAGATAGGTTTTTAGACTAGCTTGTGTGGCTAATAGACTTCATATGAACAAAGTATTAATAAAGTAGGGGGGGAAATATTCTTATGGAAATATGTATACTATACTGTGATATCCTTGTGTATTGATTGTTTGTAGGCGTAACTATTGCTGCTGGAATCTCCGCCTATTCGCTACTAATGAGCGGCCTAATAGGAGGTGCCTGCACTACGGAAATTCCTTGTTTTGCTATGGATTATATCCATTTCAGCCAAACAGCCTAATATGCCCCTTCTAGGGTCTGCCATGTTTTCCACGCTTCCACAGTAATACTCCTTTACCAAGAGTACTAATTTCTACAATTACACTCAGTAAGAGTAGGAGAAACCTTGCATTTGAAAAAGGACACATTCTATTTGATAGGTTAGAATCAAGACTCAATTTAGTAACCCTTTTTTAACTTACGCCTTCTCCGCATGTAGCTTGACAAGCTTCTAAACAGGCCTTATCAGCTTGAGCGGCAGCAAGTGAGCTAGCCATTGCGATGATAAGAAAGGAGATAATAGTCTTCATAGTTGTAACTAGTTATGATGAAGGAAATGGGAGTCTTGTATATAGAAAAAGTGTAAGGAAGATAGAGACATAAGCAGATGAAAGAGAGATAGAAGGGTACTTATATAAACTAGACTTGTTGGAACAGCAGTGTTGTATTCAGGAGCCTTTCAGTGATTCTTTTAGGAAATATGCCAAAATGGAAAAACCACTTCTCACAGATAACAGTTTCAGGATTGAAGGAGGCTGCGACACTCTACTAGTAAGTAGAGTTGGCATTTTCACATCAAGATGAAGTATAAAACAATAATACTTATAATGTCTATAACGTCTATATGTACTGACTCGTTAACGTAGTATCATAGTGAACTGCGTATACTGATAACTCTACCACTCCACATACGCAAGAGCCCTACCACCGCAAACCACCACCACCACTAATACCACCACTATCACCTCTTTATTCCTCTGGCCTGCTGCGTACAGTATATACAGCTACTAAACATTTATATTAAAGTGTTTAGTGTATTTTGCCCTATCTTCAGGTAGTCTGATAGATAGGGTAACCATCTACTGTAACAAAAGGGCCTATTGTAGCCTCTCTTTAGTATATTACTTTATGATAAGTTAAAGAAGGTATTCTGAGGCGTAGCGCCATTTAGACATATATCGTAATTGTCATAATAATCTAACAAGGGGATGCTCTGGATTGATAGGCGTAATGCGGTATTTTTAGATGGCTTAGTCTTGGCTGGTGGGTGTTGTGACATTTTCAGCATTTACGGTGGTCCAATCGTCTGTTCTTTCCCACAATACCTGGCCCCGGCACGGAGGCGGGCACGTGGCCCGACTTTGCATCTTCCCAGCTAAACCTGCAGAGAGTCTGCCTACTATAAACATAGCCAACAATTCTCGCAGGCGTCTTCTCCACAGGCCTCTAATCCAGAGTCGGCGGTCAGCGTTCGCGACGGGGTTCAGATTGACTGGCATGGAATCAATTGACCGGAAGCAGGACGGTGTTTTCCAGGTGATTCCATCGCTGCAAGAACGGATAATACCTGGACAACCACGATAGAACCTTTGGGAGAAAATGCATACACCACACGAGCAGTTTGTGGGGAAGGCTGGCCTGACCTGGCCTGGCTTCATTCCTCTCTTGGCTCTACTCCGTGCGGCCCGTGCCTAACCTAATGTACCTGATCCGTACCTTTTCCCATTACGGTAGTGTGCGTGCATGCATGTATGCAGTGTATATGGACGAAGGCTTCCAAAGGAACAGTGGATGCCGACCACCACGTTCTTGGGACGGCATCCATCTTGTGCAAAAACCTCGGTGGCGTGGCAGACCCGGGGCTGAGGGTCTCCAGGACCGCCACATCAGTCAAGACTTCGTGCATGATGTTCAAAGTGCAAGATCTAAGCCTTCACATTTTCTATCTTTCTATCCTTTACCAACATTAGGTTCCTCTACAAGATCCAGTCCTGATATTTCCTAGTTCGTGTTTGCGCCGCAACTACGAGACTTGGAGCGGAGATACACAACAAGTGGCAGACCACTGTCACCATGAGCCAAGGCCTCGCCTCCCTCGCTGTTGTAAGATTAGTTCAACTCCGCTAGAAACCCCTTTTATACAAAGAAGAAAAGATAATAAAAATGAAATAAGAAAACGAAAAACTTACCATTGCGGGTTTCCCGAAGCAGTGCAGCACATATCGCGGATGTATCCGATGGCCCAACCAACTTCCCACCTAAAGTGTGTGTTAGCCAATGTTTCACCAAAAGGCCTTGACGTAATTACCGTTTGACATGTGTATTCTCGAAAGCATAAGTATTCTTGACACAAACCTGGGCGTCGCCGTTTGACCAGCTCACTAAGTTGTTGTGAGGGACGTATTGCATGCCATCCGGGTCGTTGTTCTGAAGGTCCCACATGAGGTTGTTGATACTGTTCTTGCTGAAGAGGGGACCATTGGTGCCGCATTCATCTCGCTTGTTGAGAGTGAGCAATGAGTTCTCCGTTTCCGCTGCATCGGTGATATTGAAAGGACCAAGAAAAGCGGATTCCGGATGATCCTCAGTAGGTGCCGCAGCTGCAGAGCAAACCACTGACGCAATGACTGCCAAAACACATTGAGGACGCATGGTGAAATACTACCTTAGTCTTGTGTTGGAAGGGAAGGATGAAGGAAGCTTGCTTGAGCGATGAAGTGTTCCGAATACTTGACGACTCGTAAATATATACCCATTTCTTTTTTTAATCAGTCTATTTTTCTCTTATACACTACCTTGGCACAAAGTCCATTGCAGAAACAACCTTTGATGAGACTTGGCAGCTGCCTAGAGCCCATCCCCATATCATAATGATAAATGTGTAAGCAACCGTGTGAACTCAGCCAGTAAAATCCCAGGTTAGTCCACAGTGGGCCCTACCTAGACTCCTCTATTGAAAGTATTGAAACAAGGTCATGAGAGCCAAGGCGCCTATTTTCCATCTTTTCAGCCAATCAGACAATCAACCGTCATTACTGAAGTCGTCTAGAACCGAACCCTTGCTTTCCTACCCACCTGAACTTATTCAGCAACACGTTCAAAGTCAACATTTTCGGCTAGCTTCTCCGACTTACTCTGGGTTTCAATCTCCCTGAACTCAAATCACCATTCAGCTCCTGTTGGGCTGACTGAGAATGTGCACTTTCTTGACCGCTGGTGCTCAAAATAGGAGCGGTGAACTTGATACAAAGTTTGACTTTGACAATCTCCTTATTGAACTGCCTGATGTGGAAATATGTGCAAACAGTAACAAGCGGCACCGCAGGTCCCGCAAAAGAACATCCGACAAGACTTTCAGCCATCAACTCCTTTAAAGTAGCTGCAGCGCACCGTCCCAAGCCCCATGCCGAAGTTCCCATCAACTGCATTCTCACCCAAAAATCATCCTAGGTTTTGCATCGCTTGAAAACCGAACTCTCATCATGCATATCTCTTCACTACTCGCCATCACTCTGGGAGCTTTGGCTACCAATGCGCTCCCCTTGGAATCTTCCGCCGCCCCTTCTACGCTTGAAATGATTCAGGAAGGCCCATTCCCCATCACCCGGCCCAAGCCTACCGCAGCACCCCAAAGCGAGCTTCCGGCCACTGGCCTTGAGAAGCGTGCCAATTCGTGTGGCGGCGGCTTCGGGTCCTACAACACAGCTGATGCCAACGAGCTACAGCGACGGCTACAGAACAACAATCCCGAAAATTTGGCCTATTTGCCCGCGTGGTCCTCGATCTCGTGGACCCTTGGTACCGCCAAGGTCTGCGTTATAAACATGTATCTTTCTGATAACACCCACGTTAAAGAATGGGAGGTGGGATGGGGCATGGGATATGTTCAGGACAAGTGCTGTGGTGGAAAGTCATCTTGGTGAGCATACTACCCCTCTCCCGCTCTATTTCTCTACAGTTGCCCTGCATCGACCTTCCTATACCTCCCCTGCCTGTTACAGTATTGTCATTGAACTTGTTGCTTATTCATCGTTAGCACTGGTGGAATTTGTAGCGGACATGGTGACTCGGGCCTCTCCGTCGACTTCCGTGTCCAGAACTCCGCCAGATCCTGTGAGTGGTGATACAGAGGCGGCAATGAGGTGCTACTAGTGGATACACGTGAGAACCAGCAGGAGACCGGACGATCTGTAAGCCATGCTGTATGGCAGAGACCTTGATGATAGAAAGGTCAAATTCCTCAAAATCATTCCTTACGATTTTACATAGTATAATTCCATCTGATAAATTCACCTCCGCTGCTGATTCTGGTGATCAGTCGCGGTTTGCGTTACCTTGAGTACTGATAGCGTGCTATGTTGCGCTGAGCACTTTGGACTCATGATAGACAAGAAAAATAGGCTGGAACCACTACGAAGTAACAAAGATTTGAGACGCAGCTAAGTTACAGCAGAAGCGCACCGCAATGTTTGCTGATTGATTATATTAATTGAGTGCCATATTACTAAGATATCAAGAAATCTTTATGCTTCGAGACCAGATGTTATCAGCCGAGAATAGAGTTCCCTTAGGTACGGGAGGTTTGGTGAAGAGCAGCAGCGAGATATCGTACCGGAGGTTGCCGCGCAGCACGCCGTTCGGTGACTGATACGCCAGGATCTTGGCCGGGTTTGACTTTCATAATCTTCGTCAAGTACAAGAAAGCACATGATGGCTCGTGCGTTGGTGAAGGATGCTGGCGTGCGATATGGTGTGAAGAGGGACGAAACAGGTGGAAAGGCTGCAGCTCATTATTGACATAACCTCATCTCATTCGAAGGGTCGACGCGGTTATATGACTAGAGCTGTCGTTAGCCAGAAACTAGGGAATACTCACCACTGGCACAATCAGCGACAATGTATATTGTCTGGATTTTCCCCTGATAGAAAAGTATTAAAACTTATCGGTCTTCTTACTTCCTAAGATCTTGTGTCTTGCCCCTTTGTGTATGTATCAGTATCACAAGGTATATAAGCGTTAGTTACTACCTAAGTCACTAATAGTATTATTTTATAACGTGACAGTTATAAGCCTAGCTTCTACCTACTTAGTGCTATAATAGTACTAGTACTCCCTTATAGTAACAAGCTTAAAGTCTTATATAAACACTATAGGTTTAATTCCTATAAGGGGCCCTTAGCTAAAATCCTAGAGAGTCTAAGGGAGCGTACGGTCTATACTACCTACGTTTAGGTCTCCTATAACAAAAGGGTGTAGATCTGACTCGTAACGTATACTAGGTTAAATCTAGGGGGTGTATCATAAGGTATATAAGTATTAGTTACTACCTAAGTCACTAATAGTATCGTTTTGTAACGTAACAATAAGCAATAGGGCAATACGTCTCCTAGTAAGTATACTTCACACATTATTCGATGGGGTTCAAATAGATATGCTCGTCGTTATCACAGCAGGTTAATATAGCGATGCTGTTGTAACGGCGGGCTGATGAAAATTTGATATAGTCTGTGGACGAAAGGAGTAACTGTCTAGAAGTTGGATGCTTTGGCTTGATGTGGAGTGGAAGCAGTGGGTTGGCAGAGGGCCGCCGCCCGTCGCCACTCACGACTAGCAGCTAGTCCACCACCCGATCCGCCCACTCATATCAACGAAACTTCATCACCCATTTCCTGCCTTGCGAAATCTGCTACGAGGCGACTTCGATAAAATACAGAATAGCCTTCGAGTTGGACTTAAGGAATGAATGAGCCAACGAGATCCCCGGGCCCGACATCCGGCGGGTTGCCAGAGGGAGCCTTCGCGCAAGTGTACTCGTTCTATACATTGCGTAAGCATGTCGTACTCTGGCAGCTGGTTGGAATTCGAACTATGGCTGAACTTACGCATGGGGCCGGAGCAGCGGAAACAGCAACCGCCATCAAGGCGCTGATCATGACAGAGAAACGCATTTTGAAGATAGGTAAAAAAGAAAAAAATGAGTATGACAAACAGATAACTGAATAACGAGCTCTGCTTGTTATTGTTGAGAAGTGGAAGCGATGAAGAAGAACATAACCCTATGGCTGCCGACATGGTCTTAACCCTTTTATAATAGAAAAATGTGTCTGCATGTGCTTATTTTCTTCTTCAATCTACAATATTATGTAATCCCACTCGTATTATTGTCTCTTTGGCTAAGCATAACCTTGTGTGTGTCATTCGCTTCATTACATCTACCTGATCCGTGACTCCCCACGTCCTTGGTACCCACTAAACGCCGAGCATAGTCAATGGTCTGATGGTGATAATGCGGTAACATTCGCCTATTCTGGCAGTTTTACTTCCGCACTTCCCAAGTAGTAAACTACAACAAAGTCTGAATGACTAGCTAGCCGTCCAGACAGCCCGCTTAACTAACTCAATCAAGGTTAAGTTCCTTCATCTGGGAACCGGGGTGTGAAACGTTCGATGGTGTTTACATATTAGATATGGATTAATAGGTTATATCATAGATGCTAGTCTATTAAAGTACTAGAAATAGCAACAAAACTCGTAGCTACTGATTACTCAGCACCTAACTCCATCCGATAGGTATGTATCCTTAGGTAGAAAACGCTAGGCTAATGAAGTTATTAGCAAACCCACCACACTAACCTCCGGATTGTTAAGATACAAAATCATTGCGCCTCCGGCAACCTAGAATAAATCGACGACGCCGCGCGTGACTTTTCAGACCCTTCATCCTATATACGACATAGTTACTGTTATCTGTCTCCAACGTCAAGATGCCTTGGCATCGTTTCGACTTCACCAACTGACATGGTATCTTTGTTGCATAGGAATGGGGTTGAGACGTATTTGTGTGCTACATAAACGGGGAAGGCCAAAAGGCCAAGGCTTGATGCAATTGAACCAAACTCACATGTTGCATGTGTGATTTAAAAAAATACTAGAACGTAGTACAGGTCCAGCTTGTCTGACACGTCAATTGTCTCATATGACCCGATGTCATGCTGAGATATGGCCGAGGCTGGAACCGAGTCATTGCGCCCATGTCTCATGTGTATATCAAACGTCGAGCTTCGAGGTGCTTCTAGAAGCAGTAGCCACCAATCTATTATCGCGTTAGAAATAAGAAGTCTTGAGCTAGTCGTTACATGTAGTTAGCTATGAGTCTCCTTCTAACTACGATTTTGCCCTCGTATCATTGATACCGATATCGGGCAACAGAGCAACGTCGCACAGTGCTCCCAGGCCTCCATCGCCTTCCCCGAGTACATTGGAAGGCTTTTTCCCATTCCATCTGCCTCCACTTCCGCAGTTTCGAAGAAACTCGGTCTTGGTACTTCTTCTCCGCGGTATTCAGGGCCCAGTTCCCGGCTTTAGGGAGATAGTTAAACGCATGGCCCCTACCGCACGTTGCCACCATGTCACACTCCTCCGTCTCAGGGACGTGGTCTTTGACAAAGGGATTATCTTACCTGTTTGCATATCAGCAAACTCTCGTGGAGGAGACGTCATTGTCTTTGGCACCTAGCTCGGGAATAACGATAGGGTTTGTGTAATTCGTTTCTCGGGAACTGACTTCCAGCCAGCCATCTTTCACAGGGGGAACCCATACAGGTCACCCTCGGCCCCATCTTGCATCCTGTATGCCCACGTGGTGAAGTTACTAGGGGCCAAGCAATTCAAGAGCCGTGATTCGGAAAACAAAACAGACGCTGGCGTCGTCTCACAGAGCCCATCCATTGCGGAAAATAAAGACAAGGTCTACCCGCTGCAAGCCAGGATAGTGAGCTTCGCAGAATGCATCTTACCATCACGGACCTGGATACCAATACTCTTCTTGCCGTTAAGAGATGAGAGACATAAGGGCACCGGGCTTCTTGTCCAAGATAACGTCGACCCCTTGACTTGCAGGCTTGTATTGAGCAAATTGTCAGACTTTCTCCTGGTCACAGCCATGTACCCTGTTGAGTCTAGAACACCAGCCACATTGAGACCCCTATTGAGGCGGTGAAAAGGGTTCTTGTCGAATTTCAATCCTTTTCCCACGGCAAGCCTTTGGTGTCCTTCATCGATTGTAATTCGTTGGGTGTTTTTGTATCTTTATGATTCCTGATTTTCAACGTCATCTGCTCAAACTGTGATAAAGCCGCTGGGTCTGATAAATAAGGATTGCCGTTGTTCACAAAAAGAAAAAGGGGAAAACGGCCCTTGGTGCTCAGTCCAGGCGGGACAGCCTTGCCAATGGCCAACTCCAGGCTCCATGCTCTCCAACCGTCAAGGCCGCCAATCTTCAAACCTTGGTTTTAGGTCTATGAGTCTTACACCACCCTGATTATCCTATTCGTATGTGGCCTGCGGCTAGATCATTCCTGGAGGCGTGGTTGTATCTCCAGAATATTTACCTGCAGAGACTCCGTCGGCACCTTTGAACTAAGAGTAAACACTCTTATGATACGGTTGCTTGTGGAAGGTTGTGACGCTACTGTAACCTCGGCGCGATAATGATTATATCGCTATGCTCAGGCCGAATACACTGGCCCCAGAAGTGATCACAGCATCCTCCTTACTTGGTATATTAGATGCCATAGCGGGACACGTGCTAATTGACCGTAATTTCAAGCTCTAGGGTTACGTTTGCTCAACTATAGGGTTTGACGAAGGAAATTATTAAATCCTTTCTCTCTCACCATAAAATCGTTTGTTCGTGCGGTGACGCAGCGGGGTGAAATGGAATACGGGGAAATTTTACCCTTATAATAGCTGTGTATGATTAGTCCAAGGCTTGTCTGATTGCAAGACAGGAGTAGAAGAACGTGCTGTACTCCCTGGAAACAGTATTGCAAGGAGTCTAATCAGTCAGACATAGTCAACCTGCGAGCTTTGAGTGGCCCTGTGGTAGTATCGTTAGCAAGGTTGGAAAACGGGACGGAAGTGCGGGGAGACAGGGAGGATGTGTATAAGTAGCTGAATAAGTCCTGCAACAAGTCGAGCGGCCAATTTTCTAATGAGTCTGAACTGCAAGGCAAGCCATCAGGCTTAATTAACAGACGAAAATGGAATCAAACGGAATCATGATAAGAACGAAATGGGCAAGTCGTCCCGAGAGACATTGATAGCGGCATTCATGATCCCGCCAGTTCAATGTAGCGCCAATAATTAAACCGCCTACCCTTTTTGCCTTCTGTCCTCACTATCAGTGATACTTTGTCTTCCAACAACGCCTTCTCGCTCGTCGACACAAGGACTCTTCCCGCCACACGGTCAAAGACCAATTCCGCCAGTTTATATGATGCACCCCGCCTTCATCCGTATCCCCTAAGGTACCAGGATTCTAAACAACTCTGCTCGGACTACCCCGGAGAAGAGACCTGGGCTATGATTGGCAGTCAACGCAAGGTGCGGCAAGCCAACGACAGTATCTTATCGTGGCATGACCAACTTAGCTAGAAGGGTTATCGTCGGACTCGAGGATCTCTTCCAGGCACGATTCCAGGCGCGGTTCTCCATGTTACAGCATTTGCACTACGTTGCGTGCTACTTGTGTTGCGCTAAACAGCATACTTCAGGAAAACAGGCATGACTACAACTCCCTCCGCGAAGTATCAACGGTATTGCAGAAACACATGTTCTGGCAGCCATCCACTGAACGTCGAAGTCGGTAAGCCCGCGCACTCACAGAAGTAATGATTTCACAGTTCGGGACAAGAGCGCCGAGGAGACCTTGATCAAAAGACTCACAGGGTGGATTTCCCATTCGAATGATGAAGGCATCAATAGGTTCATTCTTTCCGTGTCCTCGGAGAACTTTGCGGTCGTTTCCTGGTTGGTTGCTCCTAGCACTCTGTAGTCGAATTCGGTTTAGAAGTCGGCGAGAGAGTCGTCGCCGACGTATTTGGAAATGCCAAGGGCTCCTGAAGCACAGGTCATCACATCAGAATAGAAGTATTGTCAACTGAATAATTGGTTGAAAGAGCGATGATGCCAAAGTGCCACAGCTTGTGGTATTCCTGGCTATTCTTGGGTATTTCGACGTTCGCCAAAACAATCGACAGGTGTGGTGAGGTAAATTAGCCAACCTGGGAAAGGCGCGCAGCCATAGATAGATCTTAGCTGGTAGCAAATTAATTCGTGGGTCTGAAATACGACAAAATACACGTCGCGTAACGCGGAACTGTTCTCAATGTTCATAGAAACCGAGGTCATCACGCCAAATACGCTCGGCAATCACAACGAATGTATCCACTGCGGAGGGTCCGGAAATGGAATTGATGGAGGGTCGGATTCTTCCGAGCAAGGGTGCATCAGCAATACTGCATAATAGGGCCAGGCTCGGCATAGCCCGAGTCTAGGGAACCTAGGTTCGTGGATTACTCGGCACTCGGTTCTTCGCTACGTCAACTTATCAGATAGTGTATTAATGTTACGAGATATATAAGCATTAGTTACTGCCTAAGTTACTAACGGTATCGTTTTGTGACGTGACAGTTATGAGCCTAGCTTCTACCTGCTTGGTGCCATAATGGTACTAGTGCTTGCTTATAGTAACAAGCTTAAAGTCTTATGTAAACACTATAGGTTTGATTCCTATAAGGGGCCCTTAGCTAAAATCCTAGAGAGTCTAAGGGAGCGTACAGTCTGCACCACCTACTAAACGTTTAGGTCTCCCACAACAAAAGGGTGCAGATCTGACTCGTAACGTGTACTAGGTCAAATCTGGGGGGTGTGTTACGAGATATATAAGCGTTAGTTACTGCCTAAGTTACTAACGGTATCGTTTTGTGACGTGACAATTAAGCACATCCAAGTCGAGTGCCTTGTTGATCAACTGACGTTTCAAAGCAAAACTACCCAGGCTGCATTCTGGAAGATGATAATCCACATCTGTCTATTGAACATGCCGATGAATCCATTGACAAAAGTACGATACCCTAAAGTCTCTTGGCTCTATCGCCATTTGCATATTGCCTCAGAACAAGAGCATGGGCATCCTCACCTATCATGAGTCTCTACTGGGGTGGAGAAACTTTGCCAGCTTTGTCCCGGAAGCGATTTGGGAGAGGATCATCATCCGAGACTTATCTTCATGGACATTTGAGGAGCACTATCAGCAATGGTGCACTGTAGAAAAAGTGAAGTTGTCGAAGCGGAGCTTGTTGCAGTTGCAAAGGCCATTTTGGTACTTGAGTGCACAAATATGCACCCATTTCGGGAGGCAATTTACAACGCTCTGGAGAAGATTCCTACCTATACGATGTGTATACAAAGGGCAAATGGCTTTATTTCGGTCTATTGTGACAGAAGCCTGTCAACTGGGAAGACTGTAATGAATAAAATGCTCAAGGTTAGAAAATTTGTGTGATTCTTGATTTTTGACTTTTTGGTGCACGGTTCTTAGAACGCAAAGTTACAAACGTTCCAGAGTTATTCCAAAAAACCACATCGTTAAGAATAAGCTTCTATTGAAATTCCACTTATTAGCTTTTTGCATCTATACAAGAATAGTTTAATTTGCATCATGTATGCGATATGACACGATCGGGGCTATGTAGTCATGCAAATCCAACAATAAATATATTTGTGCCAGTGCCAGTGAGAGTGAGAGGGTGGATGACGTTCTTCCCATAAGTGTCGGCATTGTACCTATTTGTTTGAAAAATATTTGGTGTGCCATCTGAAGTTGGATTGTAATCGTTGCATGAACCCCTGGTACTTCTTCAGCTGACCTTGAATTCTTCGATCTGACAATTGTGAGAGTAAGGTGGGGGAGGGGGAGGGGTTAAATCAGGTGTCAGTCATGACCCCGAATCGAGTCTGCGTCCCAGGATCCAATCATCCGGATAAGCGCATCCGCAGTGTTGTTGTCACCTCCCGGAAACCCCCGAGTCCGGAGAAGGCGGGGTGATAGGCCATAGCTCCGCAACCCTTCTTCCCATCCTCGGCAATTGCCGAAGAGCGGCGGGCTCGTAAAGAATGTATGTATGTGGAGTGAAGCAAGCCATTGTCAACTGACACCAATCGGGTTTCCTATGTGGTTACGACTCGCATCAGTCACTGAAGACGAGAAGATTCCTCTGTATATAACTAGTAGCTCTGTTCTACTGTACCTCTCTGGTTCCATCTTGGGCCTATAGGTTGAAGAACTCAGCGGCAAGCACCCCTTACCTTGATACGGAATCACACGGCAATAATACCAGACACTAAAAACATCGTAACGTCAACTCTCAGTAAGGGCAACCTTGAAATCACTTTGAAAGCCCACAAAGTTTCCTCTCCGCAATCATGTCGACTAGTGTTGTGTCCGCCCCTCGACCTACGCCCCCAGGGCAACCAGGCCTAGGTGACACCTATGTCGATGCCGACACACTCAGAACTACCTTCGCCCTTGCCATGTCTGCGATGTATAAGTCCGAGGTGCCATTATATGGCGATCTGATTCAGATTGTTCAGCGTGTCAACCAAGAAGCGCAAGTCAGGAGACTGAATGGTCTCGACGATTCGATTACTATGGAAGCAAGCACCGAGCGTCTTACTCTTGAAAGACACGGCGCGATTCGCCTCGGAACCCCCAAGGAGCTCCACACCGTGAGGCGAATATTCGCCGTCCTCGGGATGCATCCTGTTGGATACTACGACCTTTCGGTTGGCGGATTACCTATGCACGCAACCTGCTTTCGACCGATATCGACCGAGTCCCTTCAGCGCAATCCCTTTCGGGTGTTTACCACTCTTCTCCGCCCGGAACTAATTACATCGGGAACGGCCCGCGACGTCTCTATGGACCTCCTTGACAAACGCAATATTTTCAGTAATGATCTCATGAGACTTCTGGTCACCGCTGAAAATGCCCCGGACGGTTGTCTGACATCCGAGCAAGGAGAGAAATTTGTGTCTGAAGCTCTCAAGACGTTCAGCTGGCAGCCTTTTGCTGCAGCAACTTATGAGCAGTACAACTTACTATGCAGCGAGCACCCCGTTCTTGCAGATATCGTATGCTTCCGGTCTTCTCATATCAACCATCTCACACCACGGGCCTTGGATATTACCGCTGCCCAAGAAGCCATGGTTGCCGCTGGCATGGCAGTCAAGAGCCGTATTGAGGGGCCACCAGCAAGACAATGCCCAGTCCTCCTCCGACAGACAAGCTTTCTTGCTCTTGAAGAGAGCATTCGGTTCGCTGGAACTGAAGGCCAGGGCTTTGTGGACAGCTTCCACAAGGCTAGATTCGGCGAGATCGAGGAAAGGGGAGCCGCAGTAACCCCTGCTGGTCGGCAACTTTATGATGAGTTGTTGAATGAGGCAATGGAGGCAGCACAGAAGGCTGGGAAAAGTCACGATCCGATCGCCGTGAACCAGCTTTTGGAGCAGGTCTTTCAGAAATACCCCGACAACTGGGAGGAGCTACGACGCCAGGGTCTTATATACTCCCATTATAAGTGTGCACACGACGCCAAGGCCAAGATGAAGACTCTGTCGGGCCTAAACACTATGGAACCATCTGCCTTTCTGGACAAACTGGTCTCTGAGGGGGTTCTGAAGGTCTCGCCCATCACATACGAGGACTTTCTGCCATTCTCGGCGGCAGGTATATTCCAGTCTAACTTGCGGCAAAATGGCTCGGGGGAACCGGCTGTCGCCAACATTCCGGTAAAGCCGGATATGAAAGCCTACGAGAATGCTCTTCAGACGGAGATACTTGATTCGAACGAGCTTTATGGGCAAATGGAGAGGAGGAGTTTGGGTATGTGCGCTAAAGAATTGGGGTTGAGTCTGGACATGGAGCTATGCTCTTTTTGAAAATTCGTACACCGCTGGCTCATCAAACTAGGTCTTTGTTGATAAATGTAATTTTGGAGGAGTTCATAACTTAACTTGATATCAATCTATATTTCAACACTTAATCCTTAGGTTTCAAAAAACTTATCCACTGTGGTACGCATGATAATACAACCGTTCTCGTCGTACATTGAGTCCAACTTCACGAACCCCACGAGAATCATGTAGGTTTCAGCCCATGCTGCATCGTAACGTGCTCCGCGGTCTGATTTACTCAAAGTAACAGTAAGTAATGAATTTAAACGATGGAATAATCGCTAGGTCGATTACCTATTCAGGTGGGCGTTGTCAACCTTGAAATATTCTTATAACACTGTAACCAGAGTTTTATGACATAGTGATTGTGCGTCCCTGATTTCATGCAGCATGAAATCATACTGAATCGAAACCCAACATTCCACCTTCCTTCACGCCTTGTAATAACTCCTGTACTAGCCACTCAGATTCTTGAGGGATCGTCAAGTCGTCTAATCCCATGATCCATTCCTGCATTGATGGGGGGACTTCTTCGCCCATCGGAAGTTGTGTGTCCACGTTAGGGCCTGTGCCTACAGCTGATCCCAAAGTTGAGTCAGACATGTGCCCTTCGTTGCAGACCATGTCAATGGTTCGCTGAGACAAAGCTTCAAATATGTCTCGATACGAAGTGGCCAAATTCCATCGCTCAGCAATTATGATAAGAACGGTCGAGCATGCCATGCATGTGGTGACCACATCAGCTTGCCTGGTGGATTGTCGTACACGCTTGGATCTCCATAAACAGTAAAGATACGTTAAACCGCCGAGGAATAGTGTGTATAGACTGCCCCAAGTGAACTGAACCGAAGAGCTTTGGTAAACTCGACGATAGAGAATACACATATCTCGTGCTCGAACAGCGCACTCTTCAAGGGCTCGTTCCGTGATTTGGGCATCAGCTGCCATCATATTTCCGGTACCATCGGGTGTGACATGGTTCTTAGGGGACCCCACCATGAAGTGACGATACAGCAACAAAATCGCATGATCATAGGCAAGTTGGAACCAAGAACGCGAGGTGAAAACCGAAAGTGGATGGGATCGTGAATAGTCCAACTGATCGGGAGTGTTTGCGCGCCATTCTTCCAGCTCCTGGCGGAGACTTTCAACCGTCGCCCTGTGACCGCATTCACATCGCCGAGGTATAGGAGGGTAAAGGTTGTCACTCATCTTTGACCACAAGCGACGTAATTTGATCACGTGGATGAACCCCGTCATAAGGGTTGGAGGGTCGGCGAGAGATGCACGTGGAGGAGACAATAACCCGCTTGAAGTTATGTTTTCGTCATCAATATCAAAGGGCATCTGTAGTGCACGTCAGGATCCTTCCGGAATTGTTACCAAAGCAGGGACGAACCTCGATGTCGATGGAGTCATCGGATATGCCAAGTGGGCGACCAAGTGTGAAGGCCACCACTCTATCAATGTCGTACGCCACCCAGAAACACCTCTTAGACATCTCTTTTGTCAGAACATCTGTGTTCTTATGATACCTCTCTGCACTTCGGTGATATCCAAGCTCCACGCAATGGCGGATGGCCATGCCTGAGACTTTCCTTGAAAAGCGGACAGCTGTTAGACCGGTTGTTGAAAATGCGTCCTGTGCAAGGCTTACCAGAGACTAACGCCCACAGGCGATCTTATCGAGTACACGGCGCAAGATAAGATGCCTTGTATTGATGCGAGGTTGTCACGGTCGAGTACCGCTGATATGTGATCCAAAGCCCGAGAGTAGTATGTTTCAGCAGCGTCATAATGGCTCTGACCAAGTACCAAAGACCCTATTGCGTAAACCTATTGACCATAAGCAACCTGCAACACGGAGCGTAATATGAGAAACGGAGCCCATAGACTGACCATAAGGACGAAAAACCAAGATGCTCCGTTGTCACTGCTGCCATGTCCTTCGAGGCTAGCCTTAAGACAATTATCTTCCCACGTACGGAACGTAGGTTCGTGGAGAAATGGATATTGGGGATGAATGTTGTTGAAGTATGCCTCTGACAGGCTCGCCCGTAAGGCTGGGGATGGTAATCGCAAAGGTGCTTCTCGAGGCACTTCTGTACCGGGTCTCTTACCGCAACCAACATGACCATGCTGCGAATTCCCTTCTCTTCTAGTTAATCCCATGGTAACACTCACAATACGAGAAAAAGAGACAGCGGAAGATGGTCCAAAGTAATGCGGCTCTCTGCCCGCAGCACTAAGGCACAAGAGGGCGACTTCGGACGAAAGTACATCGACATGATTCTCCTCAGCATCAATGCTTGATACCGGAAGCTTGTAGAAGGAAGAAGTGTTAGAGAGGTCAGTAAAGGCAGGAGGCATGGGTATTGAAGAGGTCGGCTGGTTAGGGACGATGTGAGGGTGAACGCTATTATCTGAATCGCGGCTCAGGTTTGGGCCAAAGTGGTCGAGGGCGACCTCGGGCCGTGCCTGCTGCAAGAGACCTTCGAGATAGGCCACCCGAGCTTCTAGGGACTTCATGTAATCCCGGGGGCGATGCAGGCCGGTGCCAGGGTCTTCTACAAGGCAACCTAACTGGCAACTTAGTTTACCCAGAGTTACATCTTGTAGGGGGCCTTTCTGCAACCTACTTCGCCCGGTTCTGGCGCAGTTCTGGCACTTCGGGGACTGCCCGTCACACTGAGACGACTTAGTTAAGTTCGATAGGTTACTGGCAGAGAGGGCATGAGTTGCAGACCTTCAACTTCTTTTGCTTGCAGCCAATGCATGCCAGCATCGTACGCTCGCCAATTCGAGGACGTTTCGCCTGGTGAGCACCCGCGCTTTGACTGCTCATTGTGACAAGAGAAACTTGGCGTATCAAAGATAAGGAACAATGCCGCGTCACAGCGGTAGGGTTGAAGCAGTGGGTATCCGTCAGATACCGGTACCCAGGTCTTTGAGACGGGATGTGAGCCACCGTGGAGTAACGACGTGTGCGGTTCAGATCAATCACCTAGGCGGTTGCGAGCTGCTGCTGGGGCGCACTACTGTTATCTGGTGCGGAGACGGTAATCAAATGGTGCCCCCGGAACCTGCCGAACAGTTTCCGCTCGCAAGCAGGTTTGCTCGCTAATTTGTCCAATCTGGCAGTGCGCGCACAGAGCTACGGCGCCAAGTTTTGGTTGGTTTCCGGCATCGGAGCGATACTGATTCATGCCATATGGAAGTGAGATGGGTAAGCCGAAGTGGAGGTTGTCGCAGGCGAAAAGCTCTGAAATACGGGTCCATAGGCCCTAATGTACCTTATATACCTTAGGTTTTAGAGGGTTTTCTTAAAAGCAAGATGACTGACTTCCTTCCTCTGAGGTATTATCTATGTCCCTTAAACCTGGTATCATGCCGCCTCTCTGACAGCGGACAACAGAGCTCGCTCTTCTTCTTTTCCTCGCACTACTGGTTTGTGATCTTGACCTCACCCACCCGGGTCCGGTGAGATGGCACCCGGAAATGGCAGCAATCGGTAACAAAAGGTTGATCTGGCACTACGGCGCAATTTAACCAAACGTGAATAGACGGTTAATGGCCTTATGCAACCCTCTTGAGGACTTGATCGAATAAGTGTAACCCATACGCCTCATTAGTTAAGGCATTTTAGGATACGAGCACATTCCTGTCTTCCTTCATCTCTCTAGTTCCAAACTTGGTAGATGTTGGTACCTCGGCGAGATTCATTCGGCTCACCGCAAAATGTCAGGCTAAGAGAACTTTTATTCATAAGGCTGGAACTCTTTCTACAATGATATAATTAGTTCTTGCCAACTGTTAGATTCAGGGCTTATGATCCAAAGGAACATGGCTAATACGATCTTGCATGATATATATTCCACTTAGTTTGAGTTATCCATCATCTCACCCTATGCCTTCAACCACAATGCGACCTGGTGGCAAACTCCTGACCAAGGATCCCGTTACATCAACGACACTGTTACTCGAAACAAGGTAAATCCAGATACAGGATCCACCTACATGTTTGTTGTATTTCGTGGTCTTTGTAACCAAGTGTGTCCCGAAACGCGTATAATGGTCTTACAGTGCCGCTTCTCCCGCACCATCGAAGAAGGTTTCGTCGAGAAGGCTAAGCATCATCTTGACACCCTCCCATTGCTCTGCGGCACTGCCTTCAATTTGTTGCGCTGGCAAGATAAAGCCATAGTCCCCCGTGTCTCGCAGTTCAATAAGGTAAGACCAGTCTGCTTTACCAATAGCGTAGGCGTAGTCAAAACTACCGCCCGTCGTGGGATATAAGGTTGCACAACTTGGCCCGTAGGTGAAGGTGACGCCCTCGACTTCCCTTATGGCATCCGAAGCGATCTGTGCTAGAGCGATGTGTTGCCCCAAAGTGGGAACATAGTATGTACAGTTAAAGCCAACAGGCGCAAGGAAATATTGACTGTAACTGTGCCAGTCAATGTAAAGCTTGAGCCCACTACTATCTCGCAGTTGATCTACTAGCTTATGAAGGCCCTGCATCTCCGGGGTATCTGCCGGTTCAGCACCTTTGTATGTTTGCGAACATGGGTCGGTGGACGCACCAAGCGGGTTTGCATCCCACTTATATGGCCAGTTTCGGTTGATGTCCCTTCCATAACAAGTTGAGTTGGTTGCCTGTGGAGCAGGTTGACGGTTTTTTCTCCACAATCTCTCGGTAGTCTGGGTGTATACGAATCCTGTACTTCAGTTAGTCGGGCTCTTGTAAAGGCTCAATCATGTCTGTATACCATCCGGGTTTACGAACGGAAAGACCCAAAAGTCATATTTATCCACAAATCCAGTCGTAGTGTTGTCGACACCATAGCCTTTTATTAGCTGAAGAGTAAGGTACTCAAGAACCTAATCAGAGGTCTCGATCAGCTCGAGGCAGATAAAAAAGCGCGTCCTATAACCTACAGGAGCAACAATCCACTCCCTTGCATGAACCGTTCCGTGCCACAAAACAGCCGGTTGACCAGGGCCATTGGCGCCCCAAAAGTGAATGCCAAATATTTCTCTTCCTTCGTGAGAGGTCCCCGAAGATACAAGCTTTGAATTATTGGGGAACGCTTCATGCAAGGCTTTGAAGTATGCCTTATGGTCTTCGTATGGGTGATAGCTGTTGTACCAGGACAGGTCATCGACTTGTCTCTTCCACACATGGTTGGCGGCAGACTCTGCTGAAATTGACTTGGACAAGTCTTTGTGCATGACGTGATAATCCAGATTGAGCTTCTTAAATCGGTCAATCTGATCGGGCGAAACCGCAATATCAATATGCTTGTTTCTGACTGAGTTCCATTCGTCGAATTTTATGCCTCTAAGCTTTTGCTGAACGGAAGCCATTTTTGTGCCGGTCTTGACTCGAAAAACTTGGTAACCATCATAAGACAAAGAAGTGCCGGCAGCCACTAAGGATGCGACGGCTATGCTCAGCAAAAAAAGAAGCGAAAAAAGCTTCATTGTCGAACGAGCTTTATGGCTGGGAAGATTGAGCCGAAAATGAATTCAGGTATGAGTTGATAGTGCTCCCGATGTACTTATCATTGTTGCTTGGAGTCTGTAGTATTCCATCACCTACATCAACACGTGATGAGAACACAACCTGATCTCATCCGATGCCGTAGCCTTGAAGCCCTGACCCCTCAGTTGTTGAGTGAGGGGAATGTACGGCAGACTGCAAGGCCAACTCCGCCAAAACCCTCCTTCTTACTTAGGTGACTACCCCTATAGGATTATAATTATAGGTCTTAGCTACTAGATTTTTACCTACAAATAGAATATTATGTTATCTATAGAATACTATATAAGATAGTATAGTAATATCTATTAACGTATATATCTAAAGTCACGTAAGGGCTGTTAGCCCCCCCCTACCCTACCCTTACTAGTTACCTTACTAATTTCTTCTACTAATCCCTTCCTCTTTTTCCCTTCTAACCTATATAACTTTTACTATATGTTATACCCCCCCCCCCTACTATATACTATATACTACTACTACTATAAACCTTATAGTATAGATCCTTATAATATAATATACTACTATATACTATTTACTACTTTATTTTAATTAAAAATAAGGTTATAAATAAGTAGTTTTTTTATAGTAAAAATTAGCCTAGATTTAGCCTTTTTACTATCTTAATTAGTAGTAAAAGTATACTTACTTTTAGGCTAATTCTTATTATAAAAATAGTAAATATAATAGATTTCTATATAAGCTTATTATAGAGTTTATATTATTATATATAGCTATATAGAATATTAGCTAATATAACTCTATAGAAGATAAGATAGTATAATCCTATATATATTAGTATAATAGTAACTATTATTCCCTAGGATATTTAGGGAGTAAACCTTCCTAATCCCCTTAATGTATAGCCGTATAGCTTTCTATAGGACCTTACGTCCCTAGATATAACTACCTTTCTCCTTAAAGGTATATACCCTCCCTTATACCCCTATATACCTACTAATATACCTATATAGAGGTAAAGTAAAACGTTATAGGTATGTTTATTTATAAGTATAATACTACTACTACTATAATATATTATATACTCTTACTCTACTTACTATAGTTTAGTACTAACCTATATAGCCCTAGCGTATAATTAAACTACGCCTAAGAATTACTTAACTAGGCTATATAGTCCTAAATATTAATACTTTACGCCTATAAGCCTATAATACTATTTAGACATACGTATATAGTACTAAAAATACTAGTATAGATAAGCATACTAAGTGTTATAATAGTAAAGGCTTATTTAAGAAGTATATATCCTTTATAGATATATACTATACTAATTATAATTATTTATCTAAGGGCTATACTTATATAAAGTTAAGCCGTTCTAATATTACTTATATATCTCTATATATACTAACCTTAACCTATATACTCTACTAACTACCTATACTAGCCTATATGACCTTAGTTAAGGCTAGTTAAATTATAAAGAAGTACTATATAGGTATGTCTTATAATCTATAGACCTATCTAAGTAAGGTCTAATCTATATACCTCTATACTATAGTAGAGGCTCTTAAGTTAATTATAGATAATATTAAGGAGAATAAATCTAGTATATATAACTATATATAGGTTTATAGGCCTTTATACCAACGTTTATAGAACTTAATAGTAAGGTTTAGATAGATATAAACCTATATACCTATATATATAGTAGTTTTAGTATATAGGATAGTATATAGTATTATATATTAGTATATATTAGTATATATATTAGTAGGGTAGGTAATTAGTAGCTATAGTCCCTTATATAGGCTTTTAGAACTATATAGATACTTATAAGGTAATATAGTACTTATAACTTATATTCTCTCCTACTCTATAATATACGCCCCTATATAGGCTTTAATATATATATATAATTTAGAAAAACTTAATATAGTCTTATAATAGTTTCTAACTTATATATATATAGGTATTTATATCTATATAGAGCCTTATACCTCTATTATTATAGGCTAAAAGGGGTATATAGCCTATAACCCTAGATAGGTTATAGTTAGTTATATACCTATAGGTATAAGTAGCTATTAACTTAGGGAGTATTATAAGTTAATTATAGAATACTACTTATACCTAATTATACCTACCTTTTATCTATACTATTATTACCTTATACTTACTTATTTATTATCCTTTACTACTTTACTATTCTATTTTACTCTCTTACTATATATCTTTATAATACTACTATCTATTCTATTTAGTAGTACTAATAGCCTATTTACCCTATTAGATCTATAATAGCTACTAAGAGGGCTATATTAAGTAGTAGTATAACTACTTTAATTTAGATAACCTTAAATTTCTTTTCTTTATAGCTAAACTATAAAGGAATATACCTACCCTAAGGAGATCCTTAAGGAGTAGGTATATAACTTCTATAGCTAGGCTATATTAAGGACCTCTAATAACTATTAATATAGCTATAAAAATACCTAACCTACCTACTAGCTACTAATATTATAAAACACCTTTATAAAGATATTAACTACCTCTACTATATTAAATTCCTTATAAATAAACCCTACTATAGCCTAGTTAACTAATAGAAAGGGTTTAAACTTAAGCTAGGTATAAAAAATAATACCTAGTAGATAAAGTTATATATTTAGCTAGTAAAAAGGATTATTTAATTTATAAGGGAAAACCTAAAACTAGTAAGTAAACTAAGCTTAGCCTTAATACTAAAACCTCTATCTTAAATAAACTTCTAGATATTATAAGCCTTAAACTATCTAGTTATACTAGAGAGGACTATAGTAATATAGGAGCCTAACCTATTATAGAAACCTTAAGACCCTTAACTACTAGACTAAAGTAATATATTAGGTTAACTATTAGAAAGGGATATATTAATAATTTCCCCTAAATCCTAAGGTAATTTACTAATAGAAGGTATAAGAAACTTAGAAACTACTAAAGGGAAGGAGGCCTAAAGCTAAGACCTATTAGTAAAGATAAGTAACCTATAGTAGTAATTATACTATATTAGAGGGGAGCCCTACTCTACCTAATAAGCTCTAAATAGCTTTATTCCTTAGACCTAATTCCCCTACTCCTAATAACCTACCTAAGGGTAGTAATATAAGCCCTTATACTAAATACCTAGATAATTCCCTAGTACCTAAGGGTATAGGCCTAGCCTATACTTAATAGGTCCCCTAGGCTTCTAACTAACTTAGGTAAGCTAACCTACCTAAGAGTAGTAATATAAGCCTTTATACTAAATACTTAGATAATTCCTTAGTACCTAAGGGTATAGGCCTAACTTATACCTAATAGGTCCTCTAGGCTTTTAACTAACTTAGGTAAGCTAATTTACCTAAAGGTAGTTACTACTTTAGTTAGGTTAGATAGTATATATACTACTAAACTAAACTACCTAAGCCTCTACCTAGATAACCCTATCTAATAGGATAGTATAGTATATACTACCCTAAGGGCTTAAACCTATTATACTATAAATAGGCCTTATACCTTTACTAAATCTAATAGTATAGATAGGACCTCTCCCTTAAGAATAACTACCTATAGGCCTACTAGTATAGTAAGGTCTACTACTTAATAGACTACTATAACTAGGTATACTAATAGGGTAGGATACCTTTATAATAGATCTAATAATTAATACCCTATAGATATTATAAGTAAATATACTAGTAGATAACCTACTAAGGGTACTTATAGAGTAGCTATTAAATATAGCCCTAGTAATAATAAATACTCTATTAATAGTAGCCTAAAACGTATTAGCTAAACTTTATATAGGTACGTTTTAGCCTAATATAAATATAAAGAAGTACTCCCCTAAGCCTATTTTTTATAACTACTAAGCTATATACTATAGGAATATTAAACTATAGATCTAAGCTATAGAGAGCCTATAGCTAGACTAAAGGGCTATTAATAAGGTTAGTTAGAATATTACTTAATACCTAAGGGGATCTATATAGAACTAATAGGAATTTTAGCTATTAGATAGTAAAAGAATATAGCTATAAGTATAGGGGTAGATAATAATTATAAACTAGATAAGACTTTAGTTTAGCCTTACTATAGGAGATATATAAAAGTAGTTTTAGGAAAACTTCTTTTTTATAGAGAAGGTCTCTAGGGATAATAATATTTATACTTTTACCTAAGAGTACTTTAAGTATACTTATACCTAAGGAGATTACTTTAATAAATAGTTACTTACCTACTTATACTACTACCTTATGCTATAGCTATAATAGTTCTTTTATAAACCTATAGATATAGACTCTCTAGATTCTTATATTACCCTTATAGAGGAATATAAAAAGGCTATAAGGGATATAATAGGAATATTTAAATATAACCTAATATATATTAATAATATATACTTTTAAGGGTAGGTAAATACTACTATAAGGGATAACTTAGTATATAGGTAATATAACTCTTATATATACTAATATATAGTATTTCCCTTCCTAAATACCTTACTAAACTAAAGTAATATACCTTAGGAAATAGGTAATATAGCTAATAATACTTACTATATTAGTAGTAATATAACTCCTAATATATAATATAGTATAGGGAATATACCTTATATAGTAGGAAATACTCCCTATAGTTAGGGAAATACGCCCTAAGTAAGAACTAATATTCTTTATACTCTATTAAATATAACTAATATAATAGTAAATACCCTATATATTATAATAAATACTACCTAAATAGAGGTAAACTCCCCTTATATCTTAAGAGATAACGTAGTATACAAGTGAATGGTCCACACAAGTGAACGGTCCATTTCCTTATCGTACGTTAAAGCCTTATATTTTAATAATTTATATCTCTATAAGACTTTTACTAAAACTTATAAAACTTTATAATCTAAAGTAAATATAGGTTATATATATATAATTAAATCTTCTAGAATTTAAACTATTATTTATAAGCTATATATAGAATTCTTTAAAAGTGGGGAACTAGATAAGATAGGTTTCTAGTTTTTATATATTAGAAATATTTAAGAAATCTTAGAATTTTATTTTATATATATAAGTCTTATTAATTATTATTTATCTAGTTTAATCTTATTTTAGAGTTAGAATTACTATTATATTAAAGATTAAAATATAAGGCTTTAACGTACGATAAGGAAATAGACCATTCACTTGTGTGGACCATTCACTTATGTACTACGTTATACCTTATAATAACCTAAATAGCGTAGTATATTAGTAGAATAGTAGCTAATTCCCTAACTAAGGAAGGTTTAACTAAAACCTAAGGGAAAATACCTAAGGGGGATAGGGAAGCTATAAGGGGGACTAGCCTTATTAGAATAACTAGTAGAAGGAGATAGGGGGTAATCTAGCCTAGTAAGTAAGAGACTACTAACCCTAGTAAGAAGGTTAATAGAATAGTAGGTAGAAATAGTAAGCCTGCTATATCTAAAGGAATAATAACTCTAAGGATAACGTTTAGTTTATATAGGAAACTAACCTAAATGTAGACGCTATTATTAACTAACTTATTAATAAGGGCTTTATCCTTAATAAAGTTAATAAGATACCTACTACCCTAGTAGACTTTACTAACTTTACTACCTAACTATAAGCTAGTAATAGTAACCCTCCTATACTAAAGATAAAGGCTATCCTATAGGATAGGGAGGAAACCTTACCCTAATAGGATAAAGTAAAGGAGTACCTTACCTAAATAGAGGAGTCTATAGGAGATAAGGAATTACCTTAAGCTAAACCCCTATATAATAAGTTAGCCTAAGTACTAATAAACCTAACTTAGGGAGTATTATAAGTTAATAATAGAATACTACTTATACCTAATTATACCTACCTTTTATCTATACTATTATTACCTTATACTTACTTATTTATTATCCTTTACTACTTTACTATTCTATTTTACTCTTTTACTATATATCTCTATAATACTACTATCTATTCTATCTAGTAGTACTAATAGCCTATTTACCCTATTAGATCTATAATAGCTACTAGGAGGGCTATGTTAATTTCCTACTATAAAGGGTATATTCCCTATAATATATTATATATTAGGAGTTATATTACTACTAATATAGTAAGTATTATTAGCTATATTACCTATTCCCTAGGGTGTATTACTTTAGTTTAGTAAGGTATTTAGGGAGGGAAACACTATATATTAGTATATATAAGAGTTATATTACCTATATACTAAGTTATCCCCTATAGTAGTATTTACCTACCCTTAAAAGTATATATTATTAATATATATTAAGTTATATCTAGATGTTCTTATTATATCCTTTATAGCCTTTTTATATTCCTCTATAAGGGTAATATAAGAATCTAAAGAGTCTATATCTATAGGTTTATAGAGGAACTATTATAGCTATATTTTAGAATAATAGGTAAAGATATATAGGATAGTAGATATCCTATATAAGAATATATCCTATAGAAGCAAGAATATAGGATAATAGGGGTAGAGATATATTGAATATAAGGGGTTAAAGGGATAGAAGATATAAAGAGAGTATAGTAGTTAGATTGTTACTAGAGATGTTGCTTGCTTAGAGATAAAGACAGTAGTTTAGAATACAGGAGATTCCCATCCTTATATAACCATATCCAGCTTACTAGAATATTCCATACTTACGTAAGCTGCTTAGAAATCAACTAGATGGACGCGTAAGCACTTAACCCTAACTGAATAACCCTAACTTAAAGAGATAACCTAGATAGTTAGAGAGAGGAGTAATAAAGCCAATCTTACTCCTTATAGAATCTTCTAGTATCAGGCTGTGATTACGTAATTACCTACTTACGTAATCAATATATATATTAATCTATTAGTTTAGTAGATTATATATATATATATATATCTTATATATAAAACTCTATAATAGAGGAAATATAAGATAAAGAAGTATAGGAGTATTAGAGAATACTCTTACTTCTAATACTATAGTATAAGGTAGTAGTATAAGTAGGTAAGTAACTATTTATTAAAATAATCTCCCTAGGTATAAGTATACTTAAAGTACTCTTAAGTAAAAGCATAAATATTATTATCCCTAGAGACCTTCTCTATAAAGAAGAAGTTTTTCTAAAACTACTTCTATATATCTCCTATAGTAAGGCTAAACTAAAGTCTTATTTAGTTTATAATTATTATCTACCCCTATACTTATAGCTATATTCTTTTATTATCTAATAGCTAAAATTCCTACTAGTTTTATATAGATCCCCTTAGGTATTAAGTAATATTCTAACTAACCTTATTAATAGCCCTTTAGTCTAGCTATAGGCTCTCTATAGCTTAGATCTATAGTTTAATATTCCTATAGTATATAGCTTAGTAGTTATAAAAAATAGGCTTAGGGGAGTACTTCTTTATATTTATATTAGGCTAAAACGTACCTATATAAAGTTTAGCTAATACGTTTTAGGCTACTATTAATAGAGTATTTATTATTACTAGGGCTATATTTAATAGCTACTCTATAAGTACCCTTAGTAGGTTATCTACTAGTATGTCTACTTAAGATATCTATAAGGTGTTAATTATTAGGTCTATTATAGGAGTACCCTACCCTATTAGTATGCCTAATTATAATAGTCTATTAAGTAGTAGACCTTACTATACTAGTAGGCCTATAGGTAGTTATCCTTAAGGGGGAGGTCTTATCTATACTATTAGATTTAGTAGAGGCGTAAGGCCTATTTATAGTATAATAGGTTTAGGCCCTTAGGGTGGTATATACTATACTATCCTATTAGATAAGGTTATCTAGGTAGAGGCTTAGGTAGTTTAGTTTAGTAGTATATATACTATCTAACCTAACTAAGGTAGTAACTACCCTTAGGTAAATTAGCTTACTTAGGTTAGTTAAAAGCCTAGAGGACCTATTAGGTATAGGTTAGGCCTATACCCTTAGGTACTAAGAAATTATCTAGGTATCTAGTATAAGGGCTTATATTATTACCCTTAGGTAGGTTAGCTTACCTAAGTTAGTTAGAAGCCTAGGGGACCTATTAAGTATAGGCTAGGCCTATACTCTTAGGTGCTAGGGAATTATTTAGGTATTTAGTATAAGGGCTTATATTATTACCCTTAGGTAGGTTATTAGGAGTAGGGGAATTAGGTCTAAGGAATAAAGCTATTTAGAGCTTATTAGGTAGAGTAGGGCTCCCCTCTAGTATAGTATAATTACTACTATAGGTTACTTATCTTTACTAGTAGGTCTTAGTTTTAGACCTCCTTCCCTTTAGTAGTTTTTAGGTTTCTTATACCTTCTATTAGTAAATTACCTTAGGATTTAAGGGAAATTATTAATATATCTCTTTTTAATAGTTAACTTAATATATTACTTTAGTCTAGTAGTTAAGAGTCTTAAGGTTTTTATAGTAGGTTAGGCTCCTATATTACTATAGTCCTCTCTAGTATAACTAGATAGTTTAAGGCTTATAATATCTAGAAGTTTATTTAAGATAGAGGTTTTAGTATTAAAGCTAAGCTTATTTACTTACTAGTTTTAGGTTTTCCCTTATAGATTAAACAATCCTTTTTACTAGCTAAATATATAACTTTATCTAGTAGGTATTATTTTCTATGCCTAGCTTAAGTTTAAACCCTTTTTACTAGTTAACTAGGCTATAATAAGGTTTATCTATAAGGAATTTAATATAATAGAGGTAGTTAATATTTTTATAAAGGTGCTTTATAATGTTAGTAGCTAGTAGGTAGGTTAGGTATTTCTATAGTTATGTTAATAGTTATTAGAGGTCCTTAATATAGCCTAGCTATAGAAGTTATATACCTACTCCTTAAGGATCTCCTTAGGGTAGGTATATTCCTTTATAGTCTAGCTATAAAGAGAAGAAATTTAAGGTTATCTAAATTAAAGTAGTTATACTACTACTTAATATAGCCCTCCTAGTAGCTATTATAGATCTAATAGGGTAAATAGGCTATTAGTACTACTAGATAGAATAGATAGTAGTATTATAAAGATATATAGTAAGAGACTAAAATAGAATAGTAAAGTAGTAAAGGATAACAAATAAGTAAGTATAAGGTAATAATAGTATAGATAAAAGGTAGGTATAATTAGGTATAAGTAGTATTCTATTATTAACTTATAATACTCCCTAAGTTAGTAGCTACTTATACCTATAGGTATATAACTAACTATAACCTATTTAGGGTTATAGGCTATATACCCCTTTTAGCCTATAATAGAAATACTTCTTATACTTAGGGAAATATACCCTATATAGGAGTAAATATCCCCTATACTTTATTAATATAGCTAATATAATAATAGATATCCTATATATTATAATAAATACTACCTAGATAGAGGTAAACTCCTTATATACCTAAGGAGATATACCTTATAATAACCTAGATAGAGTAGTATACTAGTAGAATAGTAGCTAATTCCCTAACTAAGAGAGGTTTAACTAGAACCTAAGGGAAAATACCTAAGGGGGATAGGGAAGCTATAATAGGGATTAGCCCTACTAGAATAACTAGTAGAAGGAGATAGGAGGTAATCCTACCTAGTAAGTAAGAGACTACTAACCCTAGTAAGAAGGTTAATAGAATAGTAGGTAAAAATAGTAAGCCTACTATATCTAAAGGAATAATAACTCTAAGTTTAATTTAATTTATATAGGAAACTAACCTAAATATAGATACTATTATTAACTAACTTATTAATAAGGGCTTTATCCTTAATAAAGTTAATAAGATACTTACTACTCTAGTAGACTTTACTAACTTTACTACCTAACTATAAGCTAGTAATAGTAACCCTCTTATACTAAAGATAAGGGCTACCCTATAGGATAGGGAGGAAACCTTACTCTAATAGGATAAAGTAGAGGAGTACCTTACCTAAGTAGAGGAGTCTATAGGAGATAGGGAATTACCTTAAGCTAAACCCCTATATAATAAGTTAACCTAAGTACTAATAAATATAGAAATAGTAAATTTTACTTTTTAGTAAGGAGAGGTTATTAAAGTAGTTATTAAGCCTAATAGAAAAAGGGAATACTATAAGAAGACTTACCTTTAAGTTAAGGTAAGGGCTAATAAGAAATTAGAGGACTATACTATTTATATAGATATAGGTATATTAGTTATCCTAATAGACTAAAGCTAGGTAATAAGTTTTATAAAGAACCTATGTTTTAATATAATAGAGCTATAGATAATAGGGGTAGTTAGATTATTATTTACCCTATAAGAAAAAGTTACTTTTAACCTATATATAGTAGGAATAGTAAAGGGAATAGAGATTAAGATATATATTATAGTTATAGTAGGAGTAGTTAAAAATCTCCTAGCTAAGCTATTACTTAGTATACCCTTCTATAATAACTATAGTATAGTAGTAGACTTTAATAGGAAAACTATAACCCTCTACTCTATATATAATATAGTAATCCCTATATTAATTAAATACTATTTCTTAGTATTAGAAGTAAGAGTATTCTCTAATACTCCTATACTTCTTTATCTTATATTTCCTCTATTATAGAGTTTTATATATAAGATATATATATATATATATAATATACTAAACTAGTAGATTAATATATATATTAATTACGTAAGCAGGTGATTACGTAATCACAGCCTAATGCTAGAAGATTCTATAAGGAGTAAGATTAGCTTTACTACTCCTCTTTCTACCTATCTAGGTTATCTCTTTAAGTTAGGGTTATTTAGTTAGGGTTAAGTACTTACGCGTTATCTATTTAATTTCTAAGCAGCTTACGTAAGTATAGAATATTCTAGTAAGCTAGATACGGTTATATAAGGATGGGAATCTCCTATATTCTAACCTACTGTCTTTCTCTCTAAGTAAGTAACATCTATAGTAATAATCTAACTATTATACTCTCTTTATATCTTCTATCCCTTTAACCCCTTATATTCTATATATCTCTACCCCTATTATCCTATATTCTTACTTCTATAGGATATATTCTTATATAGGATATCTACTATCCTATATATCCCTACTTATTATTCTAAGACTTAGTAATAAGAAAGTTAATAGTAAAGTATAATATTATTATATACCCTAGGTAAATATACTACCTGTTAGTTAACTATCTTAACCTCCCTAAATAATTTAAGGAGGATAGGATAAATAAGACCTACTAAGTTTACTCTACCTATACATATATCCTTAATATAGTAGTAGACTATAGGACCTTAAAGATAGTACTAGTATATAATAACATAGTAGAGCTTATTATTATTAAGAATAGTACTAAGGTTAGTTAAATTACCCTAATATATAGGGAAGAAACTATATAGTAGATTAGCTAAGAGATATTTATAAAAATAGCTAATAATATAACTATAAACTTTACTAACCTAACTAAGGACTTTATAATAATATTAGAAATAGTAGAAGAGGGAATAGAGATAATAGATAAGGACCTACTAATCCCTAAGGAGGTACTAAACTATAGTATTAGTAAGCTAGATATTTACCTTATAATAACTAACCTTTATAGTATAGAGATCTATATAGATAACCTAAAATTTACTAAAAAACTCTATAACCTCCTTAACTAATACTATATCTATTATAACTATAGGATAATACCTATCTTAGATAAGGAGAAGATAAGGATTAAGCTTATTAATAGCTAGTAGAACTAAAAGTCCTATATTAAGGTGTTTCCTCTTAGACTTAAGGATATAGAGTTCCTTAATAAAGAAATAGAGAAATAGTATAAGAAAGGGAAGGCTAGTTAGTAAATTAGCCTAGTAGCCTTTATATACCTAATCTTTATTATCTAGAAGTATAAGGAGGATAGGATAAAGGGGAAAGGATATATAGTAGTTAATATATACCCCCTTAATAAGTAGGTATCCCCTAATATCTACCTCCTCTCTAACTAAAAAGAAATTATATAGTTACTTTAAGGGAAAAGGTACATAATAATATTTAATACCTCTAGGTTCTTTTACTAGCTTAGTATATATCCTTAGTATAGAAACTAGATAGTAATAATAAGTCCTTATAGACTTAAGTACTCTAATATTATAATAATAAGGTATAAAAACTTACTTATATATACTTAGTAATTTATAGATTAATTATTCTTCTTATACTATTACTTTATTTATATATATATTAATAATATTATAGTTTTTAGTAATACTAATAAAGACTACCTTAAGTACTTTAAGATTATACTAAAGCTATTAGATAAATATTATATTTATATTAAAGTACTAAAGTTATTTACTAGCTTTCTATTAGTAAAACTCCTTAGTTATATTATAAATAGTAATAGTATCTAGAAAATAGAGGACTATATCTAAGCCTTTTAGTAACTTACCTTTCTATATAGTCTATATAACCTAGAGATATATCTTAGGATAGGTAGTTAGCTATATACTAGATTACCCTAGTTTAATATAATAGCTACCCCTCTTAATAATAGGAAGATAAGGCTAGTAGTAAGGCTATAAAAAGATAATATACTTAAGCTAGGAACCTTATGCTAAGCCTAAGTAAAGATTATTACTAAGGAGACTTTTAACCTTATGCCTAAGGAACTTAACGCCTAGAAGATACTATAAGAGAAACTCTATACTTAGGCTATATAATTTTATTATAACCCTAAGAAGCCTCTCTTCTTTAAGATAGATATATATATTAATAGTTTTAGGCTTATAGTTTTTTAACTAAATTATAACTAGGATAGTAAGAAGCTACCTAGAATTAATATACTAAAGAAGTATATTTAACTAATCTTATTCTTATTATATATTATAATAGTAATAAAAAAATATTATAGTATAACTAAAGTAGAGATTACTACTATTATATAGGCTATAAAGAAACTTTAGAAACTCATATAGTCTAATAAGTATAAGGTTATTATCCTAATAGACTATATAGTAGTAAAGGGTATTATTACTTATATATTACTAAGGATACTAAACCTTAATAAGGTAAACCTTAAACTAGCTAATATAGTAAATTACTTATCTTAATTCTACCTAAAGATATTCTATATACCTAGGAAACTTAATATAGTACTAGACGTACTCTTTTACCTCCTTATTACTTATCCTAACCTTAATAAGTATTTTCCCTATAAGGATAAACTTATAGATATTAATAATAAGGATAATATCTTAGACTCTTTTACTAATATAGTAGCCTAGTATATAAGAGATAAACCCCTAGCTCTAAGGAAGGCTAATACTACTATAGTATAACTTAGTAAGGACTTTATATATAATATTATTATTAGGTACTAAGGTAATAAGAGGTTATATATCCTACTAAGACTAGTAAAGAAGGTACTTTTTAGTAGGATAGAGTATATTATACTAGATAAGGTAAAAAAGGACGCCTAGTAGCCTTAGGAAAAGTAATAGTACTACTATATACTCCTATAGGAAATTAATAAATAAGGCCTCCTATACTATATTAGTACTAATAGTACTAAGAAACTTTATATACCTAAACTAATAGTAGGATATATACTAAAACTTACCTATAATAGGAAGTTTTACTTTAGTATTAATAGAATACTAGTAGAACTTAGAGGTATTTATATCTATAGGAAGAAGAAGATAGTTAAGAAGTATATTACTTATTACCTAGCTTACTAAGAAAACTAAATAGACTACTAAAAGGCTATAGGATCCCTCTAACTTATTATAACTCCTAGCATACCTTATTATACTATATTAATAGATTTTATAATAGATATACTACTAGTACTAAGCTAATAGACCTTTTAGGTATTACCTAACTTTAACCTATTAGACTCCCTCTATATTATAATATATAAGTTTAGTAAGAAGGTTATTTTTATCCTTAGGAATATTTAGTATAAAGCTTACTATTAGGCTTAGGTATTACTTTAGATACTTATAATATATAATTAGGGCTTACCTTAAGTAATTATTAGTAATTATAACCTAAAGTTTATATTAGTAGTCTAGGTATTAATATTTAACACCTTTAAGGTAAAGCTCCTTATCTCTATTATATATTACCCTTAAACTAATAGATAAAGTAAAAGGATAAACTAAATAGTTAAAATTATAATCTACTTTTATATATATACTAACCTAAATATCCTATAAATAAATATAATCCTATTACTATAATATATACTTAATAACTCCCTTATAGTAATAATTAGTTACTTACTAAATAAAGTTATATTTAGCTTTTAGCCCTATATAGTATTAGAATATATTAGTAGTAAGGTAATACCCTTTAAGTCCCTAGAAGTCCTCTAGGAGACTTACTATATAGAGGTACTAGCCCTTATTAATACTATAGGAGTAATTTAAAAGGAGAGGTTTAATAATAAGTATTATAAGGTAGAATTTACTAAAGGAGATAAGGTATACCTCTACCTAAGTAAAGGATACTTACTACTAGGTAAGCCTAAAAAGAAGTAGTTACTATAGTATATAAGACCTTTCTAAGTTATTTATATAGTTAGACTAAAAGTATATAAACTTAACTTACTAAAATACTAAAAAGTTTACTTAGTAGTTTTAATAGTATAGCTCTAAAAGGTAGTATAAGGTAAAGACCCCTTTAGTAAAGAGGAAAAACCCCTAGAACTAATAAAGGTTAATAGTATACTAGAGTATAAGGTTAAGAGGCTTATTAATTAGAGGATTAAGTAATAAAAGGGGTAGCCTATAGTTAAGTATCTTATTAAGTAGAAGGGATATTTACTAGCTTTAAATATATAGAAACCTTATAAGAATCTTAAGCTAAATACTAGAGAAATAGTTACTTCCTATAAAAAGGAGTAACCTATTAATTAGGTAGCTAAGGAAGGAAGGAAGTAACCTAAGTAGCTTACCTATTAAAAGCTACCCTCTCTCTACTAATAACCTATTTATACTTTTCCTTTATTAATAACTACTATTATACTATAGTATATTATATATCTTTAACTACTATTATAAATATTTATATATTTACGCCTTTTAATAAGAGCTTTATTATCCCCTAGCTACTATATTTCTTTATAAATAATACCTATATAGGTATATTATTCCCTAGTATAAATAAACGTATTATTATTTTCTTAAAGGGAAGGTACCTACTTTTTACTTCCTTCCTTTTAAGAAGCTAACTATTATTACTTCTATTTTTTAATACTTATTAGTTAGGGTATATTAACTTACCCTCTTATACTACTTACTTTTTTATTTTTTAGACTCTTTACCTACTATTATTTCCTCTTTTTATTAAGCTAAAATATTACTAGTATTATTACTAGTAACTTTACTTCTTAACTATAATAACCTATACTAATACTACTATTATTAATAGTATAGTTAGTATAGTAGATAACTTAGAAGATTACTAGTAGTATAACCTTAATAAGGGAGGTATAAACTATAGTACTAATAATATAGGATTTAACTAAAATAAGTATAACTTTAACTAGTATATTAATCCTTAGCCTAGTAATAAGATAGTTACTAACTAGGACTCTCCCTATAGGCTCCTTTTAAACCCTAGTTTTTACCTTATTAACCCTATTCTTCCCTCCTCTACTATACTAATCTCTCTAATCTATATTAGCCTAGTAAACCTTAGTACTACTATAATAGAATAGGATAAGAATATTAAGATAACTAATACTAGTACTATCTAGCCCTAGTAGGATAAGGTATAGTACTTATAGGATACTATAGTCTAGCCTTAGTTAACTAATAAAGACCTTATTAACCCTAATAATATATTTAGGGAGTAATATAAAGAGACTAAGGATAATAATACTAAAAGTCTAGTCTTATTAGTCTATACTAAGGATATTAAGTACCTAAAGGGTATAGATAATTCTAGTAATAAGTAAGAGGAGTATATTACTAAGAAGAAGATTAAGGAATACCCCTATAAGGTTAAGGTATATAAAGTATACCTTAAAGAGTATAAGAAGGCTATAGATACTAGCTATAAGCTACCTAGCCTATAGATAGTAATAAGATACCTTAAGATAGCTAGATATAAAATAGAGTAAGCTAAGTATAAAGAGGTATAACTTAACCTTATAGAGGGATAATATAAATAGTAGGACTAAACTACCTTATAGACCTTAGTAGTTATACTTTACTATACCTAACATAGTTTACAAGCAACTAGGTTATATAAGCAACTAGGTTACTTTTTCCTCCTCGTATAATAGAGTGTAAGAGAAATCAACCATAACGCCTTAAATTAATTCAAACTATTTAGAATCCTCTTCTTTAGAGGTAGATTTAACTTTCTAACACGTGTAAGTATTATAGCTAGTCTCTCTATAGATACCATATTGTCGTGCACGCGTTTCTATCCTCCTTATATAACTACTACTCTAATCTATTTCTACCTATAACTACTCTATTATATCTATTTAAGACTTTAAATCTTTTACCTAACTAATTATAAGTATTCTACCTTTCTAAAGCTGTTTTTTTTTATATAGTAATAGTAGCTTATATGCTTATTTACCTCTTAATACTTAGTTATCTATACCTATAATAAAACCTAGTTATAGGTTACTATTATAATTCCTTTCTTTAGCTGCTTTATATACCTAAGAAGTATTATTAGGGAGCTATTCTAATATTATATAATATAATTTAAAATAAGATTAGACTATAAATTAAATTTAATTAGGTTATTTAGTGTCTTTAGGACCTAAGCTAGTAGTAAGCTACTAAAAGAACCTAGAGGTAATAGTATATAAAGCTTTATATCTAGCTATAAAATTATATATTCTAGATTATATAGGATAAGGCTAGTTACTCTAAAGCTAGCTTAAATATTTAATATTATTATTACCTTATTATATACCTTATAAAAGGCTAGGAGGAAGTCTTCTTTTATAATATATAAAATATATACCTATATAAGGACCTTAATTTCTTAGCTATACGCCTATTTTAAGGGACTAAAGTACCTAATATTAAGAGGCTAAAGCTTATATAATAAATAAGGGGGTATATAGAGTATAATAATATTCTACTCCTTATAGTATAGCTTAAAATTAATAGAATAGTAGCTTTTATAGCTATTAAGGATAAGGAGGTAGTAAACACCCTTTATATAACTCTTTATATAGAAATTAAAGTACTTTACCTATTCTAGGCCTTTCTTATTTATTATCTAACTATTTTTAGTAAGTATAATTACCTAGTTAGGTAGGAGGGGGCTATTATATATCTAGGAGTTAAAATAGATCTTACCTATAAAGATAATATATAGTAGGATAGAATAGCTATATAACCTAATATCTTAGATTACTATAACCTATTCTTAGTTCCCTTATTATACTCCTCTTAGCTTACTATATTATTTAGAGGCTATAATAACTATTTTAGAGGATATCTTACTTATTATAAACCTAGTCTTATTAAAGTTATAGATATTAGTATTATCTATCCTATACTTTATAATTATGTTTTATATAAGGGAAAACTATATATAATACGTATTTAGATCTTTATAAAGAACTCTCTAATAGTTAATTCTTTAATTAAAACATGTCTAGAGCTTAGGTTATTATTATATAAAGTTTAAGGCCTAGTTTGTTCTAATATATTATATACTATAGTTATAAAGTAGTTAATTAGCTATTTCTTAAATAGTACTAAGTTATAGTAAGAATACTTATAAATCTAGGTTAATAATATATTAGATAATAGTCTCCTCTTTATATAAGGTTAACTTCTAGTTTTATAGTTATGTCTTATGTTTTATAGGTTAGCTATGGTATTATTATTAGAGGGTTATATAAGACACCTTATAGTAAGATATAGCCTTTTATATGCTTAATTTTAGGTTAGATTTAAGCGTATTAAGCACTAGAACTAAATTGCTTTTAATTAATTACTATACTATAGTTGTTAGTAGAGAAAAAGGGGAATAAAGGTAACATATATATAAGGAGGAAAAAGTAACCTAATTGCTTATGTGACCTAGTTGCTTATAAACTACGTTAGTTAATTTTTATATTACCTAATAAAGATAAGGAGTATATTCCTACCTAGGCTAAGGCTCTTACTTACCTTAAAGAGGATTTTAAGTACTACCCTAATTATCTCCTTAAAAAGGAGACCTAAGCCTAGCTAGAGGGTTTCTATAATACTTACGTAAAGGCATACCCTAGTAAGTATTAGTCCCTTATATTAGACCCTACTCTTTACTATATACTAGATATAATAAATAAAGTCTATAACGCCTTTATAAAGAATAACCTATAGACTAAGTACCTCCCCTTATATACCTACCTTTTAGGTATACTCTTTATCTACTAAAAGGGTAATTATAGTACTAAGGTTTTTAGTACTCTTCTCCTTATCTAATATTTAGATATAATCTCTATCCTAGAGATATATTATACTAACATTAAGGGAAAAACCTTAAGAGCTATTACCTATATAGAAGATAAGATTATTAATATAGGACTAAAAGTTAATAAAGCTATTACTAAGGCTAAGGGAGTTAAGGCTATTACTAAGGCTATAGAGAAATATACCTCTAACGCTAAGAATAGTACTAAAGATATAGCTAATAATATTAATACTATTATTAAGAATATATATACTAAGGGTAATAAACTTATTAAGCTAACTAAGAAGATTAATAATATAGTTATTAAAGTTAATAGGGTAAATAAGTATATTAGCCTCTTTAAGTATAAGGCTAATAACCTAGATACCCTTAATAAGTTTAAGGGTAATAAGTTTTATACCTTAGTCTAAAAGGTTAATAATATTACTATAAAGCTTACTACCCTTACTAATACTATAGCTACCTTAACTTACCCTACCCCTATCTTACTAGCTATAACTACTATCTTACTATACTACCCTACTATAAAAAAGAGTACTAAGTAAGCTATAGAGCTCTTAGCTTATAACCCTACCCCTAAGAGATTATAGGTATTAATTAATAATAATAATAAGTAAGGGAACTATTAAAAGGATATAAGAGAATTAAGGAGTTATATAGAGATAGAGGGGAGTATAGACCTATATATAGATATTTTATTCTTAGCACCCTAATAAGTACCTCTTTAAGGGGGGGTACTTATTATAGGCTAAAAGGGGCGTATAGCCTATAACCCTAGATAGGTTATAGTTAGTTATATACCTATAGGTATAAGTAGCTATTAACTTAGGGAGTATTATAAGTTAACTATAGAATACTACTTATACCTAATTATACCTATCTTTTATCTATACTATTATTACCTTATACTTACTTATTTATTATCCTTTACTACTTTACTATTCTATTTTACTCTCTTACTATATATCTCTATAATACTACTGTCTATTCTATTTAGTAGTACTAACAGCCTATTTACCCTATTAGATCTATAATAGCTACTAGGAGGGCTATATTATCTATATAGATATTTATAAATATTATATTTTATTACTAAGATACTACGTCCTTCTATTAATCTTTTACTCTTCTACCTATTAATTACTAAGAAGCTAGAAGTATAGTAGACTTATAATACTATTCTTATATATATATTAGAAACCTATAATATCTAAATTATAAAGCATACCTTTAAATAGCAGCTTAGTAAATAGGGTATCTAGTAAGAAGGGCGTATAATATTTTTAGAAGAATTACTTACTTATATTTAAGAGCTTTTCTTTTAAATTAGCCTAAATAATACTAATATCCTATATATACTTTAATTAGAAGGGTTTATAATTATACCTTATAGCCTTATAGTTATCTATAAGTATAATTAGCTTTAGAGATAACAGCTACCTAAGTAAATTACTTAAGTATAATAATAACTTAGGGAATTCTTCTTAAGTTTACTTAAGGTTACCTACTATATTAAGGGGTATAGTTATAAATACCTATATATATAGGTTTACTAGTAAGGGTATATTACTAGCTAAGACCTATTATTTACCTTATATTACTAAACATTCCTAACCTAAGTTAATAACTATCTTTAAGAGATATAATACTACTATAAAGGTTAGATAACTCCTAGCCTAAATTATATCTAGTCTCTTAACATATATAATAAGCTTTTACTATTTAGGTTTAAGGTTTATACTACTATTAATGCCTATTTATAGTTTATTATATAGTTTTATATTAGCTTTTTAGCCTATACATTTTAGAACGTTCTTACCTAATACCTTACTATTATCTAATAATATAAGTATATACCTTTATAAATTTAGTTAGATTAAGGTAAAGAGACTATCTTTATAGCTAGTATTTATTACTACCTTATATAGTAACATTTAATATTAAAGTTATCTATTACTTTTTATAACTATTAGATATTTAGGAAAAGTATCTATAATGTTAAGATTAAGAGCTAGTAGAACTATCTCTACTAAGGGTAGTTAGTATACTAGAGAGTAAGTATTTATATTATATCTTATATATATTTATACTAACTAGTATAGGAATATTTCTAGTTACTTAAGCTATAAAATCTCTTTTCCTTATATATACTAGCTAATTAGATTATACTCTTATTTATCTATATACTACTTATCTATAAGGACTTTATAACGTTTATTTAAGTCTAAAACTTATATTAAATCTATTATTAAAAGGGGAGACTATATATTATTACTAGTTAACTATAGTACCTCTATTATTAACTAAATGCTAAAATAGTATAAGACTTTAGGTAGATAATTAATTAATAGTAAGTATAAGAGTTACTTACTCTTATAAAAGGTAATAGTAATATTAATAAATTCCTTTCTTAAGATACTATATAGGTCTATATATAAATTATAGACTCTTATTAGTCTATACTTATACCTAAGATAAAAGTTAGAGATACTATATATCTATCTCTTAATACGTATTAGTACCTTTAGACCTATTTAAATAAGTATATTAAAGAATAATACTAACTAGAGGTCTCCCTTCTAAATAAGCTATAAGGAAGAATTATATAGGTTTAAGAATAACTTTAATAGTCTAGTATTAGTTTAAAAAGTATAAATACTTCTATAGTAGAAAGTAAGAAAGAAGATAGTAGTAAATAAGGACTATATATCTCTATATTCTTTAAGAATTAATATATAAGTATATACGTTTATATCCCCTTTAGTATATTTCTTCTCCCTTATATATAACCTCCTCCTTAATATCCTCTTTTTCCTCTTAGACTTATTCCTTAATTTTTACCTTTTTACTCTCTAGCTCCTCCTTAACCTTTACTATAAGTTTAATTATAGTACCTATTAATAACCTTATCTTTAGTTTTAATATTATTTAGGGTATATTAGTTACTATATCTTATTAATTAGAAGTATTTAGCTTTATATAGGCCTTATCTTTTTAAGATACTTAAGGTTTAATAGTTAGTAGTTTAATTTAGACTTATATAATAATAGTTAGGTAGTATAACGTAGTACACAAGTGAATAGTCTACACAAGTGAATGGTCCATTTCCTTATTGTACGTTAAAGCCTTATATTTTAATCTTTAATATAATAGTAATTCTAACTCTAAAATAAGATTAAACTAGATAAATAATAATTAATAAGACTTATATATATAAAATAAAATTCTAAGACTTCTTAAATATTTCTAATATATAAAAACTAGAAACCTATCTTATCTAGTTCCCTACTTTTAAAGAATTCTATATATAGCTTATAAATAATAGTTTAAATTCTAGAAGATTTAATTATATATATATAACCTATATTTACTTTAGATTATAAAGTTTTATAAGTTTTAGTAAAAGTCTTATAGAGATATAAATTATTAAAATATAAGGCTTTAACGTACAATAAGGAAATAGACCGTTTACTTATGTGGACCATTCACTTGTGTACTACGTTATATCCTTTTTATAAGAGATTAAAGCCTTAGAGAGAAATAACTAAAGTATAGTAGCTTAATAGGTAATATTATAATACTCTAAGATATTATATAGGTTTTTTATATTAATTAGTATAGCTTTTTACTCCTTACTAAGGAATTATTATTAGGTAGTAAAATTAGAGATAATACTTATTATTATACTTATATATAATAAAAAGACTATAAATAGATTAAACTATATCTTACTAATAAACTTCTTAATAGGCTAAATACTAGTATATATTAGGACTTAAATACTATATATATCTATCTTAAAGTATATTATATTATAAAGAGTAATAGATAACTTAATTAATAAAGACTTTTTAAACTTCTTAGTTTACTAAATACTCTATTTTTATTTTTATAACCTAGTATAGAGTAAGTTAAGGAGGTTTAAAGATATTAAGCCTTATATAAAAAGGGCTAAAATTAGTATAAAGGGTCCTAGAGTTAAATACTTTAAGATAGGTCTTTCTAGAGAAAACATAAGGTTAATTAGATCTATATAAGTATCTTTATAAGGTGTAATAAACTATAAGTTAGTACTATAATACCTATACGCCTTCTAATTATTAGTAGTTTTAAGGATATAGTAGTTCTTACCTAATAATAGGTAAAAAGGAGTAGTTAACCCTATAGTAAAAGGATAAAGGAATAAGTAGAGATATAAAAAGAAGAGTAGTTTAAAATAATAATAATTATTTATATTAGGTTTTATATATATATATATATATAGCCTTATAGAAAGTAGGGTTATTATAATATATAATAGTAAATAGGCGTACTACCTAGTAAATATATTATTTAATAATTTAAATTTTGTTAAAGTAGGAGGGTGTAAAGTTTTATAGGGTAGGGGCCTACCTAACAATAAAAACAGGCTAAAATTTAGTTTTAGCGGAGTTGGCCTTGCAGTCTGCCGTAGGAATGTCACATTCCCCTCCCAGGTTAAACTCTCTCCTTCCATTTCCATTTTAGACAGCGCTTAGTGAGCTTGGCCACCTTGGCATCAATGTCTTATCAACAATAGCCCATCATCGATCTGTTAATAAGACGACGTGATTTACACGCGTTATCATCACAGCCACGCAGCAAGACTTTCCCTATGAGGGAATATTTGCCACCTGTAGGGATATGGAAACCGGCTTTCTGGGGAGGGCTCTGGACCCCAGAAGATCAACTGTTAGTATTTGAACACTTTGACATCAGTTGTTCTTCGAGCCAGAGAGCCTTATTGACCGTGGTCAATCTATAGAGTTGATTTCTCTTGTAGATAATTAATGCTGGATAATCATCTGGTTTGCGTTGTGCGAGGTTCAGTTAACTATCCTCTTATTTGGTACCTAAAGTTGTCGTTGTCAAAATAATCCTTCGACTCACACTACCTAACGCAATCGAGCCATTAACTAACCAAAGTCAGATATTGAAGTCCATGCCAGAGACTAGGTGAATGTTTGTGTTTTGAGGATGGGTCTTATATGGCAAAGCGGTCATGCTGATCACAGGTTACTCTTTGAATAATGAATGACATCTTTGAAGCTCGTAATGCGATCAAATTAGATTTCTCAGTGTAGTTCCTAACGTTTAATGATTCAATCGAGTCCATTAGGTGGTGTGAACAAGATTCTGGCACTTTCGATAACCTTTTAATAATTGGTATAACGAGTTTTACCGGTATGGAATCTCTTTGACGTTTGACATACAGACATACAAGACTTCAGCAACACCAAGCGTGAGTAGTCGAGGGCCTTTAAAACCGAAAAAAAAAAAAAGGTAGGGAAAACAGAGACATCGAATTGGGGTGAGGGCCAAATAGACGCACCTTTAGATGCCTTGAGACTTACGCCCAGTTAGTAATCTTGTTTCGCGGGGAGCTACTAAGCAATCCCAAAATAGTGTTCGACCTTGTATGCCAGTGAGGTAGTTTGGATGAAGTGATCGCTGTCAAAGTTGCGGGTGGCGAGAAGATAGCGATAAGGTGCCGTAGATAAGAGCAGGTGGGGGGGGGGGGGGGGGGGGTCCAACAATGCCTCGGGATAAATAGTGCCGAGACACGAGAGTTGACTGTTAATTGTTAAGGGCCTGGGCTCATGAGCATAGGCCGCCGTCGTTTGCAGTACCAATCCTACGGCTGTTCATAGCACGTGCCTCTGTCTTGGATGCACAGTGACGCATGAATAGGGGTTTACACTAGGAGTCTGACCCACTGACAAGCATGAGTAGCCATGTCTTGTTCCCGATGATGGCTTGGCCATGAGCACTTAGGGGTGTGGTGTGCAGCATGCATAATACACCAATACAAGACTTGGATTTCCCAATTTCGCAGCCTTCTTCAGGGCGAATTTTAAGCTGATAAAGTCTGGGGTAAATCGAGATGAAGTAAAGCGGATTATAGATGTGGAGAAAGGCGCATTACATACTACGAGGTAAGTCTCGGTTTATGGCCAGATTCGCCCCTCAGCCGAAGGGCCGACCGAACCAGGGATAGGGCAACCAAAGATTTTTCACGATGCCCTCATTTGGGAAAGTGGATCCCGACAGTGGTGCGCGCACACGCACACAGATGGCGATGCGATAGACACCTTATCTTTCGTTGTCTCTCTCTCTCCCTTGATGCACGTCTGACTGTGAGATGGTCTGGGGGTATTATTTTCCTTTCCTTCTTTTTCGCCCCTCCCACGCCGCCGCGGCTAAACCTTGATGCCGTGACCCGCCGTCTGGGTCCTTTGTTTCCCTTTCGCTCACTGGTGACTTCACACCGGGACATTTGCCCCGTCTTCCACTCATCTCACACTCACACGACACGACACGACACGACACGACACGCCCCCCGTTTCGCTGGGGGCAGGCCGCACCATCCGTCGTGTCGACCAAGAGGAGTTGTGTCGACGCGGGCCCAATGAGACCGGCAGCGTATCCGCTGCCGCCATCGAGCAGCCTCCCGCCCATGCGGACCTTGGACCGGCTCTCAGAAGCCGACATTACGTCTGCTCTGCACAGCCTATCCAAAATCTACTGCTCGTTGCCCGTCTCGGTCGCTTTCCAGCTCACGCCCGAGACGCCGAAACTCGCTCATCATGACACGTCCCTAGCTGACTCGGGCTACGTGTCCGAGACGGACGACGATCACGAAGAGGTCGACGGCCTCGACCATCACATAGCCGCCCTCAAAGTTGACGCCTTCGAGCGTAGCTTCGCGGAGCGCTGGTTGACGGGCTTCATTGCTCGGGCCGAGACCCTTTCTTGCTTTGAGTCCGACGAGGCATGCCAGCACGCCCTTGACCAGGCTTCCTGCGTGCTCGAGTCTTTTTTCGCTGCTCCCGAAGACGACGACGACGACGACCAGGACGGCCAGAACCAGGATTATGCGCGCGAATTCGCCTTTGACCTCATTCTTCCCGGTTCCGACTCGTTGCGGGGTGGCGTTCCGGTCACAGTGCGACTCAACGATCGGTTGGCAGGCACGAACTCTGCGGACCCCGACGACGTTGGCCTTCAAAGCTGGGGCGCCTCGATTCTTTTCTCGGACATCCTGTGTGCTTCGCCCGCGCGCTTCGGCCTGGCACAGCCCGGACTCGGCCCCTCGCCTCGCGTTATCGAACTAGGCGCAGGTACCGGACTCGTTAGCCTGATGCTCGGAGGCACCCTGCCGCACCTGGGCGCCACGAGTCCGACCATTGTCGCGACTGATTACCACCCGGCGGTGCTCGAAAACTTGCGGTCCAACGTTCTGCTCAATTTCCCAGTTTCCGAGGTGGAGCGCGTGCAAACGGCAGCTCTTGACTGGTCTGCGCCTGTTTTGGAAGCGCCGTTGGACGTTCGGGCAGACATCATCATTGCAACAGATGTCATCTATGCCCCTGAGCACGCGGTATGGTTACGCGACTGCGCGGCTCAGTTGCTAGGCACAAACGGTGTCTTCTGGCTCCTGGTAACTGTTCGTCGGAACGGTCGCTTCAACGGCGTCAGCGACAACGTGGAGGCCGCGTTCACGGCAACTCATGGCCCCGGACGGGCAGACGGGAAAAGGCTCACAATTGTTCAATCCGAGGAACTACAAAAGCGTAGCGGTGTCGGGCGTGGGGACGAGAGTGGGTACAAGCTTCTTGAGATCCGTTGGGCATGATATGGCGTTGAATTGGAGGGGGGTGGGCATTAGACACCACACATAGACATGGAGGTTCATGGCATTAGACAAGCATGAGGCACGAGACACGATTCGCTAGAATATACCTAGATTAGAGTAGATTATTTGCAACATAACGTAGACTAGTTACACATTCAACGGCAGAAGATACAAGGCAATGCCAACAGTGCATTTATCACACGCACCTGTGGCCGCTTCAACCGGTGGCCGTCGGTGTCCAATGAGATGGAACGGGGAGAGATCCACATCGGCATCGGACCTCCAGCCCAGGGGGGGGGGGGGGGGGGGGCGTTGAAAAGAAATTAAAATAAAATAAATCCGGGAAGCTCACCGACGCGAACGCGTCACAGACGCGCCGATGGCTTTCAGAGACAATTCTCTACCCAGAGATCCTCCAAAACCCCAACCATTCCGCCGTTTGTGTACATCTTCATCCTGTCACCGCTGTCATGCCTCGAGGAAAATCTCTGGCCAAGCTTGCTGAGCAAGGTATGAACGTTTTCCACACCATCCATTCTGGGTTGCAAAGCAGTACTTCTTTCATGGCTTGATTGAAGCCGATGCACCTTGTTGATATTTGATATTAACGTCAACCGCTTCAACAGATTTCCCCTACGGCGATATCAAGAAGATTGCCGCGCATTCACTCGACCCCGATACGGCCCTCGTGACTCTCACTGTTCTCGTCAAAGGCACGCGCGAGGATATCTCGGAATGGGATATCCAGGAACACCGACCGGCTCTTCTCGCCGAGTACTGGGCGAGCTTTAGGGGCAGGACCCGGCAAGATGTCCTCGGTATCGGAGAGCTGTACCACCCCTTCAGATTCTTACGACACCGTCGCGTCCGCGGCCAATGGCAGGTGCTCGTCCAGTGGCTCGGATACTCAGACGAGGGAGAGGATGTGTCCTGGGAGCCGGCCGTGAAGATGCGCAAAGACGCGCCCGGTGTCATGGCCGACTACTGCAGATACGTGGATGACGAGAGTGTCAAGGCCGCTCTTCTAGGGCCGACGGCCCCAGCAGGCGACAATGGAGATCTCGAATCCGGCAAGGAAGACTCTAAGCCGTCTGTCGGGACTCCTGTGCCTGCTAAGCAAATCACGAAGCGGAAGAGAGAGAGTCTGGCCGGACAGTCTGAACCTATCGGTGACAAGCGCCGACGATGTAGGCCGTCACGCGGATGCTCAAACATTGCCCAGCTGCTAACATAATCGCATAGCCTCTAGGTATGACTCGACATCGGCCATCGAGTCACCCGTCCCCAAACCGTCCGCTTCGAAGAGAAGAAAATCTGATGCCCCTCCCGACGTCTCGATCCCGCCCCAAATGACTCCAAAATCATCCATCTCCACTAAAACACAAGCAAGGCTTGCCATGGACGCCACTACTAGTGTCGTGCCCTCGCCTGCTCGGTCGCAACCTCAATCGAGATGCAAAAGTACGCGAGCGGCCTCTGCAGCAACCACCGATGCTGCAGAACCACAGCGTCTCAGTCCCGCCGATGTCCCCCGGACGATGCTGTGGTTCATGGACGACTTTACCGTCGGCGATATGCAAAAGGTCTGTCGCTTTATCGACGAGCATTGCACGGGGAAACTCCGCCTTCCTCTCTACAGCGGTGGTGATTGGGACGGCAAGGCTGCCAGTGGCAGGTGGGAAGATGTCTTCATGGTGAGCCCACTCGGTCGCCTGGGTCGATATGACAACGAGGAAGAAAAGGAGGATTGATGCAGGTGTTTGATGTGGCCCTGAACCAGATGGGGTCGGATCACGGTCCCGAGATAGTTGCTCGGTGCGTTACTGTCCTGGCCCGGGCGTCCGCGAGGATGGTCAGGCGGTACAGCTGGTGGTCACTTGCTGCGACCCCCATCCATGAGCAGGGCGTTTCGAACAAGCGATGATTGAAACAGATCAAGTACCTACGAATTATGACGCCTTCTTTGCATTTCCATTGTTTTGGCTGCCTGTATCAGGTACCCGTTTCAAGTGCGACTTGATGCCTTCTTTCAAATCTCCGCCTTCCCAGGCCTGATGATGTGGTCTCAACGGAGCGTTGGCAGTAACGTCCAACCTGGCTAGGTATTGTCCCGCTTTGAAGGAACTTGTCTGTTAAAATGCCAACCAAGGTGTCCAACCTTAGCTTACGAGGTGAATAGAGCAGGCATTCCCGCCATCACAAGTTTGCTTACTCCCAACCAATCGTGTTTGACATTTCAGTCTGATTTGAACTGTTATACATCCGGATCTCTCCACATTGACAGCAATGCCGGTTGGATACCAGTGAATAACCAGCCACTCTTTCTGTTCAAGGATATGTCTAGTCCCATGATATATTCACTTTCCGTGTCACTGACCCCTTGTGTTATTTAAGGTGGATCCATTCCTTGATACAATTGGTCCCTGTACCTTTTTCCACAAAACTCCACAGTATTTCGGTCAAGGTCAATGGACACAATACAATACATGGCAGCCTTCTACTCAAATGGTCCGCCTCACGAGCCTCAGAAGCCACTAGGAAAGGTTGCTTTCATTGGAACGGGAGGCACCATTGCATCTGAAGGCAACGACGAGTACGACCTCCTCGACTACAATGCAGACGGAGGACGTCGTAAACGCCACGATGCTCAGCATATCATTGACAAGACCGGCATTCGTGCCCTCGCCGACGTTGAGGTCATAAACATTGGACCTATCGATAGCACCGAGATCAGCACCAAGCACTGGCATGTACTTGCTGATCTATGCTGTATTCTTGCAGACGATCCCGAGATTTGTGGTATTGTGATTGGGCATGGAACAGCAAGCCTAGAGGAGACTGCGTGGGTTCTGTCCCTAGTCCTGGATCTGAAGATGCGGATCGTTATTACTGGGTCGGTGCGCCCTTTAACTGCCATTTCTTCCGATGCAACGGCCAATCTCACCGCCGCTTTTCGTGTGGCCGCTCACCCGGTCCTTCCGAACGAAACTGCCGGGGTGTTAGTTGTGGCCAACGATGAAATCCATTCCCCCCGCTATGTCACCAAAACCCATACCCTTCGACTTGGTACCTTCCGTTCCCCTTGGTTGGGCCCCATCGGTTACGTTGATGGCGAGGAGGTTAACATGGTCTCGACGCAGGAAAGTCCGGCCAGTGGCAAGTTCCATCGCAGGATGCTGAATGACTGCCTCCCACGCGTCGACATCGTGTATAGCTACGTCGGCGCAGATGGAACTGCAATCAAGGCATTTGTCGCAGCTGGTGCAAAAGGTCTCGTTTCTGCAGGATTTGGGTCCGGTCTGGGAACTAGGCAAGAGACTCTTGCTTTTGAAGAAGCGATTTCTGAGGGCGTGGTGGTTGTGCAATCTTCGCGACTTGGGGCGGGAAAGGTTGTGGATAGTCAATGCCATAGAAGGCTTGGTATCGTTGCAGGGAACGATCTTAATCCGCAAAAAGCCAGGATTCTGCTTTCTCTCTGTCTCTCTCGCGGAGACGATGAGAAAACAATCGAGGGTGTGTTTGGTTGCGTTTAGTTCATGATCTAGGTAGGCTCTACCTTTTCTAAGTTGAAGGCATCATATATGTCCAGCACAATAATACTCTACTTCTAAGGCGCCATCCCCCGTCATGATGTAATGTCTTAATCAGTCCATAAAAACGCGCCTGCAATAGAATAAAAACACGCTAAGAAGTCATATGGCCATTATGCTTGGTAAAGTAGATATCCATGGTGAAATAATAGTGTTTTTGAGGAATTTTCAGACTTGTTTGATAACCAGGGGATGCAACTATTATAAAGAACAACAAATACCAGTATTAACATGTTTACAAACGAATCACGTCGACACACATGCAAATTCGTTTGATTAAGGGGAAGCAATAGAATCGAAGGGCTATGGGGACCTTGTAGAGCGAGAAAATTGACTAGCAATCCCTGCGGAATAAGTAACAACTTAAAATGTAACTGGGGCTAAATCAGGTTGGTCAACTCAGTGGCCCAGGGATTTTATGCTATACGGAGCTGCCCCGGAGAGCTTGTCTCTATCTCCGAACCCTGGAAACGGATCTCCTGGCCCCCTTGCTTTGACATGTTGTCTCCTTTAGTTCAGTTCGTCCGAGGAACGTTTCTTAGAAGGGGCGGCTTATGTTGTCCGAGATTGCGTTTCAATCTTTCCATGGACTAGCCATGTTATCAAAAGGATGTGATATACTTTGATTTCGATGTCTATAGCTGGCAACATATATTTCGTTCGGGTGAAGCCGAAACTTGTGGAGACCAGATTCATGGAATTATTCTCCATTTACTAAGAATTGGTTGATCTACAATTCTTAGATGCTATCTCCATTACCTGTGGCCGAATACCAACTGACAGCCGACCCTTGCCCCCAGTTTAGTGGCTTCTTATCATGTTTCGTTCTTCTTTTCTTCTATCTTGACATTGCTTTCTGTATCTTGGCTTTGGGGCTTTGTGTTCTTGGCCCCCGCCCCTGGGTCTGCTTGCTCCTTCTGTTGTGAGTCTGGTTCAGCAAGCACAAGCTCGGGTTTTCTGGTCCTCATCTCTTTTCGCAACAGCTCAATCTCAATCACTATACGTCCATCGCCGTCAAACTTTTTCTGTAATCCGTCCCCGTCGAAGTCGAAATACAGACCCCAAATGCCGCTTTCTTCCAGCACTGCGCAGAAGCCTTCCCATCCACACAATGTGAGCCGGCGGTCTTGGCGAGTGCATTCCCACGGCCCAGTCACATTTCCATCTGCTGCCGCCCGGTTCCCAAAGCGAAGTTGATAGGTAACCGGATCTACAAATATCCAGTTCATGATTGGCGCTTCATGCGTGATTGTGCTGACCAAGCCTGAGAACCGAGATTCCGGATAAGGGAGGTAGTATCCCTCGAAAGGATGGCCGAATGGAACATCGTGAGCGGTGCCAGTGTCAACAAACAACTGAAACGTTGGAGTTGTTAGAATTCAATAGTCATGCCTGAAAGTACATAGTGATTCATGGCTTACCCTATTACCGGATAACACCACTTGACGACGTTCGAGATAAGGGCTGAATTGGGAGGATTTGGGACAATGAACGACGAGATTGTTCTTTCGGCTCCGATGCTCTTCTCGACGCGACCTCGCCATGGAAGCCTTGATACCTTCGGAAGCCCCTACGGCGGTACCGAAACTGATCAGGAGAGAAAGGGCCATTTCCACATCCACGTGTGATGACAGCAAGGAATAGTATAACTCAAACGTATGAGGCACGAGTAAGAGATCTCCTCAATCAATGCGACCAGGAAGTGGAGAAGATGATGGCCTAAGAGTGACGGCCGACACCAGATTGCATGTCTCTTCCTACTCTCGAGGGCGAATTGTAAGGAAAGTTAGTAATCGGACCAACGGAGCGCATCAAAGGAAAAAAAAAAAAAAAGAAAGATAACTGTAGTAGCAATGGTCTCAGAAGTACACGCAGCTTTGGTTCCAAGCAACTTCATTGCATGGGTTGTTTCAGACCTGGATACCCTGGAAATTCATAAGGGACTGTCAAAAAGAACTGAAAGCTATCGCCTGATGTCTGTGAACTTTGCTGGTTGGCCTCGAACAATTGGTATGCCTGGCGTCATCCAAAGATGCACGATGTTGATGTTGAGACTCTTCGGTACATGGGTGAGAACATGGATTTGGTGGATGCAGGACCCTTGCCGATGCGACTCTGAAAACACCCTGAGACGCCCGAGAGCCCCGATACACCCCATAAACATTCTATCGCCGCACTAGAATCGTACCATGCACACCATCTTTCAGATGTTGCGGAAACACGTGCGGTACACCGCATGAACTGATCTCACTGGCCGACACGTTCTAGCCAGAATTGGCAAAACACGACGCAAAATACAAACCGAGCGGCTAGTTTCAACATCGCACGATGTCGGTTCGTTGTTCCAAACAGCTGCCACCCATGTCACACAAACCGCATAGACGGAGAAGAGTGATGGCGTCAAATAACTATGGCAGGCCCTGTCGGCGTGCGGAAGTGAAGCTTAAAGCTCACCATGCTCCCCCTACAAGATGGCAACCCAGACCGCACCTCAATCTAAAGTAATAAAAAGCACCGAGACTCCTAAACCAAAGGAACCCGTGGGAGCAGGTCCCCCCATCGCCGCCACATCGCCACAGATCGAGTCACCGCCAATCCCTAAAAGACCAAATCCCGCCCCTCGTTCTTCGAGCAATACCTCATTAAAGCGTGTCTCTATTGCACCAAAACCTGCAGATTCTCCTGTTCATCCCGCACCTCCTACCGACGAATCCTCTGCTGCGCCAGGAGCCCTCAGAAGATCTCTCTCTTTCAAGATCCCTATTCGAGTCGCAACAGACAACAACTTTCCGCCTGTTAATCGCTCTCGCGCACAATCCCTCCCGCACCAAACTCAAGAACCTAACGCTCTTAATCATAAACGCCAAAACTCAAAACGAGGTTCGCTCTCATCAATTGGCGAAAACCGACCCACGCCAGATCTTGATAAGCCTCGAGCTCAAAGCCCAATCCAATCATCCGAGTCACTCTCGGAACAGTTTTTGAAAGAACGGGGACTTATCAATTCCGAATCCTCTGACGAAGCAACTTCGCCCGAAGAAGTACTGCAAGATCAAGTCTTCAAATATCTAACCACCATGTCTTCCAAGTAAGACACACTTGAAGTTGAATTTTACCCCACATCACCCGGCTAACGCTGGCAACCTTGTAGCGCGAAAGCAACGACCGAGGAGCCCTCCCGTGCCCCGGCTTACCCTACTTCGTACCCGCCAGCCAACACTGGAATGAAGGGAACCATGCAAGCTCCTGGCCTTCCCGTTCCGATGCCGAACCTCTCTGGCAATGCGAACGGCCCAGTCGGTAAGTCCGCCTCCCTTCAACTGTGTTTTAGCTGTTACTGACGAGTGCTACCAGGCAACCTTCTCAAGGGCCCAGTCGACGAAAATGGCAAGTTGACGAGCGCGGCTCTCATGGTCGGCATCAAGTTGGACCTCGAAGCCGAAGTTCACTTGACTGCACGTGTCCGTGGTGACATTCTGGTTGGCCTTTATTAACCAGACAACAATCTCCTCACACGAGTGTTTCCTACGAACGGTAAACTTTCAGGTGCCAAGAAGTACTCAGCCATCGAGCTGCATTCCCACAGGCGGGAAGGAAGTCAACTTAGCGATTGTTACGATGGGGTTGACTGAAGCACGGGAGTTAAGTTACGGAGTTTCATATCTGGTCGCAACGCATATGTATGAGGGAAAAAAGAAATCTATCAAGGTAGATCGGCAAGCTTGATTTCGTATAATATTGCAACGGAGTATCTACGTTTTGTAGCAAAACATGATGTTGCGGCATTTTATGGAGGTTCGAGTCTGTCTCGATGCTTGATAACTGTTATCCAAACTGCACTTCTTAGAGGCATAGCTCCAATGTTATTTTCAGCTGTCAGCCACCACCAGTTCATGTCCAGCTCTCATCGTGCGTCCGAATCACCCAGAGTGCAATTCATTGGCTTTGCCTTGCTACCTTGATCATGCTGTATACTCTACTTCTCTGTTCCTCATATAAATCGGGCACACTTGGGAAATGAATGCTGAGTTGCATTTTGGATGTGTTCCGCGTCACGATAGCTTCACCCACATCCAGCACTTGATATTATTAGCCTCGTCAAATGCTCTATCACGTGGTGTTTCACTCATTACTCGCATGACTTGCGTATACATAGGACCTGTGTTTCTGTACCTATGCTTCATCGAATTGGACCTTCCTTACACCCACTCATACAAGCCCTGCGGTGCGCTCTAACTCGTGGCATTTCTTTTTGAGCCAATATCTTACTCAACCCTTTCACATGTGATGGGCTCGTTGGTGTTTTCTCTTTCCTTGCCGAAGTCACACTACTTTTTCCGGTTTCAACTACCGCGTAGATAAACGCTTCCGCAAAGTCAGCATATCTTATGCCGATACGACAGCACCAAAAGGTGATGCACATCAGATCTTCATTAGTGATTCCACAGCACGAACATGGCTCAGGAGTTGCCAAGGCCCAGTCTGACATCATCGTCGCGAGATTTTCCACCATCAATCCCAACTGATATATAAGCTTAAAGACATGCGAGACATTTGGTAGGTGGCTGAACAAGTTCCGACCGCAGTCACAGAGACGACTAGTTCGTCGCGACAAGACGTGGGGACATTATCATTTGAGTACTGGGTCTTCGGTGAAGTCAATGCCCACTTCGTTACAGTTTGCAATATTTCCAGGCTTAATATAACTCATACTGTGCACTTTATCTTGGTATTTGAGCAGTGAGTAAATGAACGAATAATGAACGAGTAAAAGCGCCCACTCCATAAGGGTATAGTACAGAAATATAATATGGTCTACAACTTACAGAAACAGATAATTGATCTGGATCTAGAGCTGACCTCGTTCTGAAAACAGGCTTCACTTTCCCTTGGCGATGTAGAGGTTTTCTTCTTTTCTCGATATGTAATATCAGTTGTCAAAAGCTACCGCCTGAACTGTCTACTGTAATTCGAAATGGAGGTTTATGTGCCAGCGAAGGAGGGACAAGTTCAAAATTGCAATCCACAAAATATCTGTGCCTATATTCCCGGGATTCAAACATGACAACGAAGGTAAGTCATCACGAATCACTTCAGACTAGGTTGTATCCGCATTGAAGAATTACCATTTGTGAAATCATGATACTAGTTTTTATGTAACGTTGTCATAGTTCTAACTAACTCCTCCTTTCAAGAAAGCCTTCTCCGCCTCTAAGGCAGGTTCTGGGGGGCGTAGCTCTGGTCGGGACTAACAACTTTGCCGTTAACGAGCTGCTTGTCGGTATAGGCGGGCCAGATAATGAGCTTCTGGTTTGTCACTGAGAATGTGGTGAACCCAGCATCCTCGCCAAATTGGTCACTCCAGCCAGAGGTGACAGTGTAGACCCCACACTTGGCGTAGGAGGCAGCCCGGCTGGCAGGGGAACCGGTGGTGGTGAATTTGCAAGCAGTTGGGTCCGTCGTGTGAGTGTTGATGGTGAAGCTGTAATCACAAGAGGTGTTCTCCAGATTGCACGTGCGGACGAAAGACTCAATCGTCCATTCGGCGGCGCCGGCAGCCATCATAGATTTGACTTCTCGCTTGGTAACGGGAGAGCCGGTAACGGCAGTCGCAGCAGCCAGGGTAGATAGGAAGATGTTTGTGATCTGCATCTTGAGGTATCTTGTAGATGGTAATGACAATTGAAAACTTTGAGTATGTTGATAAGAGAGTTTATAGGATCTTTTGTAGTCTGTTGTGAATGTATAAAGTGCTGGGTCATCCGAACTAGTAATAAGGGGATTGTATGACTTAAGTAGTTATAATTCTATAGCCAAGAAGCATCTGATCTCGGAGCCGAACCTGTCAGGTAGCCAATACTGACTGGGCGTCAGCGAGCCCGTATTCATTGAAAGGTCTATGGGGTAACGTTGCCATCGTATCACTAGTTACCTTGCCGACGATCCATGGGCGTTCCCTTCGCCACTACCTCTCGCTCTGCCCATCCCTCTCGTATTTCCGGTACCACATCACGTGCATACAATTACAATACTCTTAACTCATGTACTAAATGGAACTCGACATGAGACTACCTAGAAGGTGTGTGGTCGCCCCAAAATTAGAGTATAGTTTCTCCAATCGTCAGATTACTTGTTGCTATTTTGCAATGGTTATGTCATTAAACCTATGTCAAACAGCATGTATTTCTCCCTTGATCCAAATCCATACCACTTCTGATCATCAGGTGGTCAGATTTGGGGTTTTCACGCGAAGTCGAAAGTACAGGAATGGATAGTCAGCGAGACGTTTCAATAATCCTCCAATGATCTCTGTGCTAGTTCTCGTATTCAAGGTCGCGTGCGTTCTGTTTTCTGGGTCTGCGCACATAAGCTCCAAGACTATGACGCACGTTACATTCAACCCCAATATTAATACGAGCGCTAAACGACAGGGCGTTCCAATCTACTTGCGGTGACCATCGGTGCCTTCAACATCTCATCGGTCCGCCGTCATGCCACTCCCGCTGAAGTGATCTGCGTGAAAACGAATCCATCCTTACTAGTGCTTGTCAAAAAGCTATGTTTAGTTCACCGTGTTGCCCGAAAGTTAGTCTAGTTGATGGATGGGTGGCTTTTCGGTCTGTCGATCCTCCACAGTTTTTCTTGCCTGAGCCACTCAATGGCTCCCATACTTGTGTGAAGTGTGTTGGGGTCAACCACGACTCCACGATGATCGGCAGGGAGCAGTTTTTGCAATTGGCCAGGATATGCTCCCTATAATGTTTGTATATTCCGGATTGAATCACATGCAGATAATTGCTTGCGTCTTTTATGAAACTATGCCCGAAAGCGGCGATGGTGAATTATACAATCCCTGATACGAAGTTGTTCTGTTAGAACTTACCTACCGATGAGTTCGTGCCAAGTTTGTCGCTGCCTCACCATCTGTGCCAGATTTCGAATGTCGCCCTTGGGTACGAGATGAAGACATGCGCGTGCTTCAGTACTTCAGCCATGTATTAGGCTTTCTCGGAGCATGAAGATGCCTTTGAAATTGGACATCTCTCAACAGGAAGAAAGGGCGCAAACTTTGTACAAAGCCCATAACGAAAACGTGAATATAAAGATTTATTAAAATTCTGACACAGAGCTAACCTTGGAAAAGTTTGAATGCTCTTCCCGAGATAGAAACCATTGCACATTGTTGAGAGTGACGGGCTTTGAGCGTTCCTCGGATACGATGCCAAAGATAAAGGTAGCCTCACCCGGGAGCCAATCATTCTTGCGTCGTCCAACTCCCTAATAGTTGCAGGGACCGCGATACTGGCGTTGCCGTCGCAGTAATAGCCTCCCATGAATCCGTACGGCATATGCATGCGTTCCACGAATCCTGGCGCATCATTTCTTCGACAGCATCTTTACGCAACCAACACGTAGCCGTCCTTGTGTCGGTCACATATTTGAAAGCTGTGATCATATGCACACCTTCCTCTCGCAAACGTTTGGCATAATCAGATCCATCTCCCTCTTCGTCATCTTGGAGGAGGCCTGGGAGATTCAGCCTTCTTGGGCCAACGATAGTCATGTTGATGAACGCAACATTGAAATGAGGGGCCCTGGTATACTTCTCGATGAACTTTGGAAATACGATGCTGCATTCCAGGACTTCGACAGGATTTACCAATGTTCCTGCAGAGGTGACAATACCGAAAGGCAAGAGGCGACGCCAGAGGCTGAGCAACGTGGTGAACTCGGCCTTCCATGGACCCAAGCTGATTCTGCGCTGCGGGTAGGACGTTTCGAGGTCATTTGGATGAAGTACCAGCTTCCGTGGAAAACGTGCAGTTGTTGTGATGCTGCCCTCACAGATGCTTGCCAGCACGCCCGCAAGCCAGTGCGCAGGATATCCAACCTCGTGCAGACGAGCCACAATCCCGAAGAATGCAGTCAGGTTTAGCGGAGCATGAACTGGTCTGTCACTCCACAGAGGGCGACGGTAGGGAAGGCAGATCTTGAGCAAGTGGGAGTGCAGCCATTTTTCCAGAGCAGGCCGTGCCATCAGACGGGACCATGGTGTTTTCTTGATGCCAGAACGGGCCCAAACAAAATAGTCTTCCACCATAAACTGGTTGCCGATCATCTTCGCGATGGGATCCAACATAGGTTTGCCAGTTTCTTCCTTTTTCACGAGCCCGAAGTGGTCGGCCACTTGCTTGGCGTCGTGCATGAGCATATACTCTGTTAAAAACTGATCGTGAGTTTCGAACATGGGTGGGTTAAGCAAGTTGTTGAATCTCAGATTCGACGGTCTATCCTCACGCAGAAGGGGGCCACCATGCAGGAGGGCGGTCAAAGGTCCACCGACATAATCACTAGATCCACAAAGTCAGCAATCGGAACGGTTCAGAATTGGTGGCGCCGTCATATAGCCCAACTTACGGAATATTGCTCATGTGAATTCTGTCATATTGTCGCGGAAACTGGGTTGCATCTATAGCCCCGACCTTTTGGGGCTTCTGGGAGCGATGCTCTAAGCTGTCGTACCGTATTCGCTCCAGTGTGTCGACCATTTCGCCAGCAATTGCCTCAATCTGTACACGCTGCAGGAGTGTCATAGTTGCAGTAGCAAAAACCTCGAAAAACTTATCGAGATTTTCCAGCACGTTTCCGTCCTCCGGTCGACTTCTTGTAAGGTTCCAGAGACTCCGCATGAGCCGCGCGGGATCCAACTCAAATGTTGTGGCGAGCTTCCCGCGAGAGGCACCGGGCTCGATCTCCTCCTCGCGACGACGCTCATAGTCCATATCCAGGAGGGTAGGATTCGTCTTCCAATGGGAGTCAATGTAGCCTTCCAGGGCTTGCTTGGCACCTTGGACGTCGGATCGAAAAGCATCAAGCAAAGGTCGGAGTGCTGGCTCTCGTCGTCCGATGAAGGTATCTCCTGCGAAGAGAACCCCGAGCTCACGGAACTCTTTGGGACTTTCCTTGACGACGGACGGCGCTGTCTCGCCAAAAAGTGTTTTCCGATGCTGCTCTGCCCGCAAGTAGGTGTTAAGCACAGCTGGCCGGAAATTTTTGGGGGCATAGTCATCTCCAAGGGGCTGAATCCAGTGCTTTAGCTTCTTGATGATCTCATATCGAGTGTCTCTAGGAATGAAGAACATTTCGAGGACATCTCCTTCTCCCTCGAGCTCGTCAATTACCAACTTGACATGTTCCTCTAGTTTCTCCGCAACAAAGGCAGGAACAACCGCAGAGGAATAGATATAACTCATGACGGTAAGTGCGTCCTCGATGCGCGGCAATTTCGCAGCCCTCATGCAAATATATTGGATGACGATGCCAAAAATGACAAGGGTTCTTGCTAAAGCGGTTGCGTTGAGGTCTAAGATGGTGAAATGGGCTTTGTTGAACGACATGCCCTTTCTTTGGCCCATCCCCTCACTGATGCTCAGGGACATCATTGTGGCGAACAAATGACGAGCATCCCCGCTGCCACAGAGTAGGAAAGACACGTCCCCGCGAGGTCCCACAGCATGCTGCAATGGCTCATCCCACAGAGGGTAGACCCTATCTTGGCCCACGGCATAGTACTCAGGGCGGTCTTGCCTTCTCAGATGTCAGCTGGGGTCTTGAATTCAAATGTTCGAGGAACGTACAGCTGGCCCTTATACCGAGGCAGGCGATCCAGAACCTGTTGTCGTAGTTCACCCTCGCCGGACATCTTGAAAATCTTATGCATGTCCTTCAAAGTCGCTCGCATCGCATGGCCAGAGCTATCGTCGAGGAGCAAATTAACCGGCTTCTCAGCATCGTCGAGGGAAAGAGAAAGCAGATGGCACTTGGCCATTCTTGCGTAGAGTTTTTGTTTCTTCGGGCTAGAATCGGGCTCTGCAGCAGACAGAGACAAAGCCTTTTCTATGCTGTCTAAAGCAGTCTTGTAGTCACCCTGCTCGAACTTGATAGCAGATATATTGGACCATGGAGCCGGATCCTTGGGAGCCAAAGCAGCGGCTTCTCTGTACGCTTCCTCCGCTGCCAGGACGTCTCAGCACAGATGTAAAGTAAACAACTAGCAAATGAGGGATCAAGACACACCTTTAGCAAACAATCCTCGGCGATAGAAGCCATTTCCGCGCTCCCTAGCCGCTGTGGATTCTTGTGATTCGTTTGGAGACGGCATTATAGATGCTGCGAACGTCTTCCGATGTCGCGTGCTTCGACATGTCGCCAAGTACAGGAATGAACAGATTGACTGCTTTGTCTTTCTCCAAGTTATTGTTTTCACAGGATATGGAAGTGCACGAGCCACTGGAGGACCTACATAACTCGAGCGCTGGCCGGGTTGGTTGCTGGTAAATTTACGGCCCTGTTTTGGTATTTTCACGGCCCTCTCCACTAAATCATTATGTCAGCCCAAGCTAAAGTTGGCCCACAACAGCATCCGATTGATCTGACCAATCAGAGCGTCGGATTCACAGCAGCCCCACAAAAGTATTGAATACTTTTTTGAATTCGAAAAACTCCTCGGATTTGAACGATTTAGCTAAAGGGCAATTATCGCTAGCAATCAATCAATCGAAACTCCATTATATCACGTGACTATTTACGGCCCGAATCGGCCTGGCCTATACTACCTATACGGCCTATACGGCCCGGCGAGATTCAGCCCCATAAGATTTAGCGGCTGCAGCTGCGGCAGTATTAAGTGCCGGCGAAGATCCTGCTGCTGGCGAAGTTGCTCTTGCTGTTGGGCAAAAAAGGCAGCCTCGTGGGCGCGCTGTTGGCAATGCTGGATTTGCGGCAAAAAGGGCGTTTTTCGCATGGGCAATTGACAGTAGGGATGGTGGTGGCTGCGTTGCCCGCCAGCCGTATCCATACATATTTATGATATCCTTCCCCTACTCCCCGCCACCAATGACTATCTACACGCCGGCTCTGTCGTCCGAAGCCTCTGCTTGGTGAGAAAGACCTGTGACATCCGTGGTCCCGTTAGTGTTGCTCAGTTCAACCTCTAACCGTCCATTTTCTCCTCCTTTATTTACTCTTGTTCACCCTCCTGGGTGTTACGTAACACAGCGTTTCATCCGTAGCTTTTTGGACTTGTCGGAAAAATAGCGGTCGCCAACAACGGTGTCATCTCCCCAGTGCCTAACATGGCGGTCTCTCTGCCACCTTCTACAGCATTCATCCACCAACCTGTTTCGCCTGAGTCAGGTCCAGTGTCAACCTCAGAGGTGAATGTCGTCTCGCCGCCACCCAAGCTTCTACATGCATCTCTGTCCGCACGGGACCACAAATTGTGAGCCTGCCTTTTTGGACAGCTGTGCTTGAGTTTCAGCTTGAACTGGAATGTTCACGTACAACACGCAACCCCATAGATCGATTTGATCCCCTATCTAGTTTTCTTGTAGAATCGATGAAATTCAACACAGCAAAGGCCTGGCTTCTTTGATTTCTCTATATGATGTTTTACAGTCACTGGTAGCTTTATTACCTGAACTCATGCATCTACAAGGCTGCAGTAATGACTGTAAAACAACAGTACAAGACAAAGCCTTCAGAAGAATAATGCCACAACTGCCCTTCTCAACTGCTTTTATCAGCTCAAACTCAAGCTACCCAATGAATACTCTTGGATTCGTATGTCACGGTGTTGCGACAAGAATTATATGGTGTCAGCGGTTGGATTTGGTAGGAGCGCTATGGAGTCTGTCAACCTCTAAATTGCCATCGAATGCCTCCTTGCCTTGCCTTGCCTCTATGCACGCTTCATTTCTGAACGACAAAGAAGCACTCAAATCCAGTCACTGACTATACCATAAAAGGCCCTCATTTAGTTCCATTCAGGTGTCCGAGGTATTCCACTCATAAACACGAGTCAAGAAGACATGAGATGGAAAGCTTGGCGCCGTTGATTGATTAGAAACCTAGAGCGCTGTTGAAGATTGTTGCAGCCGAAGCATCTTTGACCCCCGCCGCTGCGACCTTGGCTTTGGCCTGTTGGCATTTAGTCTTTGCGGCCTCGTTCGCGTCGCAAACGTTGGTGAGCTGATTGCAAATCTCGTTCGTAATGATGTTGGGGTTTAGTGCATCCTGCTGGCCTCCGGCGACAAGCTTATCGGTGGGCAGAAATGTGCCCTCAGTGGCCTTTCTCCCCGGACGGCCAAGTTTAAAGTCCATAGTCGGAGTGCATTTGCCAAAATCGGCGCCGTCCTTGGCCTGTCGTCTGATACTGGCAGCTGAGACACTCATGGCGCCAAGCAAGACCAAAAGAAGGGTATTGGTATGCATGTTGTTAAAAGGAGTGGATAATGGACTTGAGTATGTAGGGGTTGGAAAAAAGAATGAGTAAAAGTTCACAGAACTTGGGTTGAATTGAACTCGACTAGCGATGTAATGAGAGACGTTGGGATGCTTTGGGACCTGTTACATGCCAAGTTCAGGACGCTTGGGTCTCCTTTTGTACTCGCCGTACAATAAGGAAGAAATCAGACGGACATGTGGCAGCGACGATCTACTTAGCGATCTTGGATATTCCGGCCATTTGAGTTCGGACGAGCGCGTTTGAGGTTGGTCCTTGCAGATTCAGGAACGACAGGCAAGAAAATCCGATCTAACAATATGATTGGGCCATAAGATCAATGTGTGGCAGTATATTAGGGGGCCTCCCTGCAATAGTCAGACACCGGAACATGAGATGAAGCACGGGAGAAGAACCTGACGCGAAGGGTCACAAGAACTGGCGAATTCACAGGGCAAAGCGGTAGCCCGAAGCCAATCGCCTAGTGTATACAAATGTACGAGATGTTCGCATTTTTCTGAAAAGGGCATGATTGTCTCAAAGTTACCGGGGTTTAGGAGAAATGCATTGCTCCAAGCTCTTGTTCGCTGCGTTGTAGGTACCGTCACTGCTGCGTCTAGCCAGAGGAAGTTACTTCCATTTCTCATGCAGGCTTTTTCAGATCGCGCCAAGTACAGATTCTGATCATGCTAGAAGAAAAACCCCAAGCAGTTCTCTTGCGAAGCTCATGCCCATCTTATCTTCCTGTTTGGGGTGACATCTACGCTACGTGAAACCCCCCCCCCCCCCCCCCCCCCCCACCAGACTATCATAGATGCCGAGTTCCGGAACATGATTCGTGAGAGGATCCTTGCTCAAGACTATTCGACACACTTTCAATCAACTCATGCCGCTGGGCACGCTCTAGCTACTCAACGGTTGTTGCCTGGTCAGCTCGGCATGCAAGTATGACTGAAGGCAGGCTTAGGTGTGTGACGACACCATTATATATGATTAAAAAAAGTCGCCCTTTTCCGAGGTAGGACGCTCTTACACTTGCGTAAGGAGCATCTCGCTTGGAAGCAGTTATAAGGGATAAGCCATTTTGAGAGGCATAAGTTAGACTTTCTTTGTTTAAGGGGAAAAAAAGAGGCTATCATGAAGTCAAACAATACCAGCTTTCTTCGAAACTTGATTCCGAATGGTCTTCCGGCTTCCTCTTGCTGGCGCGCTAGGCTGCGCTAGTCGCCGAGTTCGACTGCAGAGTGGCTCGAAGCAGGTACCAGCTCTCCTTATCCCACCAAAAGGTACTACTACCACCATCTACAAACATCTAAACCTAAACAAACATCTATATGCTATACACTATTAACTCTATTCCTAAACCTTACACCCAGCTCCAACCTAATCCTCACTACTATCTAGAAGAAGCTATATCTTTTTGAAGTATCAATCTAGGATTTGTAATGTATAAAGGGGTAAGAAGGTATCAATGCAGGCTTAGATATGTACTTCTATGTTTTGGTGACGTTTGGCAGCAGGATAACAAGAGGTAGCGCCAGCCTACTTCTCGCCCTTTCAAAACGCCAAAGGTACTTTGTTTTTGGACCAGCGTTGCTTCACCCTCGTCTGCTCGAACAATTCACTTATAGGCCCCAGTGCCTTATTATAAGACCTACAACTCCGACGCCAATAACTGGTTTATTATGCAAAGTAAGTTGACCAATAAGACTTTTCGAAGTCATCAAACCCTCAACTTCGGTTTCATTCACCGAACTCCTCCAAAACGAGTTTCGCAAGGCTTCACCATTAGTAGCTAAGGGTATGGCCATAGCTGGCGATCCCACGGGACACCGGCGGATTTTGGTTGTATCGCCGGTTAAATCTTCGCTTGCTCATTCGGCCCAATGACAGGGCTATGCTCTACGCGGCCACAGACAAGTCGGATCAAAAGACGGAGGTAGATTAGGGAAAATCCAGTCAAAATAGTGTTTCTCAAGAATTAAGGTGATCGCCGCTTGAAAGAACCCGCAATCATGTCTTGACACTATCGAATTTGGTACAAGATCCCGAATGCTCCGCCAGTCAACCATATGAGACATCCGAAAATTGGTACTCCAATTCGAAATATTCAGCTTGCTTGCTGAGGAGGGGTATTATTATCTACTACTACTACTAGGGATGTATATTTTGCTTCTTCTTCAGAACAGGACGCACTGTCGTCAAAATCGTAGAGCATCTTCTTTTTACTGTTTCTTTTGTTCAGGTCCCCAAAAGTCATTTCTTCTCATCACACATTTCCTCGATGATCAAGCTCCGATCGCCAGATTAGTCGTCTGATGAGTAACAACAAGACCTGCAACGGCGGCTGAGGTCAGGGTCGACATGACGCCAGAGATCAAAGCAGAAATGGCCATGGAACTGACATCACCCCCACGACTCGGAGCCAGCTGGCTCAGAATACCAATTTGGATACCCAGAGAGCCAATATTGCCAAATCCGCAGAGGGCATAGGTGGCGATGAGCTGCGAACGAGGCGAAAGATCAAGGTACTCGGGTTCTTTCATCGCGGAGAAGGCAACATATTCGTTCTGCCGGGTAAGTATCAGCATTTGAAACAGAACATCACGATATATATGCAGGTAAATTGAGGTTTGCACTTACGGCGATGACTTTGAGAGCGATCAGACGGGCGACTTTGAGCAAGTCTCCATTTTCACGGGGAACGCCTAGAAGGAAGGCGATCGGGTAGAAGAGGTAGCCGGTGATGAGGTTGAGGGTCAGGCCAGGGTCGTTGATGTTCAGGTAGCTTCCCCACCAGGTCAAGAGACCATCAACAAGACCAATGAAAGCCAGGATGCAAAGAATCGAGGCAATAATCGTTCCGGCGATCTTGATACCCAACCATGCACCATTGGCGAAAGCGTGGATAGCGTTTTTGGCCTCATGCTCGTCATCGTCAGGGATGACGACCTTTCCGGCGGTCAATGTTTCCTCCTTCTCGGGGTAGCGAAGCTTGGAGATGGCGATGGAGGCGGGGATGGACATGACGCATGAGGATACCATTGCCTGGGCGTTGAGACCCAGGTTGATATACGAAACCAGGACGGATCCAGAAATGGTTGCAAAACCGCAGGTCATGACCTGGTGCATTTCGGCCTTGGTCATGTGAGAGACGAAGGGACGAACCAGCATGGCAGACTCGCCCTGTCCAATGAAGGGAGTGGCAGCGGCAACGACAGCCTCGGCACCAGACACCTCGAGTGCCCAGAACACAAAGGTGGCCAACTTTCCAATGAACCACTGGAGGAAGCCGACGAAGTACAGGACCTGGACAATCGCCACGAAGAAAATAATAGGGGGGATGACTCCACTAATGAACCAGTGAAGGTCAATCACGCTCTCCGCAGTCAGAAAGGCGGTTCCCTTGTTGGCGAAACCGAGCAAGTCGCCGGCACGATCCGCAATGAACTTGAAGATGTCGAAACCAACACCAGTACGGAGGACGAACAGTGCAATGATGTACTGTGACAACATGCCGCCAACGACAGGACGCCAGTTGATCCTCTTGCGGTCCTTGGATGTCGCCCAGAACGCAAACAGAATAACCAGGAGACCGAAGATGGAAACTGCACGGTTCTCGCGGGTGTTGTCGGCCGATTCTTCCGAGACAAAAGAGCCGACGAGCATGACGGCGAGCGTCAATGCAGCACCGGCAAGGGTGCGGAATTTGGCGGGGATGAAGTTATATATGTATACAGCACTGTGCTGCCATACAAATTTGATCGGCCGGGTGACGTAGGAGCTCGGGACGTAAAAGAAAAGGACGCGAAGAGAGACGCCGAGCCATACGAGGAACGGAACAACCCAGTTCTTGTCGTTGCGGTGCAGGACGAGCGAAGCAATCCACCAGCCGGTAAACAGGCAGAAGAAGAATGCGTGGACAACCCACTTGTGGCGGCGGTAGAGGGTTTTGACCTTGGAGGGCTTCTTCTCTTCCTCTTCGTTGGAGGTAACAACGCCTGTCTTTTCACCATCGTAATCGGGGGGGCCACTGAGCTTGTCGCCCTTCTCGATGTCGTGGGGTGCGTCGGCATGCTGATGGGGATGGCTCTGGTGCGGGACAGTAGAGTCACCGGTTCGCGCGTAAGTCACGTTGTCATCGTGACCCTTGGCATCTACGCGGGCGCTGTGGTGCAGATGTTGGTGGTGGTGTTGGTTGTTGATCTCCAGCGCCGGGTCCGAGTTGCGACGGGGCGGCGTGCTGCCGCCGGAGGTGTTGGTCTGGTTGACCTCGGTCACCTGAGAAGCCATGGCTGACTGCTAGATTTCGGGGCGCGCCGACGGAAGAAGAGGGAAGCCTCTTGAGAGATGAGTTCAAGAGTCTACCGATAGTGCCGTGGGTTGCACTCTTGGACGTGCCCTTTGGTTGCGGAGAGAGGGTTGACGGCGAGGAGCTCGAGGAGAGGGGAGCTGCACGACACACACGAGAACCACGAAACGGGGCCCTTGTGGGACAAAATCCGAGGGGAAGGCCTTTTTAACAACACCAACGCGACAATCCAGGAGACCGAAAGTTGTGCCGAGGCTACGTTGGACAAGTCTCTGTACCGCAAGCCAATGCTTACGACTAGTCGAGCTTATCAGCACTCAGCTGGGGGGTGTGGGGGGATGCAGTTCGCCATCCTTTTGGTGTGGAGGAACCTTTCACGCGGTTGAATGTCCATCTTGGCGGATTGGCCCAGATTCTGAACGGCACGCAGCCAACGAAGAACGCGCGGGTCGACGCAGAAGACAGGGTTCACCAGGCGTGGAATTGTCAGGAAATGGCTAGACCAGGGTTGGAAGGCCGGGGGAGTGTGGGAGTCCGGGCGCTGAAGAGGGACTGGAGATAACGAGATCTTCCAGGAACACACAAGCAGCAGGGTTTTCGGTCCTTCTCTCTCCATGGCTGCTCAATCTTCAGTGATAATCTTGCGTTTAATCAGTTTCCAGAACCACTCTATTCTTTATCTTGCAGCGATTCTCTGGCTACATAGAACGTGTACATGCTCTAGTCGGGAGAAGCAGGCAGACTGTGAAAGACAGCATGGTGCTTTTCTGGTCCTGTACTACATGCACACTGGCACACACTCAAGGGAGTTAAAGTACCGAATGGGTTACCAGAAACTACATGGTAATCCTGGCATCCCTTGAATTGTTACTCGGCGTACTGCGATAAGGAGTGGACATTTTCTTTCCTCCCTGCCTGAGTGAAGTACCCTATCCGTGGTAGTATTACTTTTTCTTTCGCATTTTAGCGGTTATCAAGGATTTCCTTATATGGCACAGGCCAACAGCACAGACTCTCGCGCAGGCCTGGACCAAGAACTTTAGCTGTTGATATGGGTGGCAAAGCTAACGGCGCGCTTCCGCTTCTGGAAGGTTGATGGAACGATGGAGACATGCGGTGGAGTCGATTGAAATTGGGGAGACGGGACTGGACGTGGAAGAGCCAGTCTAGCAAAAGTGCCGGGTTCCCATTACCATAGTAAGCCTCCTCACTAGTAGACGAGGGTGCAAACATGGGGTTGCCGGCGTCGTGGGACTGCCATCATTGGTTGCCCGCCGAGAATCCAGTCAACAAGTAGCCAAGGGTTCAGGGTTCAAGGACGAGATGCCGCCGGCTGAGTGCGCACGAATCATGGCCCATGAGTACTTCCAGTGTAGGTGGAAGACCGATCCGTCGTCTTCCTAGGATCATTGTCAAATAGAAGCCGCCAATCACATTGGACAACAGGTGTGCCTGGGGGGACGGCGTCCATGTCTCCAAGTAAAGATCAACGGAGACCGCTGATAGGTTCAAGAGCGGGCTCCAGTCCTGTGCGATGAAAATGGTGGCAGATCTTTCCGCTCGGCTGGGCGTAATTGTGGCCAAAGGGCGAGACACCAAGGCCCTAAGAAACGCGCGAAATGACCCCCAAAACGAGGGAGACAACCAAACATGCAAAGGATCGAAACTGATTGGAGATGGCCGCATCAGCCGCCACGGCGCTACCAACGCCACGGATCAAACGGGCATCGGGAAAACCGGGAGCCAGAGACAACGCGCTGGGGGTCACCTTTAGCCTCAGGGCATTAAGGCCAATTCCTGCTTAGAATGAGCCTGTTGATGGAGGGTGGTGAGATCAATGATAAGGGGATGAGATACGTAGGTATCCAAGGCGGCCCCTCCAGATAGCACAGCTAAGTGCAGGCCTTACAACCAAGAACACAGTTCGCATTACGTGCGTAGTAATGAGATTGGATGAACCTTCGAAATTGTCGGGTTGGCCCTGTCATCTGAAATCGTGGTGTTCGGCAAGCGACTCCACTAAAGAAGTGGTTTGGCAAACAAATGAACAGGCCGTCGAATGCGACGAAGATAAATACTGGACAGGCTCCGCAAGAAGCATTCCCTTAGATCACCATGATGATTCTCACATACACCGTAGAGGACCCGAGAAGCCCAAACGTGGCAGTCCAAGCTCTAGAGCCCCCGAGACTACGAGCATCAGCTTGCGAGACGATATACGCACACGCAAAGCGTGGTGGCAGCTGTTCGAGCCATGTCCTAGGCACAGTATCCGTAGGTATGCTACAACATGGCGTAGGACAGGATGTGGCCTACGCCACCCCGGCAAAACGAGCAGGGTTGCTCAGCCTGTCAGGACGCGGGAAGCACCCGTCGTATCTAGGCGCCCAATCCAGTCAATGACCGCGTGCCCCGTTAAGAGCAGTCGACCAACATTAAAAGTGCCATGCCTTTCAGGTTTCCAGTTTCGGTCGGCTCCGCTGTACCCATTCAGTCAGCTGAACCGCTGGTCAGGATTCCTGGGCAGAATTTGGTGTCACCACGTACGTGTGAAGGACTTCCAATGATAAGCTTCCAGGAGAGCTCCGAAGGCGTTGGTCCGCACACGAAATTACATAGTGCAATTGTTGCATTCCTGCTTCCTTGGCTGTCCTCGGCTGGTCACTTATCGACACGTGTCCAACACACATGCAATAGAAGATTAGGTTGCCCAGAACTGCAGTTGCCAGTATCAACGAGAGGTTTATGGAGGAGAAATACGAGCAGTCGGCGTTCCCCACCCCGTCGCACGGTCAGGACGATAAGCATTGATGCTCTCCTCTCACTCGTTAGCCACAGGCCCAAGAGCCGTTAGCCGCGGGGAATCTCCGCCCCCAGATCCATCACCGCGGATCGTCGCGTGAGAACGACGTCTGTTTAGATCGACTTCGTGACTCCGCTCTCTGGCGTTTGATTTGCCAAGCCTGCTGCCTTCAGACTCCTACTCACTAGATGCTTGGCCTTGCATGGATTGCACTCTCCTCTTCGTTGCTTCTCTGTATCCCCACTATGGCAACAAATATCATTTTTACGGGCCAACGTTCTCACCTATTTTGTTGTGCATAAATTCCATGGCAGCAATGTGATTGGATAACTTCCTTGCACCTGGTTATTGACCGTTTCTCACTAGCATCAACACCTTGGTTTTATTCCGCCTGAGAACTGATGTCGATATCGTTTAGGCGTCTACCAAGCATTGCTGCCGTTCTTGTTCTTTCTCGATCCCGCCTGTAGATTAACTAGCATATCAAGTACGGCCTACAGCGGCCCTTTGGCTCTTATACTTCATTTAAATAGCCTGTGAACTTTTGCATCAGAATCTGCTTAATGAACATCTTATGGAGTTCTTCATCTGATCTTTTAGCAACCCGAGATTTCTAGACCCAGAGAAATATCGTGTAGCATACCGAAAAGTCATCGAAAATGAGTGCCGCTTTGGCTCCGAGGTTTGTCTGATCGGGTTGAAAAGGAGAGGGATAATGAAAGTCCACACCTTAATGTGTGGACAAAGCATTGTTGTACCATGTAATTGAACTGTAACATTAGGTCTTTGGACAATAGTGTCCTGCAGAAAGATCCTTCCGAAGAGCTAAAGACATTTTCGCAGTTGCGGCCCAGGGACGCGAAGTAACAACTTCAGGACCGCAGCGTCGGTTGTGAGGTGCTAGACGGCACAATATAACAAGAGCAAAGAAACAGTTCGGTGTCACCATACAAACTCGTCGTATGGAAGCTTTGCATTTTCACGACTCCATCCTTCAGAAAATTGACTTTGTTGACGCTTCGACGCTCAGAGACTGCATGTAGACTGCGTTTGAAGACGGCCTACGGAGAGAGCGATGCCTTAGGAGCGGTGATGTGCGACTTAAAAACCTCGTGAACTACAAGACCTTCCGAGACTTCAGCCTTGTGAAAAGGTGTATCTTCCAGTTCACTGACGTAGTCCCTAATGGCAACCCGTAGCTGCCTGCACCTTCAAGCAACCCCAGCTTGCAACATCAACGGACTACATTGTGGAATACAACGTGCTCTTCGCCGCTATGGCTATGACTATCGTATTACAAGATCTGGAGATACAGCTGGCCATAACCTGTGGCCTGTACATATGGTACCGGTCTGTGTCGATCGGACAGCCAGTCCGTTAAAAGCCATCATGAATGATTTTGATGAGACTATGGTAGAAGGACGGAAATTTCATGGGTAAAAGTCTCTGCCTTGAAACGAAGCGCGGGATTCCACCGCGTTCGTTGGCTTTTTAGAGGCAGCGAATACCTTCCCCAAGCTCCTTGACAAGAAGGCCCTTTCGTGGAGCTTATTAATACCTAAATGACTGAAGGAGTGAAAGTCTTCCTTTCGTCAGAGTTTATTTATTTCTGGGTCCAAGTTACGTGCCCGTATTTCCTCAGCCTCATGGCTTTTTTTGCGCTGGGGATTTCCCTTCGAAGGTGCTGCTCAACATGCCCGCTCATTCTGATGCAATCAGGTCCCTTGTGCTGTATTATCTACATCCTCATGTTTACGGTGCTCTGGCGGGATGAGAATGCTTCGATGAATGCATTGAGGTTGTCCCGAACTGCTGGGGAGGTGTTACGAGCTGAAATCGGCACCTTCTGGGTGTGTTTCACGCTGATCATCCTCGCACAAATCCTTACGGCGATGCGAGAAACAATAGCTTCTGCCACGCTTGGAGCTGCACTCCTACGTACTGGCTGAGATGAAATTTGAAAAGCTTCAGTGGGGTGAAAGGGATAATGTCAGGAATTCTGGGCGATCGAGACTAATACCGGGTTACAACCGGCTCAGGTCACTACATAGGAACTCATGGCATCCCTTGGAACTGAGGATAGCCAAAGGGAGGAAAAAATCGATTATCGAACTCCGAATAAAAAGCTCTTGTTCTCCAGAACAATGTTTTTGTTATCACTCCTAACAAGATAATACTTGAAAAAAAGTTGAAACAAATTGTTCTCGTGATTTACACGACAAAGTGCTTTTCTTTAAATTCGTGTATCGGCGGATTCAAGTGTCCAGAGTCGGAGGACGCAGCAGGGTATACCGCAATAGGATTGAAAGATGCTTAATTCTGTGAGTATAGATTTGGCAAGTGATGTCCTATGTATAGGCGAGCGAGGCGAGCAATGAGTAAATCACCACGTAAGCATACACTAAAGCTGATACCAAATGCCAGATATGGATGAAGCTACCGTGACAGTGACTTCAACCAAGGCTTATAAAACACCTATCTTCTCTGTATGTATGTCCATCTTCTGACAATCGATCGGCATGCGCCCCAATCTGTTGGAATGCCAAGCCATTCCGTCACGGCGATGCATCGATGGCAAAGACGCAGACACGGGCAACCTTCAGCGCATGCAATTCCAGATTCTGCGCGTGATTGAATAGCCCCTATATATTATCTCTTTGTTCAACTGGGATCCAGATGCATTGGCTCAACAATCGGGTCTAAGTACCACCCAACCAACGGTAATGACATCGGCCATATCGGTATCACGCTAGCTACAACCCTAGAAAAGTTCGAACTACTGCACCTTTTCAGTCGACCATGGATGTGGAGGCAACCGACACAACTCAATCAAGAGAGTATCGGAGATATTTGAGTACTCCTGGAACTACAGTAATGGGACAGCGTCGTCCAAGTGTATGTTCTGATTAATCCTAGAAGGATGTCATACACGGCTTTTAGCATTACCCTGTGGGTTAGGGCGGTAAGATGTTCCTATTCAGCTTTTCTGTCATCCAAACGCCTCCCCAATGATGTTTTACCACGCAAAGGTGCATCTCGCTCCCTTTTCCAACCCGACGTCCACCAAGATCTTAATATGCATGACCGCTCAGAATCCTGTAGGCCAAGAATAAGCTTACTAGTGCTCCTCATGCTCACCGCACAACGCCGCAAAATATGGGCCGTCAGCAGGACAGCAAAATGACCAATCACGTTGCTAGAGATGACTGAACCGAGCCCTCCAGCGTCTGACAGAACGGCTGCGCCGCCTTTACTTTCCGCCAATGTAGTCTAGTTGCTAGCTTGACGTCCAGTCCAGCCCCGAGCTGCCAGGCGAAAGGTTTGCAGCTCAGCCCTGCGACGCACGCCTATCGCTCTTGGTTCCACGGGGCTGGGTGTCTACTGCCACCTGGAGAGCTTTGATGACGCCCAGCTTCCTATTTGCTCGGAAGGATCCGAGTGTAGAGAGAGGAAGGATGATAATTAGAGACGCTTCACTTAGCTAACAGCCTACTTCATAAGCTCTCCTCTAGCCGGCTACTGGCTGCGCCGGCACCAGGGTGGGGTGGGCGGTGCCGTTGCGCAGCAAACTCCTGGAGGTGCTCGTCGACTTATACCAAATTCGGCTTGGGATGGGAGACATCACGGCCACCACAACATGTTGTGCTGATTGCTAGTTGCAGCCTACAGCAGAATCCTTCCGAAAGAACACAGCCAACTGCAGGATATGGTGGCATTAAGAATTGTATCCGATTCTGCGAATGCTTAATTTTGTCGTGGTTGCTTGATGTCTATAAATCAACCTGCATCCCCACCTCAAATTGTGTCTCTTCTCGTCATCAAATACAATCTAACTCATCAACATCTCAAGCAATTCCCTTTTTTTCTCCTTTTCTTTTGTGATTTCCTTATTTCCTTTGTCGGTTTCTCTTTCCTTGGGACAATCGCTCAATCCAAACATTCATCTTCACTTCAACCCATCCACACCAATAGCCATCTGCTCGATTTATTCTCCATCTCACCTACAGAAGTCAAAATGCATTTCTCTACCATCTTTACTCTCATTGCTGCCACCGCCACTTTCACCGCGGCTGCTCCCTCCCACGACGCCAAACGTGACGATACGGTCTGCGCTCCTGGTACCGGATTCTTCCAGTCTTGCTCTAACGGCTTCCGCGGCTGCTGCAAGTCTGATGCTTGCACCATTGGGTACTGTCCTAGTGCCGGGACTGAGACCGTCAAGCGCCAGGATCCCACTGTTTGCGCTCCTGGTACTGGCTTCTTCCAGTCCTGCTCTAACGGTTTCCGCGGTTGCTGCAAGTCTGATGCTTGCACCCTTGGCTACTGCCCTTCCACTTCGGAGAAGCGTCAAGATCCCACCGTCTGCGCCCCTGGTACCGGGTTCTTCCAGTCTTGCGCCAATGGCTTCCGCGGCTGCTGCAAGTCCGATGCCTGCACCATTGGGTACTGCCCTAGTGCCGGGGCTGAAACCGTCAAACGTCAAGATCCTACTGTTTGCGCTCCCGGAACTGGCTTCTTCCAATCCTGCTCTAACGGTTTCCGTGGCTGCTGCAAGTCTGACGCCTGCACTATCGGCTACTGCCCAGACGTCAGGGCATTCAAGACTGTGACCAAGGCCGCCCCTACACCCACCCTTACTCCCGAGGTCAAGCCCATCATCAACAACAGTGGCAATGCCGACCCTACCGTTTGTGCTCCCGGGACTGGCTTCTTCCAATCCTGCTCCAACGGTTTCCGTGGATGCTGCAAGTCCGACGCCTGCACCATCGGCTACTGCCCTTCCAACTAGATCAGGGGCTTGGACTAGAGATAACCGGATGCATGGCTGAGAGGGGTTTTCGATGGTTTTAAAAAGATGGAAGGTAAATCATGTTGCATTGAATGGTGGAGTTTATCATAGCATTACATTGGTTATTTTAGGGCTTCATTTACTCGGGCGTTTGGTTTGGTTTCATGTCATTTTTAGAGATAATACATCCCCACGTTCCTTTACTCATACATCCCGCTTCTCTGCTCAGCCGTGACTTAGGAACAGCTAGCGATAGAACAACCATTCGTAAGTTGATGGAGATTGTCAATGACTCTGCGAATGATGGACACAGTGTTTTCGTCATAGGGTGAATGCTGTTCTATACGCTAACTGAAATATACTAGCTAAGGAATCGATAGGCCGTACTTTAATTTAAGGCCTCAGTTAGGAGGGGGACTAGTTTAAGGAAAAGTCAAACAGAGCTCTCTTGTTTTAGCCCAACCACGCCCTTCGTTTGACGCCAATCTCTTGCTGTATCTTCTTGCCTCACTCTAATCCTCTGAATCGCCTGTTGAACTCCTCCACGGCGACAGCTACCATTTTGTACAAGAAAGCGCGACCACTTTCATCGCCGACAGGGATGAATGGCCCGTTCGTACCGCCTCTCAGAGTGAGACTGAGACCCGTCCGCTCCTTTGCAATGGTTTGGACATCCTTTAGAGGCACATCCCATTCCGAGGTCAAGCGCCGGCTGCGAATAAGCAGGATTCTGGCGTATGTAACCATCACCACCATATCTTCGCGGGGTAGTTCGAGGTGAGCAATGTAGTTCTCGTTGAAGTATTTGCCGTTATCAACTTGCTTCAACCATGACTGTCCGAGTGCTTCCCGGGCGTTGTAGGGTCGCACAATGCCGTCGGGAGGGATGTACCGAGCCGGGCGGACGCGATCCAGTTCTGAGCCGTCAAAAACAGTTGTTGTGTTACGGATGCCTTCAGAAACGTTGGAAGCCATGTCCAGAACACCAATAGCGGGTTTGGTGGCAAATCCTACGACACCCTTGCCGATACCCTTGAAAAATCCTAAAGCGCCCTCTTGCTCGGCACCTTCAAGTGGTTTGCGCACGAGGCCGCCCACGCCAGATGCAGCACTCGTAAAAAGCGAGTTGGCGCCAGTGGTAACCCCGTAAAGAGCATGCTTGGGCCTATTGCGCGCGCGCGTAATCCGGCGACGATCCTGGAATTGTTTGTCCAGAGTTGCAGCTGCTAGACCCTTGGACAAGCTGCCGGTGAACTTGGAGAAAGAATCGGAGAAACCGTAGACAGACTTCTTGACGAGTGAGGCAGCTCCCTTCGCGACACCAATACCAAAGTCTTCGGGTTTGTCCGAGAGAATCAGTCCCTGGTAGGGTTCGTAGAACACATCTGTCAGGCCAGAACTGATGTTGTTAAACAGACCGACTGGGTTGCCAAGGAAATCTGCAGAGCCGAGGATCTTGTGAATCTGATAAAGCACCTCTTGACTGTAATGACTCGAGATGTTTTGTGTCAAAGCAGGCACGGACACACGAACATTGTCTAGCATGAGAGCGTTGAGACGGATGGGTGCATCGTTGACGTTGCCGATTGCCATGGTCATGACATTGAGGAAGAACATCAGTGGGTTTCGCGACGACGTTTTGTTCTCGGCATTGACTCGTTCCGTGCGCATGAAGGACAGATCTAGTTGCATAGGCTGAATATTGAGCAACTCGAAGTAGATGTCCTGACCGGAGTGCTGCTGTTGCGGCTCGGGAATGTCCAACTCCTCATCACATAGCTTGCCTTCTTCGTTGGTGTCGGACCAAGCGGCTCCGGGGATGTTCGCAAAGTCCAGCACCGCGTAAACGAAGTCCTCGTCAAGTTCAATCGTCATTTGTTGCATCAAAAGTGTGGCGTACTTGATGTAAAGAACACCGTATGAATCGTCCTTCACACGAGTGACCATGGCGTGGATTGAGGGGTGCGCGTCAACCTCCTGCGCCCTCTTCGGGACTACACTGGGGTACAGAATCATCGGGAAGAGGCCTCCATACAGCTGGTTGTCAATCTGGATCCACTTAACCGAGAAACTGACGGTTTGCTGGAGAGGGGAGTCATGGTAACGAAGTGAGACGTCCCGGAAAGTGACGTAGGCAAGCTCCTTGAGCTGGGAGTTGATGAGCGAAACCCCAATACCCGAGAGCTTCAGCTGGGCCCGGAAAGTTGCAGTCGTCTCCTGATCCTTGACTTCAAAGCCATCGGTGCTTGTGCGGGAGCTCGACTTTGATTTTTGCCGGTACAGACTTTTCGATTGCCGGAAGTTGGAGAGGATCAAAGTCTGCGTAGGGCCATCGGCGGCCACGTTGATGTCAATGATCTTTTGTTGGCCGGAAGGAGTCGAGAACTTCATTGGGATCTGGTTGCCAATCTCGGCCAGCTTGACATGTCTCTCTTTGCCGTAGGCATTGATGATGATCTCGCGGAACTTGGCGGCCGGGAAGTCCCAGGCATATGGCATGATACTCCTGGCCGGGAGCCTGTACTTGATGGGTCTCCAGCCTGATATGTCCTCCACTCCGTCATCATCCAGACTGGGGTTGGCTTGATAGAAGGTAAATTCCGTGTCGCTCTCGTTTCTCATCTGGTATGGCCAATTCTTGGTTTCCCAGCTGAGGTGCAGGAAAATTGTAGCACCTTCCATCAGGATTTCAATGCGAATCAGCCGTTGACGTTGTCCTGCCTTGGCAATTTTGACATGAGTTGTACCAATGTCCGAGATGTTGAAGGGTGAAGTCCACTGATTGTTCATTCCCGGATGACAGAGTGAGAGCTGCTTGACTGCCGTCTTTTGCATGAAGTGAAGTGGTTGATGGGCGCCCGGCTTTAGCGTCATAAAGCCCGACGAGCTGGATTCACGGACGTTGATCTCCTCTCCAAGCTTATTTTCAAGGACGAACCTCGGCGCCAGGGTTACGACTTTGGTCATCTTGTACTTGCCCTCCCCAGCCTCGGTCGTGATGCCAATGTGGACTTCGGTGTTTCTAGAGGGAGATGGCAGTACCACCTCTGTTGTGCTACCAATAGCGTCAAAACTTTGCGGCTTACTCCATTCTGAGTCGGCGATCTGCAACAATGCTCGGTTTCTATGATCATCGTTACCGTATGAGAACATGAACGGAGTGGCCTTGGGACGATCTCTGTCAGACCTGGACCTGCTAGACAGAGTTGACTGGCCAGCTGCAGGCCGTGCGCCCTGAAGGAAACCCTTAGCCCTTATTTGAAGGTCGAGCCCAGTCTTATTCAGAATGACATAGGGACTGTAGACGGTCACGCGGAAAGCCCCGCCGCCGTCTGGGACCTTGTGGTAGTGCAGTTTAAGGTTGAGCTGCAGGCCTTCGGCATCCTTGCAAATAAGCCTTTCCTCTTTTTTGAAGTCATCTGACGACCCAGAGTTGATGATAGCAAAGTCGCTGGGTTTGAATACGGTGTCCTGCATGTCGATACTGAGAAGAAGAAGGTGAGACAGCTCCACGACGTGGACCGGACTAAGACCACCCTTGCGCAGGAAGTTCGCCCAGTCCTTCTTTGTGTTCTTGTCGTAAATGCGATACTTAAAGTCGTAGGGAAGGAGGTTCTCGAGAATCACCGGCGGCGACAGTTTGATACGCATGTACGGGTAGTTCCTGGTTGAGTGAAGCGGTCAGTAAATTCCAAGTACAGGAAGCAGGCGCACTTACTTGGTCAGCGGGTTCGACTTGTCAAACGTGGCATTCAACTGGAAGTAGAACGGGTCACCGTTCTCTCCTTTGCAGACCATCGTCCGCGTAGGTCGCTTCAAGAGGTCTCTCCACCACAAGGCCTCAGAAGACCAGGCGTACCCAAAGCCCGAGTCAGGTCGCACCAGCAAGGACTTCATGAATACAGCTCCCACCGGAGCGGGTCGGCTCTCTCCAGGAGCAATCTTCTCGATCTTAAGTAAGTGACCCTCTTGAGCATCGTAAACGCCCAGTTCAACAGGAATTTGAGTCAGGTTATCAACCACGAGTGGCGAACGGAGAGTGACGTATTTGACGTTGTCCTTGCCCAGAGTGACTTCGACAAGCAATCGATGCAACACGTTGTCAGTCTTGGGCTTCAGGCCATAAATTGCCTCACCCTCACGATTCAGTCTGACATTTTTAACCGGGTCGAAGCCGCTGCCCTCCAGATGGATGCCCACGCTGCCAGTACCGCCTTCCGTAGACAGGTTTTCTCGCATCTTTTCCCAGGGCTCAAAGCTCCAGGGTACTTCTTCGCCATCCCCAAGGCGGGCTGTCATGTTGTCGTCTGTCGTCGTGCTCTTCGACTGTACCACTACATCGAAACCAGTGTAGTTACGGATGCGATAGGGGGCATCAACTCCACGTGGCTTGCCGAGAACATCTTCGTCTTTGCTGAGAAATGCAAAAGACTTTGATGCCAGCGCAATGGTGGCAGTCGTGATTGTAACGTCAAAAACTTTCTTGGATGCAACGTCGATCGAAAGTAGGCCTGACTGCTGCTCTCGCGCGATCCCAAAACCGACCTGCCAAGGTTCAAGTAAGGGTTCCCATGCGGACTTGGAGAAGTTGTAGACATTGGTGTAGAGATCGATAGCTGTCTCGGCCTTGAGATTAGAGGACCAGTCTTGGGCCGTGGCAGTAAAGCTTTTGATACCCAGGTCCAAGATGGGAAGCTCGTGGACGTCGCCAATGAGAACGACACGAATGCCTTCGATAGTTGCTGACAGTTCTTCATGACGTTTGGACGGAGCCTGGACAGCTGTGCCATAAGGGTCTTCGTGATCCTGTTTCGCTTGCGATGCAGCCACCTTGGCGGTTTTTGACACAACGGTCTTGTTCGCCAATGTCGATGGCCCTCTACCGCTGGCAGTTCGCTGCTTGAGGCCAGCCTGGCGCAGTTGCTTTGCCTTCTCATCTGCAGCGGAACCAGACTTCTTGTTATTCTGGTCCTTTTGTTGTTGGTCTGACAGTTCGGTGGCTTTGCTGGCGATTTGAAGAGCAAGGAGAATATCTCTCAAGGACAGTCGTAAAATCAAAGGTTCGATGTCTGCATGAATGCTTGTGATGTTGGGCTTCGAGCTATCCATTGACATCTGAACAGAGAAATCGTCAATGAGCCGGAGGCGGGAGTCTTCGAATCGATCCATTCGGCAAAGAAACATTCCAATTTCGGAAACTTGAAAGGTCAGGGCGTGTTGCTGTGAGAGCAAGACCTGCTTGGTGCCAAGTACAATGGCCTCCGAACTGGCGCTGAGGGGATTTGCAATCAAAATGACCTGTGCATCCACAATGTTTATCCTATACGCAATGCTCATGGTACTTTGGGGCTTGTCATCGGTTTCCGCCTGGGGCTCTTCGGCCTCATCATTGTTGCTCTTCTGTGACTTGGCTTTGTTGGTCCAAGTCACTTGCATAGATTCGGCGTCAATATCTGATTCCTCTGGCGTCTCCGGAAGCAACTCCTCGTCCGCTGGTGAAGATTCCTCGGGCTGCAGGCCAACCATGACAAAGCTCTGAATAGCGAAAAGGTAGTCGAGCGCAAAGATGATGCGGGGGCTATCGATCGTAACAATGGCAATGAGGTTTCTTTCTCGACCCCCTGACATTGTAATGCTGGCCATCAGCTGCTGTACCTCTTTGTTGGACGACGTCATGATCCGTCGGAATTTGTTCGTTTCGCGAGGACGATTATCATAGATGGTAAATGAGTGAATGAGAAATTCACCCTCGAGCGAACCATCATTGAGCATGCGTATCTTCAATTTCGTATCGTCCAGGGAAAACCGGGACAGGCTGGCATCTTCGAGCTTGCCAACAGGTTTCCCCTCGGGGGCCAGCAATAGCTCCATGCCAATTGTGTTAACCTGGAAGACCAGATCGAGTTTCGTCCATGATTGGTTTTTGGGTGAAAGTTCAGGCCCAAGGTCAACTTCCCTCTGGTCGTCACTTGAACTCTTGTCATTGGGCATAGACCTCGCCCTTTGCAGTGTCTCTTTATCAACTTCGCGCTCAGCCTCTTGATCCTGCTCTTCCGAGTCGGCAGCGAATGCAGCGGGCACAGCTTTTGAAATTTCCATCAAGAACCTGAGTTGGAACTGGGTAAGCCGAAGGTTGAAATCAGACATGCTGCCTTCGATCTCAAGCTCAGGCCGCTTCTTGCCATCTTGATGCTCTGCGTATGTGACGTTAAAGCCCAGATCAACCTTGTCGATGAGTTCCAACTCTTCAGAGAGGTCGCCAGAGTAGTTGAAGTCGGACGTCAGGCGAATGTTCCGAATTCCTGCCGATATCTTCGTCGCTATCTGAGAAGATTCAGAATCGTCCAACGGTGCGAACTTATTCTGTGCATAAATTTCTCCCAAGTAGGCAGTGATGACATCCCGCTTAGGCAGCCCGTGGTTGACAACCCGAGGGAAAACAACAATTGGCGTCTTGACCACGACATCGTACTTTAACTTAGTCGTGCTCTGTTGAATCTGGTTGGCCTGCGACGCCGCTGCTTGACGAGCAGCATTGTAGATAGCTTGCATCTTGCCAAACTTGACGAGGAACTGAATAATCTTTCTAAATGGCTCCTCCAGGAAGTTGAGCTTGACGGAGCCAGCCCTCAAATACACCGAGGAGTCATATCCGGGATATGCATTCTTGTTGGCAGCGTCGAAGGTCTCGTAACGGAAGTCAGCAAGCTCGTCACCTTGAATGGAAATGAGTTGCCTCAGATTGGACTCTTCCGGAACGCCCTGGTTGATATCGTCAACAAGATTGAGGTTGCCCAATTTCGCATTGACCCGCATGGTCTTGCCCCGAAGAAAAACTCCGACGTCCGCATGATTGAAGGACAAGGTGGCCAAACGGATCCCGTCGTTATTCAAGATCATCTGAATACTCTTCAAATCTACCTTGACTCTGATAGAGCCTGCACTCGCTTGAGCGTCTTCGGGCGGAGCATTGACTGCTATCTCAACTTCTTCGTCTTCGTCATCTGAATCCGAGATAGCCTTCTGCTCCTGCCGCGCTGCGGCTTCGTTGTTGTTCCCCGTGAAAGTTGCTAGGATGAAATCCAGAAGCGTCAGGAGAGTTTTTCGGGTTACGATGAGATTGATTGTGGAAATGGCGGCGGTGACATTTGTCTCCACGCCTTCATACACTGGCATAAACTCTGGCGACAGGCGGTTGACCCGGGTGAACCTGACACTGACAAGGCTGCGGTTTTGCTCACGGTCCTCGACGTCGCCGGACGACACAATGGACTTGAACTCTGCTGAAGGATTGTCGACAAAGTCATCCATGGTAACGGAGCCCAGGGAAACCTCGGCGTTCATGTCGTATGGGCGCAGGTAGAAGAGAAGATCGAAGTTTTCTGCGACCAACTCGACGAGTAATTGATCTGGCCTCTTCCTGTCTGGATCGCTCCGATACAGAGATCCCTTGAGAGTATCCACCTTGAACTTGAGTTCGAAAGAACGCTGCTGCAACTTGAGCTGCTCCTTGTCATCGTTACCATTATCGGCGTCCTCGAACTCGTCTTGGTCGTCATCATCATCGTCGATGACAATGGCCGGCTGCGATTGCATAAAGGGAAACTGTGACGATCTGCGATGACTGGGCTCCTTGCGTGACCGCGATCGACTCGAGGCGGTACTCAAGCCACGTGGACGTGTTGTCACTGCCTGTCCCGTGGAGTCTTTGATCTGTTCCTGTGGTTGATCCTGGCCAAATTTTGGAACAGCGACGTCGATGATTCGCATCAGGTTCTTGTATTTCGAATCCGATACCGTAGCATGGAGCATGGGAAGGTGACCTGAAACTTTGAGTTTCGTCAGGTTGGGTGCTTTGGGAAGGATGGAAGTCTCAACAACGAAGTCAACGTTGATCTCTTCGACCACGTGTAGATGTTGAGTATCATCCTTCTGTGAAAGCTGAGCTTTCGTCACGTCGATGGATGGTCCTATCAACACCTGCGTAGAGGAGAGTTTCACCAAGAACTTGTCATACATGACAGACTCGAGTCGTTTGAAGTCCTCATCCGTGTACGACTGCCGTTGCTTTGACTGGATCTGCTTCATTGTGTCGTTATCAACCAGCTCGCTGTTAACACTGATGTGGCCGGCGTCCAGAATCAAGCAGGTAGAATCCTTGACAGCAATGCTGACTGGCACGATAATCAGCGGAGCCTGCAAGTCAAGTTGCGCATTGACTGTCTTGTGTTCTTCGAGGGCGAACTCGAGACCAGCGCGGGTCTGTTCTCTGAAAGTCTCTACTGTAGCACCTGCGGTCTCCATCAGCGCCGTGATAGATTCCATGTGCCTTTCAGGTGGGCGAAAGAAATCTGCAACGCCAACCACGAAGTTTGGGTTCCACACGATCTCCAGTGGTTTGAGCGATCCGCTAAGTGCGATGTCCCCTTCACGGTCAATGGGGTTCTGCTCAACCTCGAAACGGAAGAAGGGCTCGTCGTCATTGTCTTCGAGTTCTTCAATGGAGAGTCGCTTGTGGTCGTGTGTATCCGGCGCATCCTTGACCCTGACGATCTCAGGGAACAAGGTGCCTGGCGTCGTTCCATCGTTGACACGAAAGCCACCGAGACTAAGATCGGCAAGAAAGGAATCGGGCCGCTGCAGAACCTTGGCTTTGAAGACGTCGAAGTGAAGGCTGAGAAGATCGCTCCGCTTGCCGTTGTGGCTCTTCTTCAACGTGAAGCTTCCAGTACTTAGCCATGCCTCGACTTGCATCTTGACCGAGTCTCGAGGTATGTCCACTGATTCAGCCAACGCTGTCTTCTCGTCAAACTCGATGGCATCGTACAGCTCTTTGCGCTGCTCCTCGGTGATCTGCGTATTTTCATCGTCCTCGACATGCTGTTCCTGCTGCTTGTGACCGCCGCCCCAAGCCCATGCCAGCCAACCTTGCTGCTCCTGCTTGGGTGGCTGGTTCTTAAGGGCCGCGGCATTCTCCTTTTTGAGTTGATTGCGGGCCAGCGACCGCCAAAACCGTAGATCCTCGTAGTCAAGCTTAAGCTCGAGCCTGTTGAGGTCTTCGGTTTCCTGGGGGCTGAGCTGCTGTTGCTGCTTCCGCTTCTTGAAGAGTTCGATGTAGCGATTGCGATCGTCACGTCGTTCTCTGAAATAGTCCCAGGACCACCTGCGGTTTTTCTCATGGATCTTGCTGAGCACAGCGTCACCGGCAAACTTGAACCAGGCCCTTGGGTCTTCCTTGGGTGTGACTCCTTTCGGTTGAAGTTTCTTGTATTCTTGGTGACGGATGAAGTAATGGAACAGATCAACCATCATCAGACCATCGCGGTATTGATCATCATCAATGACCAGGCCGATTTCTTCAAAAAGCAGGCTGGCCTTGGCTTTCGGGATGTGAACGTCCCCGGTTTTGTCGAGAACGATCTTCGCCTTACCGTTGACGGGGCGCAGGATGAACTGATGATTGAGCTCTGTGTCTTCAGTTGACCCTATCAAACTCTTGAACTTGTCAACCATCTCGTCGTGTGGCATGGGAGGCTTCCCACCCGTGTCGACCTCCCTTCCGGGACCTAGCAGTTCTGTATCCGTGTTCCAGTATACGGCGAGAGCGCCAAGTGTTGCGAGCTTGTGGGTGCTCTTTGCCGAGTCTTGGATAAAGGTGGGCTTCCACTGGCCATCGGTGCTGATGGCACTGAACTCCTCAAGCGTCACGCCGAGGGCAAAGGGGTGCCCGGGCGCGGAGATAGAGTCCTCGTATCTGACGTGAATGTTCTTGACGGTAACCTGCAGGTTGTCTACGATCTTGGTGACCAGGCTCTGGGTGAAACTCTGGTTCTTCTTCTGCTCTTCTTGGCTCATGCCTTCTTGAGTCCTCTCCTTGAGCAGCTCGGCCGAGTCGAGTTTCTCCATCTTGATACGCTGCTTCCGACGCTCCTCTTCTTCTTCGTCGTAGGCAGCCTCCTCCCTGGGCGAGGCCAGCAGAAAGACATCTTCGATAAAGACCTTGACGGGTGCGCCGCGCAAGTTGGACCAGGGAATGACGAGGGTAAGCTCGCCGAGATGACCTTCCATAACGTTGATGGGTAGCTTCAGCTGGTCGAGCGCTTCACGCCGAAGCTCGAGGTTCCGTAGCTTGACATCGCCAGACCAGATCCCAACCTTGAGCTGTGTCGGGTCGAAGTTCTTGACGTACATGCCCAAGAACCTGTTGAGCAGGCCTGCAACGAGTCCCTCCAACATTTTGTATGTATGGTGCCGTTACCCTGGCTAGGGAGACTCGGTGTCGAAGTTCTATCGCGGTATTCGTTGCTCAAAGCATGGGGAGTTCGAAAGGCTCGATGACAGGACAAGCGCGGGTCGGGAATGCAAGTAGAGGGGCTTTGCCGTCACCCAAGTGGGCGTGACGTGAGGTCGAAATGGAAGTGAAAGACGGCGGCGGGGTCTTGGTGGGTACTGAGTAGTGTTGGGATCGTCGTAGAAAGCCGACGATGGGTATCTTGAGTTTCGGAGGATTGCTGAGGTCGGTGGGTTTTCCGGAAGGCGTGTGCCGTCTGTCGTCCACTGTGGCTCCGAAGATACGGACTCGGAGCAGAGAAACGGTGGTAATCGTTGGGAAAGCTGACTGTCGAAATGCCAGACAAATGGCCTGATGGTTGGAAAGTCGATGTGGTGAGTCGGCTACAGTAAAGATTGATAGATTGATTGCACTGCACCCTAAACCGCACAGATTCTATGTTGGGCTTTGCTGCTGGGGGTCACCAGGGTTGGTGTAGGTATTCGTATGGGGGGGGGGGTTGGAACTTTGGGCTGGATGGGACTGATTTGTGCATGATGACGCTCCATTCCCTCCCCCGCAGCTGTTGCGGCGTCGACGTGCCAAAAACAGGTCAACAGCTCAGCTCAAGGTGTGGCTGCTGCTGGCTGCGTCAAGCCACGGAGGGGTGGGCTTACCGAGGGTTATGCTCAAAATGGTTAGCGCGCTATCAGTACGTACACAGATCATTTGTACCAGTGCACCTACGTAGGAACATTCTGAGGGACAGCACTCTCCATCGCATATGCTGCGTGCCCGCATTCTGTGTTCCATACTATCCCAACATAGCTGGTCAAGCAAACATATTATGTTACCACTATATACTATCTATCCCAGCTTTCCACGATGAATTGCCAACGATTGCTTGCTACACGTGTCGTATCGCATCGTATGGTATCGTGCCTTCTCCCTCAACGACGACATCGGCAAGGGAGAAAGAAGCTTGGACCATCTATCTAATAGCAACACCCCCACGCCGTAGCAGGTTCGTCCAATAAAGAGCGTCTCGGCTGGGCGTGTATTCGGGAAGCTGTCTCTATAATTACGTCACCAGCCAGCAGCTAAGAGCTCCAGCACTTCGATGGCCCTAGGCCTTCCTTGCCTTGCCTTGCCTCGATGGTGGTGGAACAGAGGAGGAGCATGGAAGGGGAGAAAAGAGGCTTTCTGAGTGCCTTGCCTTGGTCACCCACCTGGTTTACATCAACTTGAGGCAATCGGCAGCTCCCTCCTTGAGACACAAATAAACCCCAAGTCTCTCAGCACCTCGCCTGATTCTCGCAGCTCCAAAGTCATGATCGCAGCTTGAATATCTATTCTCCAACGCACTCTTGGAAGTCCCGCACATTATTCAGACAAGCTTGGGAGCATAACCGGTACTACAGTCCTCAATTGGCTACGTCAGAACATCTCCATCTCTGCAAACCCCCGATAGGCCGCTTCATGATGCTTCGCTCCTCGCGACAACTCTTGCGCCTTGCTCCGCGCTCGGCGACAGTTCCCGCAGCAGCTCCTTCCACCCTTTTCTCCACGAGAGCTTCATATGGTTCCCTGCAGAGCTCCAAGAGACCATCGCTGGCTCTCCAAGCAGCTCGCCTCACTCCTCTGTCTCTCCAAGCACAATACACAAACTCTCCATATGACAAGATCGACAAGAAAGCCGAGAAGGAGATCGCTAAGAAGAAACTTGAGGCACGCCCTGAAGAGGTCTCAACCGAGTCGTCTACGCGACACTTCTGGGAGCCTGAGCCGGAGAAGCCCGAGAACGAACAGGATCTTGCGGGAGGTCTAAAGAAGGAAGTGGTACGGACATCGTCTCCTGTCCGGTGCAAATGACATTCGCTAACCACGTGCTGGCAGAACATTGTCCGGGATACATTCAGTCTCAGCGAGGTGCCGAAAGAGCCCTATGCCCTCGGCCTCGCCGGTACCCTTCCCTACCTTGCGACGTCACTGAGCACAGTCTACCTCAGCTGGGATCTCAATGTCGAATGGCCGCCGTCAACGTCGAGCTTTGTCAACCAAATTTACATGAACCATGAGTCGGCACAGTACTGGCTGAGCCTGCTCGAGCCCATTCAGCTCGGATACGGCGCAGTCATCATCTCCTTTCTCGGAGCTGTTCACTGGGTGAGATGAGGAACATCTACATCTTTGCCCGTCAAATCACGCGGCTAACGACATGTTTTGCAGGGTATGGAATACGCCGAGAAGACGCCACACCCTCGCCGGACACCCTTCCGCTACGGAATGGGTGTTGTCGCGCCCATGGTCGCCTGGCCCTCTCTTCTCATGCCCGTCGAATACGCCCTCACCTCGCAGTTTGCTGCCTTTACATTCCTTTACCTCGCAGATACCCGTGCCATGAACAAGGGCTGGACCCCTCCTTGGTATGGAGTGTACCGCTTCGTCTTGACCGCCATCGTTGGCATCTCCATCTTTGTCAGCTTGGTCGGCCGTAGCAAGATTGGCAACGCGCAACCCCACATCGGCGAAGCCTTGGCCGACAGCATGCACAGGGGCAAGAGCGATCAGTCTAAGGACTGGGAAAAGCTCGAGGAAGAAGAGAAGGAGCGATTGAGAAGGGAGAGGGAGGAAGCGGAGAAGAAGAAGAAGGCCGAGGAGAAGAAGCGCAAGGAGGAGGAAAAGAAGAACGCCAAGAAGGGTGACTCTAAGGGCAAGGATAAGAAGGAAGAGAAGAGCGCTGGCAAGGAGGAAGGCAAGGAGGGCAAAGAGGAGGAAGAGGAGGAGAGTGACAAGTCCGAGTCTGAGTCTGAACCGAAGGATGAAGGCAAGGAGAACAAGGAAAAGAAGGAGTAAGGATTGATCTGGCATGTATTGTTCCATGAGAATCGGGGTTCACGATTGATAATGTCCTTTTTGGGCATATATCTACACGGCGCGAGGTCATGGCGAGCCACGTTGATTAGCAACGGCGTTTGGAGCCACAAATCTTCTACGACATTCAAGCAAGCCACATTTTCAAAGATTCTTTCCATGTCTCGACCTGATGGGCGCTTCGCAGTGTGTAAACCGGTACGAGAACCAAGCCTTCTCTACAAAAGGGCCATGGAATATCATGTTAAAGAGTAGACATGGCAAGTCATTTACCCATCGGCCTTTCGCCATGGCAATCAATGTCACCGATCAGAACCCTCGGTCCTTCCGTCCCACGTTGCCAACGACCGTGCCGTGGGGACCGTTTTACGGACTCGTTGCCGGCTGCTCGAGGACCGCTCGAAGCAATCAAGGGTTGCGAAATCTCGCATTGGTCTCGAGCTCACCTCTCAACAGAAACCCACACCTTGCCAGCCAGCGAGGAGGCCGAAAGGCAGATGGCCCAACCCGCTCTTTTCGTCCCTTCGTCACTTTGACCTCGCTCCTCTGCAGCTGAAGGACACGTGGGAAAGTGACAATACCCCCCCCCCCCCCCCCCTGAACCGTCTAGCAGGACCGCAGCCCGAGCACCGGACGTCCGACCCCGTAGCATGCAGACTGGCAATGGGCGAGCACAGCTCAAAGACGAAACGCTGAAGGCCGAGAAACGTCGTCGTAAATCTTGACGCAAGCGTCATACTAAAAAACGAAATCGAGGTGCCATGGAAACAGGAATTGAACGAACGTCAAAAGTGGTCTGCCGAGGAATACCGACGGCGTATCGGTCTCGGAAACCCCACCTCTCCGCCTCCCGATGGGGGGGGGGGGGGGGGGGAGGGCCTCCGATCCGCGTTGGCCGGTCTTTGCAAGTGGGGGGGCCATAAGAAGTCTGCATAGAACCCCTCCACTCACCGACCGAATATGCCGAATTCGAGAGAAGGTGGTGGGTGGGGTGACATGACGGCAGAGAAAGTGAGAGAAGGGGGAGCAAATTCAAAATCAAGAAAACGAAATCCATGCCGGGCCTTTTTCCTTTCTTTTGGTTTCTCTTTTTCCCGCCTGTCTAGGTAGTCCGGCCTTCCTTGGCGAACCTGTCGTCTTGTCATTCCGCCCTCACACATACCATACCGCCAAACCATTTCTCACGCCCTCCCCTCCCCACAAAACCGTTTGTTACCTCCGTTTCCACCCAGCCGCCGCGCGTCAAGGCATTGCGCACCGGAGTGGTGTGAAGAAGAAAAGAGACGCCATCGATTGATTCGCGTCCCTTCTTTGATCACAGCGTTCGCGATCGGGTTCAGGCACGGATTCGACACAGAAGCTTCTGGCGTTTCATGCAGCAGCGACAGAACGGCAGTCAGCACGGCCCCCTCGTTCGAGTTTCCCTTGTGCGAGTTTACTGTGTTCTCATACAAGATAATAATGATAATACACTTGGTAAACGCTTCAGGTAAAGTAGCCCGCCGGAGCAAGATGCCCGAAGGCCTCTCTCTCTCCTGAGGTCTCCCCCCCCCCCCCCCCAGTGTGTTCCTTGCAGAACACCAAGGTGTGAAAGTTTATTGCCTCTTTGCCCACCCCCAACTGGATGAGCAATGTTCTCAAGATCCGAGCAGCCGCAACTCAAAAAAACGCTCCTTGGGGCCGCGCAGGGCTACCAATCAATGCCAGCGCTGTCTAATTTTGGAGGGGGGGTGTAGAGCGAGCTACGCTTAGGGGGACAGATCCCCCCTCCGATCACATCAGCGCCAGCGACGCCATCTTGTAAGTCAGTCTGTAATCCCATCACACGACACCACTCCCCACGCCCGGCAGTTCTTGAAATTTCCCGGCACGCCTGCCGTCCACAAGACGATGATGAGTCTGGCTATGGAATAGTCTAGTACGCTATTTCTGGTCTTCCTGCCATTGCGATGGAGGCGCTATTTCTGATCATCCTACTATGTAATGGGGGTGGAAGTCGAGTTAGCGTTTTGCAGTGCCGTGCGATTCAGGCACCTCCAACGATCGTCGTCGGTGACGTCGGGGGGGGGGAGATCTGTTCAGCTTTCAGCGGCGTCACTATCGCCATAGAATTCCCTTTCCGTAGCAGCCTCACGGCACTACATAATCCCTATGCGTACATGATGAATGTCATTACCTAGGTCTATGCTTGGAAACCCCGGCGCCGCCGCGCAGTTGGCGCCTTGGTTGGAAGTGATTTGCGTTGCATAGTACGTAGGGCAGTTGTCATGGAGAAGTCTAAACTGAAAAATAATCTGCCGCGCAACGCCCCCCCCCCCCCCCCCCCCTCGACGAGGACCCCGAGACCGTTAAGCTCTGCCAGGCTTTCGGGCTGCCTCACTTCCCGCTGCATTCGACTGACCCATTCCGCCCTTTTCTGCAACCCGCCGAGCGGTGCTGCAATAGGGTGATTGCTGCGGGTTATGCGGGCATTGCCAGTGACGAAAGACCAATTTCTTTACGCTGATGTCATCGCCCGTCCTGCCTTGCGACGCCGCCCCAGAGGAAACGCACGCACGATGACAAGCTTTTTTCTTTCTGTCTTTCTTCCCTCCTCTCAATTTCCCCCTCTAACCGCGGCACTGTTGAACAGAATCCCTGGAAACGCCGCCCCAGAAGCGGGACGCAATGCCGTCACTGTACCTGTCCGAACTCTGAACCCCTGGTCGGTCGACTGGCGGCGGGGTTAGTCCCTCCCGGCGAGGACTCAAGAGGGACCCAGAGATGCTGCATAGATCAAACTACTGGGTATGATGGATGCTAGAGAAACAGAACCACTCCACCGGCGTTGACGTCATGACCACGACAACTGGCCTCGCGTCGCGTCTCAAATTTCGCGATACCCTCGTGCGTGGCGAGCCTAGTGTCTTGGGCCGTTTTTTTGCCCACAGTTCACCGTCTTTGTGTGTGTGTGAGTGTGTATGTGTGTTGAAGGTACTTTTTTTTCTTTTTTCTTTTTCGGAAGTTGATGTAATTGATTATTTACCGTTTTCTACTGATGGCGTTGTTGGGTAGGCTTTTTTATGTTATCTTTTTTTTGCCGCGTCGCATCGCATCGCCTCGCCTCTTGTGCCTTTGCCACATGTGAAAACCACTCACTCTCCTATTCGACTGGCGGGTAGGTTGTCCCCTTGCTCTAGCGGAGTTTTTCCGCCATACCTATCGTAAAGTGCTCTCTGGGCTGTTAAAATCGTCTTTCCACATGTTAGCCGCCGCCGCCCCCTCCCTTTTTAACAACGCTGATGGGTAACGAACAACTCGACCACTCAATTAGGGTGGACGGAGCCGCCAACGTTTCGTGTTTCCCTCGGCGCATTGTAGATCTCTTGCGGAACCTAGAAGGTAGCTGTCCCTCGAAGTCTGTAGGATCGTCGTCGCCGTAGCCCATAGCTGACGCCGCACGCCTTCCGGGAGAAAGTCCGTCGAGTCATTCCCCGGTAGTCGTCGCATTTGCCCGCCGGCGAGAGATATGATGAATCTCCCCCCCCCGGTACAAATGTTTTAGTGCTTTGGACATCAAACGTTCCCAAACTGTTTAGGCAGATGAGTTCCGAACCGGAGTCATCGCCCAATAAGACGGCTTTGCCGCCCAGCGAGGCGTCCGTCATGCGAGCATGCCACAACTGCAAAAGGCCAACCTCGACGGATTGTTCGGGTACCACTGGTCGGTCGCCAGGTCTGACCGCGGTCAGCCTGTCGTCCTCTTCGCGTGCCATCAAGGCTATCTCCTCGTGACCGTCGCTGCTTCTTTTGCAACCCTGGACCCCCGCACCTTCACCGAGTATTGGTCAAGGCAGCTCTTCAGGTGATGACTGGCGATAAGCCGCAATCGAGATCTAGAACTCGATCACTAGGTGGACTTGACATGTGGCTCTCCACTTCAACTAGCACGTTCCATCTGGTTGGCCCTCACTGGCGGTCTTGCGTGCCTCGTCAGGCGCGGCCCAGCGCAAAAAAAAAAAAAAAAAAAAAAAAAAAAAAACCGGTACTGTCATTGATACTTGATTCCAACAAGTTGGCTCTGCCAACTTTGAGGATGCGAACAAAGGTACAGGCGGCTCATGACCAACCGACGGTTCAGATGCTTCCTTGGAGATTCTAGGTTTTCTGCGGCGTGCCAAGAGAAAGACGAGCGAGACATCAGTTACAATGGATCAATCACGTCAACTCTGGTGTTTTGCCCTGTGTGCCAGAGCAAGAGATATGCGCACAGAAGCGCCAAGACAATTGCTGGGTTTGGTCCGAAGAGTGAAGACAAGCGGACGAATATCCAACCGTGGCCTCTACGCAGCTTTTCCATGTTGCCGGGAGCCGTGATCACTATCCAGCGCATGGCAGATTCTACCTACTTGAACACTCGGTGCACGGGGGGTCGAGTTGAGTCGCGGGCTTTTGGTGATCCCACGGAAACTGATTCAGACCGTTTCATTGGGGATGGTGTGCGGTGCGTAACTGAGTCGGTGCTCTTCGGTGCTGCTTGAGTCGCTCGGTGTGCGCACCTTCAGCGTTGCATGGAGTTCGGTCACTTGAGACGATCTTTTGTACGTGCTCGAACAGTCAAGAAGAGTCAGGCAACACCACCACCACCTGTGTCTACTTTTTTGTCCAATATACGGGTCGGTTCGTTGCGTGTGGAACGGGGGAGAGCTTGAAACGGTGGGGGAACGGGAAGAATGAGACGGTCAGCGAGCGGGCTCTCTTCTCTGTAGGTCGGGCAGACGCGGACCAGGCGGTGAAATGGCGCCGAAACACACCGAGCACGCCCCCCTCCATTACGGTCTGGAGGGTTATCTCGTTCTCCAGCTTCGCTGCAAGTCTGCATCCTCCCGTCGTCTTCGGCACACCCTTCTTCGATGCGGGGTCCCAGCGATCGCCCGGCCACAAAGGACCCTGATGCACAGAATTCCCCTGTGCCCCAGTATACCTACTACACTATGAGGGGAGGGGGGCGGGAAGCACAACCAATGTGCTGCAGTGAACTTGTCCGCGGTAAGCATTAGCCACAGACGGAGCTTGAACGGCGCATGATGGGGACGGGTGCCCGTCCCGCCATTTGGTCCAGGCAAAGGGGTGGGAATGCGCTTGTTTGTCAGTCGAAAAAGTCGGGAAGCTGCTGACGGAAGCCTGGAGGCCTCGACGCCGGCCGGTTCGAGTGGCCAAGAGTGGCCAAGCTAGCAACGGATCTTGTTGAGGGAGGGAGGGAATTGGTATCTTGATCTCGGCTCCGTACTGGCGCGAGATGCGGCTGCAGAGAGGGTGGGTGGGAAGCAGGTGACTGGTCTAAACGTCACGAGGATTAGGCTCGTCGGTCCGTCCGCTGGTCCAGGTATACCTATACACTCCGTGACATTGTCGCGATGGCCGCCCGTGACCGAATTGGGCCAGGAGGCCACCGTTGAGTCACAAGAGAGTGCCATCGATGTGCAGGCTGTAGAAACTGTAATTGAATGCTACATGCCATCTTCTGACGGTTTGACAATGTTTGCAAATGTGTCGTAAGCTAGTCTCTTCCTGCCAAATGAGGTGCCCGACAAGGCCAACGAGGTTATGGTATTAGCCAATATCGGAAAACGTTGGCGGAGGTCATGGGTTAGGGCGAATGCGATGCCGCTTCTGGTTGCTTGCTCGCTGTGTTCCGTTGTACAGTGACCCAACGCGAAGACGAGGCCATGAAGTTGAATCCAGACGGCGCAATATTACAGGCTGGAAATACGTTACACGCGAAACCGAGGGAAAGAGTGAGCCTAATGGAACCCTTAATACCAGGTCAGACAGACTACTGCCCAATAGAGGCGCGTCAATAGCACAGGCAGCCGGGATGAGCTTCCAGGCCAGATGTCATGGACATGACGACGACTGGATGCTGTTTCGTGTAACATGGCTAGCAACGTGGATTAATTCGCCCTCACTGATTCATCGTACAAGACAACGGGCGCGATGAGGGTACGAGGCAACGGCCTCCAAGGCGCCATCCGTCTCGGATTCAAGGTAGAAACCGCCTGTGTGGTGTTGGTCTGACCCGCCTATTTTTTATTATTTGTTTCTCAACGTGCGCGGCAAGGCGGAAAAGGATGGTACAATGATACGGCACGACGATTGGTGCGACTGGTGGATATTTCAGTGCCGACCAACTGCACAATTGGTTCTCTTTCAGCCCGCGGCAAGAAACGACCCGTTCGTGTTGGCGGCCGGGTTGGCATTGACACCGGTATGAGTGGATAGTCGAGACGGGGCTGTTTGGATGAAATGAGGGGGGAGGCTTGGGGTGGGAACAGGGGCAGACGCGCCGAGGTCCAATGGTGACCCAAAAGAGGAGTGAAAGTGGCTCCAGGAGCTGAGATGCCAGGCCAACAAGATGAAGAGGTACGAGACGATCTATCTATATCGTCTGGCGTGATAATATTCTGGAGAAGTGATCGTAGGTGCTGGGGCGATAAAATTGCGCGTGTCAAGCATGGACTCGCGGCCCCAGATGCTTCAAGAGGCGAGATGACAATCGGCGGCTTGTTCGCCTTCGACGGTGGTGGTTCTCCATGGATGGCACCGACGCGTCTCCAGTCGGCCTCGGGCTGTGTAACCGTGGCCCATGATCCGTTTTTGGTCTTGAACCCGGCCTTCGGCGCATCAAGCGACAGTTGGCCCACGAGTGTGCCCGTGTCCCGTAGCGTCCGCATTTGATTGATTGCAAGGTTGACCCTTCGGCACAGCCTGATAAGGACGGATACTTGGACTACTGCGGAGTGCGTGGTGAGCATGTGTGTGTGTGGTGCAGCAGCCGACCACAGGCCAAGGGGCAAGGGCGGGCCAAGCCAAGGAGAGATGGGGGAGAGGGAGATTGAGCCGCCTCGACAGATCATCTATCCATCCTCCATCGTTATCTTGTCCGATTATGCGTCAGATGGCACGATGAATGCGCAAATAGTGCGAGTGTGGTATAATCGAAAGCATATCGGGGTGAGGCTGGTGGCGGTGCTCTTCCGTGACGATAATGTCCTTGTCTTTGCGGCGTTTAATGTAATCTTTCCAAAATAACAAAAAAAATAAAACAAAAAAAGCAGCAGTGTGTCATGGGCTTACCCACTACGTAGGGCGGGCATGTTCCGTCCAAGAGGATTCAAGAGGCAATTCATTCAGAAGCTTGGCATTTTTCCAGCAGCGTCGAGTCAGGTACACGAGGCTCAACGGATGCAGTCGGGTGTAGCGGGGAACAAGAAACAAGCCAAGGCATAAGCTTGGGACGATCGGCGATTCTTGGTTCTTGGTCTTCTCAACAGGGGACCGATAGACCTCATAAGGAAATACGCCATCCGCCTACTATGGGTAGATACAGGCAATATGAAGAGAGACATTGGGAGTAGGGCGGGCCAAGAAAGAGGAAAAGGCGGGACGGGATATACGGGTAGCGGGCTGAAGGAATACGACGAGAGGGATATTCGGTGTATATCCTGCGAGGTTTGAGACGAACTGTGCAGACAATCAAGGATTCGGTGAGAGAGAGAGAGAGAGAGAGAGAGAGAGAGAGAGAGACAAAGGGAGAGGGTCAAGAAGACGAGAGAGCACGGGAAGCGAATGGAATGAACCGCGCATTTCTGACCGAGACGGCGCCCAGTAGAGTATCCGGATCCGCAGTGGACTAGGTATAGGCACGATACCGGTATGTACCTAGGTAGTTGTGCGCATCCTTATCCGTCCTTAGCCCGTTATCGTGATGGTCGTGATGGAAGGCTGTAGTCCCCTGCGCCGCCCCTTGGTCTTTGAGTCCCTGCCTGCTGCGGAGCCCTGACTTCCCCCTTCGCCTGAGAAAGTGGCCCTGTAACCCCCCTGGACATGCACCCCAAGGTTTACTCCTGTGTGTGAGGGTGAGAGAGACCGACTGGCTGGAGAACGAGACGGACCGACTGACTGTATGTACACCCGCGGCGCACGACAGTGTCGAGGTACTTTGTCCCGACAATGCGCGGTTGATGACCGTTTCCTCGCAGGCCAGGCGGATTGGATACTCGGTACAAATAATGGACACGTACAGCGCGCGTCACCACTCACCACCCGCGCCAGGTTTGGGCTGGGACCCTGTGTCTCTACCGAGTGTCATCGCTGCGCTGTAATCCTCCTCGGCCGTGTCGTGCTGTCGTTGTCATGCTGACATTTCGCCTCCCGCCAGCCAGGGTTGCGAAAAATACTACTAGTATTTAGTATACTAATACTAAACTTAAGTAAGTTTAGTATTAGTACAGGAAATCTCATACTAGCCCTAGTATTAGTAAGTATTAGTCCAGCCTCTATTAGTACTAGTATTAGTACTAGTATACTTAAGTATACTAATTAGTATATAAAAATAAATAAAAAATAAATAAAAATAAATAAAAATAAAAGTAATTATTCTTAAGTTAGGTTTATATTTTATTTTACTAGAGTTATAATATAATATTAAGAATTTATATATATATAAAATTATAAATATATTAATTATTAATAATAGAATAATAATATTAATATAACTATACTTTAATATTAATTATTATAAATATATTAAAATACTAAGAAATATTATAAAAAAGTATTATACCCTTAAAAACTAACTTTTTATTTATATTAGTTTTATAATAAATATAATAGTCTAATAGTTAAAATATATAGTAAAAGTATATTTAAAAGTATACTTTTTATCTTACTTTATAAAATACTATAAAATACTATAGTTAATATTATAATTACTTTATTAAGGAAAATATATATTGATTTTATAATAATAAGCTATTTTATATATATATAAATATATATTTCCAGATTAATTTACACTTAATTAGTTATATATTATAAATAAATTCTATTTTTATCTTTTTAACTAATAAAAAACTATTTAATAATAGAAAAATACTACTAAGAGTACTATAGTATTATATATTTAAGTATATATCTTAGAACAATAGGTAAAGATATATAGGATAGTATATATCCTATATAAGAGTATATCCTATAGAAGTAAGAATATAGGATAACAGGGGTAGAGATATATAGAATATAAGGGGTAAAGTAGGATAAAAGATATAAAGAGAGTATAGTAGTTAGATTATTACTATAGATATTACTTACTTAGAGAGAAAGACAGTAGTTTAGAATACAGGAGATTCCTATCCTTATATAACCGTATCTAGCTTACTAGAATATTCCATACTTACGTAAGCTGCTTAGAAATTAACCTAGATGACACGTAAGAACTTAACCCTAACTAAATAACCCTAACTTAAAGAGATAACCTAGATAGTTAGAGAGAGGAGTAGTAAAGCCAATCTCGCTCCTTATAGAATCTTCTAGCATTAGGCTGTAATTACGTAATCACCTACTTACGTAATTAAGATATATATTAATCTACTAGTTTAGTAGATTATATATATATATATATCTTATATATAAATCTCTATAATAGAGGAAATATAAGATAAAGAAGTATAGGAGTATTAGAGAATACTCTTACTTCTAATAATATATTAGTAATATTAAGTAGTACTTAGTATATATACTTAGTAAGTATATATAATATTTCTAATATATCTTAGTTTAAGACTTAGAAACTAAGCTTAGCTTTAGCTTAAGACTAAAGCTCTTAGTTAGCTAAGTATAATATACTTTATTAACTTTAGTATATACTAATAATACTAAGTATATATAACCTTTTTAATATATCTTTAGCTTAAGTCTTAGAAACTAAGCTTAGCTTTAGCTTAAAACTAAAGCTTTTAGTTAACTAAGTATAATATATTTTATTTACTTTAGTATATACTAATAATACTAAGTATATATAACCTTTTTAGTATATCTTAGTTTAAGACTTAGAAACTAAGCTTAGTATTCCAAGTATAGCTTATAAGTTATTACTAATAGATATATTATATATTATTAATAAGATTATATTAAAATAAGTTTATCTATATAAAAGACTTAGTCTTTCTCTTTTTATTATATTAAACTTAACCTTATAACTTACTTTTTTATGTTACTATACTTTTATTTTAACTATTATAAATACTTATAGTTAACTATTATTAGTTAAAGAAAATAGATTCCTTTATAGAAGAATCTACTACTTCTTCTAACCCTCCTCCTCCTAGTAGTATTATAAGTACTAATACTAATATTAGTAGGCCTAAGTTTATAGACTCTTTATATAATAAAGAGGACTATAAGTTAGAAACTACTACTAGTTATATTTTTACTAATAATCTATTTACACGTACTTTATTACCTATTAACGTTAATAAAGAAAGATAAGTTTTACTTAAGTATACTACGTAAGTTAATATTTATAACTATATATATTTATATTATAAATATATTTATATTATTATATATTTATTGTTAGAACAGCATTCAGCATGATTCATACGCATAAGTCAGCAGCCCAGAAGTCTATATAACCAGCCACTTTCAGCCAGCTAGACTTAGACAATACATGCCTTCTGATACCTCCTAAACCACCGGTTTCTTAATACATCAACCCATACTATATCCTTCTAACATTAATTAATACCTTTAAGGGTATAGATAAACTAAGAAGAAGAGGCAGCTATACGTCTTATACTTTGTATGAGACATATAGATACGCTAAGAACAAGTAGGAATTAAAGGCATTATAGTAATAGTATTACTATTAACAGGCGCCTCTAACCAGCTTCTAGAAAGGGGTTTTTATTCTCACGACGTTGTCGCCCCCTAAATTATTTCTTCTTTTCTAGGCGTTAATTACGCATTATTTGCACAACTTAAAGGATATACACATAGCCATAACGTTATTGTCTACCTATTCCCCTTGTCAGCTAATTATAGTTACTACTACTATAAAGCTTCTAGAGAACTCTCTAGAAGACAAAGGCATACTTATTAACTAGCTCTAAATCCCTTAACCTATTACATATAAGACCTACCTAGGAATCTAATACCTAGAAGATATTATCTAAGGCCACCTAGAATACCTTAAGGTAATTAGCAACTATAATATCTATAAGGATTAGTTAAGCTACTAAATAGGCACTATAAAAGAACAATTCACACAAATAGATTCTAAAGTTATCTAGTAAATCTAATAATTCCTCTATACATATAGGATTATCTAGAAAGATCACATACTAATAGTTCTACTCTTTGCTTAGCTAGCTAAGGGCAGCAGAGGGCAAAAGGACACATCTTTCAAATAGAGGTTATAAGTCAAAGGGAAGGGAAGTAAGGTTCTACTGACACGCGTACAAAAAGTAAAAGTAGTAAGTGTTAGAACAGTATTTAGCATGATTCATACGCATAAGTCAGCAGCCCAGAAGTCTATATAACTAGCCACTTTCAGCCAGCTAGACTTAGACAATACATGCCTTCTGATACCTCCTGAACCACTGGTTTCTTAATGTATTAACCTATACTATGTCCTTCTAATATTTATATTATATATATATTTATATCAATATACTTATAATTTATATACTAAGACTTTAGATATATAAACTAATCTACTTTAACTTTAGGTGTAATAAAGAGTTTAAAACTAATATAAAAGGGTTTTTAAGCTCTAATTATGTTAAATACTATAAAAAATTTTATCCTACTATAGTATATAATAAAGAAATAGAGAAAACTCTTAAAAAAAGTAAGTAATAAGTACTATTACTATTTATATTTATATAATTATTATTTAAGATTAAAAGTTAAAACTAACTTATAATAGAAAGTAATATAATACCTATAAGAAATAACTTCTTTAATTTATATAATAGAAAAAGAGCTAGAGTTAGTAGCTCTATAGGCTTTAATAAAGACAAAGCTTTATTAAAGATTTTGAATTTTATTATAGATAATAACTTATCTTTTTCTATTTTAAATTCTAATTCTTTTAAAGAATTACTATTTTACTATAATAGGTAAGTTTACTAATATATATTATATATTATATATTATAATATATTACTAACTAGTAATTATAATTTAGGTCTAGCCCTATTATTAATAGAGATAAAGTTAAAGATTTATTAGAAGAAACCTTTATATAATATCTAAGTATAATTAACTTAGAAATAGAGGATAATATTAAAAGTTTAGGAACTTTTTCTTTAACTTTTAATATTTAGACTTCTATAGCATAAGACGCCTACTTAGGAATTATCTTAAGTTATATTAATAAGGATTTTAAACTTATTTATAAATTAATAAGTAAGTAAAGCTTTTAATACTTAACCTTTTAGTATATATATATACTATTATTCTAGCTTTAATATTATTTATATAATTATTTTTACTAACTACTATTTACTTATAGGCTTTAAAGAACTTACTAGTTTATACTTAGGTATATATATATATAAAGAGTTTCTTAATTCTATAGAGCTTTACTTTAGTCTTTCTTTAAAAAGTATCTTTAGGTAAGTATTAATATTTCTTATATATAACTATATATATATATATATATATATTATACTAAAAAAACTAACTTATAATTATAGTATTACTAGAGATAATACTAGTAATAATAATACTTTTATAGAAACCTTTAAAAATAACTATAAAGATTTAACTAATCTAGAGTTTAATAATAATATAAGATGTATAGTATATATTATTAATATAGTAGTATAAGATATAATTAAGGATTTTACTCTTAATACTACTAAAGAAGAAGAATTAAGAGAATTTACTAGTAGAAATACTACTACTAATACTAAAGATAATATTAGTAGAATAGAAATTCTTACTAATAGTTCTTTAACTAGTAAGTTATATTTTAATATTATATTTTATTATATAGTTATATATTATATTATATATAGTTATATATACTAATATATATTATATAATATATATATAATAATATATAATATATACTATTTATTATATAAATTAAAACTAATTAATAATATTTTATAGCTTTAATAAGTAGAGTAAGAGAAATAGCTATACTAGTTAAATATACTAGTGAAATTAAATCTCTTTTTTTAGAGGGTATAGAAAAAGCTAAAAAAGATAAAATATTACCTTTAAGCTTTAATAAAAAGATAATACCTCTAGGTAAGTAAATATATATTAATATATATAGTTAATACTAACTTAATATTATTATAGATAATACTACTAGATAGAATTCTACTTATAGAATGTTATCTACTACTTTAGAATTTAAAGAACCTTTAGAGTATATTAGTAGAAATACTACTAAAAAAGACTTTAAAGATTTATTATTTTCTAATAATAAGTGGATTACTCTAAAAGAACTTAAATTAATTTTTAAAATTTTTTAAGACCTTCTATTAGATTACAATCTTACTTATATATTAACCTTAATAAAGGTTTATTATATATTTATACTATATATAATAAAATAGAAGACTTAGTATCTAAGTTTACTAGAGAAAAAGAATCTTTACCTAGCTTAGTAAGTTTACCTTTTTATAATATATATATATATATATTAACTATATAACTATTAAATAATATACTAATACTTATATAGAGTAGTTATTATAATATTTATTTAGCTTATTTAAAAACCGGCTTAAATAAGTTAAATAAATATTTTCCTAAAAAGCTTAACTCTACTAATATTAAAGACTTTAAGTCTTATATATTTAGTATTATTCTAGACCCTAGATTAAAGTTAATACACTTTAAATATAATAAGTTATTATACTTTTACCCTACTATAAAAGAAGATATTATAAGCTTACTTAAAGAAGAGTATAATAAGTAAGTAATTAACTATAATAATATATATATAATTATTTTATTAGAAATATACTAATATTTTTAATAGAGTTAAACTAGAAAAAGAAGAAAATAACTTAGAAGAAGCTACTAATTTTAGTACTATATCTAATATAGATTCTAAAAGTGAATTCTATTTACATACTTCCAATATACAGTTAGAATATTTAACATATTTATAAGAACTAGCTTTATTACAGTCTGTAAGTTAAGTTTTAATTATTTAATTTCTTAATATTATTCTCTATATATATAAGTATATATATAAGTATATATAGTAGTATTACTATATATAATAATATATTTAAGACTATTATATTTATAAATACTAATACTTTTACTTTATAGGTAGAGCCTTTAAGCTATTAGAAAATTAATAGCTTTAAATATCCTATTTTATCTATAATAGTTAGAAGATACTTAGCTATACCTGCTACTTCTACTTCTATAGAAAGGATATTTTCTATTTCTAGTAATATTATTACTAAAAATAGAAATAAACTAAGTCCTTCTACTATTAAAACTATTATGTTATTAAAAAACTAGAAAATAGATAACTTAAAAGAGTTAGAAGAAGAGTATTTAGAAGATATAGAAGAAGATACTATTATTAATAACTAATACTTAGTTATTATTTCTTATATTATTTCTTATATTATATCTTATATTATTTCTTATATTATATCTTATATTATTTCTTATATTATTTCTTATATTATTTCTTATATTATTTCTTATATTATTTCTTATATTATTTCTTATTTCTTTAGTACTTTTCTATTTATTATATTTTTCTTTATTTTCTTTACTATTTCTTCTATTTCTTTTATTCTTTTATTTCTTTTATTTCTTTTATTAGTTATTAGTTACTAGTTATTAGTTATTAGTTATTAGTTATTAGTTATTAGTTATTAGTTATTAGTTATTAGTTATTAGTTATTAGTTATTAGTTATTAGTTATTAGTTATTAGTTATTAGTTATTAGTTATTAGTTATTAGTTATTAGTTATTAGTTATTAGTTATTAGTTATTAGTTATTAGTTATTAGTTATTAGTTATTAGTTAAGTATTAACAGTTATTAATATATTAAAATTTAAGCTACTAAGTATTATATAGTACTTAAATTAATTATAATTAATTATAATTAATTTATTTTATCTTTACTTATTTTTTTTATTTTTTTTTATTTTTATATACTAATTAGTATACTTAAGTATACTAGTACTAATACTAGGCTAGTATTAGTATACCCCTATACTAAACTAGCCTAGTATTAGTATACCCCTATACTAAACTATTAGTATTAGTATAGGCCAATACTAAACTTAAGTATACTAATTCGCAACCCTGCCGCCACCTCTGATCTGATACAGATGCGACATGATCAGCAAAAGAAAAGTAATCCCCACGACTCCGCCGACGCCTTCGTCTTGTCCCCTTCCCCGTTGTTTCGCTGATCTGTCATGACGCTATCTGTACTGTATTGAGTTTTTTGCACGCCTTTTCTTTTCTTTACTTTTTGTTTTTCTTCTTCGTTTTGTTCCTTTCACGCCCCAACCGGAACACACAGCTTCCGGTGGAAGAAGAAATACCGATTGGAGAGGCTGACATATCTTCCAACCCAAGGTAATAAATAATACCTGTACGTACTATTGGGTATTGGTAGCTAAGGCCAGCGCATCTGTTGTTGGCTCAGTCAACCCAAGCCCGTATGTGAATCGAGTGTGGGCATGCATGTATGGTATGCAATGAACGGATTGGGTAGTAGAGTTTTGTGTGTGTATGTGTGTGTGTGCGCGTGTGTGTAATGTGGATTCCGTTTCAATCAAGTTTTTCTACCATCTCACCAGCGTTAATTAAGCATTAGCTCCTACTCGGATCAGCTTACCTTATCTAAACGGATGATTCACCATCCTCCTCCTCCTCCTCCTCCTTGGGCCTGGCCTATAGTATAGTATTCAGCTGCCCGGATACTCAAACGCCGAGAAAGAAGGCTGGACCCTCCTCAAAGGCAATTGTCGTTGGACGCTAGGTAATTAGGTATCTATCAATCTACCTAATTAGGCAGTCTAGATGCTCCAAGACCAGGCGGTACTTGTGAGGGCCGAACGCCAACAGGTCCAGGCCTCCGGGCCTTGGCTCCTTGGACACCGAAAGGTCGGCATTTGCGGCCAGCATCATTTCCATCCACTCGACGCGGCAGTGCCAGGAGCATACGATGTGAAAGGTGCAGCCACATTTGTCGGCATAGACCGTCTCGATACTCCCGACAGGCGGCGGGCGGGCGGGCAGCCCAGGTAGTTCAGTCTAATTCATCACGACCGAAGACGGCTGTGGCCCTCCAAGCACACTTCCTGTTCCGGAAACCCCCGCATCATACATATCTCGTGTGCAGCCCATTCCAGCATTCCAGCTTTTCGCCGCGGGTGGGATTGAAACAGCACTGCATCAGCAGTCCGTCCCGGTGTCGTGCTGGTTACGCGCACTCCAGCCTGTCGTGTCAGCCTCTATGACTATTACCTAGGTAGGTAGGTACCTAGCCGTCTTGTCTGTCAAGCGACTCCAACTCGCTGGACAAAAGAAACCGGTTAGCCAGTTGGGTTTGGATTTCCGGGGGTTCCCCTCTCCTTCTTTCCCGTCCCGTCCTCCGTGGTGCTGCATACATATCCTTAGTCCCTCTCCTTGGGTCAGACTTGGCTTGACAGGAACCAACCAGCCCGACGTGTCAGCATGTGTGTACAGCGTATAGTGTAGTATCCGGCTACCGAGGGAAGTAGGTAGGTAGGTACCTATGTAATCTATGCGTGGCCAGCCAGCCAGCTGTCTCGAACTGGAAAGTGCGCTTTTTGGGCTCCGGTTAGGCCTCGAGTTCGGTGTTTCGAGATCCAGATGCTGATGCTGCTGCTGCTGCTGCTGCTGCTGCTGCTATCACTATCACAGAAGCAAAAACCAATCGCGACGTCAACCAAAGCATGTATTATTATTATACTGCCACCGTTCCGTCCGTCCCTCCGTTTTTGATGTGTCCGTTTTCCCATCGCTACCCTCGGTCGCTCATCACACACACCCCACCCCCACTCCACCCCCTTCTCCACCTGGAACCCACCTCCTTCCTGCTTTGCACAGACTGGGATACCCCTGCCCCCAGTACCCCCCTCCTTCTTCTTCCTCCTTCACTTTTCGTCTCCTCCCTTCCCTTCGTGCCTTCCTCCACTCAACTCTCCCACACGGGGCACACACACACACACACACACACATAGCAGGTACGTACCCGCCCACCCAAAAGGTAGGTACCTTTCCGCCACGCGAGCAACCCGAACAGGATTGCATACGTACGGGGAAGGAGCATGTATTCGCACCGGCCTACCCTCGCTCGCTCCTGTCCCGTCCTGTCCTGTTGCCTTGCTTGCAATTTGCCTTGTGCCTTGCTCCTTCGATGCAAAGAGCCCACAATCCCATCATCCATAATAACCCGGCCCTCGCCCACATCAAATCCCTTCGTGACGACCTCTCCCTTCCTCCTCCGATACTCTTTCTACGTATTATTCACCATCAAGCCCGTTTCGTAGTGCCCGTGCCTAGGCCCCGAATCCACAAACGCCTCGTCCACATTCAACTGCCGCCTACCATCGATTTCTCACGATCCGCCCACCACGGTCCAGCCTTGACCATCAGCCAACACCCTCTAGTGCTGTCTCGCCCTGCCACCCTTTCTTCTCACTCTCAAATCTCCCGAGGACAAAGAAAATCCGCCATCTCCTGCATTTCTCCTGATCCCCTCGATACCTATCCGAACCCCCCGCCTAGCTAGACTTCTTTGTGCGCTTTCGTCGAGGTTCCCGCCACACCGTCCCGTCATACCCAACACCAAAGTCCAGACTTCCCTGTCGGCTGGCTCAACTCCTACCCTCAACTTGACATTCCTTGTCTTGCAAGCCTTAAATAACCCCTACCGCCATCACCCCGGCTTTTTTCAAAACAAGATTAATCGACTCGCAATCTACACGAAATCGGCCACTACGCGCAATAACTCAAAAGAGAACCATAAAGGAGCCATCGGTTCCATCCCGCCACATCGCATCCATACCTACCCACAAAACAACCTCGCCCCTTACCCGCCAACAAACCATCACAAAGCCATCAAAACATGTCACCATCACAAGATCAATACTACGTGATCCCCAACGTCAGCGCCATGGACCCTAACGCTAGGGAGTTCGACCTGGCCTCTTACGGCTGGATCCAAGCCACCATCATTGAGGACGACGATCTCATGTTCGGCGGCAAGTCCTTGAGCACTTGGTACGAGGAGGAACGGAGACGTCTCAGCAATGGGTCCTCAGACGAAGAAGAGCACCGCGGTCGCCAACGGGTAAGCTGCGCAAAGTCGTAATGCAACCTGGTCAGCCTTACTAACGCTGCTCAGGTTCGCAAGCACCACTCTTCCCACAAGCATCATCACCACCAAGCGCAGCAGCACTCTTCCAGCTCCGACAAGAAGCACTGAGTGCGTCTGCGCGTCCTATCTCCCCGTCTTTCGGTATAGACCGCCACTACCGCGATACCCCTTGTGCGCACTCGAATTCCATACCCTTTCACGTCGGCTTCGCACTTTCCATCCCACGAACGAGTTGAACCGACTTTCTGCGACTCACCACACTCGGCCTCTTGGAATACCCGTCTTCCGCGTGGCATTGGGTACACCGGCGTTTTTTTTCTTTTTATACAGCGTTGCATCTTATCAGCCGGATCATTAGTATAACGGCAATGTCCACAGAGGACAACGACTAGCATGGGAACCACGGGAGCCAGAGCAGGAACAGAAAGTTCCGCCGGCATCACCTTTCGTTTAATCATTATTGCATCGATCGCAACGGGCCTGCGATAGGGTTTACGGCTTGCATCTAGATGGGTTAAGGAGCATCATAGCCAGAACACTCTTGGACTGTCACGTCGAGAGCTGGCTTGTCTGTTTTTTTTTTGTGTACGAGTGGATGTCCGCATCTCACTCCGGGGTTGTGCAGCGGAGGCTTTTCACGTCTTGGGCCCTCTTTTGCGGGGGACAGCGTGGCTACAGGTTAGCAGGATGATCGTTGCGAGGCAACAAAGGCTATGTGCTGTGGAGCTTCATTTTCGACCCGAGTAGCGGTGAGGAGCTGCGATCTCGGCGAGAAACCAGAGGCCTACGAGAATGAATACAAACAAGTTAAACTGCTCTTTGTGTTTTCGAGACCCTTTGCTATGTGAATGCTTTGCCCCCCCCTCGAGACGTGCATCACCGCGTCGATGCTTAGCAGAGGGCATCTTGTTCCCACCACCCAACTGTTGAGGCACATGCAAAAAACAAATCATCCAACAGATCGGGTTCCGTTAAAGGTTCTCTGCAGGTTCAGTCACCCCCCTCGAAAAGATAGTGCCCCCCTCCGTCCAGTCCTGATGTTGCCTAGGGCTGCAGCAGCACCCATTTTCTCCCTCGGGAACGTCTAGAGAGCATCGTTGCATGCGCGCGCTGCACATGCATTGCGCTAGTGCCCCCCCCCCCCCCGATTCTTCTCGCACGGGTGAAAAGTGACCCATGGTTTTTCTTTTTTTTTTTTTCGTTCGGGTACGGCCGCCGACCGGTACCGGGGAAGGGCGTGACTCGGGTAAGGTGTGTATGGTCTTGACTCTTGACTCCACGTTTTGGATGCTTCGTCCCGGCATCGGCGGAAACAAAAGTTTGAGCTCGACTCAATGCCGGCCTGCATGCGTGTGGGGTGTGTGTGTGGGCAACACCGAATGCCGCCGCGCTGCTCCGTGGACGACGTTAACTTCACGGCTTTCACCGAAAAAGTGATTATTGAAGTTTGACAAAGATTGATGCTCAGATGACGGATGGATCACGGCCGATACGGATACTTCAACGGTTGGCTGGCTTGTGAGACAGACGGGTGCTTTTATCCTAAATCGCTTTGGCCAAACCAGGCCTGCATTCCCTCCTCGGGTAAATCATGCCCATGCGAAAAGAGCATGTCATATCTTGTCATGGATTGATGTCACTGGCATCAGTCCTGTGTCTATCGTAAAGTTTGCTGGGACAAAAGTTCGCCTGTGCCACACAAACCACTATGAGCAGCGCACCCTTGGTTGAACCTTATCACCATTGCTGAACGCCGTGAGACCACAAGTCCCGGCTAAAAGAAAAAAAAAAATTGAAAAAATATAGAATGTGGCTGAGGCGTGGACTGGCATCGAATGGTGGCCATGTACGAGTTCTCACGGTTCTCAGAGGAAGCTCAGCCGAGTCGCCCTGCTTTTGCCCTGCTGCAATGCTGACAATTCGCAGTCTTACCCCATTAGGCAATTGAAGGCTCCCCAATCCTCCACGCGCAACCAATGGTCATGGGCCGATTTGGCAAGTCAGCACAGCTATAAGCTGACCTTTTCCTCATACAACTGCTGCGATGGTGGCAGCTCTCCAATTTCGGCGTCGGTTCGAGCTGCACAGCTCTTTTGGCAACGATGCTGGGGTGAGGGCTGGTATTAGACAGTGTGACATCGCAACAGAGGGAAAGCAGTAAGGGAATAGACGGCTTCGTCTTCGTTGGCACAAGCTGAATTTTTTATCTTTTTCGAATCAGACTTCACTTCGACCATGGCGCGAACGATGGGTGCCGGAAGGTTAACGACAATTTTGGAGCGTCGCTGCTGGGCCGTGACCTGACGTACCGGCGATGATGATGTTAAATAAGGTCAGGCAGATAACTTCGCGGGCTCCGGCAAGCCAAATTGAACCAGACGAAAGGGTCATTGAACGCGTTATATATGTATAGGTTGTTGAACATCTGTGATTTTTGTCTTGAGCACCACTTCCTGGCATGCACTATTCTATCTTTCCATCACGGCAAACTTGGCCCTACAAGCTTCCAAAACTCCGTGCCGATTGCTCAGCCAATCAACCAAATGACACTTCTCTCAAAGTTCCTACGCGCCAGTCTGCTGTTGGCCCATGTGGTCTTCGCAGACGCCAGTCCGGGCTCTAGCCTAATCAACTGGCAGCCTTGTTCCGAGTTCAACAGCACTGAGCCAACCCAATGTGCAAACTTGACAGTCCCACTGGACTACACCGAAATAGATTCAAACAAGACACTCCAGCTCCAGCTTCTCCGGATCCCCGCCCTTCACCAACCCTCAAAGGGCAGCATCTTGTTCAACTTCGGTGGGCCCGGTCTTGCGGGACGGCCGTCCTTGGCTTCGTTGAGCGATATCATTCGAAAGTAACTATACCAATCTCCTACGCAGTGTCTTGTGTTGATAGAATTATACTGACAACCGACTTGTAGCTCCACTAGCAAATATCATGATCTCGTCGCCTTTGACCCTCGGTAAGATGTTATCACTGAGACGGAAATACCCTTATCCATGGGGAGATGGCTGATATAGGCTGACATTCGCGTCCTAAATCTAGTGGTACTGGAAACACGTTGCCCTTCTCGTGCTTCGAAGATGAAAATGAAAGACGCTCATACTTCCTACAAACCCCCAAAGCAGCCTCCTTTTCCTGGGCGAAGTCGTCCGACACCACGCTCGCCAGGATGTGGGCTACAGCCAAGCTCTTGGCGGATAAGTGCTATAAGCGCAATAGAGAGAGTGGCAGACTAATCGGCAGCGCTTTTGTTGCCAGGGACATGATGAAGATCGTGGATGCTCTTGGCGAGGATGGCCTGTTGAGGTACTGGGGTACGTGAAGTGCTTCCTCCGACTGCGTGTTCCCTTACTGGGCTCCAACGCTGACTCCTTTCCCCCAGGCGGTTCGTATGGAACGCTTCTGGGGCAAACAGCCGCGGTAATGTTCCCCGAGAGAATCGACAGAATGGTCCTCGACGGGAACGTCAACCCTCACGAATACTACCAAAGCTAGTGAGTCTTGCCTTCTATCCCTACAAGTCGTGCTTCGAGCCTTATGAGAAGGGCGATTAACACTGCGGGTCTTTGATAGCGATGAAGAGCAGTGGAGCGACTCGGACAAGACCTTCAATGCCGTGTTCCAATCCTGCGTCGCGGACCCATCCGTCTGCCGGCTTGCCCAGCGCTATCCAAATCGGACAGCAGCCCAGCTTGAGGAAACAATCTACACCCTCATCGACGATCTTAACGACCGCCCCATTCCCTTCAACGGCACCCTCATCGACTACGGCTTCGTCAAAACTGGTGTCACTATCGCCCTCTACAGCTCACTTCTCCGGCCCATTCTCGACGTTGGCTTCGACGCACTTATAGCCCGGGACCTGCACAGCTTCACTCAAGCCTGGGAGGAACTGGTTGCGGCTTACACCTCCGCTGGCGCTTCCCCCGACGCGGTGATAGGCATCCAATGCGGCGATAAGATCGTCCGCGTGGAGACGCTGGACGCGTTCCTGCCCATTGCGGAGCGGCAGTTCGGAATCAGCAGGATCCTTGGCGACGGACAGACGGCGATGGGGATGGTGTGCGCGCAGTGGCGGCTCCCAGCCAAGGGGCAGTACACCGGCGACTTCCGCTCCAAGACCAGGCACCCCATTCTGTTCATTGGGAACACGGCCGACCCGATCACGCCGCTCGCCTCGGCGCAGAACGCCAGCGCCGGGTTCGAGGGGAGCGTCGTTTTCCAGGCGAACGGCTACGGTGTAGGTTTCTCCCCGCCCCGTCCGTCAAGATTGAGAACACGGGAAAGCGAACTGACGAGAATAGCATTTATCGGTGGGGGCGTCGGCTTGTGCGAACCTGGCAGTAGAGGCCTACTACGTCAACGGGACGCTGCCCGAGGCTGGGACTTTGTGCGAGCTGGACCAGCACCTTTCGCTTGGATCTGTTTCTGGTGATGTGAAAGGTAGAGATGGTCTGTTGCCTAGGTGGTGGGCCGCTATCGTTGTTGTGACTTGGCTCGTTTGGCTGATAATCGATGATTTCAGTTGCTGATCGAGACGCGCGTAGACCGAGAACCCTTTCCATTACGTATTTACTATTTCACAAATAAAACAAGGTTCCTTTTTCCGAGATAGTAAAACCGACTTTAGCCAACGTGAATACCGGCTTAAATATTGATACCATAGGGCCCGTGTTGCACAATTCGTACGTGTTATGCAAAATACATCACTAAGCATTCGCGCTAAGAGAAACATGAAGGCCTAAATTTACCAGGTTGTTTGATATTCTAAATATTTGGATTCCTACTTAAGCATAAACTGAATTGTCAAGACCTTTGGATCTCGCTAGTGATGTAGTTACTAAAATACTCAGCGCATACATCACCAAATTCGATAATAAACATGATTAAATCGTCTCTCGATGGAACAAATAAGCTGAACATACAGCAGGATAAAAAGGTAGCCCGGCAAGCCACTGAGAGTCATGAAACTATTGCATTATTCCATACAGCTCTCTCTGACCAGTTCAGAGGGCTTGATATGTGAGTTCTGAGCCTTGTAAAGAAATGGAAATTGCCGTAGAAAGAATACACCGAGGGTTATGTCACTACTGTTTACTTCAAAGCTCGGCAGTGACCACTATTTTTGAACTTTTGGGACACATCTTTGGTTCTTACTTAGTATTATAGATCTGTTACAAGCTCTCTTCAAGCATAGACCACCATCATTCTAGTCTCCAAGTGCATGAAATACGCCTCAAAGTTGTTTTTAGCAAGTTGTGATTTCGATTTTGTTTTTGACGATTGGTTCATTAGATCGAGAAAGCTCCAGTGGTACATCAGGTATCGGCTTTGGAGTAACTCTGAGGATACTAGGAAACAACCGCATCCAGACTTGTCGCGTGGTTGGTAGGCAGGCCACAACCACACCTACGCTGAGCTCAATGTGGGACCACATTGAGGTGTCAAGCGAATCAACTAACGATTCAGTCAGAAGTTTCTTCCAATGATTTGTAGAGCATTGATGAAACCAAACCAGAAGCATTGATGGATGTTGAAAAGACCAGTACTGCTTTGATCCGATATGCACTAACTGCTGTAAGACTGCAAGTGGTTAGTAAGGATCTAAAAACGTCGAGAGAAAAGACTTTTGCACCCACAATATTCCGAGGCTGAACATAAACATCACTTCTAGCTTTTTCTTGAGTTGCATACGCAACTTGTAAAGTTGTGTTAAAGGCAACCCAATCATCCACAAATCCAAAGCAACATTGATGGCGCCGTGCGTGATGATAAACGCATTTCTGTCGAAGCATTTGCCTGGAACCTCTTTGGTCCAGCCTTCCCAAACGAGATTTAAGGGTTGGCAAATAGTAAGTTGGCCGGCCACAAATGAAAGCAGAAGAAGCAAGTTGAACACTTGTGTGGCCCACAACGCCTTTCGAAATTTCCTATCGGGGAAGATCCTGAAGTATAAAAAAACGATTGAAATCTTAATGAAAGCGAGGCCGAAGAAATATAGTAATCCGAAGACCCACACAATCTGCCTTGCGTTAGCGTATAGAAAACTCCGCGTGATTGGCAATGTTACCAGTAGCATGTCTGTAATCTGATCCGGACTGAGGGTCCAAATGTCTCTGCCTGCGCCTGCTCTTTCAGCTGTCAAAGAATCAGAACCATTCAGAGCCAAAGTAGACAATTAAGGAGAGATACATAAAATAGATCCTGGCAGGAAAGCTGCTAATAAAAGCTGGCATATCGTTAGTGGATAATCCCTTTGAGAACATAAGTAGATGTAGTTGAATACCTACGTAGGCGGGGATAATGGTTGAATCGTCCAGGCCCCAGGAAGAGATTCCCAACCACTTGTTTGCTAATCGTCCGATGATGAACAACGTTGGGAGACCAGAAAGCAACACTGGGAACCATCGATGTAAAGGGTCCAGCTGGGTCATTGGCACGTGGCAGGCTGCCAATGATTGATTACGAGCAACTGAATGCTAGATAAGTCTTTCCGTATCATCGAACTGAACGAATACGCAGAACTTACCCAGCGCTTCCTTCGCTGTGCAATTGTGTAGAACGCATGTCTGTACTTTGGTTGCATAAGCATTGTCATGGCATAGGCAGTCTTGGTCTGTGACAGAACAGTTGGAGTAAATTATCTCATGAGACGTGCAGCTTCTCTATGTAACGTTAACACATGGTTGCTTTGACAAAGTCGAGACCATCCTTACCGCACAGCTTGGGATCTCTGGGAGTGGTGTCTCTACACCGGCCGCCACACGGATCCAAAAGAAGAAAACGGATAAAATGACAAAACGAACGGTAACCATGGTAAAAGAAGCGACTGACAATGGCCTGGGGATGCTTGGGCTCAAATCTTGTTTATGTATACGAAGGCTGTTGGAGTTGGACAGCTTTGTCAAATATCTGCAAAATTCGTTATTGACACTTTCTGGACCTTGGGATCAAACAAGAAAATGGTCAAGACTGCTTCCTTATATCAACACGTTTAATTTCTCTCTAGACAAGCTACCGATTATCTATATGAAGTCTAGCCAGTACCGCCTAATCTGCGCCATGGATTTCCTCAAGGAATGTGGCTTCGCCGCATGTGGTGCACTCGTTGGCCGCTTGCGGACATGAGAACACGCATATCAGTTAGCCTGATTAGACTGAGGCTGCCATAGGGTGTTGTCAGAGTGCAAACCTGTGGCTTTGGGCTTTGTGTCAGGCCGTTTTGGTCTGCCAGATGTAATAAGAGTCACAAAGGTTGGTGGATTTCTTCAAAGCCATGGCTGAATCTGGCCCCCAGATATATGTATTTAGGCCCATTTATTTCAAATCAACAAGGTAGGCAAATAATTGTTAAGTTTCCTGTCGACTAATATTGCCCTTCTGTATTCATGGTCACCGTCTATCAAAAGCCGTAGTAATGATGGCTATTCCAGGTTGAAAATGCCATTAATAGAATGAAGGATGATAACATAGCGAAGAGAATGAGGCAAGAAGAAATGATGGGGGGCGGGGGGCAAAGCCAACAGCGACTAACAAGCTATCTATATCCGCTTTGGGTTTAAATGAGGCTGAACACAAGAGGGATAGGATGGCGCATGAAATAGCTGAATGTTAAGGCGCTGCACATCAAATGTCAATTGAATAGCAGCGTTTTGACAACGCCACGAACTCAAATCACAGCCTTAATGTCTTTCCACATATTCATCCAGACCACTGTAATCCAGAGCTATAACTATCGAAAGCGTTTGAGCCCATCCGTTAGGGAACTCACGACCCCAAAGAAGTGCATGCTCAGCCATGAGCAGCATGCTGTATTACAAGGGACAAGTAGAATGATGAGGTACTCAGAGGACCCAATGAAGCAAAATGACATAGTGTGGCGGCACAGCTCTATCTCATCAGGAATTTTGTAATAGCTAACATACGTTACAGATGGCGTGAGTAGAGGCATCATTGAACGCCATTACTTTTCATAGTCACCAGGCAGGCATGAGCTTTATTTTGAGGTATTGTTGACTGGTATTACTTTGGCCATCATTATCGTGAAGGATTATCACTGGTGGCTTGACCGCTCGTAAGGCTTATCCACCATCTGCCCATTCTCCCATGTTCTAGGCCAGCTGTGCGCGCCATAGTTTTCCACAGCATTGGATGCATGTGTTCCAGACCACGGCGACTAGTCCGAGTCAGGCCAAGAGTCTGTCTCACTATTGGAGGAGTCGGCGCAGCCACGGCAATACCCTCTTTTTGCCGAGGGCAATCTCACGGACTGAGTTCCGGAGGTGCACGCGCGGCCTGCGCGCTTAGCCTCGCACTTTTGTCTCCTGCCCTGGCGGGTCTTGTACTGGCCGTTGCACTTGAGGCATCGCAAGGGGGTGTATGTTCTGGTGCACATATTGGCGGATGTAGCTTGTTGGAGTGGTACCAAGAGTGATGTTTGATATTGGTTTGTATGCGTTTGTTGTGTACGGGTATTCGTTAGCTTTGGATGTCCTGGCTTATAATTCATGTGTTGTGTGTAGATGCTTGAGTTTGGAGATCTTCATAGTAACGCGTTTGACGTTATATACATTTTAATGGTGAGAGTGTGAATCACCCAGCTGGATTTGCAGTATCATTGACCGTTGAGGGGAAGCACAGTGAATTGGATGCGCCTACTCTACTGCGACTCCTCACTACTTGCTTTCCAGATGCATTCACCTTCGTTTTGGTGATTCAGTATCAAGTGGTGACAGAAGCCCTCCTAAGCTCCTACGCTCCTATGCCCCAAGCACGCAATGACCTCCACAAAAGTTGAATGATTGTTCCCCTTCAAGATGACGCCTATCTTACCATTTTCTCGCACATTATCCCGTCTCTGGGCTCCGAGGTGTCTCTGAAAAATGAGTATAACACAAGCCATGTCATTGATACCGGGCGTTCAACTGCATTTGGTTCATAGGGTTTTTGGATTCCATGGAATTAGGTTGCACGTGTAACTCACCTCGAACAAAAAAGGTACATTTCTGCACTCACAGAGTAGCAGTTTAGCTTCACCGATCAAAATAGCTGGAGTTTCCATCAATCAAATGCCACCTATGATGGAAGGCTGGCGCCGCAATTTCATTGTAAAAACTGTAAATTAAATACCGTTACGACACTAGCTATTGATGATAGCCTTGATCAAGATGAAGCAAATCTCCTGGTTACCTGCCACTTTCTTAGAATAGCCGCCTCTGCCAGTTGTTATCTCTGTAGGATGGAAGGCCAGGGCTACCGAAAACACTGATGCTAATTCTCTTCTGGCTCTGTCCTGCATACAGGTAGAATCGCTATAGCTTGGGTATCGCTGTTGTTAGTGATTAGTAACTATGTTGATCTGTTATTAGTAATTCATTGACCATGGTACAGAGGTGTTTCCATCATCAACATTGGGCATCATGTATCTGTTACGTTCCAGCTCCGTCTTCGGTATTATATATCGGTCTTGTCATCAAGAGAGACTATAATAACCAGTCCCAACAGTGGCTCGGGATAGATAGCACCTCGAGGCCGAGACTCCAGATCTTTGAACCATTTAAGCTGAGCCAGCCTGTACAGCCACCAAATGGCTCGGCCGCAACAATCTGTAGATCATTCAATGACGCCATCGAACCAATCGTAAACAATACGGCTTGCCCGAATAGAGAATCTGCTGATGTGAATGACAACCTATTCATTTCAGCCCCTGAACAAGACAAAGAAGTGAGTTCTTTCGTGCCGATAGCTTTTGCTGATATGATCGAAACCACCTTATAACTGAGTTCCCTATCTTTAACGGCAAGATTGGGTACTGGAGGTCAGTTCTGCCTGGCTTGAATGTCCAAGGTCTCTACTGGAAACATTAAGTGCAATGGAAACAAGGCCGGTTCAAAGTTTATAACTTCAAAAGACGACATTGGACTCTTCCAGGGCAAGCATCGTCTTATGATTACCATCCTCAACGAAATCCCGTCCAGGGAATACCTGGTTGGCCTCGAGGATAAAGCCATTCACCGATAGCGAATGTATTGTTTCCAGCTCGTTGGTTCAACAAACTGTGATAGCAGCTGGGTGGGTCTCAAAACCAAAAGCCTAGCAGCAGCCCTGAACGCTAGGACTGGAGAGATACAAGAACCTTCAGAGACGTCAGCCATGCAAGTCCGGGTCCATAGTGTAACAAGATTATCTGTTGGTATATCACCAGGCGGGTGATACGGTTAACCGTACGTATCAATAGGCAAGTGACGAATAATAAGGGGTAAATACCGTGGTTCAATTATGCGTAACTAGAAGAGAATTATCATAGGTTCTACTATAAATAGTTAGGTAAATAACCCCTAAATCCATAGTAGATCTACTAACAGATTAATAGTTAATCCGCAGCTAGTTATTAGGGTTACGCCTAATAAGTCTAATAGGATCTACAATAGTTAATATTATAATACTAGTAACTTTCTCTTAAGGAGAAATTTACTATAGATTTATAGTACTTTACTAGTTAACTATAAAGGGCCTAAAAACGTAATAAAAACAAAAATCTAAAAGTATTATATACTTTTTTATATAATAAGCCTATTATGTATATAAAACCTATCTATTTATCTATATCCTTACTATACTATTACTAATAAGCTCCTCTAGCACCTTATTAGGTAATAACTTTATAAATCTATCTACTAGGTTATTATTACTATAAATCTATTAAATCTTATATATCTCCTAATACTTATATAACTACTATAATACTATTATATTAATTATAAGGTATTTCTCTTTTATAGTACTAAGTTTTATAAGATACTTATAGAGGGAGTAGGAGTTAGTATATATAACTATTAGGATCTATAGGTATTTAAGGTAGTTAGTAACTATTACTAGTATAGTAGTTATTATATAAGTAATATTAGTACTAATAACTATTATATAGATCTTAGAGGCTAACATGCTTTATATAACCCTTTTATACTTTATTAAGCTAAAGTAGATAATATTCCCTTTAATAGTAAATTTACTAGTATTATTAGGGGTTTTTATAGTAGTATTATCTTTACTATATTACTTATTTATAAAAATAATAATAAATCTAAGCTATAAGGTAAGGTTACTATTATTAGTAAATAATCTATTAATAAAGATAAAGAGCTTTATAGTTATAAGGTTAAGTAGTTAAAAATAAAGGCCTTAGTTAGGGTTCTTTATTTACTACTTAATTTATTAGTTAAGCTCTTTAATATTACTTATATCTAGTAATTAGTACTAAGTAGTAATAAAGTAGTTAAAGTATACCTTAGGCTAGTAGATTAAGGTAATATACGTACTATAGGTATACTACTTAATATACTACTAATATAATTCTAGTAAATTAGGGTTAATAAGCTATAGTTACTTACCTTATCCCTTCTAGTAGAGGTAAATATTACTATTACTATTAAGAGAAAGTATACTACTATTAAAGGTAATAGGTTTACTAGGCTTAAGGAATTACTTTAGTTTTACTATAAAGGTTACTTTTATTAACTTAGTATCTTTATAGTTAGAAAATAATTTATCTATAAGGCTAATAATATTATTAGTTTATATACTAATTAATATAAAATCTTTATTATTTTATACTAAAATAAGTAGGTAAGGGTTAAAGGTTAAAGTATCTATCTAGAGGGCTTTTCTATAATAGTTATTATATATTACCTATTAGTAGGTTCTAGCCTTAGGTATACTATATAATAGTTACTTAACCTCTATTATTATATTAGTATTATAAAAGTATTAAATCTTAATAGGTAGTCTTATAAGAATTATATAGTTAAGTAGGGTTACTAATTATATATATACCTATATTATATTATATAGCTATAATAAGTAGTTTTTAAGTAATAATAATAGGGTAATAGTAAGGATTAACTATTAGGCTATTTACTAGATAGTTAGTAACTAGGTAAGTATTATAGCCTTCCTATTATTAGTATACCCTTAGATAATAAGTCTTAACTTCTTATATAAGATCTTATTTTTACCCTTAATTTTATATACTAATTATAACTTAAATATATAGATACCCTTATAGTATTTTTTATTATACTAGATAATATAGAACACGCCTTAGGCTATTAATCCCTTAATCTCCTAGTAGTTAGACTACTTAAATAGTTTACTAGGTATAGTTATTATACCTTTCTTATAAAGTTTAATAGTAAGTATATAGTTAGTATCCTCTTTTACTATAAAGTAGTTAGTAATTAGTAAGTTAGTCTTAGTAGTAAATATCTCTACTAGGTTCTTTTATAGGTAGCTATAGTATTATTATTATAGCTATTTTATAGTAACTATAATACCTTTACGTATTTTACCTCCTTACCTATTAAGAAGCTTAGAGGGTAGGGTAGTAATACTAGTATCTTATGCTTATATAGTATTATTAGGATCCTCCTTATATTAGTAGTAAGTTACACAGTATTTCTGTGTCAACGTGGGTCACGTGCCCTGTCACGTGACCAACCCATGTGGGCATAACCCACATGGTCCATAAGTCCTAATATGGGCCGGCTGGATATGTTGAAGTGAGTATATACGGCGATTATCCTTGTTCAATCCGTTGATGTGTATATATGTATCTAGGCCCATAAGTGCCCCTATTTCCAATTGCCTAAGGCCAAATGCACGCGTCATTGTTTTTCCTTGTTTTAAGTGGGGATTGCCTATAGCCGAAATGCGCCTGGCATTTGCCTTACAGATACGGCCGGCGCCCCACTTCGTGGCCTATTTGTTGCCCATACTTCAACACGCCCTCTCGGATTGAAGCTATTCACAGATTCAACCCGACCGTATTGGCAACTACGTTGCTGCCTGGCCGCGATCATGACTTCCTTTAACTGCTGCTCCTGCCTATATCAAAGAGCAATTAACCAATAATCAATAACCAACACCAAAGCGCGTATAGTCGAGTGGTTTAGCCCACCGCCGACAAATCGCGATTATAAGATGGCAACTTATAATCTGAGCTTGATGGGTTCAATCCCAGGTAGAGGCAAAAAGACTCAATAGTGGTTACGTCTGTTAAATCCCACTGGTTGGTTGATATATAAGTCTGAGCCTCGATGACTATAATACGTAGGTAAGGTTGCCCTCATCGTAATTCCTCTCCTCTGGTCTGTTGATCATGTGAGGTAGTGAATAGACTTTGAAAATTGTCTCGCTGCTTTCCCTTGAAGGTAATTGGCAAGATTGATGAATCGTCTCTTAGCCAATTATCTTTTAGGGTTTTGACTTTTACGGTCGCAGTTAACATTGAATCGTAGCCCTGATTGAGGTAATCACAACGGTGTAATTGCCGACTGTGGGAGACGCGTAGTTGTTCAGATATTCGTGGTTGAAGTTATTGATAACTTTGGCTGATTAATTATCTTTGACATCGTGAAGTTCGGGCGCACCCGCGGCCACCCCACTTTGACCGTCCGTCCGGCGCGACCATGCCGATTGACCGTCCCGGTCGGGGCCGCACCGGCCGGTTATTCCTCCTCTGCTGCGGTTGCCGCGGTCGCGATTGCTTCGTTTCTCTTCACTTCGTCGTTATTCAATTCGTCGCTGCCGGTTGCTGGTAATTCGTCTGCTGCGAGCTCTTCTTCGCGGTTACGTGATAACCATTCGGATTGATCGACCATCCCTAATTGATCCACGAAAGTCGCCCATTTCTGCCTCGGCAGCGCCTTCGTCAATCCGTCTGCCATTAGCTCGGCTGACGGAGTGTAGATAACCTCAACTCGTCCTTCAGCAATCTCTTGACGTAACCAGTGGCGATGGATATCCACGTGGCGAAGTCGCGTTTGGAGCTGAACCAGCTCCTTCGTGACTAATCCAATAGTCTGTTGATTGTCGCATTGGATCGTGACTTTCGGGCTCGGAGCGATCGTTTCTTCGCCGGCCGTCAATTCAGCAATTAATCGGCTCGCGAATATGGCCTCCTTTGCGGCCTGCGATAGAGCGAGCAGCTCTGCTTCCGTCGTTGAAGTCGTGACCGTTTGCTGCTTATTCGCCCTCCATCCAACGAGGCCTCCAAACAGTTTAATGGCGTACGCTTGCGAGCTCTTACGATCGATTGAATTATCGCCAAAGCTCGCGTCGGACGCAATCGTCATCAATCCGTCGGCGCCAAATTCAAGGCAAAGTCCCTTCGTTCGACAAAGGTATCGCAGCACGCGATTTGCCGCTCGCTGGTGGGCAGCCGATGGATTGTGATTGAATCTTGCCAGGCGACTAACCGCGAATGCGACGTCGGGTCTTGTCATTATTGCCGCGTACAGGATTGAACCGACTTTCCGCTGGTATCTCACCACTTCGAAGTTCGTGGCCGTCTTCTTCGAGGGAAGAAGTTCTTCGTCGCCCATTGGCGTATCATCTGGCGGCGGGCGGTTCTCATCGTCAATCAGCTTTGACGTTTTCTCAATATACACTGCCTGCGACAACCATATCTTTCGTTGATCTCGATCGCGCAGTATCTCCATGCCTAAGAACCATCGTATCTCTTTGCCGCCCTCCAGATGGTATCGTTCTTTCATCCCGTTGATCAATTCGTCAGCCTCTTGCTGCCGTGATTTAGGGAACGCAAAGACGCAATCGTCGACGTAGAAGAAGAATGTGATGGCTCCTTTCTGCCAACAGCAGGGCTCGCCCGCAACCGGAGTGAATCCGAGTTCGCGAAGTCCCTTTTCGAGGTGCTTTTGCCATAACAGAGGTGATCGTCGTAGACCGTATAGGGCTTTTCGTAACTTAACAATTCTCTTTCGGCCACGATCAGGATGTCCAGGCGGAAGCTTCATGAACACTGTTTCATCTATATCAGCGTGTACAAATGCGTTCACTGCGTCAAATTGAATCAGCTCAAGATCCGACTTAGCTGCTATCGCGATCAGCGATCTAAACGATAATCCGGCAAGCGTCGCCGCGTATGTATCTCGGATCGCGTCCTTTGGTTGCTGATCGCCACGAATGACAAGGCGCGCCTTCAGCTTCGTGAGGTATCCATGCTTATTCAACTTATAGGTATATACCCATCGGCAATCAAGAATCTGATCGTCACCAGCTTCCTGAATTCCGACTTCGACCCAGCTGTTCATTGCCTCGTGGCTTTGCAAGTGATCCTTTTCAGCTTGAAGGAAGTCATCCGCAAACAGATGATCTTTCAATTCGGCGTGTGATCTGGGCAGTCCAGGCAGTTCCTTCCAATGAATACGTCTGCCGGCTGTATTGTCCCTTCGAGGGCTTCCCTGCTGTCTCGGCTCTGCCTCATCTTCAGAGCTTTCAGAGGTTACCTCTCCCACTGATCGATCCGTATACCTGCCGTCCTGAGGGGGCCAGCCTGCAGGCCCGTCAGGCAACTCGATCCGCCTTGAGGAATAGTCATATTTTGGGCGGCGCGGGCATGCGACCGTCCCAGCCATAAAGGCAGCTTTCCACGATTCGCGTGGGTATACACGTCTTCGTTGGTTGATGCGATCAGCGCGACGGACTTCGTCATGTATTTCATTTGTGTATCGCCCTCTCGCGGTGATGGCATCTGACAATTGTGTAACGAAGGACGCCTTTGGTGACTCCGGAGGGGTTATCAATGCGAAGTGTGACTTCGTATAGTCCTGCGATTCACTCGCGGGTTCTTCAGGTATTTGACGTCGAACGGTATTAATGAAAACTTCGTCTATATCAACACTGTCAGCCACATCTGTAAAGTTCTTGCTCGACACTTTCGCGATCCATTCGTTGATGGCCGCTTCGTCAGCGTTCGCTAATTCGTCCACCCATTCATCTTCTTTGCCTGAGAAGTAGTTATCTTCGTCAAAGATCACATCGCGCGAAGTGATCACTTCGTTCTTCAGGGGAACGTATATGCGATACTGGTTGGTTGACGTATATCCGACAAGGTATCCAATATGCGCCTTAGCTTTGAAACGTTGCAGACGATTGCGATTCAACTGGGCGTCTGAAGTCAACGCGTATGCTCGGCATCCAAATACGCGTAAGTGGCCAATATACGGCAGAGATAGTCGCCCTCGAGCGGCATGCCGTATCTCGTATGGCGATCGCCAACCGCGCGACTCTGCCGGCGTGCGATTATATAGATATACTGCTGCCTTCAGGATTTCCGGCCACAGATGTGATGGCAGCTTCGATTTTAACCGCAGCGCGGTTCCCTTTTGCTTGATGACCGCTGCGGTCCTTTCGGCACCTCCATTTTGAGCTTGCGTGTTTGGCGCGGATGGTTCGAACAGGATTCCCAGACTTTCTATGGCCTCTTTCACTTGTGGATGGGAAGTCGTGATCTCGTTATCGCACTCGAACACCATGACTTCGGTCCTTTCGTGAACCTTGACCATCTCGATGAAGTCAAGAAGTACGTCCTTGATGGCTTCGGTTGTCCGTTGTTGCATATAGTAGTCCCATGTGAATCCTGATTTGCGGTCGGTCAACAACAAGGCTGACTTATATCCACCGTAGCCTTGGTCAAATGGGTGGAAATCAAGAGCTACTCTGTTGCCCACTTCCGCCCATTCGATTGATTCCCTTGGCCGCCGTGTGACTTGGCGTTCGATCTTGCTCATCGCGCAGACTTCGCATTGGCAAGTGAGTATTTCTGGTATATTTCCGCGTATGCGGGCTCCCCTCGCCTTCGTCGTGATGCGGCGAAGTACGCGGCTGCCCGGGTGCCCGAGCCGGTCATGCCAGCGAGCGGCTTTAACGGCCCGCGGTCGCCGGCGTTGGCCCGGGTCTGCCGTGCTCGTTGCTGCTGGGTACGCCGCGGGAGCACCTTTTGCCGTACCGTTGGCCTCAATCACCTGTTGGCCTGCGATTTCTTCCATGTCAAATACCACTGAATAGTCGTTTGCTTTGCGGATTGAATTGTTTGATGGGCTATTATCCCACCACCAGTTGTTGCGATTCTTCAGCTGCGCGTACGATACTAAGTTGCAGGATAGTGATGGGCAGTAAGCGACGTCGTGTAGGGTGATCTTGACTGTGCGACCATCTTGCTTTGCTCTGACTACTGCCTTTCCCCATCCTTCGATTGGGATCGTCGCGTCGCCAGCCCAAATAAAGTCATCCGAATTCGCTGGAGATATACTGATAAATCGATGTCGTGAGTGGAAGACATGAAGTGTAGCCCCTGAATCAAGGATAACGCAGTCTTTAAGTGGATATGTAGAAGCTGTAAACGCTGCTGACCACATTGTCAACGCGCCTCTACCCTTTGGCGGTCCCTTTGATTGTCACTTTGAAGGCGTCGCGGCTTCGGCCCGCGATCCTCTCTTCGATGAATCCAGCTCCTCCAATTTCTTCGTGACCGCCGCCGTTGATATATCCTCTTCTCGGAGCTTTTCCTTCACTCGTGGATCGTTGAGCGACTTCTTCACGTACTCAACAGTCTCCCACTTCGGCCTCCATATGTGCCGCGGTTGTATCTTGCCTGTGAAGAAGCACCTTTTCACTTCGTGACCGATCACGTTACAGAGGAAGCACCTTTCGTATATTTGCCTTCCGCTGCCGTTGCCGTTGCCGTTGCCATTGCCGCCACTGCCACGTCGTCTGGCGGGCTCTTTTCTTACACGGTCCTCGAGGTCTGCCGTAGTCGCCGTGGATACCGGCCCGAATGCTCCGCGCGACACTTTCGCCCGTGGTCGATCCGGCTCCGCCGCGATGCGGGCACGCATGTCCGAGATCACCTTGCGATGGGTGAGAATCCCTTCTATCGCTTGGTCCTTCTTGCTGCTCTCGTATGCCTCCACCCATGTTGCCATTGGGGTATATCTCAACGCAGTCATCAGAGCTAAGAACCATTCGCTGGATTCAACCGCAGTGGTCCACTTGACGCGGATGCCATGGAAGATGGCGTTCTCCCAATCTGTCACCCATCGTTCCACATCTTTCATATTGGATATCTTGTGTTCGGAAGGCTGGCTCATAACTCTATTATACTTCGCGATTGCTTGTGCTTTATCCTCCCATGGCTGAATGCCGACGCGGGCTTCTAGTCGTTCGATCCATTCGTGGATTGGGCTTGCTGGTTCACAGCACTGGGACATCAATGTCGGGTCAACTGTCGCTCTGATCCAGTTGGATATATCGTGGACTGCTTTTGCCTTTCGTTTATATTGCTCGTTGTCGGCCTGGTATTTTTCCTTCAACATCTCGAAGTGCTTCAGGTCATCCTTGCTCAAGTGATGGATCCGCGATGCCTTCGCATCGTCTCGCGAAGGCGGCGGCTGGCCTGGCACAGTATTCTCAGCCACCCATTCGTTGATGTAGGTCTGACCAGATATTCGGAACTGGTCAAGCGTAGGATAGGTGGGAGGCTCCAGCAGATGGTTCGTCGTAACACGAATTGATCCATCTCGCGATGGGGTGATAGATTCCCATATACCCCATATGTACGCTTTTTGCTTGAGTTGTTGATACCAATCGGGCCAGTCAGTCTGGCTCTTCAATTGGGCGTTGCCCGCAAGCTTGTCGGCCATGGTGGCGATAGTTGATAACGCGTATATCGCGTATAAGCCGTATATCACTTCTAGCGACATCAATTGGCGCTTCGCGATTCAGACTGTTAATTGTTGAAGTGAGTATATACGGCGATTATCCTTGTTCAATCCGTTGATGTGTATATATGTATCTAGGCCCATAAGTGCCCCTATTTCCAATTGCCTAAGGCCAAATGCACGCGTCATTGTTTTTCCTTGTTTTAAGTGGGGATTGCCTATAGCCGAAATGCGCCTGGCATTTGCCTTACAGATACGGCCGGCGCCCCACTTCGTGGCCTATTTGTTGCCCATACTTCAACAGGATAACCATCCAGCCGGGCCACGCCTTTTGGGGCAGTGGGTTAGGCACTTGCCCCTTCTAGCCTGTGACAGTAAGGCTTTACTATAATAATATAGAAATTCTATAGGCCTTATAGTAATTTAACTATATAAGTAGTACTATTATTAGAGAGTAACTAAAATAGGCCTTACTAGCTATTCTTTTCTTACTATATATAGACTAAGGATTAAAGAGGTAGTATAGTAGTAGCTATAGTATTTAGGCTATTACGTATTACTAGTATGTTATTTACCTATCTCTTAGTATAAATTTACTATATTTCCTCTATAGCCTTTTATATTATTTCTATCTATCTAATAGTTAATAGTATTAGTAGTAAATTATTATTAATTTATAAGTATACCCTAAAGACTAATAGGGTTAGTATAAGGCTGTTTAGGCTAGTAGTATTATTTACTACTTTTACTACTATTTAGAGTATAACTTTAGGTTCTATATTAGTTTCTATATAGAATATCTTATATGCTTAGTAGAGTACTATATAATAATATTTAACCTTTTTAATACTATTATAGGCCTTAATAGGTATCTCCTTAATGTTAATAGATAATATATAGGTAGTATACTTAAATTTAGCTATATAAAAATTAAGGCCTATATTAGTAATAATCTAATCTAGTAGGCTAAGATATATATTAATCTAGTATATCTATAGTACTTCCTATATATACTCTATAGTAATAGTATAGAGGAATCTTATAGTATTAAAGGTAGTTACTATATCTACTATATATAAAACTAGCTTATTACTATTAAGGTATATTACGTTAATAATAATCTTATAGTTAAACTTATAGTTATTATAAAGGGTAAATTTAAACCTTCTTAGCGCCTTTAAATTTAATTAGTAGCTATAGTAGAACTTATTAATCTCCTTAATATTAGAGATTACTATCTTATAGCTAGTATATTAGAGTACCTTATAAAGGTACTAAACTAAGGGGTAGCTAAACTAGTAGTATATTTACTATAATTTACTATTAGTTAGGTAGTATTAGGTAATAGTATACTTAGGTTACTCTAGTAGTATCTATATATAGCCTTATTTCTATATAATAGGTATAATTATATTACTCTTTACTAGTATATTAGTAAGGTTATTAAATTTTACTCTATAGTAATTTATATCCTTTAAGTAAAGGAGGAATAGGGTGTTAGAGTCTATTATATAGAAGGTAAGATTCCCTATAGGTATAGGGACTTCTATAGTACTAATTAACTTAAAGTAATTACTACTACTAAAGTAAATTATTACTTTACTAATATATAATATATCTAGTAGAAGTTTATAGTTAAGATACCTTTTTAATATAGTATATTACTACTAATTAACTATAGAGACTCTTACTACCCCTATATCTAGTATAATACCCTAGAAAGTTATAGTAAAGTAATAGTTATTAAAGGTAAATACCTTATTAGTAGTAGGTTTCTCCTTAGTAGTCTCCTTTTTATATAGATTATCCTTTATAATTATATAGAGTATAGCTTAGTTATATAGTTAGGTAAATACCTTCTAGCTGTTAATACTATCTTTACTATAAAAGGCTATAGATATAAAGAAGGTATTACTATTAAAAGGGCTATTACTATTATTTAGCTTATATTTATCTTTAGCTCCTTTAAAGTTAATAGTACTCTCTATCCCCTTATAGTTAAGTAGGAAGTAGTTAAATATTAATAGTAAGATATCTATTAAGTATACGCCTTTATACTACTAAAAAGAAGATTAATATTCTTCTTTAGTATACTTAGTTAACTAGTATTTAGGTTTCTTATAGATAAAGTACCTCTTTACTATAAAGTTACCTCTCCTTTTTAAGTCTTTATATAGTAGGTCTGTTTTTAGCTATAAGTAATAGCTATAGTTACTATTATACTTATAGTTAACCTAGTATTACTTATTATTACTAAGGTATTCTTTAGTTTAGTATTAGACCTATAGTTTATAAAAAAGTATAGTATTAGCTATACTATTATATAGCTATATATAGAGTATATTATATATTATAGGTAGGCTAAGTAATACTATAGTATACTTAGGTACTCCTTAGTAATAGTTAATAAGGGTATTATAGTATTCCTTATCCTTTAGTATGCTATTATAAGTTATAGTATATACTAGCTAGGTAACCTTCTTAATAAGTAGATTAAGGATCTTATACTTATTTTTCCTTAGGTAGTTATATATAATAGATTTAAAGGTAATATAGTATAGCTCTATAATCCTAGCGTTATAGAACTTATTACCTTTAAATTCTAATTTAATATTTACTATTAGTATATTAAAATTACTAGTAAATCTATAAAGATTAATAGAGTAATACTCTTAGGTATTACTACTTAATATTATTATTACTATAGCCTTATATTTACTAGTAAGGATTCTAATATAGTTATAGAGCTTATAGAAGGCAAGAAACTTTAAATTAATTATCTTATATTAACTACCTATATACTTTAATATAGGATTATTAAAGTAAAGCTTAATAAGATTAGTTAATTATTATAAAGTTAGGCTATTACTTAGTATTATTCTACTATTAAATTAAGTAGTTAGTATAGTAGATTTATAGTCTTATAATCTCTTAACTATAACTATTATTAGGGTTAGGCTTACTTAGGTAGAGCTTTTACTTAATAGTAGTAGTAACTTAAACAATAGGTTATAATAAGAAGAAGCCTGTTAATACTAGGTATCTTTACGCTATTTATATATCTTAGGCTTAGCTATAGATTTAAGGTTAGTTAATAGTAGTTACCTTACCCCTAGTAATAGGTAGATCCTACGACCTAGCAACCTATTAATAAATCTAGGGTTTATAGTCCTTACTTTAAACCTTAGGTTAGTTCTAGCTACTTTATTAATCTCTTCCTTAGTCTAGATATATATATTATTAGCCTTTAATACTTTATATATATAAGAAGCAGTATATTAAGAATAAATATAAAATATAATATAAATACAAAATACAGATATAAAATATAAAATATAAATATAAATATAATAACGTACCTGCATAGTGAGCGACGCATCAGGGCGAGCGACGCACCTTAAGAAAAGTGGGGTATTTCTAGGTGGACTGCACGCAAAAGTACTGTTACATAATTGCTAAGGAGGTCTAACAATTACATAACAGCACTTTTGCGTGCAGCTTACCTAAAATATCCCTACTTTTCTTAAGGTGCGTTGCTCGCCCTGATGCGTCGCTCGCTATGCGGGTACGTTATATGTATTTGTATTATATTTATAAATTTTATAAATACATATATTTATAAATACAAATATAAATACATATATTATATTTATATTTAATATATTTAAATACACTAGAATATAAGTAATTATATTAAATATATAGAAATTATATTTAAGTTAGTTAATACTAAAATATTATATATCTAATGTATTTTCTTAGATATTAATAGTATTATAGTAGTTTTTCTAAAGAAAACCTCTTTTTATTTTATAGGGTTAGGGTTAAGGTTAAAAATAAAAATATACTATTTAACTTAATATAACTTAAAAATACTAATTAAGTATATAAGTAAGTAAGTTTTAACTATTATATATATAATAATAGCTAAAATATAAATTCTATTATTTCCTTATTAAATTTAAGTTTCTTTTTAAAGAAACCTAGTAAATAAGTAAAGATTTCTAAGAAAATACATTAGATATATAAATATAGTATTTAAAGCTATTAAAGACTATTTTCTATATATTTAATATAATTAGTTAAAATAGGGTGTATTTAAATATATTAAATACAAATACAAATACATATATTTGTATTTATATTGTATTTTTCCTAGGTAAAATACAAATACAAATACATATATTATATTTATTCCTAAAAATACAATAAATACAAATACATATATTTATATTTATTATATTTATATTTATTTAATATACTAATAAGAAGTAACCTACCTTTAGTTTAATTTAACCTAGACGCTATTATTAATTAGGAAGTTATAGAATCTAAGAAGGACTTCCTTATTAATACTATTATAGTCTTTAACCTTCTATTTATAGAGATAATTATAGGCCTATTACTATAGTTAATTAGCTATAAAATCTTTATATTAGGCTTTTATTATAAAGTAGATAATAGTAGTGTCTAGTATATAGGCTCTATATTTTTACTTAATACTACTAGGTATCTTCTTAATATTAATAATACCTTATAGCTATAGGTTAACATACTTTACGTATACCTATAGGATAGGTTATAGGTCTATTATATCCTTAGCCTCTTATATATCCCCTTACTATATTATATATATTCCCTCCTCTTTATATTAGCCTTCTTATAGTATTTTTTTAGCCTCTTTAGTAAACTAGCAGACTAGATTAACTTCTTCTTCTAGTATTATTATTACTACCCTCTATTAGCCTAACTACCCCTTAAATATATATATTTCTTCTAGTAGGCTAGAAGGCGTATCTATATATTAGAGGATTTACTACTAGTAGTATAGGTAGTAAGGATTTATAGGGGTATTTATAGTACTTTTATATTAATTTATAACTTCGCCTTAGACTTATAGTAGAAAATTATTACTTATTAAAATAAGCCTTCTTTATATAGTATCTATATAGTATTTCTTAGCTATTAGTATATAAAGTAAAGTATTTTTTATAGTTAAGTAGTAATTTCTTAATATATAATAAAATTAGGGTTATTTATAGGATAGCTATATATCTTAGGTAACCTTTTAGTTATATTAGTTTATAATATACTTCTACTAGTAGCCTCTAATTAACTATATAATATAGTAATAAGTATAAATAATTTACTATAAGGGTAGTAAAATTTATCTCTTCTAGTTAGTACCTTACTAATCTATAGAGTTTATATATAGAAGTAGGAATTAGTTAAGATAACTACTATAGTAGTAAAAATTAACTACTAATTAGTATTAGTATATTACTAGGTAGGTAATATAGTTAACTATACGTATTAATAGGTAAGTAATAAATAATAAGGGGTAAATACTATAGTTTAATTATATGTAACTAGAAGAGAATTATTATAGGTTCTACCATAAATAGTTAGGTGAATAACCCCTGAATCCACGGTGGATCTGCCGACGGATCAATGGTTGATCTGCGGCCGGTTATCAGGGTTACGCCTGATAAGTCCGATGGGATCCGCGATAGTTGATATCGCAACATTATCAAAGAGGCTTTACAGAAACTATACCGCCGCCGGTTGTCTAGTTAGTTCAACATTCTAACATGTGAACTCAACGAGATGGGGATGCGAGTTTGATGGTCTCAATCCGGATGAGCCGAGTTGACCCGGCAAAGCGCCTCAAAACAGCTAGTCCCAACTGATGGGCGTAGTTAAACGCACCGACCATTACTATGAGCCGTTTCAACCTTGTTCATTCGAAATACCTGTTTTCAGTCAAGCCAAAGTGTTCCAGTGGAACTGGCCACGCATCATAAGTCGAGCGATGCGGGGGAGGTGCAAGAATATTCAGCTCCTAGCCTTTCGCAGCACGGAAGGGAGTCTTGGAGCTCGCGCAGTTCCGCTGTAAAAAGGGTCTGGCGGGTCAGGCGTTGCTGACTTAGAGTTTTGGATTAAACTTGGAAACACGAGATTGGGTCTTTCCTGCAGTCGTTTTGACCAGAGTTCGACCAGCTGATATCCTCTCATGTTCACCTTCCCTTCGTTGCCGAGATGTATTCTGGCGCTGAAGTTTGCATGACTCCGGCGATGCCTGGTAACATCTGACCCGGCCATGTGGTCTCGTGCTCATAAGAGAAAAGGAAATTGACAAGTTTACCAGTGGACCTACGTTCCTTTTGACTTGGACTGGATGGAGCATGATAGATTGTGCCTTGCTTGCACTTGGGAAACTTCGGTAGACCATGTATGGGCCATCTGAAACCTTCGTGGGAAAACTTGGACCCGCACGATTCGATTGTGCTGGGGGCAAAAAACAAGTATGACCCGATCCACTTCCACGCGTAGATAATTCTGGACCATGTTTCTTCGAAACGACAAATGGAGTTGATGACGAGTGGTGTTTCCTGACACAACATAATGCACGCTTTTTCGGTGACCGAAAACGACTGCCTATGCGGTCATGATGACGGGAAAGCATGGCTTCGTGAAATCATTTACTGGACTAGGTAGTTAAATGGCCGGGGAAAAAAAAAAGGTCTAGAGGCATTAAGCCTGTGTAGGGCTAACAGCACACAATGGTTTGCAACTACGCTGGCTTGATTCAAGAGGGGCGCGATGCTCTAGTGCTGCGTCGCGCCCAGATGTGCGTGGCCCACGCTCTCAGTACCAGCAACAACTAAGGCTCGACTGTAATTTTTATTATTAGAAAAAGTAGGCCGAATTGAAGATCTTTAGACACAGTCGCAGTTCTAACTTCGCGCCTTGGCACGCTGTTTTGGATAGTGTTACGACGATCCAAGTTCAGCGTACGCTTCGGTCACATACTAAGTGGAGCCTAGGCAGAGCCTGGCTAGAGTGAGTGCCTTGCAAACAAAGTAAACATGTCAATGGTTATCACACTGATCATTGAACACAAGGGATTGGGCAAGGGCCGCATATCGTGGATCAATTCCAGCAGGTGGCTCGGCGACGCGCAAACACCCTGGGCACTTGGCGCCGACAATCATGTGTGGCTTCGCGGAGTCAGCAGGGAAGTAGGGCAGCAGGCCAAGGGCTGCCAAGCACAATGTTGTGGCTGTGGGCATGTGAGAGGGAGGATATCGTGCGAGTTGCGAGGTGATAAGAATGGACGAGAATGTGTCCGTATGACGCATGGATCGGCCAGATGCTTCACAATAGCAATCGGCTTCGTACTCCCAACAAGGGCATGTTGGAGCCGATTCGACTTGGACGTTGACACAAGCTTTGGTCAGATAGGACTTTGATGTCGTCAGATCGTGAGTGAGCTTTTTGACTTTGTTAGCAGCGTCGTCCAGACATTCTTTGGACGCCGTCCGAAGTGTCCGGCTGATGAGGCATCCGTGGCGCCATGCAACAGGCCATTTATGTAGCTCACATATCCAATCCCGGTATCCGTAGCGTAAGAGGACTAACAACTTGCATTGCCGGTTTCCGTGGCAGACTCATCATCAATCTCACCCCCTTTCACCCTCACAGGCTCGGCCAACCTTTGCACTCCACCGAAAGTCGGGCGCAGATCATAAACATCGGTGCGGAATCGGCCCCCTGCACTGCAACCTTGTAGCGGCCCCCCATTCACGGGAATAGACGGGAGTCTTCAAGGTGAGGCCCGCCTGCCGGTAAATGAGGACCGCAGGAGCCCTGCGCGGATTGAGTGTTCCAAGTCTCAAAGAAGGTCGCTTCAAGGTTCAAGCTTCTGGCGTAAGGAGGGGGCGGGCGCCCCCATCCAGGCCTCATCTGACATGTCTCGCACACCCAAACCTCCCGTGCCATTCCCGTCACCGTCATTTGATAATCGTGCAAGCACCAGGGGTTGGGCGCATGTCTTAGTGTCTGAGACAGCACAGCTGCCTTAACGACTGGTGAGCCCCCCTTCACCGCAGGTCATGAAGCCATGGATGATTGCCCTGGGCGAATCCAGGCCTTGCAATGGCCACTATGGCCCTTATCGCTTCATATCAGCGTGGTATTGCATCAACACATCACGCACTCGCTCGATGATCGCTGGGGAGAAACACGCCGTCCCCTCATCGCCCATTGTTGATAAACCCACAACACAAACAATGCAATGTTTCAACGGTACCGAACTTAGGCTTTCATGTGGCGGAAACGAGAGTACCGTACCGTACCGTACCGTACCGTCCCAATCATGAACGTTGTCAGTACCCCTTTCCTCGCCCGGCAGATGCCATCCGCCAGTCTGGGCTGTTGCTATGGCGCTGCATCGTCTGACGATGACCAACGCAGCCACGATGTAGGTCCAGTTATTTTCCGTCGCGGAGGGAGCCGGAAGACTGTTTGCGTTACGTGGTTCGGCCCTTTTTTTTTTTTGCCTCTCTTCATACTGTTCTCGTCGTTTCCCCTGGGAAAAGCCAAATGGTTCGTCCAAGGTTCTCGGACAAGCAAGGAGAGGCAGCTTTGAAGGAAAGGGGGAAAAAATTGCTTGGATGGACCCATTTAATGCCCAGTCCCAGTTCCGGACGCTGCCCGGGCCAGACGGAGCTCTCAGCGCAGCCCTCCCGGCCCCATCCTCATTACTCGTTCCAGGTTGAATTACCTCAAAAGGTACTACTGCTACTCCTATTCAGGCATATTGGTCTCAAACAGCATGCGGCTATGGGCAAATAGCCTCTCGTAAGCGACCCTGAAGGCGTCCCAGGAGGTGTGCCAGGTGCCACACACACACACAAGCACACGTCTGTCCATGCATATCCATGTCATACCATTTCCTCTGCTACATAGTCTGGGAAAAAAAAAGTCTCTGACCGGCTTGACTGGGCCGGCAGAGCGTAAGGGTTGGCCTGGTTTCTGTTGGGCGCCGCCGCGGGTCTGATCACTGTCGCCTTTCAGATTTTTAGGGCGCCTGGTCTCGAACGATCTGAGCCTTAGATTGGTGATCGCTGCATAGGGCTCCGGCACCCACGGCTTATATAGTGGGCTTATGATTCCCCCTTGGGCTCGCTCGCTTCGTCATATTCCTCAGATCCCTACTCCTGGCACGGCACTTGACTATTTCATCTGAACGGTTGCCGTCTCATCTCTCTCCCTCTCTCCTATTTACATCAGGCACCCATCGACACCTCACGTCAACAATCAGCACAGACGCTTACACGCACGCACCTTCACTCAAACATACAAATACCGACACAACACCGGCACTTGCTTCACTTCACACACACGCACACTACCACCAACAATTACTACGTTCATCCCATCACAGAAAACTTTGCCCAACATGTTCGGCCGATCACAACGGACTCAGTTTCCCAAGCGAAGCAGCTCTGGTTGCTCGTGGCCCGAGAGCGACAGCGACGACGACATCGTCATCCGCCCCTGCGCCTCCGACGAGAAGGCCGACGCCGAGGTCACCATGACCGAGTATGCCCCGGCGTCAGCCGCTGCGGGAGTGGAGCAGCCCACCAGCTCGAGGCCGTCCCTCACCGGCCGCCGCTCCTCTGCAGAGGACGCCAACCTCGAAGCCCTCTGGGAATGCATGCTGGAGCTGCAACAGAGGTACCACTGCTACAACTCGACGCGCATGGAGATTGCTGCCGACAGCGAGGATGCTATGGGCATGATGCGTACGTGACTTTCATTATTCCGTCCCCTTTCGAGACTCAGCACCAGCCGTTAGTTAACACTACAATAGCCACCAAGTACTGCATGGACATGCTCAACGACTCCATTGAGTCTCTCCCTGAGGAGGGCTGGAAGAAGCTCAGCAAGTTCCTCGTCACCGATTTCGACACCTGCCAGAAGTCGCAAAAGTGGAAGTTCTGGAAGCACGGTTAAAGCTGTGTGGCGTTGGCAATTTGCGCGCTCTTTTTTCTTTTTTTCCCCCTTCTTCTTCTTCATTACCAGCGATGCGAAGAGCCTCCTGGCTCTACTTAGAATGATACCCCCTTTTATACGGAACAACAAAAGTTTTTGGTTCTTTTTTACTTTGGCGTTGGTGTCCCGAGGTCGCTTCATTCACGACGATGCAGGGTTGATGGATTGCATACTCTCATTATCTCGATAGAATATTTAATCTTACTCAATGGTCAACATTTACATTCACGAAAAAAAAAACATTATCCCACAGGTAGCGCTCAATCATGGGCCATACCGTTAGCCGCTAAGGCACGACGCTGTCAGACCATATGAGCTCGTTTCACTTAATGGCCAAGGTGGCTCGGTGCGGGGTGTTGGTGATCTCGGCATTAGGCGCAACTCCCCGGCTCCGATCCCGGATATTGAACGGGATCGTCATGGGGTGCTTACGACTGTGACACGACGTGCATGTGGCAATGCATCTTGGGATCGCCGGCCAGACGACACGCCAGTGAGTCAGAACTGTGTAACACGCCGGCGCGATGTGACCTGGGGTAGATGGAATATCGAATCTGGATGGTTCGATGCATCACGCGACTAACCGTGAAGCTTATCAGTTACCCCGGTGGTATCAAGGGCTACAATTTGGCTGGTATGGATTTGGTCCGCAGAATCCGGCAAAAGAGCTACATTGCATGAAGGTATTATTAGGTTGCGCCATGGAAATAGCATCCCGCCCGCAACTAGGTAGGCAATATGAACGGCAAGGTCGGCTACACAGCCGCTGTGACCTCGACTGAGCCGTCAGGAAGGCGGCTAGCAGCGATATTGCACTGCCGGAACAACCGGACCTCGTGTTCCGCAAATGCGCCAACCACAGAATGAATTACCCCGCGGTTGTGAAAGATGACAAAGTCGCCCTGCTCCCAGTCATGCGCGTACACGTTCTTGGGCGAGATGCCCGGGCGCTGCAGCCGGTGCACAGTCTCCCGGACCTTGGCCAAATCCTCCACTACGGTACCGTCTGCCAAGTGCAGCCTCCGCACGGCCGAAGGGTGGACCTGCAACGCCAGCCGGCCCGTGACGGGGTTCCGCCAGCACATGGGCAAGACCTGTATGTTTTCCTCCTCGATAGGCGGCAGGTCGGTGAGCGGGACCTCCTTGCCCTCTGACACCAGTCCGAGTCCGTCGGAGCGGGACTTTGCACTGCTCATCCAGACGTAAGGATGCGGGGCATACTCGACCTTTGTCGTGCGAACAAAGTCTTGGTCCTCGGGGGAGAGCTGGTCGTACATGGCATAACCAGAGACAAAGGCGGTGGTGCCCAGCGGGACGCTCATCTCCTCACCCGTGCCGTCGTCGTAACGGAGCGTCTGTTTGCGACCACCGGGGACGCGAACGGCAAGGAGAGTAGTGGCGACGGGCGGCGCGAGGCCGTAGAGCGCGGCGTCAATGTGCCAGCGATAGAAGCGGGTAAAGTCCAAGTCGTCCTCGGCCGGGATTGTGGTGGCATGGAATGTCCGGTGGTGAGGGTGTCTGAGCTGTATGTTCTCCAGGCCCTCGTATTCCTCCACGAAGCCGTTGCCAATGACTTGTACCTGTGGTTGATGGGGAATAGTCTTCAGGTCAGGGTGCAAAATGGAGCGTTTCGCGTCGAGGGTCTTGCCGTGGCCGTAGGAGGCGCCGGCCTCGGGATCAAATCTTTGCGTGATCTCAAATTGGGCTTTGGGGGAGGCATGACCTTGGTTCTTGATGACGACGACTTGGTGCTTGAAGACGGCATCACGGATTACGTCGAAATCAGCGTCTGCAAACCGTCAGCTGCTGGTCGGGCCATGTGAGTATTGAGAGCGAAGCTTACCAAAGGAGGTTACCGATTCTACGGGTATTCTCCCACTAATTGTGCAACATCATTGCTTTCATCATGTTCTCCGTTTCCATGTAGTCTTACCGGTGAGTTTCTCGATGTCAACATTTGTGACAACAGCCCCAAAGTCAACAGCCGAGTCCTTGGGAGGGACAATGGGCTGGACGGTCGCGCGAGAAGGGGTCTGAGCGACGGCCATGTCGTCAGCGTGTTGTTGAGAGAAGGCGTTTAGATTGTCTGAAAGGGGACTATCCGTGGCGACGTTCCAAGGAGCAGCTGGCTTTGAACTGGATTTTGGTGTAAGTATGAAAAGAAGAGCTTCGGGCCTCCTTTATATAAATATGGTGAGATAACAGTGGCGGGCATTGTGGATGCCCGGAAGCCGCCGATAACCTGCGCTCGTGGCGCCTCGGATTGCCCCGCTCTCAGACCCGGTCGTTGTGGGCTTTGATAAGGCATTGAAAGTGAAACAATGACATGTGTATATGGCCAATACCTCACACACAGAATGAAGGATAAGCGCGAATAAGAGATAGAGATTCGCTGATGGCTATCTATGAGCGGCCATAATATGGCCTGGGCTTTCGCCTTTCCGTTCTGGTTGTTGAAATAGGCTATTGCGGCTTTGCCATTGTAAGGCCGAACCGCGATTTGATTGTCGCCACCCATCTGTTCAGTGTCCAACTCGCCCTTGGCCTGCCACGAGCCGTCGTTCAGAAACATTGGTATTTACTCCTGAAGTGATGTGTTTTCAACGTAGGCGATATTGCGGGGGTAGTCGTATATACGACCGACCGACTTGCCGAATGAGTCAGGCCGAGACGACTCGGTCGCCACTGCTAAACCAGCCCGCCCGCATCGCGGCACTAGGGGTGCAGGAAATCTTGCGCGCGCCATTGCTCAGCGCTGCCGTAGTCGTGACAGCACAGTGTAACTGTGCTCGGAGCTTCATGGATTGGGTCAATGTGGTGGTAGACTCGCTCATTGCAGTACTACCGTGCTAGCAACGAGCAGTGAACGGTCAACCCCTGGCTGAGTTGCGCTGTGGATCTTGCGTCGAGAAGAACGTGTCCTTCATCAGTGTTTCTTGACCTTGTCCATCCACTCCTTGGAAGCTTTGGTGCCGTCGTGTGCCTTGCGAAAGAGACCGCGCTCCCACTCGTCTAGGCCGCGGAGAAAATCCTCGTTGGAAGCACCGATGCCGTCATCGGCGCCTTTCCTTGCGTGCAAAGCGATTTCTGTTGCGCGTGCCACAAAGGTTTTTCGCATCACGTCGCTGAGCTCTCGCTCGTCGAACAAATCCAAGATGCGTGTGCCGAGGCCGTAGAAGTGCGCGCTCTGGTCTCTAACCGGCACAGCTCGCGGGTCGGCTTTCAGGGCCTGGACAACCTGGTGTGATAGTGCAGCAGGCAAGTTCAATGTCACGGGTGCTTTCGACTCTTCGGCGGTACCCGTATTGGCGAGAGCGAGCATCTCGGCGAGCCAGAGCGGTAGTGCGATCTGCGTTCCTGACTTCAGAGCATGGGAGGGGTTGTTATCGAGGTATCCGAGATCGGCGACATCGAGTTCGAATTTGCAGGGAACTTTCTGGGGATTGTCAGCTTTGGCTGTTCATGGGCCATCGCTTGGAGGAAGTGCTGCTGCTGCTGATGTTAGTCGGGGGAGTTTGCGCCGTACCTCTGCGTCTGTCAGGATGGCGTCAATGTCGTAATAAGACATGACGACTTTGAATGAGGCCGTTGCCTTGTTTTATCTGTTGGGTCAAGAGTGTTGGCAAAAACAAGAGCGGCTTGGTGATGTTCCTGAGGGGGGAGGGGGCTTGACGCGTCTGGCTGTGAATTCACACGCGATTCCAGAATCCAGTCTCACCCCGCCGCCATGCATGTCACGCATACACGTGCAAACAAGTCACATGTGGCTCAGCGTCTACGGCTTGAAGCATGTGGCTTGGATTCTGTGGCTTACAGTCCGTGACAGTGCCTTATCGTCCAGTCCAGCCAATAGACAGCTACGGATTTCTCAAGAATATTCGAAGGAGCTGCACGGAATTTGGAGGTAGCAGCTCCCCCACTTTTTTGTGGATGACGCAGAAGAGAAGAGCACAGAAGGCAAGGCAGGCAAAGCCCCCGGGGACGCAGTGTAGCTTTCCTGGAGAATCCGAGCTCTTCCTCACGTAATAGCCGAGCTAGCGAACCTCGCGCAATTGACATCATCTTGTAGTCAACCTCGATTGATCCATCACCAAAAGGTACTTCTACTGCCGCATTCCCCCACTTCACCTAGGTAATCAATTGTTTTAGTTCTAGCTGACTTGACTTGAATTGATCCTTACAAACGAGACATAGGAATACGAAAATGTCGTCCACTCTCCTCCGAACCGTCCCTGCCCTCCGCACAGCTCTCCGAGCTGGCGCCGCGAAGCCTGCTACCGCTGCCATGGCCAGCACCAGCTTTGTCCGCGGCAAGGCCACTCTGCCCGATATGCCTTGTGAGTAGCCTATTTGATTAGCAACCTTCTGAGTGAGAAGCAGTCGCGCTAACATGGCCTCTTCGTCCAGACGACTACGGCGCGCTTGAGCCCTACATCTCGGCCCAGATCATGGAGCTTCACCACTCCAAGCATCACCAGACCTACGTCACCGGCCTCAACACTGCTCTTGAGACCGTCGAGGAGGCCAAGTCCAAGGGCGACTTCTCCAAGGCTGCTGCCCAGGCGCCATTGATCAACTTCCACGGTGGTGGTCACCTCAACCACTCTCTCTTCTGGGAGAACCTGGCCCCCGCCAGCAGAGATGGCGGCGGTGAGCCCAACGGCAACCTGGCTGTACGTTTACATATTGCTTTAACAACCTAGGCGGGCAATGCAATGCTGACTGACGTCTCCTACAGCAAGCCATCAAGAAGGACTTCGGCTCCTTTGACACCCTGCGCAAGCAGATGAACACCTCCCTGGCCGGCATTCAGGGCAGTGGCTGGGCCTGGCTCGTCAAGGACAAGACCAGCGGTACCCTCGGCGTTGTCACCCGTGCGAACCAGGACCCTGTCACCGGCAACCTCGAGCCTCTGCTCGGCATCGACGCTTGGGAGCACGCCTACTACCTGCAGTACCAGAACCGCAAGGCCGAGTACTTCGACGCTATCTGGAACGTTGTCAACTGGAAGACCGTCGCCAAGCGCTTTGAGAAATAATCCAAGTAAATAAGGATGTACGATAGCCTTGCAGAACTTGAAAGCGTTCGGTTAGTTGCAAAAAAGCATGTTGCAAATGCGATGGCTCGGCCTGGGCTGGTTGGTCCATGGCAGCCAAACCCATCAACTCAATGAGTAACCTGAGGTATCCAAGTGAACTTACTGCCGTCACTTCATCCGAATCGATATCAACAAACACATATCACGGTGAATTGATTTTTTTGACAGTGAAACGCGTAAAGAATCGCTCCAAACTTCACCTTACAAATCCAAATAATCTTGGTCATCTCTCAGGGTATCGGCAGAAATCCCATGTCCGACCACTTGCTCCCATCGAAATGGACGTGCTTCAGCTGTCGCTTCACTTGGAAGAAGCAATGGCTTAGATCGTGCGATGCCACGAGAGGAACCTGCGGGACCTTGGCCGAGCTGGCCGTCACACAAGCGAGATGTGTCGGGTTATCAGCCCCTTCGAATACGGCATCCGTTTCCGGCCCTTTCCAGCCCGTCGCATCGTCCTCATACACGTACGATATCTTGCCTGTCTTGGAGTCTTGGTACAAAATCCATGTGTTCACAGCACTCGACCCTCCACTTCCCGAATCGAGCCGTGCAACAGCAAAGCCGGCCATTGTGAAATTTGAGTCCACAGTCACGGGCAACTGGCCCGAAGATGTGACCTTTTGGCCACCGGAGGTGCGGTCGTAGTTCTCCAGCCGTCCATCGGTGCTCCGATAAATAATTCTCGCGCTCGATGATGCCGTCCCTTCGCCAGCCGAGTGAATAACCTCTCTGGGAAGAATCACTAGCGCCGAACCGGGGGAGGCCGTAATGCCTACTGCCGTTGGCTCTTGGAATTTCGGCGCTTTGTAGTCGTAAAACACCTCCATGACGTCTCCATTACTGGCTTGGAGAAGGGTCGACGGCCAGTACGCCGCCATCTGTGTGCCGGTGTTGCTTAATGTGTACCCTCCCTCGTTGACGCTGTCAGGGAGGCCTCCTCTCGAGAAACCGTCACGCCAGTTCACGCCAAGGATACTATTAGGCGAGCCAATGTAAAAGACTTCGGTTTGCGGTATCTCCGGAAGTGCCTTTTATGCAGTCAAACCGTCAGTAATGTGTTTTCCGTTGGTGGGAGGGAAAATTGGAGAATACACACCTCAGTTGGCTTCGTCCACAGTTGGCTCGCGCCGAATGGAGAGTTGGCCTTGGGTGCTGCGCCAGCTTCCATGGGCGCGGTCCAGTTCTGGAACAGTGACATGTACTGAGAGCGACGCATAGAGGCGTCAGCGCCTTGGAAAAAGACCTGAAGAGTAATGTCGGGGCCGAACCGCCATCCGACGGCAGCCAGCGCCGAGTTCTGCATGATCTTGGTTGCGCTTGTCGATAGGGGGCTACCCACGGCCCCAGGCAAATTCTCGGCCGGCTGCTGGCTATGGTTTTCCACAACTTTCCACCCAATTATGCCGCCGACGATTCCTCCAAGAACCAAGACGATCAGACCACCGATTGCAAAAGGCGGCCACGGAAAGCGTCTGCCTCGGCCAGGTTGTTGGGCGCCATGAACGCCGTGGTGTCCGCCGTAGCCGTCGTGGCGATCTTCTACGAACGCATCACTCGCAAACCCGAGCCTTTGCGCCAGCGTCCGACGGCTGTTTCCCGATGGGATTTTCGGTTCGGAGATGGCAGCGTAGCTGTGTCCGGAGCCGTCATGGGACGGCGCGGCCCAATGGCCCGTTCGGTTGTCAACAACAATGGGGTCCGTGTCGTAAGTATTCCTTACTTCAAGGCCTGGCTGCGAAGCCCGTGCCGACGAGTCCATTGTGCAACTCGAAGACCAGTAATAAGACTAGCAAGACGAAATTATGGTCAAGGCCCGATATCGTCAAACAACAACAGTCATGAAGTCTCGGGGCCAAGAACAAGCCAGCTAGAAGCAGCGCCTGCGGCAGGTCTGGATTATGTACATCCGGGGGCCATCTTCACTCTCCCCTCAGATAGAAGGCGGATACCACTTCGGTTAACTTGTATGGGTACCCGCTTACTGCAGTTTCCCTTTTCTGAACTCCGTACCGACCAAATTTCCTTGCCCTTGTTCTTAGCCCCGAAAGCAACCCTGACGGCCCCCAATCATCATCATCGTGACGGGCTGCGCAGGGTTCAAGATGATTGACCACGCGCCTTTCGTTCAATAGACCAATGATATATGCTCAATTTACTGTCTCCGTGTTCTGACAACGGAAGTGCTTGCCCGGCGCTCAAGGTTGGTATGATCTAAGTGAGATTAGTAACTACTACATATCGACATAGGGCAGGCTCGAAGAACGGCGTTGCTTCATTTGTGCGAAGAATCGGAAACAATGCTAAGGAATGGCACATAAGGGTGTCTATTCATACTAACGTTGATCCTTTTGTCACCAGAGTGGGCTGATTCGGTACGGGATTCGGGCCATTGCGAAGGAGATAACGCCAGGCCGGGTAGACCCCTGTCTACCCGCTCACTAATTTCAACCTTGTTCGTGCTCTTGATTCGTTTGCTTGCTTTTGGTGGATTCACGCGCCCCGTTTCGACTGCAGTCAGATGGGGGCCAGATATTCAATTGTGTTGAAGCGTGTGAGTAGCTTCAGTGTGTGGCCTTGCTAATACTGTACGCCCCCTACATACATGGTAGAAACATACAATCAGCCCGCTTCTAATTTTCATTTAATCCCTCACGTCTGCCTTATGTACTCGTTTTGCAGCTGGCGACCTTAAAGGGACCGTCTTTGATTAAGCACCTCGGTCTGTCTGCCTTACCTACTATCGTTGTAATTACAATACACCGTGTTATGCAGGAGCCATTACCCCCTGTACCCTTTGCTAATTAGATTCGCTTTGTCCAAGATATCATATATTCTCTCCGAGAAACGACATACAGTTGGCAAAAACTTACCAAGGTCCAAGGACTTTGAGGCCCCACTCACAAGTGGCAATATAGATAGGACGGCAACTCCTCCCTTTCCCAGGGATCGAATCTCGAATACACAGATCACCTCGGAAATCAGGCTATGTCTTTCAATGCATAACGCTTACTGCTATAAACTAGAAATCACTTGAGTCATCTTTGCAATTCGACTGGCCTCCCAAGCCTTCGGTGTGAAGCAGGTCATTATGACGGTCCTCGGAGGAGTCCACCAGAGCAGAACCTCCGAGTGCGCGCAAGGCTTCGATATCTGAGGCGGTTGGGTGTGATAGTATACTCAAGCTATCACCCATCATGAATAGCCCGGAGGAAAACACCAGCCAAACACCGTCGGAATCACAAAATACCAAACCGAGATTGTTGGAATGACCCTCATAGAGGCTTGAGAATGGATTGTCACGGCCATTAGATATCTGTCTCAATACGCTATCCTTACTCCTGACAGGCGTCGTATTCACTTAAGTCGAATTTCCGTTGCTCTATAATGGCCAAAATATTGGAGATCTACCAACTGTTTAACATTTTGTTTATGAATTCTCTCGACTTGCAGGATATATCTATCCAATTCTGACAGTTGCGGGCTCAACGACCCGATGGTGGAGTATTCCAGATGAGGCTAGAGGTAAACTATTGAAGGATATTAGAGTCAGATTTTGTAATATCAAATTGCTGTTAGTGATCTAATTATTGGGGACTGTAACGAAGAAGGAGGGTATTGTCGAAGCTTGCTGTCAGGTGCTGGGAAACGGCGGCCCGGCACTGACAAAGGGGGCGCCGGTGGGGCGCCAGGGGGGAGCGGCACCGGAGAAACTAGGGACCGGAGGACACACTTAAGAGATTTCTGCACAGACTAGAGGGATTTTAGGAGGTTAGATTGGAATAATCGTCACAACCGACCCCTAACTGTGCCATCGTTGACTCTTTTACTCGGGACTATCTCCAGCCTCTGACACTTGCTAAAGGGAGACTCTATAGTTGATGCTACCAGCAGCGGTTCTGTATAAGAGGTATATCATTACACAGATTTAATATATACAGTAATAATGGGCAAACAATCAGCTTGGTTGACTATACTTTTGCCGTATGAATTATTGATTTTGTCATACCTTTGGTTGTGAAAACTACGGGTAGAAGTGTTTAGTAAGGCTGAAATTGCTAGTACTGCTAAAACGTTCCACCTACGACTGTAACCAGACTATACAAACGAGATTGGCAGTATCATGGTAAAATTACACTAATAACAGTTGCAATAGACAGCAGTGTAGCAAAACTCATAGGATCTTTCGCTCATCAAGCTCAACTATCACGTCTTCTCAATGCCGGCTTCGGCTGACTCGTTGGGAGGTGGTGTGTTTGGGGTCCAACCCGGACTGTAGGGACAAAACAGCCAATCGGCCAGGACTTGAAAATAGATAAAGTTCGTGAACTTGGTGGACTCTGAATGCGAGTGATTGGGTTTAACGCCGACATTCACGATTCATTCAACACCTCACCCCGAAGATTTTCCTTGCCCCAGCTCTACGTAGTCCCTTGTCCGGCAGGAGCAATAGATATTTCTTCCACGTTTCGTTGCCCGCTTTTTAAGCTCAATATCCAAGTTTTGACTTCGTCTTCCGCTCCGTGTCCGTACGTCCGATGTCTCCGGCATCATATTTAATCTACGGCCTATTTCATGACCCCATCTAAAATCTTTTCCTCTGCCGATATCCTCGTCACTCGGAGCTGCTCGATAATCGAACATCATGCTTCAACCACTTAAGAATGTTGTTGTCCTTGGCGGCTCTTACGTCGGACTTGTATGTGTTATCATCGACCATAATAATCAGTACGGTTCCTAATGCTGTAGTTGTAGAATGCCGTCAAGGAACTAGCAGCAGCATTGCCAGCATCTCATCGTGTAAGACACACTTGGGTCAGACTCACGGTGGGTGATGCTAATATCTTACGACTCTCTTTATAGATCTTGCTCGTTGAGCCGCACAGCCATTTTCACCACCTTTTTGCTCTTGTAAGCCATCGGGAGAGAGCCCCAGGCTAGTTGCATTGTAGAGGTGATCAGATTGTTAATCCTTCGCTAGCCTCGCTTTTCTGTTCTGCCAAAACATGAACACAAGGCCTTCATCCCATACACCTCGGTTTTCGCAGGGTCTCCCGACTCGTCGCGGCATCAAGTTATCCAGGCCCGCGCTCATTCCCTCCTTCATGACAGCGTTGTACTTGATCGAGATTGGCAGGGGTCGACCAAACTCCCTTTTGATTACCTCGTCGTTACCACAGGCACTCAGCTGCCGCCACCCGGCACTATACCATACGACGACAAGTTGTCTTCGGTCAAGTATCTCCAATCTCATCAGCAATCAGTCATCAAAGCTTCATCTATTATTATAGTCGGAGGTGGTGCCGTAGGCGTCCAAATGGCGACCGATTTGAAGGAGCTCTATCCTGACAAGGAGATTACCCTTGTGCATTCTCGCGATCATTTGATGCCTTTGTATCACAGCAAGTTCCACGAAGTCCTCAAATCTAGATTCGAGGAATTGGGTGTCAAGTGAGTGAACTATATCAAGCCAGTAGCTTGACGCTGACATTTGAGGCTACAGACTCATCACTGGAACGCGCGCCGTATTTCCTACTGTTAACCTCGCTCATGATGATACGAAGGTTATCTTGAAGCTCAAAGATGGTCGTGAACTCGTAACCGAACTTGTCATTCCTGCAACAGGGCAAAAGCCAAACAGCGGATTTGTGCAGACTCTCCAGCCAAGCGACGGCGATTCCTTGTTAAACCCATCCAATGGGTTTATCAAAGTATTACCTACGCTTCAGTTCAAAGATCCAGCGTATCCAAAACTGTTTGCCGCGGGCGATATTGCCGATACTGGAGCAATTAAAGCTGCTAAGCCCGGTATGGTACAGGCACAAGTGGCTGCCCGGAATATTATCGCAATGATTGAGGGTCGGGAACCTGTTGAAACTTTTTCAGCCAGGCCGCCAGGAATTCATATGTCTCTGGGATTGGTAATATTCATGCAGAATGCTGTTGCTGATCAATGCTGACTTGCGTGCTTGTGTCTCTCCAGAAAAAGAATCTGAAATTTATCAATCCCAACGTTGCAGCCGGGGAGACGGATCCTACTGTCATTATGCGAGACGAGTAAGTCATACTTTGTTGAACGTACAAAATTTTCCACTGATTAGTATTCAGCGGTCAAGAGGATTTGGGTATCGAAAGGATGTGGAAACGTCGGGGCGTCAAGGTTGCAGATCCGAAGGACTATCATTTGTAATCTGATGAGGACAAGAGACGATTCTGTGCAGGACCATCTGAAAGAAGTAGAACCTTACAGCAATTGGAACTTTTCACTTCATTGGCAGCAATATCGCCATATCACTAATCATAATGAATTGGATGCTGTGATCACTGATCAAATATCATCACATTATAATCGTTTGTTAAAAGCCACTACATAATGATCACTAATCACAGTTCAATTGCGAACTTCTCTGTTGCCTTGCAAGTCGATTGGTAATCGGGCTTCACGTGCAAAGTTTACAGCTCGGTCAAAGCGATGTAACTATTACGAAAATTACAGTAGATAAGAACAGTCGTTTTCCATTCAATTGGAGACTTTCCCAACTCACCACATAACAATAAGTAAGATCACCATCTCCAAACGTCCCAAACGACATATAAAGATCAATCACCGATCATGGCCCCTCGACGTGTTCTTGTCATTGGTGCTACCGGCGCTCAAGGCCTACCCGTATGCCGGGGACTCACCAAAGACGGCGAGTACAGCCTGCGCGTTCTGACGCGTGATACAACATCCGTTCGGGCACGGGAGCTTGCCAAGCTCGGAGACGTCGAGTTCGTTGAAGGGACTTTTGCCAACGAAGCCAACCTGCGAGAGGGCTTTGCGGGATGTTGGGGCGCCTTCATCAACATTGACGGCTTCAACTGCGGCGAGAAGACAGAGACCTACTGGACCATCCGCGCTTACGAGCTTGCTGTCGAGCTCGGCATCAAATTCTTCGTGTTTGGAAACCTCGACTACACCTACAAAAAAGGCGGCTACGACCCAAAGTTCCGAAGCGGGCACTACGATGGCAAAGGCCGTATGGCAGAGTGGATGCTGCAACAGCGGAAGAGCAACAACATGGGCGTTGCCATGTTCACTACCGGGCCATACATTGAGATGACGGTTTCGGCAAAGACCATCATGACGCCGAGAGTTGAGAACGGCATTGTCACTTGGAGAGTTCCTCTCGGGGACGGGGAGGTTGCACATGTGTCCCTGGACGATTGCGAGTACTATGTCCGCTGGCTCTTCGACCACCCTGAAAGGTCGGACGGGATGGATCTTGAGGTTGCGATTGATCATATCCCCTACGCCGGCCTGGCCGCAGCATTCGAAAAGGCAACAGGCAGCCCGGCTCAATACATCGATATTCCGGCGGACATCTACTTTGAACACGTCCCGTTCGCTCAGCAGCCGGCCGGGTACAACGCTGACCCGGCAGACCCGGCAACCATGTCGTTCAAGGACAACTTTTCCGGGTTCTGGAACATATGGAGACACTCCGCGGGTAACAAAGGAGTCATCAAGCGGAACTACGCGCTTTTGGACGAGATCCACCCGAACAGGATCAAGACAGCGGAAGAATTCTTTAGGAGAGAAGAGGAGAAGAGACGAGCCGCTGGTACTGCTGGTCTCTTTGAATCCATCAAAGACAACCGCCTGACTGACATCTTGAAAATTACCGAAGATGACAGAAAGGGACGATTGTAGTCAGACCGCTTGAGAATTTTTTAACGGATAGGAATCTCATCGTTCAAAGAATGTACTACCGCTACGTGTGGTATTTGTAGGCTTCCAACTAATCCTGCAGGGTATTCCTTGATGGCGGATAGCTCGGATTTATTTACATACTGAAGACAACTTAACAACACTGCAATCGCTTTATTTTATCCTCATCTCAGTAGTCTCTAGCGTCTCTCAGATTTCCAGACCGATGATTAATATCAAAGTGACCCAGCTAATTCTCAGTAAAACGCCGAGCTGAAAAAGACCCCTGGGGACATTTGTTCAAATATGATGAAGCTGATTGCGATGGGATATACGGTACTATTTCGCTTTCGATATCTTATTACTATTGGAAAATACTTGAAAAGTCTATGGAAGTCTACGATTGTGTGTACTATAAACCCCTGTTCAAATAAAGGGCCTAGGAACCCGTGTTTATTGCCCCAAGTACGGGCTCACCTGCTTCTCTAACCATTCCCAGTACTTCTGCCCAAGCTCTTTCTCCACAAGGTCAGCCCGAGCAGAATCAAGCCGACCAAATGGAATCACTGAGAATCCGAGTCAGCACAATGAACAGCTTTGAAGTCGGGGATTTGGGTGATGCTTACCCCAGTCGCCGGTGTTGGCGCGAGTGATGCTGGGGCTCAGGCCGGCGAATAGCTGAGTGTAAGCACCATTCTTTGGTTCCCGTGCCATCATTTTCTAAAGCGGAATGAAAATCATCAGTGACAGTCCCGGGCAGCTGCCGGTTGTTCAATTCAACTGTTACGACTTACCGCTAGGCCCTTCTGATACCATGGCATTGTGCGTTGCAGGTTCGTCATGTAGACGCCGGGGTCGACACTCTAATTGGAACGGTAAGCGACGGCCAAGTCTTCTTGTTGGAGCGAAAGCGGCCTACTATGCTGACGATTCCCTCTTCGGCCGTCCGTCTCGCCAGCTCGGCTGCGATGATGACGTTACCAGCTTTACTCCTGGCGTACTTTGTGTTCGCGCTCTCGTCCTTGGCATAGTTTATGTTGCCAAAGTCTATCGCGGGCTTGGGAGCCATGATCGCCATGCCCGAAGACACCCAGACGACGCGGACCGAATCTCTTGGTGCAGTGCTGGCCGCGGCAGACAGGGCGGGACGGAGGAAATGGGTGAAGAGAAACGGCCCCAGGGCGTTGACGCCGAGCTGGAGTTCGTAGCCCTGGGCTGTCTTGGACCCTTGCGGCGGGGTCATGACGCCTGCGTTGTTCCAGAGGACGTCCAGGCGGTTCTCCTTCTCGAGGAACGTTTGGGCGGATTTCTTGATCGTCGAGAGGTCGTTGAGATCCAGGTGCAGGTACTCACAGTGTCCTCTTGATTGCGGGTATGAGTCCCTCAGCTCCTTGACCACGGCCATGGTGTTCGTCTCGGAACGTGCTGCGAGGTACACTTTGGCGTTTTTAGAGTAGAGGATCTTTGCGAGTTCCTTGCCTAGGCCACTGGAGCCTCCTGTGACGATGAAGACCTACGAGATGTGAGACATGAGATGGGCCAGATAACGAAAATACTGCTTTACCTTGTTACTCTGATCGGGCAAGGTTTCCTCCGTAAGACTAGCTTCCGGAGGGCAGATATTTTTCAAAGCGGCACTCATTTGACTGGAGTTTTTGGTGTTCTTGTAATTGTCTTTGTGATTGTCTTGTGTAGAACTGAAAAGGGCACTTAGCTAAGGAAATCGCGGCCTCCCGTCTCTTATATAGATGAATGAAGTACGTCCCGATTCCTACAAAATTCATCGCAAGCCTTCTCACAGTCCAAGCTACCATGAATGCGTCGGTGTGGCAAGGTCAGCGTAGATAAGGGAATGGCTTCAGCGTTTAGATATGTAAACGCGTGGCGTCCAACCGGAATAAGAGTCAAGGCGTGCGCATTAGTGAGATTACGTATCGCATGCGCAGCAAGCTGAAGCCTTGGCCGTCTTTAAGTCGCGGGTTTAAGAGTTTGGTGGTCTACGTAAGCCCGGATCTCACCCCCCGGAATTCCGCAATAAACTAAGGAAATGGGAGAGGGCCAAATCATTGACAGTTCGCAATGCACTAGTGACTTTAGGTCGGATCAAATCGCAATTATGGGCATATGAACACGACCGGAGTTCGGGTTTCAAAGCCATCCACGAATCATGCCTGTCGATGCAAGACATGGCGAACAAAGAGTACGCGGCAAGAAAAAAAGGCATCAGAGGGGTCTCATGTGCAATAACTAGCTGCTGCCATAACTTTGCGCAAACAGTCGCGGTCACTTATGGGGCGTAACCGAGAGATTCAGCCTCTCTCATATGGCCTCGATTATCATGATAGCCCTCCAACTCACAGTATTGCAGATCTAGCTGCTGCCCGTTGAGCAATTCCATACCGGGCTGGATCGCAGGAGGCTGCTTGGGTTCGAATGACGGCGTAAAGTCAAAGTCGAGACTCGGGTCCTTCAGCAGCTGCTGCTCTTCAGGGAAAGGGACTTCGGAAAGAAATGAGAAGTCAAAGTCTGGGTGGGTATAATTGCTGAACAAGTCCAAAGGATCGGGTATATCGGGAGTGGTACCGCTGGTCGTCATGGTGGAAGGTGATGTATCCGTTGCCGAGGAGGTCGATCCGTCTGTCTGGGAAGCCGATGCATCGATACTCGACGGACCTTGAAAGCCCTGCTCCTGGTTCTCGAGCTGCTGGTAGCCCTTGAAGAGCGTAAGCTGGAGGTTTCGGGCAATTTCAATCACCTTCTGCTTCATCCCTTCTTCGACAAAGCTGAGCTCGCGCTCGATTTCATTTTCGAGCTGCCGGCGAACCAAGGGCGGGAGCTCGCGGCGAAGGTAGTCCTCGTAGCCGCCCAAGCTTGTATCGGCATCGTCTGTGCTGTAGTCTACTCCTGTCAGTACTCCCGACTTCATGAGTTGGGCAAGGGTTCCAACATACAAGGTGAGGGGATCTCCCTTTCTCTCACGTCCGGGAAGAGAATGCCGTACACCTGCGTCCACTTCTCGGCCTCGGTAAGTTCCTTTGCGGACGTCTTCTTGCGCGATCGGAGCCTCTTTTCCTGGTCTTGGGTGATGCCGTCAAGGAATTCTGGGTCACGAACCTCGCAGGGGTCTGCAGAGCGTGCGTGGGCTTGAAGATCTGCCTGGGTCGCGAACGGTTGGGAGCAGCGCGGACACGAGAATTTGGGGAGGGAATGCTTGCGGTAGATATGTTCCCTGGGAGATTGTCAGCACCTTGCTTTGATTTGTGCGGATGTAGCACGGAGGCATACTTTATACGGTGGACATGATCCCAGCCGGGCCCGCAACATGGTCGTTGGTTCTTGTATTTCCGAGGGTTATGCTTGAAGAACGGGCAGGCGAGTTTCGCACCGTTTCCTCTGTCCTCGTGGATCTTGGACAGCTTTGCCCGAGGCGGGCGGTTTCCATTCCCATCGCTGTTTCCCTCCTCGTCTTCTTTGTTTTCGTCCCGTGGCCTGTCATGCTTGTTCGATCCTCGTCCTGATGGTGGCGCAGAAAGACCATCGGCCTGCACTGGCGGGCGGGTGCGGGAAGTACGCTTCTTTGGCGCTGGAGCCGATGCGGCTGCTGTTACCACTGGCCGAGCTGACGATGTTGATCTCAGATGGAGATTTTCTAGTTGAGCCGGCGGAGAAGAAGGCGGCAGAGCAGCCATTAACCCATTGGGGGCACGGAACTGGCCGTGGGCAGCCCGATGCGCTACAGCAACTTTCTTCACCCTAACAGGGAAGTAACTTGGTGCTCCCGGTGCTGGTAGCGACGGCGGCGGCGGTGGTGACGGCAGGGCCGATCTCAACGCCGCATCGCTTCGACGGCTTGGCACCCGGCGGCTCAGCACCGGTACGTCGAAAATAGACCCGATGGCACTTTCTGTTGAGACTGGCGCAATCAAAGGCACAGATGCTGAAAGGGACGAGGCATCCGACTCTTCTTGGCTGACGGAGCTCCTATGAGTAAGTCCCAGCATCAATTGCTCTGGATTAGGCGACTCATTTTCGTTCTTGACTTTGAGTTTCGTGTCCAGCCAGCTCATGAACGAGGACATGACCCTGTCAACCATGACCCTCTGGGTTCTCCTGGATGGGTCCTCAGCGTCCGGATCTAGTTCATTCTCTGCGCCAGAAGAGCTGCTGTCGAAGCCCCTACCGGTTTTGGACTCTGGCATGGTTGGGCGAGATGTTCTCATCAGACTTGGAGAAGGCTTCTCTGGTGTGTCAACAGGTTCGCTCACCGGTTCTGTCTTGAGTGCCGCCGGGAACCTTGATGATGATTGGCGTTCAACTACTCTAAAGTCAAGGTCTTTTGAAAGCGGCAGCTCGGCGCGACGGTTCTTCTGTCCCGCCTCTGCTTTGGAGAGAAGGCCTGAATCAATCGTCATGGCAGCGTCGAATATCTCGCCATCGCGTGATTCGCTATTGGATACGATTTTCTTCTTCTCCCTCCCCCTCTTCTTGTCGCTCGAAAGAAGCTGTACTAATGAAGGCGTTTCGGGGACGCCTGTATGGTGGTCTGTCAGAGGGGGTTGGGTGCGGTGACGAGTGTTGTCCTGGCTCGGGACTGCAGATGTCGATGCTTTATCCAGAGGCATCTCATTCGAGTTTCCATCTTGCCCGCCCAGTAAAGAATTGGGGAGAAAGCGTTGAGATGTGGGGGGAGTGGACTGGGCGAGTGCCGTCTCGGAACTCTCCTGCTCTTCCTGGGCTTCATCGGAGGGTAGGCGGCCATCGGCGGTCTCAAGATCTGATGGACGAGGCAAGCCGTCGCGGGGTCGGCTATCTTGGTCGGATTCGCTCGGATCGCCGGTGACGGGCTTCTTCCCCGTTTCTGGTGGCGGTGGGCTCATAGTCACCAGGGTTTCTGCGGAGCCGATAGAAAGCCGGTGTGAGGCAAAGATCAAGCCCTCGCGATCTGTGTAGGTGATGGGATGGCCGGGGCTCCAGGTTCGAATGCAGACGCGAGCAAGGGGTGAGTAGATGTGGGTGGTTTGTTCGTTGACAGGGGACTGGGCTGGAGGGGTAGGGAGGGGTGCTTTTGATGATGGATCTGCGTTGCAGTTTTGCGCGGCGGCGCAAAACTCGGGGACGCGGGGCACACTGCGCTGCGGCTGACAAGGTCCCCACTTGGCCGAGCACGGTAAGCACTTCTCTTACCTTAGATGGCGGCGGAAGCGATCACGGTGCCGGGCATTCTGTTCTTCAAGGACACTAAGAACTGATGAGTGTTTCGTCAGATTGGAAAATGGGGCATAAGATGGTTGTTTTCCTAGAAGGTCACATCTACGGGGTGAGTTGTACAATTTCAGTGGGAACAGGGGGAGCCTGAGCCCAGGTTGTAATGCAATCCGTCACCGGCGTTGGCGTGATGGAGCGAATGACAGACACATAAACCCACATGGCAACATTTGAGAGTAGAGTGTATTGGTGACTGTACTAAGAGCCGTGACGCTGGACAGGTTCATTTGTCAGGACTGTGCGGGCCAGACTGCGAGGCGATGATGGGGAATTGGGACATGTGTCACGAGAGGAACAGTGAGTGAGTGAGTGGGTGAGCGAGTGGATGAGTGAGTAGGTAGGGAGGGACTATGTGACGGAGACGAAGTTTGGGGGCACCATTTAGGGCGTTCCCTTAGGGGCGTATTTGCGGGGAGAATCGGAGTCAAAGGGCGCAAACATGACATTTAGGGCGTCTCCCAAACCATCACACAAAACAGGGGCGTTTTTGTCAGCAAGGAGCCACCTTCCTCTGCCTCTTCTTATTCTTCTCATGAACGCAGGAAAGGAAAAGGGAAGGAAAGAAGGCAGAAAACTGCACCTTCCTTGACTGTAGGCAGGCAGACACCTTAGGTAGGTGGTACTTATCTATGGTTCTTTCCTCTTTTCATCCCACCCAGACAGACATCTTTGGGCTGCAAACACGTAATTGTGATTCCTCTCTACGACCACGCAAGGGACGGATATATCCTCGAGACGCCATCCATCATCAACGCAACAACAGCACTTGTCTATATATCCGTCGTTTGCAAGAAGCCTTTAACTCAGGACGTTCCGGAACCGAGATGCGTATCCAATGAGGCAGTGAGGCTCTCCCTCCTCTGAGGGTCGCACAGATACGCAGCAGGTACACCAAACCACAGTAGGAAAACACCATACAAGCAAGTATCATGTCTAATTAATTCTCAACACAACAGGATTCCTTCGCAGCTCCATCTACGAATAGAACAATACCTACCCCGACAATCTTGGCTTCTTGGCCCCCTATCTATCTATCTATGTATCTATCAACCGACCCCCATGTCTTCCAATCGCTCCCTACGCCGAGCCATATCTTACCACTCGCGCCAACCATTTGCGGCCCTCTTCGCCGACGATGCCCTCCCTGCCTGCCACTTGCTGTTCTGGGCTGCTCGCCCTTATCTTGACGCCAGTCACCCAAAACACCCTAAGAAACCCGCCCGGGATCCCATTCGACGAAGCCCTGGTTCTCCCGGGAATAAGCGCTGTCCAACGATGAATATTCTGTGCAATCAACCATCTCAGTCTGCGCCACCTTTCAAGGGAGTTTCCTCCTCCAACACGCCCAAAGGGCCTCGGCTTACACGTACGGCCCCCAGCAACACTAGTATAACTAGCTGTCCGACCTCTCAACTCAATGCTTCTTCTTTCTTCCCAGCATGCATGCCCATCTTGTCTTGTCTTGCTACTGCTTGCACTCAGGTTTGCGTGTGAAAGCACATGTGGTATCTTGATTTTGCTAACAACTACTACTATGCATCAACTCATTACAAGAGAACCGTCGCCAGTCGTACAACGTCTCAGTATTACAATGTACATGAAGAGACTGTCTCTCCAAGGTCTTGCTGCAACCCCTCCCTTCTCGACCGCAGGTGCGGCCTTCATTTTTTTTTTTTAAATCCCTTCTCTCCGATACCCATTACCAGATGTGGTGGAGGGTACGCTTCCACGCGGGCATCGCCGCAAGACGGGCGCGGTAAGCGTGGATATCGTCCCAGTCAAGCTCACGTCGGCCAGTGTCGACGTCCATCTGTGCGGTGCGGAGCCAGCCGGTGCGCTTCCAAAAGAAGCCGCCGAGCCAGAAGATGATCACAACAGGCAGGGCGAGGTACGACTTGAAGAAGCCTTCGGCGTCGTTCAGCTCATCCGTGCCAGGGGGGGCAATCGCGGTGTAAAACTATTCATCTCGTTAGCGTCTCTCCTCTTTCTCCTCCAACGAGTCATATGGAATCCACATACCTGAGCCGCGAGGACGACAAAGCACAAAAAGAGACCGATCCAGGAGCCAGTGGTACCGCCGATCGCCTTAAAGGGGATCTCATCCACCGTATGGCCGTGGTACGCCCAAGCCTTGCGGAAGCGGATGTGTGCCAGGCAGATGGATCCCCAGGTAAAGACAGCCGCCAAACCCGAGAGAGCCAAGAGCCAATCGAACACAACGGGTCCGCTTGCGTTGAGGTTGACGTACGCCAAGGGTCCGAACACGAGAATGGCGAGGACGGACGGCAGAGGGCGTCCCGAGCGGTCAATGTAGGTGAAAATCTTGGGTGCGTATCCTTGCTGAGCCAGGGCAGTGAGAGTGCGCGATCCACCATACACACCCGACACACCAATCGACAGAACCGACACGAGAATAACGCAGTTCATAAAGTGGTCGAAGCCCTTGAGGCCAGCGTACTTGCCGACAAGCACAAAGGGTGAGGCCTTGACGTCGGAGTACGACGACTCGGAGAGCAAAGAAGGGTCGTTGGACGGGATCAGCAGACCGACGAAGAAGAGACCCAAGATGTAAAACAGCGAAATACGCCAGAACACCTGCTTGATGGCACCGGGCAGCGACTTGACGGGGTTCTTGGCCTCAGCCGCGGCCAGACCGACAAGCTCAGTACCAGAGAAGGAGAAAGCTGCCGTGACGAAGACGGAGCAGAAACCCTTGAAGCCGTTGCGGAAGGCGCCTGGGTCATACCACAGCTTGGCACCCTGGTACTCGTGGTATCTACCGCTCTCCGGTCCACCGCCGAGCACGAGAACGAGGCAGATAATCATGAAGATGATGGTAGCCCCGAGCTTGATGCAAGACGACCAGAACTCCTCCTCGGCGTAACCAATGGAACCGAAGATGTTGATGACGAAGATGGCGACGAGGAAGATGGTGATCCAAACGGCGACACTAATATCCTGGTTCCAGTATCCGACAACGAGACCACAGACTGTCAACTCGAGTGGAAGAACGATGGCCCATTGGAAGACATAATTCCAGCCCATGGCGAAACCCCAGGAAGGATCGATGAAGCGGGTAGAGTAGGTGTAGAAGCCACCAGAGACGGGGTACATAACAGCGAGTTCACCGAGGGCGTACACTTTTTTTGCCAAATGTCAGCTAATGCTTGGCCGCGGTTAATGACGATCTTTGAAGACTTACCGACGTTGAACATCATGATACCGACAAGGAGGAAGTCAATGAACAGGGAACCGGGACCCTATGTCATGTCAGCGACAACACTCGAGAAACACGGCGACCAAGGCAGCAACGCCTCCGTCCATGGTAGTACTTACACCCTTGCTCAGAGCACCACCGGAACCGACAAAGAAGCCAGCACCGATGGAGCCACCGATGGCGATCATGTGGAGATGGCGAGTGCTCATGGCACGGTCGAGCTCGACGATACCACGGCCATATTCGCGCTTCTTGAACGATGTCAAGTTCAGGCCGGCACGGGTTGCCCAGGACTCCTCGCTGATGGCACCGCGAACGTCCTTTCCGCTGCCGGAATCGTAGCCAGGAAGGCCGCCAATGGCCTTCTCGTCGGCCTCAACCTTTGTGGGGATGACCCCTTCTTGAGCAGCCATGATGGTGATGTGTAACTTCCGTGAAGGACTGGAAGCAGACTCAAGGCTTGTGGTGAAGGGTATGAACAGACAACGGAGGTCTGTTGCAGAAGATATGCGGGAGCACGACCCGGGAAGGAATGAGAAAGAACGGAGAGGGATGCCGAGCTGCCACGAGCAAGATGAGATGGGGGAAAAGGAAGACCTTTATGAAGAAAATGCCGATCGAGACAGGAACAGACGCGCACAAGGACTAAGGGTTCTTGTCAAGGGTGGCAAGCGGATCCAGTCATGCACGGAAGGCCACTAATAGGTTGCAGTCCATTGACGATGGATAATTACACACAAAAGGAGGAGGAAGAGGTGCGAGGGTCATGGATAGAACTATGATGGGGGATGGTCTGTCCGGCTTTGCCCCCCCTCTCTCTAGGTGAAGTATGCTGATCTTAGCAAGGACGGGCTCCGAGGCAGGCAATCCTGGACAGCAACCCAACCCCCGTTTACTGTCGCATATGATGGTGGGACGGGGGCGATTTGGCTTTCGGCCGTGCATCGTCGATACGTACCGCATCCTACGGCAAGCCAGCGGGAAGAGGGACGGCTAAGCCGTTGTCGAGTCTAGGTCAAGTGGGCAGCGAGTTGACCGCGGACAGCTTTCCGATATGGATGATACGCTAACCAAGGGAACAGGTACATACGGGTTCGCCCGACAAAAGGCGCTGCGCGGGCGCGGTCGCGGTCGCGGTCGCGGTCGCAGTCGCAACGGATGGGGTACGGCAGGCAGTATTGCACAGGAACGAGGGTAGAACCACAGCAACGGATAGTCGAGCAGCTCTCCAGATTCTATTATTGAGTACCTACTCTCTTCTCCACTGGCGAGTGCGGCCCCCCTCCCACCCTTCGGGCGATTGCGCATCTGGGAGTCGGAGCCCCAGATAGCGTGGGAGGCGCTGGTTGGCCAATGGCCATGGTGTCACTTGAAGCCGTTAGCAAATGGCTCCGCAGAGTGGCTGCCCCCTCGCCATCCGCCCACTGTGCGCTCTCCCCTCAACGTTATCTCGCAGTCCTTTTGACCCTCCGCCCCCTCGAACCTGGCGCCCATGTGGAGTGAGTACGAGTCCTTGGGAATTACGACCGTGGTCCGGGTCGGTGAGGGAGACGAAAAGGGCCGTCTGGTGGTCCAAGTCCGCGACACTGGAGACGAGTCCAGATACGCCCAGATACGCTAAGCTGGGATGACCTACCCAACACTGGAGCAGTCTGTGTGCGTCCATCTCAGCCGACGTACGGAGTAGTCGAGTCCGATTTGTGTCTGTCGATATCGAAGAGGCTCACCGGGAAGGGTCGAATTGACCGTTGCCAACTTGTCTGTCCTTTGGATAGGGTTGTAGCGGCTCTTTTGGCAGTTAGTGCTTGGCACGGCACACTCCCGGATACTGGCTGGTCCCCCCCCAACCTGCGTCGCCAAGTAAGGGCTTTCGCTCGCTCCCGCAGGCAATGAGCTTGGTCTGGACACGCATGCGTGTGTGTGTGTAGACCAAGGCGGAGGGGCTGATCTTGGCCACCCCAGGTTTCTCAGTTACCCTTGCATACACCCCCGACGTCGTGCAGTACATGGATGAGACAGGGGGCTAAGGTGCCAACAGCTGCACCCACACACGCACACACATACACGGCGACGGTTTCGGTCTCAAGGTTTCTAGCGTCTCTGCGTTAGCTTTGGTTGCTGGTACTGTCGCGTGATGGCCTGTGAATCGTCAGCTACGTCAACCCCGCGCAACGTGGCGTCATGGCTTCTTAGTTTGGCCGAGATCGTTTTCTTGGAGCCCTCTGGTTCCTTCGCCACGAGCTGTACTCAGTAAAGAGTATCGGTATCGTCAAGTACACTTTACAGCAAGAAAATCCGTCCGATATTGCTTTTGTTTCCATCACTGGAGCCTGCGCATGGCACTAGGGGGTCATGGGAAATTGAGTCGCGCCCCCTGTCCAACATCGGTGTCCATTCTCCGTCGCGTTCTCGTCCCCTCTCCGCCGGGGTAGGCCCTATCGCAGTTGTGTCGCCTCTAGTAGTACAGCTGCCACACGAATTACCGTCTCAGTTGACACATATACACATCCATCGACGGCCTACTACGTACTCCCGACCAACAACCGAACAATGGCCCCGGTAGGATGGCGTGGGATGTCGCCCGATAAGCCGTTGGTGACAGCATTTGATTATGACGTCTTGCTGGTCGTGCGCCTCTTTACCATAGGTGCATCGGAACCACCGTGAACGATCCAACAGGTGGCTATGCGATAAGAGTTGGATGGTGTCTACGGCTCATATCATTTGTCGACCCGATTCGAACAAGCCATCAATGCGCCGGCTTCGATCAATTAGGCGTGTGCCGCCAATGGGTGCGACGAATAGGATACAGCCCATTCCTAGGTGCTCCTGGTATCTTGGTTGTCTACCACAACACCAACCAAGAGATCCAGTCCTCCAAAAAGAACCAAACTGCATGCAAAAACCGGTTGGCATGCATATCCCGGCACATCACACCCTCCTTAGCCAGACCAAACCTTCTGTCGGTCCTTCTAGCGCCCTTCTATTTGCCCCCTTGACCCAATCTCACGCTCCCTCCTCCTTCCATCCATTTGATTCGTCTGTTTGACGACGATCCGGGTTTCTCTGAGACTCCAATAAGTCGCGCCCCCTCGAAGTTGGTATGGAGTCATTCTCCTTCTATCCTTCTTGATATCAGACAGGCGGTCGCTTCGGATTGAAAGCTTATCTACACAGCTCTCTCCAATGGCCTAGAGACGCCACCTATATGCGGATCCTTTTGGGGCAGCCGTACCCATATTCCACCATGCACCCATGCCCCGAGCGACCTAGGGGTTGCTCCAGTCTAACTGGGGGTCGGCTCGGGGAACCACCCAAGAGTGTATCTTCTTCCAGCTCGCCCGGGAACTAGTGTGTGTCGCTCAGGGTGGAGGAAAGAGTTGCCGGGAATGACACCGCCAGCGCGAATTTCTGTCGGCACTACGCTGCACTATGCCCAGGCAGCTAGTTCTATGGTTCGCGACGCAGCGGGGCGCAGAACGTTGCACGACTCAGTCGTCAATCATGCCAGCCAAAGTGGCTGACCTGAATTGCCTCGAGTCAGCCCGGTTAAATTGTGTCTGGCAAATACATAGTATACAGCGTATGGACCACCCTGCTGCAGCACATTGAAAATTGCCAAAAGCAGATACTATGCACTTTTGAAGGGTCCATTGAAGAGTCCAGCTGCGATTGTCGGAATATTTACACAGTCCCCCCCGTCTCCTATTGCAGCGCCACGCAGCCGACCGAGCATGCGCCATCCTCGGGGGAGACACACAACCAAGAAATAACCCGCGTTTGGAGACGCGGCACTCGTAGACGACCCCATATCCAAGATTACTTGGGGGGCCTCATCACCCGAAGCGGCAATACGTCCTTCTCTAGCTGTCTTGGCTGAAGCAGTCGGTCTACCTCTTTCAGCCGTGTTTGGACAATGCAATCAATGCCAACGGTGTGATGAGAGGGAGAGAGACGGATCACAATCACCGCATTCCACCAGCGGAGGAGACCAAGCGGAGCGGCGCCACACTACGCGGAACGCTGGGCCCCTTGCTATGAAAGCGCGGGATGCTGCTAGAAAACGCGCCATCACACCTGACGGGTGAGCTTCTCTGCATGGAAGCCATGATGGCCCATGACTTACCCCGGAAGACGCCGGTTTCTAAAACACGACCCCTCCAACGCGCAGCGGTGGAGAGCGTCAGCTTACAAAGTCCCAACAAATACTTTGTACAATCCGAAGTGCCGGATTGGGTTTGCCAGGCATTCCTCTGGGGAAACGCGGCGACGGCCCCCTATTCGCGTGCGAGACGATTCTCGTACGTAACGACATGTATTAGGCGTTGGCCTCAGCTCTCGGTTCTTATCTCTCCAGACTTCCCTGGCGTGAATGGAGGGTGAGGGTCGCCCAGGTTCGGACAGACCGACTCCTGGTTCCTATGGATACCAAAGACCCGCTTCGAATATTACTCCGTAGCTTCAGGGCCGCCGGTGCAATTTCGCAGCGGCTGCCGCTTCTTCCAGAACTGATCTCAAGTACCAGCATTGCGTGAGTGCTGGTCCCTATCAAGAGATGATCTATCTATCTACTCCGTATATCCGGCGCCAACGACAGATCCGACTTGTCACGGATAAATTAACCAACGACTCGCGCGCAGTAGCGGCGGCGGCGGCAGCAGCACCAGAAGCAGAAGCAGAAGCAAGGGTTTTGTGAGTTTTGCCGTTCAGGCAGCCGTCGTTGCCTGAGCAATCGACGTCCGCTGACTGCTCAGGGTTGTGGCTGCCGAGGAGGTGGTCGGCCGAGATGGCGTTTGTTGTTTCCTGGGCTCCGCGATGTCACCGGCCAGATGGAAGAAGAAGAAGAAGAAGAAGAAGAAAAGAAGAAAAAGGCGCGTCGTAAGGCGCGCGCTGCAAGGGCGGCCTTGTCGAGTCGGAGATATCTGCACATGCGCCAAGGGGTACCAACTGGATCGCCTAGCCTCTCAGCCACCGAAGCTGAAGACGAGGCGACCGTGGTCTTTGAAGATTGCGCCCTGTCCCGCGTTGGCTAAGGCGACGAGCGGGAAGCTACCCAGCCGTCGACAGAGGAGGAATGCCGCTGCCGTTGCCGCTGCCGCTGGACTGACCTGCTTAATGATCGCCACGGCATGGCATGGCCAAGGGCTGCTGCACTGATAAGGCGATGCCGTGCTGGAGAGGGGGGGGATGAACGGGGTTCTGGCTCATGTCCCAGGGCTGAACGCCCGCAGCCAGACAGCGGCGGGAGGGACGGTCAGGCCGGCGCTGCGCCTAGAATTTGCGACGAATTTAGTATGGTAGGATGGCGGCGGCTTCTTATCATCTCGGTGCTTGCGTGACTAGAGACCTTTGGCACGTGATCAGACTAGCAGCCAGTGAGCGGAAGCACTACGAGGCCGGTAAGCCGTAAGAGATGGGCCATGGTGAGCCTATCTTGCTGCTGAGATGCCCGTGAATCCGATGATGCATGACGGCGGATGAACAAAGTAGTGTATATTAGGTAGGGGCTGATTTGATGCAGGTCACGACATCTTTGGGTCCCGTCGCTCTCGAGGCTGGTCTCCTTGGAGGGCCTGCGCAAGTGGACGGCGACAACCCAAGGGGTCAGATGATTGGACCTGAGCTGCAAGGCGTGTATCTCCGTCCTCACTCATGAATGTACCAATGAGATGCGCGAGCGTACGACGAAAGGATTCCTGTTGGTGCTGCTGCGCATCTGCAAAACCGCACGCAAGCCACAATAAATCGCCAGGAGCTCGTTCGGGCTTGGTGCCATAGCGAGGATTACGAGTCCTTTCTGGGGCCCTCTTGGGCACGAGGGGGGGGGGGCTCTTTCGACTACCAGCTTGACTTGCTGCACAGCATCGACAATACAATATCACAAGATGCGACGACTGACGTTGTCATTCCCCATTTCCCCGCGAATCCACGTATCGAAAGAAGAAAGAGGAAATGACCAAAAAATAAAACTCACTCCATTCATTACTTGATCAAAACGCTTAACGAGCATCTCATTACGTACCTTTACGGCCTTATTTGTTGGAGACCGGACCGGCATCTCCACACCGAGGCTCCATTTCCCCGCGATCTGCATCTTGCGACCCGACGCTTGCCGCGAACCGATTTTTCAAAAAAAGAAAAAAAATTTACGTATTGAAAAAGGGGGGGGGGGCTTCTTGCAATTATGGACCCGTCAAAGCAAGTCGCGGCGTTGGTGACAGAGGTCCCTGATATGATTGCGCATGACGTCCAGCGACGGGCCGTCCCCGTGGACGGAGAGGACGATGCACCACCGCCGTACGAGACATCCTCGACCGCCTTCGCGTCCGGGAACCCTGGCACCGCCGTCCGTACCCCGCCGTCCTCGTCCCGGCCCTCTGTCCGCGAGGCGGGGGACACCGACGGCTCGTGGAGCTCCTGCAGCAGCTTCGGAGAGGACGAAACGGCCGGGCTTCTCGCGGGCGAGGGGTACGTGATCATGCCGCGGCCCAGGCCGTCGCGGGAGCATCGGGAGGACGACGAGGGGTACGCGAGGACGGATCCCATGTCGGTCGAGGCGTCGGGCCCGTGGGAGAGCATGAGGGATACGCCGGGTTGCTGCTTCAGCGACAGCGGGGGATGCTGCTTCTCCAGCAGGGGAGGGTGTTGCTTCTCGGACCGTGGCGGCTGTTGCTTCTCCGATACCAATGGGTGCTGCTTCTCTGATACCAACGGGTGCTGCTTCTCGAGCAACGGAGCGTGCTGTTGCAGTCGTTCCGGGGGCGTTCATGTCTCGTTTTCTGTTCCTTCGTGATCTGGCTCTTGATATTCAAGGCGGTCAATTTGGCATAAAAGATATCGAAGTATTAGATGGTAGGAATTGACCAACGTTTCTGCGTGATTTCGGGGCTCTTCGATGCTCTGACCATGGGTAGGATACAGCTTTTTGGGTATGTTATCACCCTAGCAAACTGCCGACAGTGTTTTTGAACCGCCTACAATTCCCTTGGGCACCATACATTTGCCACCATCCACTATGCCGGGCGGGCTTCACTACCAACACCAGAGACCGCATGACATTGTTACTAGACGTGGTTGATCTGGCTATTGGACTTGCCTACACGTGGCTTCATAAGCCCAATCTTGGGCAACGTCCAACCAGGCCAAAGCCCAGAACGACATGCCACCATAGAACCATAGGCCGGGCACTACAATTGGTCTTGGCAGAGACCCTTCCGATCGGTGATTGACTCCCCGGTGGACTCCGTTGTTGAAGGGTCGTGTCAGACGGGCAAACGTTTGTCCTCTAATGCTGGCCACAAGCGGGAGCTTATTGGTTCCAAGCCGTTCTCTACTGCAGAGCCTTCACAAAATCATTGGGCTTTATTTCATGGAAGCGTGTCAGCAAACCAGTTTGGGCATAGTTCATTCCTAGTTGGCTCCACAGGTTGATTTGGCCTCAACGACGGTCCATTCTTTAATGAGACGCCACCAACGACTCTCCAATAATGAGTTTTGTTTTGCGCACTGCCATACATCTTCTTTTTCTGAGGAGACGGTTGCCTTCATACGACGTGGGATCAGTGTCCTGTGCGGTATTCTGATGGCCTTCCCGCTCAGACTCGAGTCAGAGTTGCTTGACACGTTCTTGAGAAGACCCAGCTTTACTCGGCCCGCCGCAGCATACGAGGCACAGAAGACTGGAACACGCCTCTTTGACGCAATAACTTTCATCACCAAAGCGCTACCCGAGCAACCCAGAAATCCCGGCGGTTATTAGTCGTCATGGCTTACAATCACCAGCAGCATCGACACCATGAAGGACACCGGTGCTTCAGTTCAGGAAGCTCTACCTGGAAGACTGTATTTGAGGATATTCTAACACCTTCCATTAAATTACGAGTGAGTGCTGAGGGTATTTCGTCATCCTTCACATCATTACATCCGCCGGTCACAACACCGTTCCTAAGCATATCTCCAAAGGCACAGTCTCATCCCGTCATGTCCGCTAAAAAAGATTGGAAGCACAAAACGCAAATGGTTCCTTCCTCTAGTGGAACTCGCCGATGCGGGGGCCGAAGTACTCGCCCTCGGCGAGGGTGAGAAGACGGCACGGCTTGCCCTCGCAACCCTCGGAGACGACGGAGTTACCCCACCAGTCAATCTCAACGTCTTGCCATTGAAGAGCGAAGAAGATGATGATTCCGGAAATGGCAATACCGCAGGAGAAGGCAGCGGAAAGGACGAAGTTGTACTACGGACAATGTTAGCTTCAGGGATACGGGTGCCGGGGGCCGACGACGACAACTCACCTTGGACCAGAGACCCAGGAAGCGACCCTTGAGGTAAATCCAAGAGAAGTAGGCAATGGGGACCGAAGGCCACACGAAGGACATGTTGTAGGGAGCCCAGACAAGGCATCCGTACATGATGGCGACGGGGTGGATCTGACGGATCCACTTCCACTTGGGGAAGAACTTGTTGAGGCCCCAGAAGAAGAGAACAATGGCGACGCCTATCCACAGGGTTAGCAAGTTAAGACAAGGCCAGGCACAAGCACAAGCTTAGACTTACCGAGGGGGAATCCGAGAAGAGTCGCAGTGTACTGGCCACCAGCGCCCCAGATCTTCTTAGGACCAACAGTACCCCAGAGGACCGAAGCAGTGAAGAAAGTCGTTGGGTTTGTTAGCTTGGAGTTAAAGAGGGGGAGGGGCCGAGGCTTGTAAGACATACGTTGATACCGGGGCAAGTCATCTTGAACTTGGCATCCTCGGTGCAAATACCATCCAGCGACATCTGGAACTTCAACACACCCAAGCAAACAAGGGTAGAGACGAATGTCGCAAGCATCTGCGCCCAGAAAGTGTGGCGGGGAGGGATCTTGACGTAGTGTGCGAGCTTCAAGTCGTTGGAGAACCACACGGCGTGCGCGCACGTCACGTAGCCAAAGGACTTGAAGTAGTTCCTGATACGAGAGTTAGTACAAAAGAGTGTATCTAGGGAGGGAAAGGGGGGCGGTTACATAGCCAAAGCGTTTCCCTCCACCCAGGAGCCACCGATGAACTCGGCGAGGACGTTGAGGGTGACCTCGATACCGGTCATGGCCTTGATGATGCCCACGGGCACGACGAAGATGAGGCAGAGGATGATACCGTAGAAGACGACACCGACGGTGGTGTAGGTGGGCCAGGCGGCGATACCGGCGCATCCAAGGGCAATGGCGACGACCAAGACGGACAAGTACCACCACTCAGGGACTTCGGGGTAGGCTGAAGGGGGGGGGTCATTCATGTTAGCGACATACGGCGAAGCGGGAGATGGGAGCACCAACCCTTCATGAGACGGTTGTGGACGTCGAGAACCTGGTCCTTCTCAATGTCGCTGTTCTTCTTGAAGCTGCCGATCAGAGCCTTGAAGCCAAGGGAGATCTCGTGACGGTGGTACAGGACGGCGTAGGTGATGGTGGCAGTGTAGATGGCGAAGAAGAACATGTAGATGGTGATGTTGGCGGCTCCCAGGAAAGGAGGGGAGTAGGCCTCGTAGGCCTCCTTGTCGAAGAGCCCGTGCTCGTTGACGGCACGCGAGACGTTGTAGAGGGATCCGAAGTGGTCGTAGACCTTGTTTGAGTTGATGGGCAGGTATCCCGTGTTGTAGGTGTTGGTGTACCAGATAGCCAGCACGATGAACCCGGAGAAGAGGGTGCCGAGGAACTTGTTGAAGGTCGAGAAGAAGGGAACCATCAACGGATCGGTGTTGTCGTACAAGCTGCAATCGTGTCAGTAAGTGGGCCACGTATGTACGCGCGGGGGGGGGGGGGGGGGGGACGCGGCCGATGCTTACAGGATGTTCCAGTCGAAAGTCGGGAAGGGGTTGAAGCCGAGACCGCTGTTGAAGCCGGTGACGGTGGCGAGGTTACGGTTCTTGGGAGCGATCCAGGTGAGCCAGCTGAAACTGCTGAGGGCCGTGAAGAGGTAGTTGGGGAACCAGAACCACACGAACATGGCACCGAAGGCGATGTAGAAGAACTTTTGCCTGCTGGCGCGCCACACGCTGCGGAACGGGCCGTCGACGGCGCCGTTCTTGTCGGCGTGGAAAGCAGAGTTCAGGGCAATCGTCACCAACGACGCCGGCCAGACGCAATAGCTGGGGTAAACCAAGAAACGACGGCAGAGACCGGCGAGACCGTATCCGATGAAGTTGGTCGACAGCGAGATCAGCAGCTGGTAACCGAAGTTGGCGGCGTACGACTGGTTGAAGAACTTGGGCAGCCTTGGAAGACGAAGTAAGTCCAAGAACAGGAGGAGAAAAAAAAAAAAGAACGAAAAAAAAAAAGCGGAAAGAAAGACAACGCAAATCACGACTCACCATTGGGTCCAGATGATGTAGTTGGTGTAGGGAATGTTGTAGGCAACGTTGGCCATGATGGTGATGAGCATGTGCTCCTTGCGGTTGAAGGGGCCGGGGTTGAGCGAGAAACGCTGGCCGCCGACAGTGAAGCCAACATCAGGGACGGACTTCTCCCATAGCTTTCCGAGGGGGTAGGCAAGCAGTTGGGCAACGTTGGCCAGAATGGTGATGGACGGGTAGCGGACCGAGAAGAGCTGGTTGACGAAGGCGAGCAGGCCGGAGAAGAGGAGGCCGATGGTCCAGGCACGGAGGGTCGAGACGGGCATGGTGGGGTCGTCGTGGTTGTCGACGACGGCGCGCACCTCGGCGTAGGGTGAGTTGCCGGTGATGAGGGCGGCCTCGAGCTTCATCTCCTGGATCAGGGCCTCGTGCTTCTCGGGGTTCTCAAAGACGTCGTCGTTGGAGAGGAACGCCTCGATCTTCTCGATGATGACGAGGGGGAAGTTGGGGTCCTTCTCGTGGATCTTGTGGACGTTGAACATCATCTCGCGGACCTCCTCAAGGGACATCTGCGAGGCGAGCTCCTTGGCCTCGAGGAGGTCGTCCTCGGTGACGTTCAAGTCCCTCTCGGCGTGTCCATCGAAATCGGACTGGGCGTCGACGATCTGAAAAAAAAAAAAAAAGGACTTATCAGCATCATGCGGCAGGGCTGAGATGAAGGCTCAAGGGCCTCCGGAGTTGTCGAGAAACTTACAGGAGCGGGCTTCTCGTTCGAGATGACGCCACCTTGGGCGGTGGGCCGTTCTTCACGGATGTCGGACATGGTGTTGCGCTGGGTCAGTACTCTTCACCCCTTGGACAAGGTATGAAAGGCTGATATGCTGAACCCGTGGACTCTAGCTAGGGCTGGAAATTTGCCAGTGACCGAGAATAAGAGAGTCCAAGCTGCGGAAGGCTGAGGGCATCTTGACCTTTTAACATACTTTTTTCCCACGCGGCGACCTCTACACTTCTCACTGAATTGCTTATCGGCGGTGGAGACATGGGATCCCGACGACTTGGCAATGTACACACAGAGAGAAGCCAGTGTATCTGTACACACCATCGCCACGAGACGATCCCCGGAGAAGACAGGCAAAAGACCCTTGTTCTCGAAAGGGGAGCTGGCGTGGGTCATTGACCGGTCGAGCAGAGAGCGAGCTTCCCCCTTCTGGAACAGGGGTGGTGTAGCAAGGGTGATCTTCCCCCCCCCCCCCCTCCCATATTGAGTGTGCCCGGAGACCCAAGTGCAACCCAGGGTAACGGTAACACTGACCTTCTATATTTCGACAAGCCCGATATCAAAGGGTCTGCATTCTCTTACCTGATTCCTATTGGGCGCAATCCGTCGATGATACGGCCGTCGGTATGGATAGGTTAAGACAACATATCGTAAGAGGAAAACGAGACAGCATGTCACCACAGCATGTGTTCCCATACGCACACGCCGGGCTCTTCAGAAAAACCACACAAACTTTCAGGACCGATGTCTGAAGTCCTAGACGGATGGTTCATCTCTCTGCCTTCCCAGCATATGCTATGAGCGGAAACGGAACCCCACCTCCTCCCACTTTCACCACTTCTCCTCTTTCCAGCCTCCCCCCGGGGCCACTCCCATTAGACACCCACGAACTTGCAGATAGGACCCCGGTCACTTACATGGGTGACATTGACAGCTGATATCTTCCAGTCGACGCAAACGCTAGGTACGAAGCATAGTTGTTGCTGTGGATGCTATAGATATCCGTACTCGGTGCGGATACACTACCCAAGGTTCCAACACGCTGGGTATCTCGCCTTGGGCCATTGAGTGCGCGCGCGCTTCGAATGGCTCTGCCAAGCACTGCTCCTCCGGAGTGGCTTGATCCAGTCAGGAAGGTCTGCGAGGTCTTGCCGAGGAACTTTTGGAAGCGTCAATCATTGCGGCTGTCGCGCTCGCAAACCCCCGAGTCTACCAATCAGGTGGCCGGCGTTGGTTCTTTTGCGTTTCGCCCACATTGCTCGCTATCAAGATGGGATGGCTTCTTCCGTGGTCGTGCGACACTCACGCCCGCCCGCAGAGATATTGCAGGTCGTGTCTTACCAAAACAGTCGATTGAGTTTTCAAAAGATCGTTGGGGGGGGGGAACACGCTTAGCTGAGTTGAGGGACCGTCGCCATCGGGAACCAACCTAACCAACGGCACACGGCGGCCACTTGCGGTATCGCCTCGGCTCGTTCGACAGGCGAGACTCAAGGGAACTTTTTGGCGGGTGCAGCGAAGTTGTAGCTGATGCACCACGTTACAACGCAGTGCCCTTCCTTGGTGGTCCTTGCCGCCGGGCGGCGTGCGCGAGGAGGTACCATCGAAGTGGCGTCGAAAGAAGCATAGAAGGACGGTAGACAACGGTTGGCCGTCCCCCTCCCCCCCTCTGATAGGTGGTAGGACGGGAACACTCAGCCCATGTCTTTCTGGGCTGGTCTTCATCGAGATATCTGGTGGCTTGGCGGCAGCCTGGCCCAACCCGCGCAAGATGGGCAGATGGGGGTGGCGTCCCTCCCTCCCTCCTTCGCCCTGCCCGCTGAACGGTTCCAAGACGCCCAAGCTTTCCAAGCCTGCTGCCCAAGACAGTCACAGGATGCACCCAAGACGTCCAAGACGTGCCATCCGAGGACAAGAAATGTCAAGAGATTTGCTCCGAGAGCTTGTCGCTATGCCAAGCATGCACACCACTTGTGGCAGTGGGAGGAGGCGACAACGTCGGTGGCATCCGAGGAAAGAGGAAAAGACTTGAGATCCATTGCGTCTTCCAACGGGACCGAGTGAGCGCTCCTCCATCTAGGTATCCAGAGCCCAGAAGGAGGCATCGTCGACGCCCCGTTCCAAATCTTCTTCGTCATCCCTTACGAACGCACCCCTGTTCCTTACCCCCCCACTCTCCTCCCTCCCCGTCCCCCCAACTCTGATTAGCCGAGGTGCTCGTGGTTCTATGGCTGATTTGGCCATTCACAAGCTTCGTTTCCCCTCATAGATTCGTATCGTATGGTCTCGCTAACATGGCGAGTAGATTAACCTTGTGGGTTGCCTGCCAGATGGGTTGAGCGATGCAGTGCGCGCTCAGCTTTGGGAGGAACTTTTTGTCGGCCACAGGGCCCTGCTTATCCTACGCCGGTATCGACGACAGCTGATTCGACGGGCCAAACAGCGATTCTACGGTGAATCGGGCCATCCTGGTTCGTTCTCCATTCAACGGTTGGTTGTCCCCCATCAGGAACCACGCCAGGTTAGGATTGCTGTCGACCTTGAAAGGCGTGCATTGTAGGAGGGGGATTTATGTCCCTCATTTTTCTGCCTCTGAGTACCGTAGCCACTCGTCAAACTGACATTCCACTTTTTTTCAGGCTAACTATAAGGGGTATAGCGGATACCTTTTACACTAACCTATTATAGAAGGCGGTCAACCCATCCACCCATCCACCTATCCACCTACTTACCTACTTACCAGCCTATCTGCAGTTAACTTTGCCAACCTATTAACTAGCCTACCAACCCACCACAATATTCACGATGCCTAATCGCTAGCTGCTAGGCAAAAAAAGCTATAATATTATAACTACACTACTAGCACGTAAGAAAATAAGGAAAAAGCTGATACCTATTACCTATTAGTAATATACGCCTAAAAAACCTATCTAACGGCTTTAGTAGTTATATAGGCAGCTAAAGCGAATTAACGTACTAATATACCTTAAGCACTACTAATACCTATCTAATCCTTCTTATACCTGTTAACAGGCTGGTAATACTCCTTTAGACCCTACTAGTGTATTAAATAAATACAAATACAATAAATACAAATACATGTATTTGTATTTATTGTATTTATTAGAATAAATACAATACATATATTTGTATTTGTATTTAATGTATTTAAATACACCCTATTTTAACTAATTATATTAAATATATAGAAAATAGTCTTTAATAGCTTTAAATACTATATTTATATATCTAATGTATTTTCTTAGAAATCTTTACTTATTTACTAGGTTTCTTTAAAAAGAAACTTAAATTTAATAAGGAAATAATAGAATTTATATTTTAGCTATTATTATATATATAGCAGTTAAAACTAACTTACTTATATACTTAATTAGTATTTTTAAGTTATATTAAGTTAAATAGTATATTTTTATTTTTAACCTTAACCCTAACCTTATAAAATAGAAAGAGGTTTTCTTTAGAAAAACTACTATAATACTATTAATATCTAAGAAAATATATTAGATATATAATATTTTAGTATTAACTAACTTAAATATAATTTCTATATATTTAATATAATTACTTATATTCTAGTGTATTTAAATATATTAAATATAAATATAATATGTGTATTTGTATTTATATTTATAAATATATATATTTATAAAATTTATAAATATAATACAAATACATGTATTGTATTTGTATTTGTATTTGTATTTTGTATTTTGTATTTTGTATTTGTATTTTGTATTTATATTGTATTTTGTATTTATTCTTAATACTCTAGACCCTACTAACAGCCTCTACTACCTGACCTTTAAAGAGGCTACTACCTGCTTTTAAGTACCTTACTTAACTATTATTAACTAGTATTACTAGTAAGAATTAGTTATTACCCTATTAGTACGCTATCAACCTAAGTAGCCAGCACTAAAGGCTAACCTCTATAGTTACTTTCAGTAATAACGTACCTATACTAAGGTTGTTACTACTAGATAGTTTAAGTAGGAAGCCTAGGCCCTATTTACAGCTAGATACCCTAAGACTCTTATAGGTAGCAACCCTCCTAACCATACCTATCCCTTCTAATTCTCTATAGGCTGGTTTACTACCTTCCTTACCTACTAGAATATTTCTTATCGCTAGATTATAAAGTAAGCCTTAAAGCTGCCTGCTAAGTATCTTACTATTATCACTAACTTCCTCTACTTTAACTAACACGTTAGCCAGCCGTTACTAGCCTAGTAATAACTACCTATCAGCTGCCTCTATTTCCTACCTAACCATATCGTTAACTTTAACAAGACCCCCATACCCTTTAAATACCTTAATAGGTCAACATAGGCTACCTAAGGTTGCCGTACGGTAGCTAGTAAGAGTAACTATAGTAGCTAGAGTAAGCAGTAAGCTACTCTTATCCTCTATATCTTTACTAATAGGGTCTAATAGCTACTACCTAAGCTAATATTTCATAGTACGCCTACTACTAATAGTAGGTTAATTAAGGAGAAGGAAGGTAAGAAATATAGTAACAAAGTAATAGTAGAGTATAATAATACTACCTATAATAATAAATACCTTTTTACCTAGTAGCTAACTAATAAATTTTTCCCTCTTATAGTAAGGTAAGAATACCTTCTCATTATAGACGTTACTACCTTTTATAAGACCCTAACTATATTATTATAACTTTAATCTAACTATATTACTCCTAGCCTTATACTACCTAGTACTACTTCCCTCCTTTAACCTCTTAATACTACTATTAATAAGCCCTTTAAGTAGTAGTTATCTAAGGTAACAGACAAATATACGTGGCAAGCAGAGCAAGTAGTAGCAGCCAGCCAGCCTGCTAGCAAGCCTATTAAGTAGTCTACATTAATAAAGCACGTTATAGTTACCCATACTATAGTAGCAGCCACCTGTCGCCTAGCTAGCCAGGTAGATATAGTATAGCAATCTTTTCTTTAGTATAGTATTAGTAGTAACCTAGATAGTAGTAATATCAACAAGATTAAGATTAAGGATATACCTATTAAGAAGATATCATAGGATAGATAGGACACTTTTAACACTAAGAAGTACGTAAAGGAGGAAATCTCTAATATAGAGATATCTAACGTAAATGCTAATAACGACAGCAATAAGTATATATTTACAGCAGAAGACGTCTAGCAGCCTATTAGAAATAACCTATTAGCACCTATTAACTTAACACAAAGTTCCCAGCCTTAGGACCTCTAATACCTAGCTATAGGACTATTTATACTATTAAGAAGGTTAATTTACTAGCCCTTATACTAAAACTATCCTCTTACGTATATAACTAACCCCTAACTTTGCTACCACCAGATCCCTATTTCTGCCAGCACGTAATACCCCTTACCGTTAGCCCAAAGAAAAGTGGAATGTCAGTTTGACAAGTGGTTACGGTATCTTCTCCTAAATTCAACCAATATCGTCGCCAGTCAGTTCTGCGCCTTGCTTCGAAAAACTCGGACAAGGTCTTCCTCGCCTCGTCTTTGATGGGCCAGGCCGTGAGGACATTAGAATATGGCGAAATCCCCTCAGGACACCCGTCCATCCTGGTATCTCCTTAGGCCCTGAAAGGTGGCCTTGAGGCCTCGGCCCACAAATACATAAGCCTAATATAGTAGCTACCCCACCTAAGGTACTAATCCTAATTTTTACGCTAAATTAATACTATAATAATAGTATTAGTACTTTACCCTTAGTCATAGCCATATTAACTGCCACAGCCTACTTACCTACTTACCTACTTACCAGCCTACTTGCCAGCCTACTTACTACTATCTAACAACTACGCTTACGATCGCCTATAATCGCCTATAATAGCTGCCCTTTAATTATTTAACGACTTACTAAGAGGCAGGGTTACATATACTATTCTTTTTATTATTAACGTAAAGTTCTTAGCCAGAGGGATCATAATAACAGCCAGAAGAATAATCAAACGGAGTAATAGTACCTAGAGTGCTAGGTAGTACTATATCAAAAAGTCTGCTTTATTAAGTACCATAAGTTAAAGTCAGCTTAGTCAGTTTAGATCAACATCTTCTTATTAGTGTACGCCACAGCCAAATTCAATTAAATCTCGATGTACCTTCGAACTAATGCGACTCGCTAACTGGTCAGATACCCCTGTCTGGCCTCAAGGCCATGTTTCAGGGCCTAAGGAGATGCGACAAACCACCATGTCGATGCCCCTGCGGCACTGAAGTCTTGGCTTGCAGGGACAGATCACCAGCCAATCCCAAACCAACCACCGCTCGTCGCCCGTCGTACGAGAGAGCACATTTTTCTTCGTTTTACCCCCGACCGGGACTGGTCTTCTCCGGATTACCTCTTTTTGGCAGGTCCTATCTCGGCGTCGCGATTGGTGGGCACACGGTATTCGCCCTCGCGCCGCATGGCGCAATCAAAAGGCGCGTGACTGCTCATATCCCTTATCAGGTGTCTCTGCACGGCCGACGAAAGCTTAAAGCGTGTTGCCAAGGCACGCTTGGGACCTTTGTACGGCACGACTCCGCGTCTGATGGCATCGTAATTCCCAGTTTTGGGGGGGGGGGGGGGCGGAGAGGCACTCATCCCATGTTCCAGGCGCCACACGCCTACGGGACATCGCCAGAACTGGCCGTCCCACCGCGCGGGCCCGGAATCTTCTCGGGCAGCTGGGTCTTCTGTTTTCCAAACTCTAGTCATATGCCAGATTGATTGAAGGCAATAAGCACTATTAGAATCCGACGACACTGGCGCGTGAAGACCAGCGCAGTTTCTTGGCGCTGTTTCTTGGCGCTGTTTCCCCATTGACTCGCACCCGACCGCTCGCCCAAGGACACTGTTGTTCTCGCCGAGAGAACAAAGTCAGAGGCCATCATTCCGGTCTTCTAGTTCTCGGGGGTGGGGGCGGTTGACGCAGGAGCTACGTGAGAGGCTCAAAACGAAGCTTTTGCCCAAGACACGGAATGGCGCAATTCGCTGTGGACGACTTCTTGGTTTCTACTTGGCGATGCCAATGCTCCGGCTGGGCACATGTTGCCGTCTTGGTAAAGCCTTGGGAGCCTCGGGGAGAAGGGCGTCGGAACCAGTGAGTGTTTGTTGATTTGTTCGCCCCTATCTTTCCCGGCTTCGATGCTGCAATTCGGCGTTGGAATTGGGCGACATCGTCGCCGCGTCGCTAGCGCGTGTTGGTCTGGGATGCATCAACAACCCCCAAGGGCTCCCTGGTTGTCGTAAATCTTGGCATGCAGCAACGAGTCGGTTGCGCAACGGGCGCATCGCCCAAAGTGGCTTTCGCGCCGCTGCGTCTGTTCAGGGAAGCATATGTTGCGAGCAGCTGTCGAGAGGGTTGTGTCGTGTGCTGCCATCTCTCGACTGCGATCTCGCCTCGATCTGAAGGATACGGTGATCTCGACAAATGTGGTTGTATTGAACCATTTCGAGCAATACGCTTAGCTGGTTATACTTTATCTTGGCCCGCGAGAAGTACAATCACGATGGCCTTTTCGGTCTCTCTTCAACACGCGGGTTCCGAGAAGCAACACCTCCGATTTCTCAGAGGCACCTCACCCAAGCTTGCAGTGTTGACCCCCTTGGGTAAAGATAGTGATCTCTCTGGCCCACCTCAGCTGAGAAGGTGCCTCGCCACGACACCTCAGGAACCCCGGTCCTTGAGCTGGTCTCTCAGGTAAAAGCATGCCGCCGCCGCCGCCTGTATCCGAGGGTCTGGTACCGAGGCTAGACCCCCGGGGACCGCGATGGACTGTAGAGATATCCTTCTTGCTGACAATCCTCCCAAGGCCAGGCGATCATATGCCTCGCTGGGCGGTGTCGCCTCCACCTGCGTAACTCTTGCGTCTCTGTGCATCTTATCCGACCAGGCCTGTACTGCGATTTGCCGGGTACGTATGAAGCGACAGGGTGACTGATATGATGGGCACGCGAGGGCTGCCACGGTGAATTGGGCATGCGTTGGAGCCGAGTGCAGATGTGTCAATACTCGCCACAAGCGGGTATTTCTGTTGGACTGCGGCGTGGGGTGGTCAAGACATGATAAGACATGACATTCAGGAACTTTTTACCATCAGTGACGTAGCTGAAAGAGAGCAGCCGTTCGATGAAAGCAGTATAGTATTATCATTTCCTCTATGTAGAACAACATGTTGATCAGCACGCTAGCGACTAAAAGACTTCCAACTCCTGTGGACCAAACCCATACCACCAACCGAACCATCCAACCGGTACGCAACCAGCCAGGTCCGGGCCCTTTTGTGCTTGAGACCCAAGTGCGTCTGCGGTTGCATGTAGCTTTCTGCATACAACCAACCCGTCACATCCCGTGTGCCGTGTCAAAAAGAAACCCAGACGGGCGGGGCACAGGGCCCCAGGGAGAAAAAGGGCTTCTCTTATCGGCGATCCGACTGCATGGAATGAAGGATCAAGCGTACCCCCGCAAAGTCCAGTTCCTGCAGAGTCTCGTGCCATAGTCGGTTTGCGCTAGCCTTTCCCTCTGGCGTGTATACGAACGCGGGGAAACTTCGTGACGCTCTGTTAGTATCGTGGTTCAGGGAAGCCGGGTGCAATGGGAAGGGCGACTTACGGGTGGATTTTCCAGTCCATCAGGTAGCTGCCGTGGGTCTCGTCTCCTCTGACCACCGCGGCATCGAGATATGTCGATGCACCTTCTTCGAGGGTTCTCCCAGTCACGGCTTTGACTGTCCCCATAACAGCCTGGTAAGCCAAATTGAGATTCTGATGGAGCGATGACCCTTTGGTCAAACCCGGATCCACGAGATTGACGACCACGTCCTCCTTGGGAATGTAGGATGCTAGCTTGGTGATGGTGAGCTGGCCCAAGAGCTTAGACGTCTGGTATCGATCAACAGCATCAAAGTTGTTCTTATCGTTCAGTGCCGCTAGCAGCGGCACCTTGTCGTGCTCCAAAAACTTGGCGCCGAACGTGGAGCCCGAGCTGACGATGGTCAACTTGCTTGCCTTCCCGGAAACTTTCTTTGCCTTGAGGACGGGCAGAAGCAGTACAGAAAGAAGAGTGGTGGACAAGTAGTTGACCTGGACCATTTCCTCATGGCCGTGAGGCGAGAGACTGAAGTCCTGTTTCGAAACGCCAGCGTTCAAGATAACCGCGTCGATCCGAGAGAGCGTGGAGCAGCGATCCGCAAACGACTGTATGGACTTGTACGATACCATGTCCAAGGCCCAGACTTCGATGATGGCGCCGGGGTATTTTTTCCTGAGCGTTTCTGCCGCCGCCTCTCCCTTTTCTACAGAGCGGACGGCGATGATGAGTCGGGACAGGCGGTGGTCGAGCAGTTGTCCGGCGCAAGTGAAGCCTAGGCCGGCGTTGGCTCCGGAGATGATAATGGTTTGTCCTGCGAGAGAGAGATCCTTAGGCGGCATACGGGCCTTGGACTTGGAGCAGAGCTGGGATGCAAAAAAAATCTTCGCCGCTCCCCCAGTGAGAGGCGGAAGATCGATGGAGCTGGTCATGGTGGATTGAAGATGTTGATGAACTGGAGGCTGGATCCTCTTGTTGTTGATGCTTTGCTGTGTTGTGTCGAGCGGTATACTTGGGAGTCATTGTCGACGCTTCGGTCCCCTTTATACTAGAGAGACACTGTTATTCGAGTGATGGCGTCGCCGAGTCCGAGCCCCCCCACAGCGGCTGTACGTAGGCAGCGGCGCCCTTGTGACGACAGTGAAGGCATTGGGGAATCCTATCGATGAGTGAGAATATAGACTGGATTGTTTCCTCAAAAGAGAAAGCGATTGGCTATCGATTTGACTAGTAGGTAGGCAAGGTTCTCAGCCGGGGACCGGGAGTAAGTAAGCCGGGGCGCGGCAGTCGGCGCCAAAACCCATACATCCGGCGATCATAGCCATAATAGAGTTGCCGCTAGGCCGAAAGAGGGGAACAATCCATCGTTACACGTGTGTGGCATGGCTGCGCCGCCTACCGTAAGCCTGCGTCTGACATGTCCGCGGCTGAAGAACAACGTCGAGAGAGGGGTAGCATCGCAAGTCTTCCATCTGCTTGCTCCTATCGACTGTTTTCCCCTTTTGGCAAACGGTATTTCTCCCCTGTTTCAGCTCACCGCTTGAACCTAACTTGGGATTGCCCCAGCGGCCCTATCAACGTATCGTCTTTGAGCCCGGTCCCTCGTTCCTGGCATCTGTCCCTGTCTTTGGCTTTTCGGCACCATTCGGAAGACGACAGCAAGCTCTATTTCGTAATCACTGGGAGCCTGGAACCAACATGGGCACCCAGAAGCGATCAGGTGCGACTCCTTCGAGGCCGGCAGGCACGCTTGTATCTAATGTAACCATCGTAGCCAACAAGGGCTTTGCTTTTGTCATCACCGACACCTCCGGAAAGCCCAACTCTGAGGACCGGAAGCTGATCCGTAGCCATGTCATGCGAGGTAAGAATAGGCGAGTTTCTGATGAGAAGGCAAAGCGTGCATCTGCACGGGTTGCGGAAAACGATCCCGACACTCCCCAAGAAATGAGCCAAGTGTATCACGTGCCGAACGATTTGTACATGGTTCAGTTTGCCGAAGAGGTCGACGCCGCCTCCCGAGCCATGGTGTTCGAGTGTGAGTGCCCCTATCGCTTTAAGCCCTGTTATAGATGCTCAAAGACACGGCAGTTTACGGAGTGATCAAGGAGATCATGTACCCGGTCGAATGGTGTCTCAGGTTTGACGATAGCAAGACCTCATGGTTCTACTGGCTACTTTCCGACGCTGCCTTCTTGCATTCCATCTTGTTCACTGTTGGCATGTTACACGACTCTGTCGGGGGCGAGACGAGCCAGCGAACGAGCTTCCACGTGTGGAGAACCCTGAACCTTCTGAACCGGCACATCTCTGACAAGAGCCTGGCTCTGGCCGACTCCACCATTGCAACGGTTGTCTCCATGTGCATGGCGTATGAGACCTTCGGACAACGCGCTAGTGCCGCCGCCCATGTCAGAGGCCTGCGCCGGATTGTCGAACTACGAGGCGGCGTCGAGAGCTTTCGGCATAACCTACAGTTGCAGGTCAAGATTTGTCGGTGAGTGACTGATCTGGGTGCTGCTTCGAGCCGTAGCTGACATTGGGCAGCGTGGACATTGGCTGGAGCCTATGTACTGGGGAGAAACCCTTATACTACAGAGACATCTCATGGGAGTCTGCATTCACCCCCATACTCGGCGATCCGCCCACCAGGTTTAAACATGACCAACACCTGAGCGACATTCGCCTCTTTATAGACTCGATTGATCGCCGGATGAGCAATGTTTTCCAGGACCTACACGACTTCTCCCGCTTGGCCAATTTCCTCGTGAAGACGGGACGGAAGATCGACCCCAACGTGTTTCAAAACCTAATGACATCCATTCAGTATCGCCTGCTTTATCTAGAGCCAATCGAGCAGAGCAGTGTGTCCGAGACGTTCCGTCTTGGAATGATCAGCTACATCGCGACTCTCTTCCTAAAGGTACAAGGAGCCAAGATCACACTGACCTTCTTGACTGACCAGCTTCGATCTCACTGCCAGAAGCTTCATGTATCGGAATTGTCGACCACTACCGTCAGGCTCATGTTTGTCTGGACACTCGTCGTTGGCGCAATTTCCGTGTTCGAAGAGTGCGACGACCTATGGCTGTTACCAAAACTCGCATCCCTGCGCGACTCTCTTGGCCCGACGTGGCCGGAAGCAAAGGCGAGCTTGGAGAAAGTCATGTGGATGGAACTCGTCCACAGCCCAGACGGTATCAAGGTCTTCCAGAAGCTTGTGCTCCATGTTGCCAAAGTACCTCTCAATGAACCCTTGCGCAGTAGGGGGTTAGACAAACTAGTTTTGCCGTATCTGGGAAAGTCTCCTCTGGCCACTGCCGTTCATCCCGAGACGTATACGACTGAAGCGAGTCTTTTCTGAGGTATCGTGCTTGGGAAGGCCGCATCACTGCGAAAGCTTAACCAACCGTTAAGCGGCGCGCATCAAGGAGCCTTAATTCCGACGGCTGCCAAAAGTGCTCAGTAGCATCATTTCCGTTTCACATCATTCAGTACAACCACCCAAAGCAGAACTATCACGACCCTGCGTGTGTCATTCCGGGGTTCGGTGCCCCCCGACAGCTGTGGTTTGGCAAGGTCCTTGCTGCAAACCTATGTGCAAATAACAGGTTTGCTAGTTCTCGACGATGGGCATGCGCAACATCTATATAACAACGAGTCAGAACTGCAGCCTGGGAGCATTTTCGGATTCGTTGGGCTCAGAGCAGCAAACACAGCATTCGCAATGGAAACACTCGAGGCGTCGACGGAATTCCGCGCGTCTCAACCCTTGGCATCGACAACCGACCAGCTTGGTTCAAATGTACCGCAGCTGCAAAGCATCTCACAGAAGTTTCCGCGGTTGTTGCTTTACACTCTGTCCGCCAAGGGCTACGAAGAACTCCGGACGTTCTTCAACGCGAGCATGAAGCAACAACCTCTGGCCATCATCCGACCCCGAACAGAGGCCGAAGTCTCTGCTGGCATGCTCGGAACATCCCCTTCGGCATCAGAAGCGGCGGCCATGACCTGACTGCTGCCCAGGCTCAAGGAAGAGACGGGGTCATTAGCGACTTGAGGACCATGGACAGCATCTTCCTTGCCGAAGACAAGAAGTCTGCTCGCATCGGTGGTTGGACTCTGAGCATCAAGCTCTCAAGGTTCCTGCGCACGCATCGTCCTCGTTAACGGCATGACCATGGACACCGACGACCACCCTGACCTGCTATGGGTCCTGAGAGGCGCCGGCAACGGCAACTTCGGCATCGTTTTCGAGCTCCGGATCAAGCTTTATCCCCAGACGGGCTTCCTGGCCGGGATGCTTAGATTCGCCACCGCAGAGGCCGGCCGGCGACGTGCTGACCAAGCTCGGCGAGTTCGAGAGAGAGCTGCCGATCAACTTCACTGGCAAAGCAACCCACCTGGCCCTACCCGGTGTCGGCCCCGTGCTTGCGTGGTTGTTTGCCTGGACGTCGGAGGACGATAACGTCTACGACGGGTGGGGCGTTTCTGGAAAAGATGAAAGCTCTCGGTACACCGATATTGAACACGGTCTCCACAGGTACGCTTCTTTCGTTGCTTGCAACAGCGGTTGGGGGAGAGTGCGACTGACCAATCTACTTGTAGTCGACGACTACACGGTCTTCAACACGATTCCTTTGCCCGCCAACACCCACTGGCACTCTCGTGTCAGGACGTTCGAATATTGTACCCTAGAAGTGGCCAGTGTGTTTGGGAACCATCCGCCTCCGGAGGGCGACTTACGCAACGGTCATCCACACCGCTCATGAACGAGCCCTCGACAAGAGACCAGGGGCATGCTACCCGCTGCGCACGAAGCACCGCATCGCGGCAATCTCAGCAGGCATAGTCGACGCCACGGCGCAGGCAACGGAGTACGAGGAGTACAAGAAGTGGGCGGACGACTTGTCCAAGCAGCGGCATGCGCTACCCCTACGGGTACCGCAATCTGAGAGTTCGGAGGAGGACATGGACTGAGTGGCCACGCATGGCGAGGAGACGGTGGATAGGTTGAAGGAGGTCAAGAAGAAGTTTGATCCCGCCAACGTCTTCAAGACCGGCCACCCACGACTGGATCTACTTTGAAGAGAAATCTGGGCCTGCTGCCGCCGCCGCTCCCCCTCCCCCCCCCCCTGACCCTTTCTGGGGTGTTGCGGTTGCATTCAGGACGCACTGTAACGTGGAAACGAGGTTTCGTCCGGAGCCTCTTTTTGTGAGTCTGCATATTAGTGTAGTATCGCGTTGGGCTCTGTAGTTCTAGATTTTTTCAAAGCGCTTGATGAAGCAACATCTCCCGGCACATTTGCCGAGATTGTTACGCAAAGGCCCCCAATGCCACCTGCCGGTCTCGTGATCTCCTCATCGTCCAAGACGACGCTAGACAGAGGATGGACACGGACTTCAAGCATCATTCGGCTCCGTGGAACGTGCGACCTAGTCGAATATGTCACGATAACTTCACCCATACATATCCAGCCCTTGACATCAGTTTTGTCATGTGCCTTCTCACTCGGCGTTTTACTCATTATTCGTATCGCTCGCCTATGTATAGGACCTCTCTCTTCACAATGTATACTTTCAGAGAACTTAACTGACCCCCCCCCCCCCCCCCCCCCCCCCCCCCCCCTGATTCCTATTCTCATATGCCCTACTGTGTGTTCAATTCGTGAAACAATATGGTCAGTTACGTTGTGTCTTTGAGATTATCACCTCTCGGATCCACGATCAGTGACGCCAAGACGGGATTTACGAGCCGCGTTGATTTTCTTCTAGAATCTACTGCCTGGAGTTGTCGGTCTGTGTGACGAACTAGGTGATAGAGCCGCATTTTACACCGTGACGAGAAGCTGGTCGGGCCGAACGTGTGATTCGAATAATGTCTCGTCTACCTGCGGTCAGCAAATCTGGATCACCCGCAATTGGCGCCAGGCATTTGGTCTAGGCAACGCTTAGTGTGTTCGGCGTGTGGACCGCTGTCCCCCCGGAAGCCTATTATCATGCGAAGCGCCTGTTAGAAAACCCCAACATTGATCAGGAACAGGAGCCCTAGAACGAACTTGGGAGATAGGCCCCCGCCCTCCTTTGACGAAGATCCGTCTCATCTAGGCTGCTCTTTTTTTTTTGTACCGGCCAATGAGAGCCATCGAACCGAATACGCCTTTTTGATGGGGTCTTTGACATAGGGTACAGTATCCGCAGGCATGGCCGCAGCCGGACGGACCAGCGATGATGTCAAGTGGTAAGTTAGCCGGCAGGGCTTGCTGAACGTCAGCGGCAGAGTCTGCAAGCAGGCCGGAGGTAAATCGATAACGGTAGCCCCGACTGCTTCGTAGACGCTAGAGCCTCAACCCTCCATCCCCCCCGCCCTCTAATGTCTGCTGGTCCCGTGGCATATGCTAGCCTACGAAACGCGCGGGATAGACCTGAGACGAAAGATGGACGGGCGTACTAAAGAACGTACGGCGACAGGCGGGGCGGATGAAAGAACCGGCAGTTCCGTATCATACGGATGGGTTTATCAGATATCGGCCGTTTCTGCTGTAGCAAAGTTCAAATCTTGAAGAGGAGGAGCAAGGACGAGTTTGCACAAGTTTCACCCGGAGGTTTTTGGCCATGAAGGGGCGAACCCCGCTCGACGACATGACTCCCGGAATTACATGGAGAGTGGACTCGCAAGTCTACAGCTCTCATAGGCAAAGTGCTTCTTCCCCCCCTTATGGACCTAGCGGGAATAACATCTGTTTTTGGGGCACGGAATCGTTTGCCCAGGCGCTAGGACGGTTTCTTGGCGACACAAAGTTGCTAATACGTCCATATATCTTAGTCCGCTTCGGGCGGCAAAACTCATCAGCAGTAGAAGCTAAAAGAGGTGAAGATCATCGACTAGGCCGGAGTGAATGAGGTACCGATATTCATACCTACAGGTAGGTATTACACTCCATGGCCGAATTTTAAGGTGTGGCAAACCTGCGTGGCAGGTAACAACGCTAACAACCAGCACGAGGAAAAGCAGACAAGTAAACGTTGCCCTCCATCCCCTGGCTTCGCAGCTCTTTGGGTCGATCTGATTTTCGGTGAGAGCTGAACAAGTTCATGTACTCGGCCGTCGGCGGAGAAGTATTTGCAGTCGAGATTTGAGTCGTGTCATGGCTCGCGTTACCCGTAGGCCGGACGATGCGTTATGATGGTCTCTTGGGGATTCACCGCTGGTTCAAGCGAAGATTGTCGCGGAGGGTGTTGCCTCCTCTATAGCATGTTGTGGCGAGCTTTCGCGCGATCTCGCGTATCGCTTCCGCGGAGAAAGTGATGAAAGAAAAAAAAAAAAAGAAAAAAAAAAAAAAGCCAAGGTCCAGTGGAACCATGCAATGCACAAGCGAAATTGTGTGTGTGTCTCGAAAAGCAAGGTTGCAATGGGGGGGTCATTGCCCTTGCGTTAAACCGGTGACTGAAGTTTGGAGAGCAGTCGGTGAAGATATCGCGACATGATTATTTGGTCATCTGAACATTGTCAAATGTGTATGTATATGCCGACCTTGACAAAGACTCGATTGGGTCAGTGCAAAAGCCGACGGAGTACGCACTATCACAACGACAAGATGGGCGTGCCAATGTGACGAGTATTGTTAACAGGCTGAGTTTGCTCTGGCAACTAACTAGACACCGCTACCGTACACTGCAGTGGCCAAAGACGCGTGGAGACCTGCATGGGATTTCAAAGATCGAGATCTGAAAAGCCCATCGGAGTAGTGTATGCTCCGTCCACAGCCACGGAGCGGCCGGGTGTCCAGGGAGTGAGTGTTCGGCCACTCTTGACATACGACTGGCCAGCTCGCTCGAATCAGCACGTCTTTTGGTTCTATGGAACAGGGGATGGGATGGTGCTATGACGCAACTGTGGGGGAGCATCGAACGGCCGAAAAGACGAAATCCTCAGCTGCCGAGTTGTTGAGCGCGAGGGGCACGAGGGGGGGGGGAGTTTGAGGCGCGCGTGGCTGCGAGGGCACATGTCAGGCCAAAAGCCTGTTCGACTAGGTAGTCTTCGCAGGGGGTGGGAGGAAATGTGGCTCATTGTAGCGTAGTGATGGGGGGCATCGCAAACACCCTTACAATTTTTCAGTTGACTAGCACGACTAGGTATGGTTTTGCCACTCGTAGCAAGTTGCCCTCTCATCGTCAAGCTGCTGGAATTGTCCAATGATATCAACCGGAGTCTCTCGGAAAGCTGGGGAGGGGTGGCGGAAACACAAACACGTTGGCTATACCAAGTAGTTTCCCAGTGCTACACTACCTATATGCTCTCGGTGAACAAGGCCGGAACGATATGGGAGGGGAATCCCAAGCCTCTGAGTGGGCGACGTGACCAGGTGTTCCTCACAAATGATTCCACCCTGGTGGCATGCTCGTCCTTGTCCAGTGAGAGAGAGGCTGACGAGGGAGTGGTTCCCGGCCGATCAGTCAAGGTTCATCTTGATAGTGTAGTGTAGGTGCGGAGTCCATGTGGACCACCCACCCAGCAACGTCGTTTTGGTCTCCGGAAAGGTTTCCGACCCATATCGGCCAATGAACATGACTAAGCTTTCCGGAGCTTTGCTCCGGATCACTTCACTTGGCGGACGAAAGCAGGTTAGGTCGCCCATCCCACCAGACAGCAGGCATACCTACGTCGTCATGGCACACGAGGTGGTAGCTCACAAACACGCTGCCTCCCTCCCGGAGATGCTTCCGATGGTCCCTGTCTGTTAGCAGCCCAGCAGTGCGTGCGTGTGCCAGACAGAATTCGCGGGCTGTCTGTCTGTCTGTCTGTCTGTCTGTCTGTCTGTCTGTCTGTCTGTCTGTCTGTCTGTCTGTCTGTCTGTCTGTCTGTCGGTCTGTCTGTCGGTCTGTCCGTCGGTTGCTGATTATCACAATGCCAATCTCTCCCGCCCACGGCCCTCCTCGGCAACTATTTTGTAATAACTACGCCCCCTTCTCAATCCTGTCCGGCTCGCATGGGACTCTGTGACTGGCCCCAACGCCCTTTGCAGTACCCAACCATCAGCGATCGCGATCTGGAAACAGGCACTGACGCCCAAGTCCACCATATGGGGTTACCGTTTTCTTGCCCTGCCTTGTCTTGCCTTGCCCATGCTGGGCCAAGCTCACGCCCGCCAGGCCCCCAGGTACTCACGTAAAACATGTCTGGACTATAAGCTCCCCGCACCTAGTCTCGATTTCTTGACTGTACGTACTTGAGATTAATAAAAAGGATTGAGGGTGGTCGCCTTCATCCCCCACCCCCGTAAAAAAGAAAAGGAAAAAAAGTCGAGGCAATATATATGTGTATATATATATATATATATGTTTCTGGCAGACTTCAACGTTACGCAAAGCCGCATCTTGTTCAATCCTCACTGCGAATTCCTAAGACTGTCTTCAAGAGCCAAGAGCTATCCATCCCCCTACACAACAATCATCGACCCCTGAGAAGAGTAGCAGACAAGCAGCACTGTTGTTCTAAACATCACTACCCCAAGCGACCCAAACCTAACCAACCAGACAGGCAACAGCCTGGAAGGCCCAAACACCCTGGTAAACTCTCTTCGTCCTCCCCGGTTACAGTTCCGACCTCCTAGTATAGGAAAAAAAAGGGCAATCATGGATTACTCTGTCAGTGGTGCCAGCATAACTGAGCAAAGTGGGTTACCGGGTAGAGTAGCACTTTTCGAATCAATGCCTAACTCCTTCGCCAACCCAACAGGCACAAAGAGTCTGCAGCAGAAGCAACACGATGAGCAACAACAAGACCAAAGGACGCAGTTCCTCTTCCAGCAACAGCAGCAACGTTTGCAACAACCGATTGGGCCCACGCCAAATGGCTCGCAATCAGCCTTTGTATCTCTTTCGGCGTTGAACTCGACCCCTGGGGAACCTCCATTGTTGGTAGATCGACAATATTCGCCCTCGACGCAAGGCTCTTCAGCATGGCAGGATTCACCCGTTAGCAATACAACCGAATCGCTGTCTTCGCCAACGAGCTCCATCATCTCGCCGCCAGCACCGCCGATTGACCCCCTTCTCATCGATGCGGCAAAGGGGACAGAGGGCCCCCAAACGGAAGACGCCAACGATGCACCGAAACGCCGCAGAGGCCGGCCCAGGCTCTCCGATGCCGCTCCCAAGCCTGCCAGCGCGGCGGCACCGACACCTACGAAAGTACAGAAGAAGAGCTCCTCTCGACGCACATCAACCGCGTCGGCGAGCGGCGTCGACGAACGCGCAGACGAGCGCCGCGGCAGCCTGGACGACAAGAAGAACCGCATCCGCGCACGGAACCGCGAGGCCGCCTACAAGTGCCGGCAGAAGAAGCAGAAAGGCATCGAGGAGCTGCAGACCCAAGAGGCCATAATGGAAAACATCAACAAGACCCTCACCAGCGAGGCGGCACAGCTCCGTGGGGAGATCCTGATGTTGAAGAACATGGTGCTTCAGCACGGCGGCTGCGGGTGTGCGTACATTGAGGAATACATATCCGGCGCCGCACAGAACCTGGTGCAGTCGGGCATGGCGGCATCTGCCTCAGCTGCCGGCGGTGGCATGCAAATGCACAGCCAACATTGCACGAACGGGACAGGTGGGGAAGGATACATCGACTGGAAAATGTTCGACATGGACATTAAGGCTGGTATGCCTTCGCTGGAGTCGGAAAGCGGCTTTTCTGGCTACGACGACGTTGCCTCTCACAGCACGAGGGCGCATTCCCAAAGTGTCTCACTGGATTGAAAATTGGAAGCTGTAGAGCTGGAAAGGTCGGGAACTGTGAGAACGATCCCCGCGCCGCCCATCATCTCTTGACTGGCACGGCGTTTTAGGGCATCATTTAGCATATTATCACCTGCGGGGAGAGTCGAAAAAAGACAAAAGACAGGCGGTTGATCAAGATATTATAGCGAGGTCCAGCGTGGGTGCCATGGGGGGAGGACGTCTGTTTGATTGGGACCAAGAGCGCTCCCCGAGACCTGTTTCTTTCTTTTTTTTTTTCTTTTTTTTTTCTCTACACTTGCAGGAGTAGATGATAATGAGACTAATGAATGAAAACAACTTCTACTTTCCTTGTTGTTCCCGATGCATACAAGGCAATTCGGATAACTTTGCAAACACGTCTCGGCCAGGTTGGGTTAACCAATGATGTTTTAGCATACTATGTATACGTTAAACTGCCGCTATATGCTTTGCTGTAGCAATTCAGGTTCCGGATGCATAAGCTCTTGGCACTACAACCAAATGGAGGAGACTATGTAGTTCTCTGATAGAGCTTACGCGTCCGACGCCCAAATCCGGCAGCTGTCTATCTATGACTTGCCGTGCGTGAACAGCCCCAGCTGGGAGGGCCTTTGGTTTTCGAAGTGATCCACACGCCGAGCAAGGTCCACACACATTGCGATCCCGCATTGCTTGGAATTTGATAACAATCATACGCAAGAAGTGACCATCAAGATTATTCGCGCCCGCTCAGTTCCTGAAAAAACTTGGCATTGTATCTATGAAATATCTGGCATCCACATCGGCCAAGACCAAGACTGGGCGTCTCGTGGGCCACTTGCCAATGCTCGTCCCCTTCTAGTCCCCACTAGCAATGGGTCATCGAGAAGAGTGAATGATTTCTGAGTAGTAAACGGCACTTCAAGAGGCATTATTCGTGGTATGTTGATAGTGTGGCAGCCATACCAGTAGTACATTGTCTCACTATATACCCTGGGCAGTTGAGCAGGAGAACGGTTCGGACATGCGCGGCGACGGAAGCAAACTAATCAGCGACTGAAACTGAAACTAAGCATTCATTAGTGAATGCGTCTGATGTCGGGCGATGTTGTCTCTTCGCTGCCGTTGCACACGTCTGAACATGGGGAGAACGACAACAGTCTGGCATGGGTACTTACTTGTAAGGGTTCCACAACGTTGAACGAAGCTGCAGATCTGCTATGTGATGGCGCCACTCCCAGCCCTTTCCCATCGCTATCCTTCGATTGAATGAATGAATGAATGTAGCCCCCTGATTCTAGTCCCTCCAATTAGGGGACATAGAGCTACGGCTCGAGTTCCGGGCACACTATAGCCAATCCGCTTACCCCCCACGAACGATGCAACATGCATGATGAAGTCAAAAGCCGTCACGTCAAGTCTGTATGTTGGTAGCTCCTGGCGAAACTTTTCGGTTCGTTCTGGTATAGTGCCGTGGCGAAAGAGTACCGGTAGTGTAGTGTGTATGCGGATATCGTTGATCTGTCCTGCAACAATCAGGTAAGCTTGACACGACCGCTTGGAGACAGGGGCCGTCGAACAGGTGAATTTTGGTCCCTGCGGCTCCGCCATGAGTGCGAAAACATTACATCCCGACGTCGTCATCTGCACGTCTTCAGGTCCGCCTTCCCCGAGTGGAGATACTAGGCATCCTGTTTTACAGCCTGCCCCGAACAGAGAGAGGGGGGGGGGGGGGGGGGGGGGGGGACGGAGGATATATGCTGCGTAGGAAGAGATATCGCCACCAACAAACAGCACGAGCACGCCCATTGGTTGATGATCGGCATGCCCACGTTTTTGATGGAGACATCAGTCGCGCGCATCGTCGTGCAGGGGTCTCCCCTTTACTAGCACATCGATGGAGTGTCGATAAACTTTCAAAACTCACTAGTACCGCACTACCGAACCTTGACAGGTGTCTGGACTAAGAGCCAAGAGTCTTCCCCATGGGCTGCTCACTGGCCGGCCGATGGGCGAGATGGGGATCCTAATGTTTTAGATGCTCCCGTACGCGGATCGGCCGCCCCAGAGTCGTTCGTGCGTCTCTCCATGTCATGTTCTCAGTTCACAGAGACCGTCAACCTTGTGGCTCGGGTCTGCGCCACGAACAATGAGGTAACACTGGCCCTTTGCCTGGTATTGATTGTCTCTGATGGGAGTGTTTAGTTAGATGTCATACGAGCACGCTACCTGAACACACAACAACCTCTCGGTTATCCTGATCCCGCAGAGAGCATCCGAAATCGATCAGCGCCACCATAGCACAACCCCGCAGACTACTAGGCCATTGGTTTACATGCCGAAGCTTAAGCTGTCTCGAAGACCCAGAAAAACACGCTTACAAATCCGGGTGATCTATCTTGGGCATATCGGGAGTCGACAGAATGGCATTCGAAAGCCTTCAACAGCCAACATCAAGGAACTACCTTGAGCAAGGCCATCTCAATGGCTGTGTCACTGAGCAGCCGCCCATTGCGTCCGTTGATGCTGGGATTAATACGAACGCCTCTTCTTCCATGTGACAATCAACGAAGCTTTCGGAGCCCATAACCCCGATGTCATGTCAGTTGCCTCCGGATTTCTGACTCCTTCCCTATCTGCCTAGAACTGCCGCCCAGTCCTGCGAGACATCCCAAGACGATGCACGCGTGAAAAGGTATCGTCCTGCACTTCTGGATTTTTCCGTACATTTTGCCCCCAAATTATACAATTCATACATCTAATCTACACCATGCGGCAGTCTTAAATGGTCAATTGCCCATCAATATAATGGCAACGCCCATTCCTCCGGTCTACTTCGAACTGAGCTGGTCAATACTCAGCACTATCGGCGTCGCAAACGTGCTATTTGGTCTTCTCGTCATCGGCATAACAAGCTTTTCACAGATCACCGTGGTCCCCATCGTATCGTCGGCTGCTGGCTCAGTGGCGAACGGCCTTTGTTTCTACGCCTTTTATGACAAGGAATACTCCCTCAAGAACAAGGCGACGGCCTCGGCATTTGGTGATGTCTTCTGGATGGTGCGTATTGTTGATCTTTATAGCATAGAGCATAGCATAACGTCAGCTCTCCAGATCCAAGAAGTCGGCCTGTCGTTTTACAGCTATGCCCTCCTGCGGAAAATTCTAAAGGACAGGATGTGGAAAGTGTTCAACACGCTTTTTTGGGCGACAGTTCTCGCCATCGTCGCTATCCGGATCATGATCGCCGTATCACGCGTCAGATACATCCTCAAAGGCAACACCGAGATACAAGACACCGTCAACAACCTCCACATCGGTTACTTCGTCCTCATAGCCTCACTGGAATGTCTCAGCGCCTTCTTCCTACTCAAAACGTTTGCCGAAGTCAAGTCAACATCGGCTAGAGGCGCCTTCAACGCGAGATTTTTCAAATACCTCATGCGCAGTACCGAGGTTCGCCTTGCCACCTTGGCCGTTCTGGGGACGATGAGAGCTGTCACGCACTCCTTCCAGATGGCGGCCCAGAGCGCAACAAATACGGCTAGTCAACTCGACCGCTTCGCCTACACGATGGAGTGCCTCTTCCCATCCGTCATGTTGTATGCTGTCTTCTTGTGCAATTTTAGTTGGCCGTATTCCGCTGCTGACACATCTAGCATCGACATATTGGCATCTAAATTGGTGTTCACAACGCAGGGTTACGACTCTACCAAAGCAAGACGCTCGCATATGAGAGGATTTAGTTCCACCATGAAGTTAGACGACAATTGCTATGATGGTACGCGGCCGAGCGAGCGGTTGGTCGAAATCTACGGTGGGAGAGGAAGCCCAGAGGAGAATCCGTCCAGCTCTAGTCCGCCGGCATCTGTTTCTGATCTCCGCGGCGTGGATCCAGGATGCCAGGGAGGAATCAACAAGACAGTTGTGATCAGTGTGAGACATTCAATAAGTGGTAGCCCAAACAGGCCGAGACATTGCCTTGCTCCACATTGACAGAGTTTGTATAGAGCATTAATAGTCTAAATATAATGAATGGATAAGTAGTGTGAATTGAGTCATGAAAACTACAATATCCACTTGAGCTTGTGCGATGTTTCTGAATTTGATTGCTCGGTTCTTTCTATTTTGTTCGAGCAAATTCCTAGTTGAGCGAATACAGTCGGAGTGGCCTGGGAGTCCGGTTAGAGACACCGTTGGGCAATCGAGGATTGTGAACTGGCAGGCCAAAACGTCTTCGTGATTTACTTGAGCTAGAACTTGACACTAGAATTACCCAAGATGTCCAGTAAGCCGATAACGATGATACCAGATCACAAAGTCTCCAATACGGAAGCAGAGTCGTCTACGATTCACCACCCAACCCCTAAGTTGTCCCCGTGTTATCGATCCTTCAAGACGCTTCTCACCATGAAATGATGAGAAAATTTCCCTCTTTTAAGCTGTATCACGGTACAAGTCGCACTAAGCGTGGAAGACAGACATCTCATCATGGTCTCTTCTCATGAACATGACCTGATTCAAATGGTAAGATGCGTGGTTGGGGCCTCGATCATGATTTCGAGATTATAGATGTAAAGAAGCTCGTCTTTCTACAAAAGCACTTGGCATCTAGAAACGTACGTTGACCAGGGGGTATTCCAGATAAAGCTTGAAGATACTTACAGTTCCTAAAGCCCCATAGAGAATCTGTTGCGTTATCGGAGGCCAGATTAAGCGTTGGACAGGATCTGAATTCGGGAGTGGTAGCCTTTGAAAGATAAACAGGAGAAAGCTGTTATCAAAACATGATGACTGGAGGCTCATGGGTTTGACCTCTTCACGTGCTAATATCACGTTTTACACTCATTACTCAAGTATAAATGATCAAGCATCTTTCACACGTTTCTCCTATGTCAAACTGTATGCTATGACTCATGACAAAGCCGGATGATCAGGTCAAGATTCACTGAGCCGCAACGTACCGAAGATGGACTCCCTTCATACAACCCCTGCGCATAGTCGCATCCTATCCCGTTAACACGAGTCATTCAATATCAGTATACATGCTGGGTGCCTTCACGTGATAGTATAACTACTACATACTTCGAATGACCAGCAATCCTGAGGCGCAATCAACCATCAGCCAAGGACATCAAGTACTACCAGTAATAGTATTATTATAATAACGGAAACCCCACCATAAGTCAGTCTATCATGCGTAGCTTACTGTTCCGGTGTTCGCCCTGCATATTTGGACGTAAGTCATTAAAGAAAACTACTGGTCAGCCAGCCTAGGTGTGATGATGTAAGAAGCCCTTAGTCCGTTCATGTGCCTTGAGCCTAAATTGCTGTTTTCTCTTTTCTCTGCTATGACATTGCATATTGGAGCAGAATGTTTTCCCACGAACATGTTCAACTCCCATATTAGGTCTCTGGACCCTAAGCAACCGGCCACGTTCTGTTAAAAGGTCGAGCTCACTTTGGTGGACGCCAAACTGAAAGGATCTGTATAGTTTATGCTAGTGGCCCAGGAACGAACCAGCCACTTAAACTATCCATGCAGGGTAGGTATTATTGAGTGGGTGGTGGGTGCACAGAGCTCTCGATGGTGCTAGGGGTCAAGAACGACCCCCTCATCAGACGGTAGACGCGCTCGTCCCCAGCAAACCAGCCAAGGCCACCTTCGTCCCACAGCAGTCGTTAAGTGATGGCAGTGTACGATTCTGGAATGACGCCATGGAATTCAATGATGATGGGCTCGGTGATTGGGTCGGCGAAGTCTCGCCAACTCTAATTGCTGAGTCCGATGCGCGCGGTAACCCTAACCAGTTACTAAACTCACTTCTAAGCAGTGGTTGCCAGAGACCATTACCGATATCTCGGACCACTCGATAGAGATCTCGTGCCAACCCCGTCGATCGAGAGAGGGCACAACCGGCAAAGCCGTGGCAAAACCAGAACCCAAAAAGTTCCAAAGCCCTCCTGTTCCCCCTCATGGTGTCCCGGTTTCCACATCCACATGATCGCCCCCCCCCCCCCCCCCCCCCCCCCCATCTCGGGCTACGGCGCCCTCATTAAGGTTGGTCTTTGCCCCTGAGAAGGCTGAGAACCAATGACCGGGCTTCATCCAAAGTCTGGAACGCGCACCTTTCTGACCATCTCTCTTCCATCCGGGCTCCAACTGAACTCCCCCTTTTCCTAGCTCTGTTGCCTTCCCCCCCTCACCTCACGGATAAGCTTTCCGGCGCCCTTGACCGTCCGAAGAAAAGTAGCATCTACTGCATAGATGACTGATGCACTTACACCGTTGTAGGCCCCGTCCGCGTCGCCCATGTGCCCTTCCCCCCCCCCTCTCCTTCAAACCCAAGACCGTGGATGGAATCATGAAGAAAAAGTTTCTTTGGCTGCCTTCACGGGAGGGGCCTATAAGTCCATGTGCTGGCATCTGCCACACAACCCAGCACTTTCTTCCCACGCCTCCTTTTTTACCTTCTTCACGAGCACAGCTCACTATCCCTCGTACATCCTGACAGCGGTTCAGTCGAGTCACCCATCAAGGGTCACTTCCAAAGCCAACATACATCAAACCACACACAAAAGAAGAAAAGATGCACCTCTCGACGCCGGGCAGGCTGGCCCTCCTCCTCGCGCCCGTCCTCGCCCTTGCCCTCCCCACCCCCAAGGACGCCAAGTTCTTCAACCCGTCCGACGACCCCTATGTCACGGACCTGGGCCAGAAGACGGGCAGGATCGGCATCGACATCGTCGACCCCAGCCACCTGCGCGTCGACCCCGTACGCGTGTTAGACCACATCGCTCGGTCATCGAGCAAAATGTCGTCGCTCACGAAGCGGCGCAACATCGCCCTGGTGGGGGAGAGAAAGAAAGGAGAGTCGGCGGCGGCGGCGGCGGCGGAGGGTGCGGTGACGGGCGAGGGGAAAGAGGATGGCGCGGACGTCAGGCGTGCGCAGGTACAGGTCGACCCGGTCGAGGCGAACGTGCACGTCTTCCGGCCGTCGCCGATGGTCGTACCGGCGCACGAGGGGCAGCAGCAGGAGACGGGGTCGACGGGGGACATGCCCCAGTTCAGACCCGAGTACGACGCCGGGGACTGGCGGCGTTATTATCACTGAGAAGGCGGGGACAAACCCGGGACGAAACGCGCGGTAACGGGAAAATATATGTTTCAGAGTTGTTGGGGACTGAACAGTTGATGCCAGCAAAAAAGGCCTGCAAGGTATGGGACTTGATGGGGAGGAAAAGTTTCTCGGAGTTTTGCTTGGCGGGACAGTCGCTGGAGTAAACGTTCAATATTATCGAGGACGGAGAGGGTGCGTGATTCGATTTCTTCACGCCCGTGTAAGATTTCAGAACGGAAACATGGATGAATGTGGATGATGGCTCTCGGCTTTGGGCCTTTAGAGAGAGGTTTCTCAAGGGTGGCGATATTGTGCCCACCCCAGTCGCTATCGGGCTTGGACAAAAAAGTAAATAAAAAACCCAAGAGACCAAGAATCATGTATTCGAGACTTCATTGCCAAGACACGAGGGTACTGGTATCCTCGGTCGTTTGCGGTTTTGTCATCCACAATGCAATTCTGTTCATAAGCATCGTCAATTAAAGTACAACTGCATCCCTCGAGGTTATACAAAGCGGGTTGACAGAGAAGAGAAAAAATCCATAACTCATTCAGACGGGAAAATTGCCTGTTCCAAGTGCAGGCCGGAACCAAGGTATAGGGTATGTATCCGACGCCAATGATATGCAACCAAGAACAAGCGAGACACCCCTTTTCCGACCGATGACCCCATTACAAGCCTACAACCCAAACCGCCTTCATATTCACATGATTACCTGACATTGCCTCCCGCTCCAGGTGTTTTGTTGGCCAGGCTTGCTTAGTTAGGGACGGGCAAATCCTTGTTTCGCCTGCATGATACAGTCAGTCGTTGTCTTGGTAAAAGTCAGGGATTATGGACGGATGACTAACCTTCATTTGTTCGATTCTGGCTTTTAGTTGGCTCGTCACCTCGGCAGCACGCTTCCAGCTTTCCACACCATTGTTGTTATTATGGTTCGAACTCATACCGTTTCCTCCGCCGGACGGGTACGAAGGTGGCGGCATGTCATCAACGGGGGTGGCCACGGAGCTTCGGTAGCCTCTAGCAGGGCTGCCGCGACCAGATGATGCACTGCCCGTATACCTGAGTTCTGGGCTGAGCGCCTTTGAGCGGGGGTAGTGGTGGTCTCCGTTCTCCTTCTCCTCGGACATGTTGCTGGCGTAGCTAACGCGGTTGTGTCTGGCAGAAGATGAACCATACGAAGCGTCGCGGTAGATGCCAACGTCGTCGTGCGTCGGTGAAGTGAGGCCTACTACCAGGGAGTTAGTCATAAGCTGATTGTCCAACAAGAATGCATATTTTGGCTTACCAGGACTGGTCATGCTCGACCTAGAGTTGAGGCCTTCGGCGTGGTTGAGCGCCCTCTTGAGGCGGTCGAGCTCGCGTCTGAGGCGGTCGTTGGTCTGTTCCGTGGCCTCGGCATCGCTTCTTGCGCGGACCAGCTGTGTCTCCTTGGCCTTGATGCTGAGAACGTCGCGAGTGTGGTCTTCGATGAGGCCTGCGTTCTGGTTCTTGAGCTCCTGGATCTCAGACATGAACTTGCTCCTCTCGTGCCGCATCTCTTCAACTTGGCGCGTAAGACGTTCGTTCGCAGACCTCAATTCCTCGAGCTCGGCCCGCTCCATGGCGGTAAGCCCATCGGAGGGTGGTGGCGACGCAGGGGGCATGTGCACAGGGGCAGCAGCAGGCTTAGCAAGCGAGCGTCCGGCGAGTCCACCACGACCGAGACCAATGCGAGGCTGTGGTGGGGGAGGGGCGGGGTCGTCTTCGGGCATGATGGGAGCAGCTGCGGGACGACGAGGGGAGGCGGCAGAAGGTGCCCCGAGAGGCCGCTTCGACTTGAGAGCAGCGAGACCCGACGGCTTCGGCATGCCCATCTTGGTACCGGCGGGCTTGGGACGGGAGGCTTGCGGTGAGGGGGGCTCGGGATCGTCGTGCGGGGGCGCAGTTGCTGCAGGCATTACTGGCTTCTTCATCGCCGGCTTCTTCCCTCCGACAAGTTTCTTCGGGGGCGGCGCCTTTGCTGCTGGAGGAGGCGCCTTAGGCTTCTCCTTGGCCTTGACTTCGGCCGTCTCAAAGAACTCCTTGATCTTGGTTTTGCGGATGTCGTCGAGGCCCTCCATGTGCGGGTTCATGGCACGCTCGCCAATAATTTTCATGACGGTACCCAGAATCTCAGCACCACCCGAGCGGAGGCCCTCGCTGGACTCGGACAATAGCTTCTTGCCCGACTCAACAATAGAGGCGATTTCGGGCTTGCTGGGCACGTCTCGTGTCGTCCTCAGACAGCGAATCAGGAACTTCATGGTGCCCTCCTTGACCTGGGGGTTCTTGTGAACGAGGTAGGTGTTGATGTCCTCGAGACAATCGGTGAGGCTCGTCGCTAAGAATACCTGGTCCAGAGCAGCACCCAGAGCGTCCGCCACCGACGCCTTCTTCTCTTTCAAGCGTTCCATGATGGGCTGCATGACGGTGGCACGGTGCTTCGCATAACTGGATCTCAGGCCTCTGGCCAAGACTTCGATACATTGCGCAGCCTGAGTGACGACGGCAACGTTGGCATCTTTCATGCATTTCGCGAGTCCGCGATTGATCTCGTTGAAATCACCGTCCTTGATTCTTGGGACGTTGATTGCAGCGTAAAGGCCCTCCACTGCTTCCTTTCTTTCCTTCCACTTGGATGATGCCAAGGCCTCGTTGAAGTTGGCGGGGATCTTTCCAAACACGTCTTGGGGCTCTGCCAAATCGAACGCGTCCACCTCGGCCGGCTCCTCGCCATAATCCCCGTCGTCTTCGTCGCCTCCCTCGGCTCCCGGGGGCGGAGCGCGGGCCATGGCAGCTTGTTGTGAGCGCAGGTAGCGTTCTTGCTTCGGGGCAGGTTCCGACTTGATCTTCTCGAACTGGGCCTCGAGGTCGGTCTGCTGCGTGGGTTTCAGGTCACCCCAAAACATGGGCTTCATGGCCTCGCGCAGCCACCTGTAGAATTCGACGGCAAGGTTCGTCGCGGCGGCGCGAACATTCTTGTCGGCATGACCGAACGCCTTGGGGAGGACCTTCAGAACGGGTTTCGGGTCGACTGTTTTGCAGCCATAGTTGTGGTAGATGGCCGTCAGGGCGGTGATGGCGGCGGCGATGACCTTGGGTTGCTTGTTGGAGAGGGCGGGGATAATCTCTTCAATGACGGGGGCGGCAACATCGAGCTCGACGAGCAGGAGAAGGGCTTCGAGCGAGGAATCCTTGGCGGCGGCGCGAGTTGAGGGCAGGCCCTTTTCGCAAATGGGCCCTATCGTGACACCACGCGTCCTTGTGCAATGTTCCTTGCCTCCGAACTTGAGAAAGGCGCAGTATGCGGCGAGACCCTCTTGTTGAGCGGCAACGTTGGAATCGGCAACGGCGCCTTTCCAAAGGCTCGAGTCGGAGAGGAATGGTCTGAAGACATTGTCGTACTCATCGGCGGTGGCGGCAAATGCCTTGGCGGCTTCTTCGTAGGCCCCCTTTCGGACTTTCCACACCTAGAGAGCGCGTCAGCTGATGGACCACGGGGCGGCGCAAAGGGAAAAGCAGTGGGGTACCTTGTGGGCAAACCTATCCTGAAGGGGGATGGAGCTGAAGTCTTCTTCTTCGGCCATCGGAATGGAGGAGGGGTTTCGCTGGAGCTGTAGATGTTCGGATGTGGTGGGCAGAGAGCAATGAGACGATGGGAACGGAGATGGCGAGACGAGGATGTGCTTGTTCTCGTCGCGGACGGGTGGCTTTCTGCTGAAGCTTACTACTCGCCTGATTAGCTTGGAGAGGGAACGGGAATGTTGAAGGCGATGGTCCATTTTGGGGACAGAGGCGGGCTGAAGAGCTGCATGCAGGCGGCGGCAGTAGCAGCAGCAGCAATGACTGGAGATGTCTGTGGTGGTATGTGGGAGGCGTGTACATGACTTACAGTCTGGGAGCGAGAGTGAGGAACGAGATCAGACGTTTGAAGGTTGGCTGAGCAGCTTCGGTCGTCTCTCGGTGTCGTGTCAACGGACTGCTGGTAGGTGCGAGCGAGACGAGTAGGTCTCTGCGACGAAGGCAGCGAAGACAGATGGCAGACTTGGTTCGTGGAAGTTGGAGGAGCAGGAGTCGTCTGGCGAGTTGAGGTATGTGCGACGGTTCGGGTGGAAACAAAGGGTCGGGACGGAGGGTCTCTGGAGGAGACTAGAGGTGGGAGTTCCCGTAGCGTAGGTAGGTAGCGCGTTCGGTTGGTGCGCAGGTGAAGGTCAGACGGATCCGAGGGTTGGACCACTGGATGTATGTGGATGGTGTTGTATGTGTGTTTGTATATATTGAGTCGTGTGTCTAAGGAAAACGTGACTGCGGGTTCCTATTCCTTTGTTTGTCTAGGAACAAGAAGCACGGGGAAATTTTGGTTGTCGGGACAAGGGCGAGGGGGGGGGAGGGAGGACCCGGACCAGATCAGACGTGTGTTGGTGCACCGACAGCGATGGTTTTTGGTGGGCGAAGGGACACCCGATTAGTGGCTGAAAGAGAGAAGCAGAGCGAGGCTCAGGGCGGGCGGTCTGCATTGGGCACCGGTGTTTTTTTTTTTTTTTCTTTTTTCCTATTATTTTCTTTTTGAGCCTTCCTGGGCCGTTGTTCCTGACCTCAACCTAAACCTGACGTGTGTTTGTGTGGGGTTGCGCATGAAACACGGCATAAGTTGGGCATGATTGGGCCACTTGTTTCCCGGGTCATCACAGGTCACATGATGCTCTGGGAGATTAGCCAATAGATAGAGGACGATAAAGTACAAATGGGTCTACCTGCGAGGCGAAGAGTTACGTACAGGTACACATCTAAGTACTGAAGGCAGCTAATTCCACCCTCATCTGGCCTCCTCATCTCGGTCTCACAGCCGTCAATCGGAACCGGGAGACATTGGAGTTAAATGAGCACCAGGGGATACTTTTCTTCCTGGAGGAAACATGAATACCTGGATAGAAACGGATTGCCCACTTCACGCATTGGCGTGAATGGCCACTGTAAGCCACTGACTGATGCATGGATGGGAGGATCATCCTTGCCTTCCCATTGATTTCCATAGGTAGCATAAGCTACCTAGGTACCCCCAGTCGTGCACCTCTGGAACTATTGAAGGAGTGAGACATGTTCTTCATCCAAGAAGATATCGGATGCGTGCAGTTTACACTCTTACTTGAACTAGGCTTGCTGTTGTGCACCGATGGCTGCAGCGACCTGGTAGAGGCCTTATCGATTCAATCAAAGTCTGGTCTGGTCCATTGCTATAGAAACGCGCCCGTGTACCCGCCCACCTAGGTACCTATGCAAGGTACCTACCTAACCAAGTACCTAGGTACCTACCACCCTGCTTCGATGGGCATGCACACGTCGAGCCAGTCAAGTGATGTCACCAAGGGAAACACTGGGGCACACAACCCAAGTGCCAGGCAGGCGGCAGATGGGGCCCAGCCGGCAGCCGGCTGGCAATGCTTTGGTCCCTTCAGTCATTCAATCATAGTGCCGCCGCAGCCACCAGCCACATCATTCCCTCCTCAGAATTAGGATCGCCCATTATCAGCCACACTTCATCCCACTTCCATTCCCAATAGATTGGAGAAATGGGAACAATCATTTCCCCCAGAGCCTCTGTGGAGGGGTCGGTTTGGGGAGGGAGGACACCAAGTCAGATCCGCACTGGCCAGTACTCCTCCTCTTGCTGCTGCTGCTGCTGCTACTGCTGCTGTTGCGTTGCTGCGCTGCTGCTGCATGCACCGCCTCATATGTCTCCCATCGAATCGCTCCGGGTTTCTTCAAGCTGCTTCCCGCCCGCAGCCCGAAGCACATGAAACATTTCGCATTTTCCTGCTGTCGTTCTGAGCCTCACCCCTCGCTTCCCATCCGCATCTCGTCCGTCGTCTTGCTTGTCTCTTACGTAGTAGTGCAGTTCTCCGCGACAACCGCGTCCAAGACCATTCCAATTTCTGACCCCGAAAAGAATAAAAGTCAACAAATTCACCCCCGAGTATCCCCAGATATGCTGCCCGACGCTTGGGAGCCCAACCCCTGAACACGTCGAGACCGAGAGACTGAGGCACAAAAAAAAAAAAAAAAAAGACTGAAAGAGACCACCGAGCGAGAGAAGAGAAAGCAACGACACCACCGACACCGCCTTTCCCAACCCACCCCGACTCCACGAGCATCTGCCAGTCGGCCCCCCGGTCCTCTCTCTTCCCCCTCACCCGTTTTGGCCCTGACCTTTTGCATCGTCCCGTTGCCGCAACAAAATACCTATCAGCAGCTCGACAAGGCTGCCAATCCCAAAACCCCTCAGATCCATACTGCACACAAACGCACACGCACACACACACACACGCACAAAACCATCAGCCTCGCCCGCTACCTAGCACCCAACCCTCCTTCTTGCTTTGACTGCACTGCACTGCACGTGTCGCGCCCATTGCGGTTGCTGCGACCACCGCCGTCGCCGCCACCGCCATCACCTCCCACTACCATAGACCGAGTCCCGAGCACCAAAGTACCGAGCAACAAACTTGTCGACCTGGTCAACAAAGGATACATCGACTACTCTCGGCTTTCCCTTTTTTCCTCTGATTGTACGCGCTGCTGTTACACCGCTGCATCTCACGCTCTGCGATTCTGTATCCCAATTGCTCCCCTTTGGCTGGCATTTACGACCATAAGCCAGGATGAGCCAAATCCTGACCCCTCGGCAGGCTGAGGAGCTGTTGGTTCCCCCCCTCCTTTTGACCGGCGATTCCTCCTTTGTGCCCCTCGACTGACCCCGAAACTCCATAGGCACAAGGCCATCATTGCATACCTCTCGTCGAGCAACCTCCCCAATACCGCCAATGCGCTCAGGGAAGAGCTGCAGATCGGTGATTCCTTCGACGCTGCCACCTCGAAGAAGTACGAGGGCCTGCTGGAAAAGAAATGGACCAGTGTGGTGCGCCTGCAAAAGAAGGTATGTCCCTTGACGTCTCATTACTTGCGCCCGACACCCTTGACTGATTTTGGCATTGCCAGATAATGGAACTCGAGTCTCGGACCGCTGCCCTACAATCAGAAATCGACAACGCAACGCCCACCTCGCTCTCCCGACGAAACCAGGACCCCGCCAGCTGGCTGCCGCGTTCCCCCGCTCGACACACCCTCGAATCCCACCGCGAACCGGTCACTTGCGTAGCCTTCCACCCCGTATTCTCGTCCCTTGCCTCGGGCTCCGAAGACTACACCATCAAAATCTGGGATTGGGAATTGGGCGAGCTGGAGAGGACCATCAAGGGACACACCAAGGCGGTACTAGACGTCGACTTTGGAGGCCCGCGGGGCTCTACCCTGCTCGCGTCGTGCTCGAGCGACTTGACGATCAAGCTATGGGATCCCTCAGACGACTATAAAAACATCCGAACGCTGCCCGGCCACGACCACAGCGTCAGCGCCGTCAGGTTCATTCCCTCGGGGGCAGCCGGCGCCACGGGCAACCTCCTTGTTTCCGCGAGTCGCGACAAAACACTGCGCATCTGGGACGTGTCCACAGGATACTGTGTCAAGACGCTGCGGGGACACGCGGACTGGGTGCGCGACGTCTGCCCATCGGCGGACGGCCGCTTCCTTCTGTCGGCTGGACAGGACCAGACGGGCCGACTTTGGGATATTAGCGCCGCCAACCCCGAAGTGAAGCTGACGCTGATTGGCCACGAGCACCACGTCGAATGCTGCACGTTCGCACCGCCTGCCTCCTACAGCCATATGGCGACACTAGCCGGCCTCAAGAAGCCACCGCCAGCAACAAGCACGGCGGAATTCATGGCAACAGGGGGTCGTGACAAGGTCATCAGGCTATGGGATGCCCGAGGAACCTGCCTCAAGGTTCTCACCGGTCACGACAACTGGGTACGAGCTCTGGTCTTCCACCCCGGCGGCAAGTACCTACTCAGCGTGGCCGACGACAAGACGTTACGATGCTGGGACCTGGCCCAGGAAGGCAAATGCGTCAAGGTGATCGACGACGTACACGGCCACTTCGTCTCGTGCTTGCGCTGGGCACCTAGTATCGCACGCGAGGCGGCGACAAACGGAGACGGTGCCAACGGCGCCAACGGAACACCGACCAAGGCAGCAGCGAAGCCTCAGGAAGCCCAGATTCGCTGCGTCATTGCAACAGGAAGTGTGGACCTAGCGGTGCGCATATTTGCCAACTAGATGTTCGGACCAAAAAAAAAAAAAAAAAAAAAAAAAAAAAGGGCCCGAAACGACTTTACTACAGCAGCCGGAGGAGGATGCAATTGGCGTCTGGGTAAACGAGGCAAAGATGCCTGGCCGCCATCGTGCCACGGCGAGAAGCAGATACAGAAAGAATCACGGCGTCACGATTGACGAGTAAGATGCAAATGCAAATGGGATAAACTGGAGGCAAGGCGTCAAAATTGGAGAGGGGGGGACACAAAAAAGTACGGCGTACCAATCTGACGATTACATGAGGCCTTCGCTGACGACGTAGATTTTTTTAGGGGAGATTGTACATTGAATCCAATAGATACCCGCAATGTGTCATGGCTAGGCTGGGCTTTCACTTTGACACGTTCGCATTGCTGCTTGAGATGGCGGCCGTCCGCCAGGGCGGGGTCAGGGAGAGTGTGTAACCCTTTGAGAATACCGGCGGCGCAGCGTTTTGGGTGCGGCGTCGGGCTAATGAACGGCGCCATTTCCAACTGGGCTAGCCTGAGATTCCAAGCTCTTTTTTTTTTTTTTTTTTTTTTTTGGATAGTCACAAGAAGCGACGTGGGGACGACTTGTTGTTTTAAGGCACGAATGTCATGCCGAGGTTTTAATCAATGCCCAAACTACTTCGATTCAGAACCAGGGGAGAAAATAAGAAAGAAGAAAACGGGGTATCTTTTTGCGCCTCGCATGATAACGGTGCCTTGTGCTCATGAACATTTATGCACCCTCCTCAGCCCTTAGTGGAATTGATAACAGCATCCCCCCCATCCCATCGGCCGAGTGGTCCGTGGATATATAGCACCGCTGCCCCGCTGCTCTCCGAGACATGCTCTTCAACCATGGTAGGCTTGGTGCCAGTGGACCTCGGTCCTTCCGCTGCGGTGGTACGTGGCCAGAGGAATACCGCACTTGCCAGTCGTTAGCATCCTGTTTTTTTGTTTCTTTTTTTTTCTTCTCTCTTTTTCTTTTTCAATTTTTTTTTTTTCCATGCGTCATACGTCTGCGGCGTGGAAGGAGGGGAAGGGGAGAGGGGAGGGAGAAGATATATGGGAAAGAACATACCTTGTAGCACTTGTGCCTTGCGTCCTTGAGCGACGAGAAGAAGTAGGGGATGCACCCGAGGCAGCTCACGAAGCAGACGATGGCGGCCAGGGCGTGGGTGAAGCCGCCGGACTCGTACTCGACGGCGGTGACGCCGCGGGCGTGGCAGTCGGGGCACTCGACGGGGGCCGGGTGGGGGCCCAGGGCGGGCAGCGGGGTGCCGTAGGGCTGGAAGTTCTGGGGTCCTCCGCCCTGCATCGGGATGCCCTGCTGCTGCTCCTGGAGCGGGGGGGTGTACCCGCCGCCGCCGCCGCCGTAGCTTCTGTCGGCGGAGGTGTTTGGCGGGCCGCCGTACTTGGGCATCGCGGTGGTGCCGGTCTGTTGTTGGTGGTGCTGGTACTCGGGTGGAGGGCCGGAGGGGGCGAAGTTGCCCGAGCTGGGCGCCTCAGCGGGGGGTTGTTGCTGGGTTGGTTTATCCATGATGGCGTGTGACGGTTTGCGTACTTTTCCTTTTGCTACCTTATAAAAGGAATGCGATGCAGGTAGACTGTGTGTTTTCGAAGTGAGAAAAGAGAGAGAGGAAAGAGAGGAGGGAGAGGAGGGGAAGGGGATGCGGGTGGTTAAGGGCAGATAGTAAAGAGAGAGAGAGAGAGAGAGAGAGAGAGAGTTTGGTGACTTATACCAAGAGCCCGATGAGTCGTGGCCAAGCCCATTCACTTTTTTATTTTGGGCGTCCAGGGCGCTTGTCGCCCGCGTGTGTACACTTATACCGGCGTGTCCGACGGGCCGCTTTGCTTCGGTATGCGAGGAAACATACATCAGACGAAGGGACCGTAAGGGCGAGGGTTGGTGCGAGTGCCCCCCCCTTTCTCCCCTCTCTGCTTGCCGCAGCCATGGCTATGGCTGTGGGTGCGGGCGTGTGTCCGTGTATGTCGTATGTGTGGACAGCCAGCCGATGCAGGTACACCTAGGCCGAGGCAAGCTGGTTGGATGGTAACATGGAATTATACGAGGGAGGGCCACACGGTGTGCACTTCCTTTTCGCCTCGGACACGGCCGGAGTGACAGAAGCGAGGCAGAAGGAGCTTGGAGGACGAGCCAACTGGAATCCTACATTACGCACAAACAGTACACCTACAAACTACGTAGCTAAAGTGCTCGGCTTGGATGTATGGACGGGTGAACAATGAGAGGGTGGGGGACACGATGACACCGCCACGGGGGTGGTCCATGCCCCGGCATTCATGCTGAGACGGGACGACATACCTACCCGCAGTGGTACAGATAAAAGGGCAATGGGGTCAATTAGAACTGCCAAGTAGGAGCCATGATATCATGGTCTGTGTACTAAGGATGCGTTTAGGTTGTTTAATGGGGAGTATGATCAGCAGTATTGGCCAGGTCCAAGATGCGAGGAAGCGAATCGCGGTGACAGCAAGACGGTCCCAAGGCCTGGTGACGATGTCATTGTCATGTGATTCCGCCCGGGGCGCTCCTTGGAGGGTACAGAGTACTGTAGATATATCCGTACTCATGAACAACCCACAATTGGGCCTCAGCGGTGGTCTGTGGTTGTGCCCGGCTGGAGTGGGGGGGTGCATGGCTCAGCCACACTCGGTGCCACCAGCCACATTAGGCATTCGCCACACGCTTGCTTGCCTGTGGCTGCTGTCGTAGATTGAATGCCCTCCGTCCTTGGGCTGGGGGAATCTCTGTCCTCTCTATCTCCTTTGTGTTTTTTTTTTTTTTAAACTCTTATTTTCCAATGAAGTGTTTATGCATTCTTAGTGGGGCAAACAGTCAATAATCACTGTTCCTGATCTGACGGCTGGTCGAGATGTTGGTCAGCAGAGAATCCGGGTGAGAGCCTACTATGTGTATGTTTTGAGCACACCTTGAATGCGGCGGGAGACCATCATCTGCGCTCTACTGCCTGTATTGATGTGTTGGGATGACTCGGCAACCTTTTACTCACTTCTGTGAGCTGATGAGGACCTAGATGGTGAGAGACGTGTGGGAACTGTGCGCCAGTGACTGGAATGAACTCCTCAGAGACCGGCTTTTCCCATCCACATAATTTTTGAGACGAGGGATGCAGTTTGATGCGAATTCCCAAACAATAGGAAAATATCATCAGAGTCGGATGGCCAGTATAAAACAAGTAATTAACACCAAGACATATATAGAGCATCTCGCTTGCTTAACCGCTTTTTACTCCTACAACGCAAGTTTCCGGTCTCATTCAAACCAATGAGCAATAACCCACCTCATCCTTCGTTCAAAACGTCGGCGCGATCCTCGCCTGCTCCTGGCTCGCCACCAGCTCCCTCAGCTTGAACGATCTCAGCGTGCTCGTCGACCGGCTGCGCGACCCGTGCGACGGCCCCGCCGCCGTCTGCGCCGACATGCGCGCCATCCGGCTCTTTTCCTCCAGCAGCGACAGAGCCGGCGATGCGGGCGACGACGCCGCGGCGCTGCGCGACTTGAGGTTGAGGCGGCTCACCGTCGACCGGATCGCCGTGCTCGGGTCCAGCGGCGGCGTCGCGACGGGCGTCGGCGGGAACCGGTGGGCCGTTTCCTGCTGGTGATGATGCTGGTACTGGTGCATCATCGACCCCTGGCTGGGACCCCGGTGGTGATACCGGGAGAGGGACGAGGTGGACCTCGAGCTGTCGGAGCCCGCCGTGCCCCGTCTGTTGAGCGTGACGCGGTTCATCGACTCCTCGGCCAACGAGGGAGTCCGCGGGCGAGGGGCGTCATGGATATGGAGTGCGTTGGGGAACGGGAGACGACCTCTTGTGGGAGACCGGCTGGACCCTCGGCTCGACGGCGGCGTCGCGACACCGTTGGCGTGGAACTGCGGCTGGTTCGCCGCGACCATCTGCTCGAAGCTCATGTTGAGGGACATCTGAGGGGGTATCCTGCTGAGGCGCCGGATGGCGCGCATGTTCTTGTCGATAAAGGTCGACATGCGGTTCAACGCGTTGCTGTTCTGGTGCGACTCGAACGCTGACGTCCCGTTGATGGGCGCCTCCGCCCGCACGCGGTGCCGCTCGTTGAGCTGCGTGCTCTGCTGCGCCGTTGCCGCCGGCGGGCCGGGCGCCCGCGGCGCGCTGCGGATCGTCTGCTGGATCTGCGCGAGGACGTTGTCGAACACGACCGTCTCCGCGGGCTTGTACGACGGCGGCGAGCCGCCCATCACGGCGCTCTGAGCGAGGACGAAGAGGGACCCGTCCCGGATGCGCCGCCGGACGAGGTCCCAGCGCGTGCGGGCCGGGTTCTGCTCGATCTCGGGCCGGTAGATGGAACACTGCGCGAGCTTGGAGTAGAAGACCTCGAGCCGTTTGGCCATGCGCTCGAGGATCTGCATGAGGAACCGGCAGAGGGCCGCGACGCGCTGGGCGTCGGACGAGGCGTCGAGGCTCATGACGGTCTCGAAGGCGTCCATGCCGTGGCAGGCCTCCTCCCGTATGTCCTCGAGGAGCTCGATGTCGAGCTGCACCGACCGGTTGGCGTAGTCCATGATGCCGCGCTCCATGAGCCGCGCCGGCTCGCTGTCGCAGATGAACTGGCCCACGCGGGAGACCTCCCTGGACGTCGCGACGGCGTCGGCCGACGTCTTGGCGCGGGCGATGATGCCGAGGATGTCCGGGAGCCGCGCGTCGGGGCCGACCGGGGCCATGTTGGCCATCGTGAAGGAGAGCTTCAAGACGAGCTCCTGAAACTTGGGGCCGAAGAGGGCGGAGAAGCCGCCCTGTAGGAGGCGTGACTGGTACTGGTAGAAGGTGCGCACGCCGAGCATGTTGATCAGGCTGCCCTGGAACCAGAGCTTGGACGAGCCGAGGATGTCGTCCATCTCGAACTGCTGCGCGACGAGCGTCTCGACGGTGGTCCGCACGTACGCCGACCACATGTCGTAGAGACCGCTGAGCTGCTCCTCGCAGTCGTGGTATTCGGGCTTGGGCGTCAGGCGGCCGACAAAGTACTTGGTGAGCAGGCTGGCGACCTCCGGGTTGTTGGTGTGCGCCAGGCTGTCAAACGACCTTGTGCAGTCGACGCCGGCGTTCGACTTGATGATCAGGGTGCCCCCTGGGTGCATGGGAGAGAAGTCTGTCACGTCGTAGACGCTGCCGTGGACGGCGATCCACATCCTCCCTCCCGGCCTGTGGCCGGTGTGGAGGGACAGCTGCGAGAGCGGGATGGTCGGGCGGTTGCAGGGGAGCGGCTTCGGAGTCATGAAGACGTCGAGCATGATGCGGCGCTCGGCGAAGGCGGTGTTGATGATGAGGTCCGTGGATTCCATAGTTGCCGTGCGGTGGTTGTAAATGGCCTTGCGCAGACCGCTCATGACGGAGTCGAAGACGTCTACTGAGCCGCAGATGTACAAGTGCCCGCCCAGGCCACCCTGCTTCTTGGACATCACCAGGTCACAGACGCCGGCGCCTTGCTCGGTGATGAGGGCGTCGATGTACCGCGGCTCCGTGCGGCGCTCGACGAGGTCCCTCATGACGGGGTCGTACGCGAGACCGCGGCTGTCGCGGGAGAAGGCGAGGTGCACCTCCATGAGGCCGGCGTTGACATACCGGCGCAGCTCGTCCTCGTAGCAGAACTTCTCCCGGTTCTGCACGCCGAGGAAGAGCATGTTCTTCCCGACCGAACGGCCGGCACGCGCCTGCCAGAAGCTGCGGAACGGGGCGATGCCGCTGCCGCCGGCGAAGAACGCGCAGGGCGCGGCCCCGTCTAGGGGTAGCTGGAAGGCGATCGGTCTTGAGATGCCGACCAGGAGCTCGTCTTCGTCGGCGACCGAGTCCTCGGGCGAGCCCACGGGCGGGTTGAGGTAGCCACTGCTCACGCCGGAGCGGGAGACGTCGGCCTTGCCAGCAAAGGTGGCGCAGAGCTTGTACTCTGCCCTGGAGATGGTGAGATCCACCGTGCTCGGCAGCGTCTCCTCAGGGTAGTTGGAAATGGAGTATGTGCGCGGGACTTCTACTGGGATAAGATCGCTCAGCCAGGGGATGTCGTTGGAAAGGTCGAAGGCCTGGTCCCAGACGTGCGTGGGGGTGTCCATGACCGCGGCCTGGAGGAGGTCTCCGAGCGAACCGCGTACGGGCCACTCGTCAGTGGCCAGCACTTGGAGCAGGGTATTGGAGGAGGCTCTCAGCATGGCATGGACCTTGAGGACGAGCTCCTGCGTCAGGGGTGCGAGGTGGCCGCGGCGAAGTATATCCTTGACCTTGAGCCTACTCGTCTTGGTCAAGGGGCTCGAGACGCCGTGGTTAGAGACCGTCTCGAGGTGTTCCGCGAAGCGAGACCACTTGCGGTCGAGAAGGACGGGGCTTTCAAGCATCGTGTCCAAACCAAGGGCCGCGGCGACCTTGGCGCACTCTTCCCAACTGTTGAGGGGCATGACGGCCAGTCGATCGCCGGGCTGGAAGGTGATTCCGGTATTGTGCAGGTCGAGGGTGACCATGGCGATGGATCGCTCATGGTCTGAGTTGACGAACGACCGAGCGAGAATGCGGGACTTGTACCGGCACTCCTCAAAGGTCCCGCGCATCTCGTGGGGCTCGACCGGGATGTTTCCGCGGTACGGTTCCAGACGCTCCTTCATGGCGTCCGAGAACTGGCGGTGCACCTCCTCCCACGGCCTGCCCGAGTCATCGGAAGCACCCGAAGCACCGTTCGTCTCCGTCCGGCCCGTCTTCGACGCCACTTCTAGAATTCCCCATACTTTATAGCGATGAGTGCCCATGAACCCGCGTTCGCCCGTGTAGGCCTCGATGATGCCGTCCAGGACGCCCATGAGCCGCGGGTCACCGGAGGCCTTGACGTACTCTGGGATGCGGTAGTAGTACTCCACAGAGGCGATGAACGCCCGGAGGTTCGAGGGCAGCCAGGCGCGCAAGTGCAGACCCTCGTTGCCGAGGAAGGAGTCGTACTTCTTCCGGCCGAGAAAGGCGTCCATGAGGAGGTAGGGAGGGAATTGGAGACCGGAGGCGGCAGGGCATCTCTTGGACAGGGGCGCGGAGAACTTGCCCCATCGCACCCACTCGGCCGCCGAGACGTAGTTGTCACCCGAGTTGGGGTTGGTGGAGATGGAGTGGAAGGCGTTGGGCATGCGTTCGAGAATCTCCTTGAGTCTGACCATCTCTCTTAGAAGACCTTCGTTGTTGCGGTTCATGACGTGTTCCTGGCAAGCAGCTATGGCATCGGGGCCGTGCTGAAAGGAGGCTGTGGTTTCACGAGTTAGTACGGAAAACCATGAGGAAGTACGAGCGTTCTCGACGGACCTGCGGTGTCGGCGCATCCTTTTAGGAAGGCAATCTCGGTGCGCTCGCCAAACATGGGCCATCGCAGGTCCGTGTTGTCGAAGCGGCCAACGTAGGGATAGATGGAAGTTGGATCCCGCACTTTGATGTTGTAAGAAGCTTGGTCGAAGAAAGTCAGATGGGGGATGGCGCGTCCCATGCGGCGGGAGACCTGCCAGTAGGGTAGCCCGATGCTTCTTGGGATGCCTGCTAGTTCCGGGCCGAGGTCGTCGCTCATTTCGACCCGCGGCTTGGTGGATGTCGAGTTGACGCTGACGCCGTCGTACCCGTCATTTTTGTCCTCGTACCGGTATATAGAGCACAACATGCCTAGAGCCACGATGGCGGCCCAGAGCGCCTGGTCGGGCACGTTTTCCTCAGTGCCTTCGACGAGAGGGAGGGCGGCGACGGACTCGCGAACTCGCCCCCGCGAGACGCAACCGGGCATCCTTTCACAGAGATCGGACCAGACGCGTCCGGGGCAGTTGGCGAGAGCGCCAGCGGCTTCGTTGGAGTCGGGCGGGCAGAAGCCGTACTCGGCGCTGAGGTATCCGTCCTTCCAGCCGCTTGGCTGGCCAATGCCCTCGGCGCGGAGGATGACTTGCCGGGCTGGAGCGCCCAAGGCAACGGCCAGAAGGTCTCTGTCATCGGCGACAAGGGTGTCGACGTCTTTTACTTGGGTGATGTGGTCAGCTGATGGGATATCAGAGTAGACGATCTCGTTAATGGCCTTCCGTTCCCTATAACCTATGAGTAACAAGAAGGTAAAGCTAGCGATAGAGAGAGGCGCTTACCTAGCACGAAGCCACTCATCAACATCTACTCCTCTTGGTATCTGATATGATCAGCCACGTCAAGTCATGGAAGCGAGGATTAATCTTACATCAAAAGCTGCATGAAGGTCACCCTGCTGTGTGTAGCCCGAGAAAGAACAACCTCTCGGCCCATTCCGCCTGCTCGCCGACTGTCTACCCACGGGACACCTTCCACCACCCAGAGATCCCGACACGGGACACGAGCGTTCGGACATGGTATTAGGGATAAGAGGGCAGTGACGGCCTGGGAATAGTAGTGCCAGATTACAAACAAAAGCCACCGGGGCGAAAGGTGAAATGAAGGGAAGTGCCTTCAAGGCAGATAAACGAAAGCAAAGCCACGCAGAGAAGCAGACAGCTCGTGGGACGACGGTAGATAAGATGCTAGTCCTGGAAGACCAAGATCGTCTATTTAGGACGGGACGGTTGACGGGAGCGAGCTTTGATATGTAGAGCTCCCGCTCCAGCACCCACTGAGGCGTTCCCAAGTCTTGTCGACAGCACCGGGAGGGTGTGAGGTCAATGTAAGGTAGCGCCAACTTGGCAGTACTGGTTCCAAACGCGATCCTTGCCGCCTAGGATGGCGGCTCGTGAGTCAAAGACCCCAGCCTCAGGTTAGTGAACAACCGTAATTTGAGACGGCCATGAAGAGTCTCCCAACCTGAACCGGGGAAGACGGCCGGTCGGTGGCGAACCATCCTTTCCTCACCCTGGAGCCCATGTGGCCACCAGCCGAGGGGGTAAGGTTAGGGGTTGGTAAGTGGCATCTGCCGTACAACCTGGGGACGGAAGCTGCCCCGCATGAAGACAAAAGCGGAGGTGAGGCTGGGGGAGACAAGACTAGAGGGGGCCAGGGGGGGGGGGGGGGGGGCCGTTAACCAGCCAGAACCCGGCGCCAACGAAGCTATTCGGGGTTGGACTTGAGCCCCCCCTAGCCGACCCCTGTCTTGGGACGCGATGAGACGGCGCCAAGTGCCGCGCAACGTTGTATGTGCAGGCGAGTCTGTGCTCGCGGGCCCGCGGCGATGGTCTGAAGTACGGATGACAGGTTCCTGATGGCAGAATGGTAGGACATACAAGGTGTTCGTCGCTTCGGTGCAGGCGTCAGTTTAGCAGTTCCTTTCTTTTTTTTTTTTTTTTTTTTCGGAATGACATACGGCCGCGCTGGTGAAGGCCGCTCTGCATGCTTGCCGCTGCAGATTGCCGTGTCTCTCCTCGCCTTTTTGAAAAGCAAGAATGCTTCCATCTTCGGCTTGTGTTCGATGATCGTGTGGTACAGCATCCTATCGGGACATCGCCACGCCGGAATAATATGAGGGTATGATCGCCCATACGTCTCGTTCACTCATCGATCGGCTGGTGGCCGGCGGGAGGCAATGCTGCCCGGTTCTAGTAATAAGTGCTGGGATGGAAACATAGCATCAAGATCATTGTTTCTTCTGTGTGACCTACGTTCAAGTTCGATCTCGCAGGTTGGAGGTGCTTGCTTGGCCGCGCGGCGCTTTCTTCTCAAGCAGGTCCCGTACCGTCCTCCAAAGTCTTGAGGTGCGGGTCTAATGGGGTCATCCAAACACGGAGCATCGTAATGCCGTGCGGTGAGTATTCCTTGAGAAGGGAATGAGATGGGCTAGTAGTAGGACGCCAAGATACATGGGATAGGGGTGGTGATGCCCTCCAGACGGTCGTCTGCCAGCCGAACATTGTGCAGCTGAGGGGTAATTATCTCAGCAACCCCCCAGGTTTCACGGCTGCGGATGTTTCAATATGGTGACGCGGGCTTGACCAGAGTAGCCTAGATTGGTAGATACAATGACGAGGAACGGAGGAAACATGGAGGAGGGTGTCCAGGCTAAGCAGGGGGGGTAGAATAAAGCTGACGAGGCGCCCACTTCCCGAAACTTTTTTATTTTTATTCTCATTTTTATTCATTCACTGTAGTAGCGGGACATCCTATTTACATAACCGTATCTGATTGGTCTGCATGAGTGCAGTGGTCCAAAACGGGAATTCGTCGTTTCTTTCTGGCCCTCAGGAGCCGAGGTTCTCAAACCGACGTTGCGCCATGGGGAGGCAAAATGCCCTCACCATCTTGGCTAGTCTCGATCTGTCGCCGGACGAGCGACTCTCGCTCCGAGGTCTTCATGCTATTGTCCGTAAAGCAAGTTGCGGCATGAAGAACATACGGGTTGAGCTGAGAAGAATCCCGAAATATACCACGGCAACTCGGGCGGATGCCTTCATCCGAATGAGCCGCCCTTCTACATAGTATATTTGCACAGATCACATCTTCACTTAAAGGCCTTTTTTTCGCTCCCTTTTTGGGCGTCGATCACTTTAGCGTGTCACACCGCCAAGCAGACACTCCTGAACTCCAAATGTTGCAGGTGACATAACCCGTCAACAGCCAAGTGTCGTCCGCATTGGTACCCAAGGTAGGAGGAGGGAGAGGAAGAATAGCCCGAGTGCTCATCTTACGCGTTGCTTGCTCTCGCGTGGCTAAAATAACGCGGCTTGGCTGCAACTACACCCCGGCCTTCGCATGTCTACAGTACACGGATGTCTGCCTCCCCCCCCCCGGTGGAATCATGTTTTCTGGAAGCTTGGTGTTCTCAACCGAGCTTTGCTTTCTTATTTCCTCTTTTTCTTAGCTAACAGTAACTACAAACTGGGTAAGGTTCGGTCAAGGGTCTGTCGCAGATATCCTCTCTAGGGAAGATATCCGGATGGCTTACCGCGCCCAAACACAGTTCAAAGGTTGAAATGGCCTCCTGTGCGTGGCATCGTCAAAGCGTGGGGACGGGTCACAGTTGCTATCGATTATTGAGAAAATGGCATAATGATACAGAAAAGAGGGTATTGGATGCGCATTGTGAATACGTCTACGTACATGGTGCGCAAGCTCTCAAGAGCTGCCAGCATCACCGGACTGAATCTACAAAGCCTGCTCAATGGTGGCAAAACCCTTGACAAATTCCGCCTGGACCGATTTCAGGTTCTTGACATCCTCGGGGAGGACGTCGTCTCTCCACCACTCGAACCACGCGCCAATCTCCTCAAAGTTCGCGTCCTCTAAGCCAAGCCATTCCGTCAGCTTCTCGTGCCACAGTGGGAACACCTCTGTGACAATGACCTCGCCCAGTACCTTGGGCGTCAGGATGCTGGACCACCCGAACACGCCTGTAAGCATGGGGAGGTAGGGCTCCTGGTCGCTCGGGTCGACCCTGAAATTCTTGCGCAGGTAGCGGCCCATCGCCGGCAACACATGGCTCATGATCAGCGGGCGCCATTGGTCGACGAGCACATCGCGCCACTGTTCCAGGCCCGGGATGACGCCGCGGTCAAACTCCCACACGTCAATTAGCTGTCTGTACTTCCTGCGTACCTCGGCGACCAGCCCTGTGCCCTTAGGCTCCAGGTGGTACGATGGCAGGTACTGGAGCCAGGGGAATAGCCAGAGGTGAGGCAGCTTGTGGCTCTGCCGCTTCTTCTTCGGGTTCCACTCCGCCACAGCCGTTTCCAGCTTGCGCACGACGGCATCGAGGAACTGCGCACGAACAAACGGGGGTAACAGGTCTGTCCAAGCCTCCAGGACAGCCAGAAGCGGCGTGGGATCGAATATATCCCAGTCGCGGACGGCTGACACGGCCCTCGTGTACCAAAGCTTGTACATCATGGTCTCGTAGGGCGTCGTCGCCTTTTGGTGTTGGCGATAGAGGTCATTGGGACTCAGACCAGTCGAGTCCCACCTGTCGACGGTCTTTTGGCCCTCGCCAGATTTTGTGAAGATGCTTCCCAATCGCTTTAGTTCTACGGCAAACCTGGTCGGCTGCTCCAACAAGTTCCAGTCAGGGTCGCGGAAGAAGGGGTGAATAGCCGCGACGGCGAGATCCGAAATCTCTTCGGTCGCCGGTCCGATATGCTGAACTGCTTTCTCCAGGCAGCGGATGACGTCCTCCCATTCGGTGGCTGAGGGGAGCTCATTGGTGACGATGTTGGAAAAGACCTGTAGCCTGCCCAGGTCCGAGGCGAGGTCCGCCACCTCCTGCTCCCTCTCGTGCAACTCCAAGTCGACCCATGTCTTGCGCTCTTCCAGATTCCTCCACTCCTCCGAGAAAGCTGCTAGGTCCGCGTGCGCTCTCTTCACCAACTTGCGAGCAGCCGCCACCTCGGGAGACTCAACAACCGCAGAGGAGGTCGGGGTCAGGAGTCCGGACGCGGTCGTTAGAAGCTTGTTGCCCGGTCCTGTCATGTCCAGAATGGGGGCAAAAGCCTCGGGTATGTGGAGCCCGGGGGCAGACTTCTTGATTTCCTCCGCCGTCATGTACTTGGGCTTTTGCCGTTTCGGGGTGCTGACGCTGCTGCCGCCTGCGCTGGCGGCCTTCTTCTTTCGTTCCCTCTTCCTCTGTTTTTCTTCCTCATCTGAATCAACGACCTCCTCGCCCCGCAACTTCGCCTGTCGCTTTTCTTCTTTCCTCTCGTGCTCCGACTTCTCCTTTACCGCACCTAAGCCGACGCCCTGCGGTCGAAGGTGCGCCTCGATGATGGCACTTCGGCCTTGCCCCTCTCTTCCGAGACCCTCACCCTCTTTGTAGCCCATCTTTGCCATCATTCGCGCGCCAAAGGACTTGGGGTTGGGCTTTGCCTTGCCCTTGGCACCGAAGGCACTGGGATGGACCGCCTTAGGCGTGGAAGGTGCATCTTGGACATCGGGTCTCAGGACGGGTATGTTCGCGGAAGAGGGTACAAAGCCGCGACCGAGCGGGTTTTTGCCATCGAACTGGGTCTTTGCAAACGATCGCGCGGGAGCGCCAGCTGCATCTGCATCGTCGTCGTTCTTCTCGGCTCGGGCGGGCTGAAAACCCAAGCCACGCTGCGCTCCGCGGAATCCCAGCCCGACCCCGCCGACCTCATCTTCATCCTCGTCGTCGTCATCGTTATCGTTGTCTTCGTTCGAGTCATCTGAGTATTCCTTGGCGTTCGCGTCATTTGTTTCATCGTCTTGATCGAGGGTAGTGGCACCCGTAGAGACGAAACTCATGCCCTTGCTGCGCAAAGTCTTCTTTTTCCACCGCCGTCCAGGGCCATCATCTTCGCTGTCGGATCCAAAAATGCCCAGCGCGGCGCTCTCCTTGGTGTTGCCGACGCGGCGGCGCTTTCGTGGGTTCAGGTCGCCAAAGTCGTCGCCTTGAGACGGGTCTGTGACGGGCGCGAGGTAGTCATCGTCATCTTCTTCTTCAGATTCAGAAGAGTATTGCGCGGCGGCCTTCTTCGTCAGGCGAGAAGGATCAAACGTGGGAAAGCTGGCCATGCTGTTAGCTAGGCACGATGCGGCACAAACAAAATTGGAGAATTACGAGCAATACGTTGCGTTGCGACAAGACGACTTTTTTGGAGTGAAAAGCATCATGCAACCAGGCATCCCGACTGACAGCTCGAGGGTGGACTACTGTGGTATCTTATCTTCACGTGACTTTGAGGAATGATGCTTATCTCAGTATTATCTCATAAATGCATATCTCGTTTTGATTCATTGGCAGCGTTCGCCACCCGAGCCCAGGTACGTACCTCGGTAAGTCTGAATGGAATCATGATCGATAGTCAAAAGTAAATAAAAGAATGTTCCCCAACTCATCGCGAGTGGAGCATTGGCAACCCATATGGTACACCATTGATTCAACACTCGACAGACTTTGCAACATGAATGCCATGTAATGAAACCTGCACTCGTCGTGCAATCATTCAAGGCCATCATTGCACTGGAAGCTTGAGACCCGTATCAATCTCAGTATATTTGTTCATTCGCTAAAGGGCTAATTCAATCATCCATATTCCAATGGCCACCTAATTTTGGCCAATTCCGGTCATCTACAAATCGCGAATGCCGGCCTCCACGCTCTCCTTGAACGGTGTCCAGCCCCGGCCAAAGTACTTCTGCAGCAAAGCCTCGGCCTTGGCGGCCGGCGGAAGCTCGGTGAGGTCACGGCCCACATCCGCCGGCTTCTCCGGAATCAATTTGTTGTCGGGCCTGAGCTCGCGGAAGACGTCAATGAAATCGGACGTGGTGACACGATTCGCGGAACCCCAGATCCTCTGCGACTTGACCGGCTCGGCGAGCAGAGCGATGGCGTGGAGACGAGCGACATCGGCAACGTCGACGGTGAGTTCTGCGGGGTGGTGTTAGCTGGGATGCACTTGTTCCGACAGCACCATACGATTATACTTACGCGGCATGAACATCGGCAACGCGCCCAATTCGCCCTTCAGCAAGGTACGGGCTATGCCCATGGTCGAACCACCGATCTGGGGGTGAAGGATCTCCCCCGTCTGAAGGCGAATTGATTAGCTTGGAAGGCGCTCTCACGGAGACGCTAAGCTCGAGCACTTACAACGAAGTTGGGCAAGACGGTGTTGAATGCGTAACCGGGCTTGTGCTCTTCAACCCACTTCCAAGCAGCCCGCTCGCCCTCGGCCTTGGAGGCCCCGTACACCATGGCTCCCTTGAGTTCCTTGGGGGTGTTCGGGTCCCAGGCCGCCTTGATCGCGGCTTCGTTGTACGTGCCTGAAAACTATAGTCAGCATTGAGGCTCCTTTCTCAAAGTCGTGGATGCTACGGGTAGAAGTTCAACTCCCCGAGTGTCCGCGGTAGAATACGTACTCTCGTCGACGTATATCTTCTCGTTAGGGACAACGCCCGATGCTGCGAAAGAAGAAGAGGTGAGAAGGACGCGCTTGACGGAAGGTTGCTTCGCCGCAACCGCCAAAGTGGTCTCGGTTGCCTTCACTACCCAAGGAACGACAGCGTTGGGGTCGTCGGAGAGGGACACGTCAGAAGCCTTTGGACTGAGTGTTAGTATTCCAGCACACAAGTCCTATTTGTTTGAGTAAAAAAAAGTGATGCGAATGCTTACCACAATGGCGACGCCGGCAACACCAGTCATGACCTTCTCGAGAGCCTCAGGGTCGTCGAGGTGAGGCACGACAGCCTGCTCATAGACACCTTCGCCGTATTTGTTCTTGAACAGCTCGGTGAGCCATGGCTTTTCGGATCGGACAGTGCCGCGGACGCGATGGCCCAGCCCAAGGAGGGTGTTGACGACATGAGAGCCAATGTATCCGTTGGCACCCGTGACGAGGATGAGAGATCCCTTGGGAAGTGCAGTGAGTTCCGACATGTTGGATAAGCCTGAGGTCACTTTAGGTGGGGGCACTTGGGTAGTTGATAGTGGTAAGTGGTGAGAGAGAGTGCTGAATGGTATTGACTGTGATGGTTACTCTACGAGATGAAGAAGATATTTACAAAAACACAAAACCTCACGGCACTCTTGCTGTTTAAGTAGTAATAGCAGCAGCAGCAGCAGCAGCAGCAGCAGCAGCAGCAGCAGCAGCAGCAGCAGCAGCAGACAACTATCGTAACTTGTCCGTAATGGTTCAACAGTATCGACCGATTACCAAGATGCACAGATTTTACTAGAAGTGGGCTTCTGCTTAGAAACCGAGACTGCTCCGTGCTCTCTAGTGTAAGCCTCTGTTCCTCCTTTTTCACCCCCCACGCTTTCTCGGCAGGGGTTGGGCGTTAGTCACCAACGCACATACCTACAGCGGCCTGCAGCACGAATTACGAATGACGCAAGGCCTGAATGTCACCACCTTTAGGTAGTGTAGAAGCCTGCGTTCCCACCCGTTCTCTATAAGCGACCGATTTGTAATCCGCCTATCCTATCACGCTCTCATCGTCAACGCAGCCATGCCCTTAACACTTCATTGAGCAAACCGCGTCGCAAACTGCAGCCCTCGTGAATCTGACAAAAAAAAGCCAATCTAAACACTGCTCGACACGAGCGACAGCAACACTGGGACACCAAAAAAGGCACCGAGACCCTACTGTTCCTTGGCGTCATCCTCTGCCGACACGTCGGACCTGGCGTTCCGACCGCGCGGTTGATGGATAATATATGCTTGATAAGACGCGTTGCTTCTTTAGACGGATGCGCCTTACATGTGGGGCTTGGCGCCATGTGTGCTTGAGAGCAACAATGGCTGATTCATTGCTGTCACAACATGATGTGCCATCAGGTGTTGATTGCGCACAGCAATTCAACATAACTGTTGGTATCACAGGATCTAACGTTGGATATGGGGGTTGAACTGTAGTATATTCAAAGATGTTGCTAGAGTTGAACAGAAGAGAAAGAGGGCCAGCATGCTGGCTGGTAATAGTGCTATAGATATTAAAAGAGCCGTTGAGGTGGGTTACTTGGCGTGACACATAACCCGGATTAGCTCCTCTACTATCTGTAGATGCTTGGCATCCTAATACTAGCAACTTTTTAAAGTAGTGATAAATATACCTATTACCCCCTTTTGCCTATTAATACTAAAAAGCTTAAAAACATAATAAAAACAAAAGATTAAAAAGTATTATACTTTTTGTTGGAATAGCAATCTCACATGACCATACGGCAAACCCTTAAGTCACGCATAAAGAACAAAGGCTACTAGATTAGAGACTTAGACCTTAGGTATGAACTAGTGTATGACTCAGACTAAACCAACTTAAGCCTTATAACTAAGTATATAACTATTATATAGCAGCTATCTTATAGTTAGGAGAGATAGTTATAGATAATATATCTTTAGTTTACCCTATATTTTATTTACCCCCTTATATATAAGGGACTCTTATAGATAGGAGAGAGTCTATTTAATATTAATTAGTAGTTACTTAGGTAATTATAAATAATTACTTTATATAATTATAGATTAGTAAGAGTAAAGAGATAAGGACTTAGGAATCTAGGAGGATCACCTTATACTAAGAGCCCTAATCTTACTATTATTACCTAGTAAGTTAGAACTAGATAGTAGGGGTAGAGAAGACTAGATACTACTATATTATATAAGAAAGTATCCTATATTTACTCTAGTAAGTTAGAACTAGGTAGGAAACCTATTATATACTTTACTAGTAGATAGTATATACTATAGTATATTATATAACAACCTAATACTATATAAGATAAAACGGCTACTACCTAACTATAGCTTTAGCTTAAGAAATAGAAGCCTCTTAACTAGAAGAGGAAATCTAGTAGAATAATAATAATATAGATAAATATTAGATTATATATAAAGACATAAGTAAGAGGAGTAGTATTCCCCTTAGTATCTAGAAGAAGTTAACTAACCTAAGATTTTAGATATAAATACTAGATATTATAGCTACCCTAATAGAAGTAGAGCTTACTATATATATTAGATATATTATAATAAACATAATTATAGTTAGACTACTAAATAAAATCTTTATTAACTAACTATATAAAGACTTTAAGGACTAGTTACTATATTAATAGTTAAGAGTTAGTTATATATACTAGGATAAGTTTATCTAACTACTTACTAAATAGGGAATTTAACTCCTAAAAGGTAAGGAAAGATTAGCCTCTATATAAATTATAAACTTTATTAAAGGGATTAATAAGGAAGATATAAAAGATACTACTATAACTACTCCCTCCTATATAATTAATATACTAATAACTACTATTAGGAACCCTAAAGTTACTACCTAGTAGAATATAGCTAAGCCTCTAGTAGAGTTAATTAAACTCTAGAATATACTACTAGCTTAAGAGACTAAAGGGCTTAATATATAAATAGTACTACCTAAGATAAGATTTATATAGGAAGTAGAGAGCTTCTTAAGATTATAAAGTTATAGTATACTAGCCCTATAGAAGGATATCTATAACCTTCTACTAAAACAAATAGTATAGAATAGACCTTATAAGCCTTATATAATCTCTATTTTCTAGAAGGGATAGAGAAAGGATAGGAACTATATAGGCAAGCTATATAATATACTATATAATAAGGCTAAGGTTTTTATTAGTTTCTATTAATACCTCTAGATTACTAAGGATTAATACTATACTATATTCCTAGATATCTTAGTAGATTATATAGAAGAGTTTTACTTATACTATATTAGCCCTATATAATAATAGGATAAGATATATAGCATACTAGATATATACTTTAATACTAGTATTAACTATAGTCTATATTAGACTAACTAGACTACTATGTTATTTATATAAGTTAAAAGAGAGAACCTAGATAAGATACCTATAGAGGTGTTAGAAGTACTTCTAGATAAATTACCTCTTATATAATAAGCACTAAGATCTAGATTCTAAGGAGAAATTATGCTCTATACGTAGGTCACCTAGGCCTACTATAGTATACTAGAACTTAAGATAGCTCTTAGTAACCTTAAGGCATATTATATATATAAAGAGTTCTTCTTAAACCTTAGGGCTTCCTTATAAGTAGCCCTAAATAGGAAGACTACCTTATATAACATATACTTTATAGATAGGAGATATATATCTAACTATAAAGATTAATAATAATAATATTTATATAAGAGAGGACTACTATATTAACTATTCTATAAAAGTAAAGGTTTTTAGAATAATAAACCTAGACTATATTATATAAATATAACTAAGAAATATTTTATATATAAAAAGGAGGGATATTAGTTAACTAACTACTTAGAAGAGGAATATAATTATATAAAGACCTAATACCTCTAGGCATATAATATACTTAACTAGGAACTATATAAGGATTTCTTACTATATCTCTTAGAGGTAGAAGGAGAAGACCCTATTAAGGAAGAAGAGGATAACTTATATAATAAAGATAAACACTAGGAAGACTAGGATATTTCCTAATACCTCCTATTAATATTATTTCTTTATTATATAACTAGAGAAGATATCTTCTCTAAATAGGTATTAGAGGAAGGGGAGATTTTTATATTATAAGACCTATATAGTACTATATACTAAGGAGAGTTATAGGATATAGGAGTAGCTAAGTTCTCTACTATTAGAAGGCTATAAGTTATGGCATACTTATAAGAGAACCTATATATAAAGGTAACATAGAAGCTAGGATTAGCTAACATATAATTTAGAGGAAGTGAATCTATTATGTTAATTAGGATAATAGAGATAGATAACTAAATTAGATAAGTTACCTATTACATACTAAATATACTAATACTATTTCTATTCTTACTATATAATATAGATAGGCTAGGAGCCTATTTTAATAATATATAAAATACTATTATTATAAAGGATAGTAAACTAATACCTATTATATAAAAATAAGGATACCTATTCTTTAACCTAAGCTGTATAGAAGCTAGGATATTCTTTACTAAACCCTAGTTAAGGTAACTCTATAGGAGGTTTAGACATCCTTATATAGATTACCTATACTACCTCCTAAAGAAGGCTAGATATAAGGATATTAATTTTAATATTCTAGAAAAGATCTAAAAGTTCTATAATTATTACTAATTATATAACTAGGCCCTAAGGAGATTTAAGTTCTTACTTAAGGATAAGAATTACTTTAACTATAAGATTATTTTAGATGTTATATAACTAAGGGATAAGAATACCCTTTATATTATTAATATAGAGATAAGCTTCTAAGGAGTAATATTTCTTAAATTACTATCTATATAAGATACCTAGAATATACTCCTAAAATACTAGATTAATATATATATAGGTCCTCTAGACTATATTATATACAACCTAGGTATAAACTTTACTTTAGAAGAATTTAGGAATAATACTAAGATTATAGGTATATTATATAAAGAAATACTAGTTAAAGCTTACTAGGCTATAGGTAAGATTAAAAGGGTATATATACCCTTAAGACGTACGTATAAAATACTCTATAAGGAATTAGGATATAATATAGATAAAGAAGTTATTCTTTAGATAGTAATTAAGGCCCTAAACAATACTACTAGACTATATAGTATTATACTAACCCTTTTTATCTTTAGGATATATCTAAGGATTAATATAGATTTACCTCTATTATATAATATTACCTAGTAAGCTAAGGCTATATAAAAAGCTATAAAGATGCTTTAAGGCATTTAGGCTAAGGTAGAAGTTAATTATATAATTAACATAAGAAATAGCCTGTAATGAGATCGCCGACCGGGCGCGAGGCACTCGGCGGGATCCATTATAAGGGCATGTGTGGTGCAGTGCTGGCACTAAGTGCCAGAACTGGTTGATCTTTTGGTCTATTGGTCGAGTTGGCACACCACCCGATTCGTTACAATTGTTCTGGCACTTAGTGGGTCTTCTGGCTGTTGACAGGGGCTGGGTTCGAATCCCGCCTGTTAGACTCTCTTGTTGTGCAGGCCCGCCCGGGTAGGGTTAGGGCTGGCGAGGGTCACTCAATCGGCGACTGGTCGGCCTGAGAAGCGCCAGACGATTGACACGTGGCTTGGCACAAATGAGGGGCAGCTTACGTTGGGCTCAGAGGGACTAGGTGCAGGGAGGCAATCCTAGTGCCAGCCGGGGGTCCCCCAGCTGTCGCCAGGTGCCAGGCTGCCCAGGGCCTTCGGGGTCAACATGACCTTGTGCTCCAGCGCACGGTTACCGGCGCCAGTGCATGTGGGCCTTGGAGTTGCGACTCGGGACGCGTCGCATTAGAAGGGGGGCAATTGTAATGAGATCGCCGACCGGGCGCGAGGCACTCGGCGGGATCCATTATAAGGGCATGTGTGGTGCAGTGCTGGCACTAAGTGCCAGAACTGGTTGATCTTTTGGTCTATTGGTCGAGTTGGCACACCACCCGATTCGTTACATAGCCCTAACCTTTACTAGGTCTTATTACTCCCTATCTAGAGTAAAGTCCTTATATAGAGAGAAAATAAGGGATAGACTAGGCTATATAAAATCTAGGGAATAGAGGGATATATTATAATAGTTAATATAGTTAATAGTCCTACCTAGTTTTATATAATATATATTAAGCCTTACTCTAGAGAGGAGATACTACTAGAAGATCCCTAAGATGTTATATAACTAACCCCTTAGTAGTAACCTAAGAAGAGGGGAAGACCTAAGAAAGGGTAGAGGAAGGCTATATAATAATTACTAAGGGCCTTCCTATCCTAAAAGGAAAAGGATTACTATAAGCTAGCCCTAAAGTTAAGATATAATAATATTATTACTACTCTAGGAGTACTATATAAAGAGTCTAATAATATTAAGATTAACTCCCTTATTAATAAAGGAGTATTCTCCTTTATATACTATAAACTAGTAATATATAATCTTATATAGATCTATAAAATAAGGATAGTAAGAGAAGTTAAGAACCTACTTACTAAGCTATATAAGAAGTCTAGACTTATTATCTAAGGCTATAGAGACTAAGAGAAGGAGATGCTTCTTATATAAGCTCCTACTATCTAAAGGATAAGCTAGAGACTCCTCCTTACCCTTAGACCTACTCTTATATAATTATTTAATTATTAAGGAGAGCTTAGGGATATTACCTAGGTATATACCTAATCTAATAACACCCTTACTAGGACTATTATTATATAACTTCCTAAGGAACTAGAGGATAGATATCCTCTAGATATACTCCTATATATTACTAAGCTACTATATAGATTAGTAGAATTAGGCCTCTATTAGTATAAGACCTACTCTAAATACTATAAGGAGGACTTAGGTATAATAGAGTTAATATATAACTTATACCTCCTATATATAGTTAAAGATCTAGAAACCTTTAGTATTATAGTAATATAGATAGATAACACCTTAAGCTTCTATATAAAGGCATTCTTAGAAAGGGAAGAAGAGGTATTATAGGTAAAAGGACTTTATATAAAGCTAAAAATAGTCCTTACTATTAATTAAGATATTAATTTTAATAGTAGAAGGATTTATATATATAAAGATAATAGTATTATATTTACCCTAAAAGGTTAAGCTACTAACCTTTAGTAAGTAGATACTAAGGTAGAAGATATATAATAATAATATATATCTTAGAGAGTAAGAGGTACTTATCTTACCTCTATTTACTAACTAGAAGTATTATATAACCTAGCTATTACTACTTAGGTTAAGGCCCTAAATAATAAAGACATCTAGGCCTTAAACATATAACTAAAATAGTAGATAGATAATTACTAAAGAGGGCTTACTTATATCCTACTTAACCTTATATATATAAAGATATATATCTTTATAGATAGGTCTTTTATAAATAATATAGACCTATCCTTATAACTTAGATTTATAATTATACTTATAGAAGAGATTACTTATATAAATAAGGACTTTAAAATTAGAGGTAATATCCTCTACTAGAGTTTAACTAAATATAAAAGAGTTATATAAAGTATACTAGTAAGTAAGTTATATAGCATAACTATAGGATTTAATAGTAAGATTACCTTAAGTATAATACTTAACTAGATACTCTATATGCTTTAGATACCTTATATACTAGTAGTAGTATATTCTAATTTATATTTCTTATATAAATACCTTATATAACTAGGTATAATAAATAAAAAGAGGTTAATAATAGATATTATAAGCCTATATAAGTTATATAAGAAGAAAGAGATCTTAGAGGTAAGATAGATTAATAGACAAGATAACCCTATAGATATGTTTACTAAGAAATTACTAAATTTAGTACTTTAATAACTTATTTTATATAATATACTTAAGATATATATTAAAGTATATATAGATAGAATAGGGGAAGTAACTTCTAATTAATAACTACTTATACACTTACCTATATAAAGAAGCTATCTACTTCCTATAAGTAAATACTAATTAACCTAGGTATTATATAAGAACTAAAAACCCTAACTCTAGAACTATATAACCCTATAAAATAGAATAACTATTACTACTTTATATACCCTATCCTATTATAACTATAATATATATAAGGACTAAATATGCCTTTTACTCCTAGTTAATAATATATAGAGAAGAGTAGTTATTAAGGTAGATAAGCTAGTAAGATATAACATACTTATAAGCTCTAGCCTTAAGAGTAGGGAGGGCCTTCTTAGTAGAAGGAGCCTCTAAACTATTATCTAAACTACCTCTACTAGAACTAAAGCTAGAACTACTATTACTATTATTATCTTTATCTAAAGACTTATAACTATAATATATATAGGAAGTAGCCTTAGACTACTAGGTATACTTAGTATATACTCTACCTTAGAAGTTAGCTATATAATAATACTTATAGAAGTACTTCTAACTATAGGTAGAGTAGTAACTATATAGAGTAGTATAGAGATATCTATAGGACTAAATAATAATTCTAACTATATATAAAGACTATTATATAATTAAAGTAATAAACTCCTAGATAGATATTCTAGTAGTTATTTAAATCTTAATATTATAAGAAGGGTAATTAAGGGTATAATACTCCTTATCCTAAAAAAGATTATTAGTATATAAATAAGGTATAAAAAGGAAAAAGTAATATATATTAAGAGTAAGAGTAGCTATAAAGTTATAGTTACCTTAGGTTAATATTAGAATAGTTAACTAGTAAATACTACCCTTAGAGTAGATAGTAATATTACTAAAGGTAGAAGGCTAGTTATAAATAAGAGATATAATAATAGGTATATAATTAATCTATTAAAGTTAGTAGATTAATAGGTAAGAAGGGAAAGGAAGGAAATATATAAGAGATATATAAAGAAGAAAAGAATAATAGTAAGGAAGGTAGGTAAAGTTATATATTAGAAGAATTAATAATATATATAAATATTATTAGTATATAAAAGGTTTAATATAGCATAAAGAAGAAAAGGGAAAAAGAGGAAAAAGGTAGGAAAAAAAGAGGTTTATATACTACTAGAGGTAAGGGCTAATTAGCACCCTCTAGGTAGTAGTATAGGTAGAAGGTAAAGTTAAGGAAGGAGCTTACATACACACCTACTAAACTTGTTTATAATAAGGAAGGTATGTATATAAAGAGTTTTTACCTTACCTATTATTTAGCTTAGAAAGGGTATATTTAAAGTTTGTTTTTTCACCTAGTAAATAACTTTATTATATGTTTAGCTAGTAGGACTAGCTAAAGGGAAGGTAAAGCTATTTATAGGTTTGTTTTAAGGGATTTAATTAGATAAAGGGTATATAGTTATAAAAAGAAAAAGTTATAAGTATTAGAATAGTAATCTTATATAACTATATAGTAAACCCTTAAGTTATATATAAAGAATAAAGGCTACTAGATTAGAGACTTAGACCTTAGGTATAAACTAGTATATAACTTAGACTAAACTAACTTAAGCCTTATAACTAAGTATATAACTATTATATAGTAGCTATCTTATAGTTAGGAGAGATAGTTATAGATAATATATCTTTAGTTTACCTTATATTTTATTTACCCCCTTATGCATAAGGGACTCTTATAGATAGGAGAGAGTCTATTTAATACTTTTTAAATATATATAACCTAATTATATATAAGAAACCTATCCCTCTATCCTAATCTTTACTCTCCTACTGGCTACTAATTCCTCTAGTACCTTATTAGGTGTTACCTTTATAAATCTATTAGCTAGGTTATTAGTACTATAGATCTAGTATACTTTATAGACTTTATGTCTCTTATAGGACTACTAAAGGGCTATAATATTAATTATAAGCCTCTTCTCCTTTATAGTACCTAGCTTTATAAGGTATTTATAGAGTAAATAGGAGTCTATATAGAGGATTATTAGTATTAGAGGAAGTCCTATATAATTAGTTACTATCTTTAAGGTTATAGAGATAGTATATACTATATCTATACTAGTAACTATACTATATACCTTAGAGGTAAGTATACTATAGGTAACTCTCTTATACTTTATTAAGCTAAAGTAGATAATATTCCTAGTTATTATAAATTTATTACTATTATTAGGGTATTTACTAGTTATCTTATTAGCTAGGGTAATAAGGAATCCTAGTTATAATATTATATCCTTATTATTAGTAAAGGATCTATCTATAAAGATAAAGAGCTTTATAGTAGCTAGATTAAGTAGTTGAAAAGTAAGGCTATAATTAGGGTTATTAATCTACTACTTAATATGCTAATTAAGTACCTTAATCTCTTTAGCTTAGGGCGCCTAGTATTATATTATAATAGAATAATTAAAGCTAGCCTTAGGTTAGTATATAGAGGTAATATATATACTATAGGCTTATTACTTAATATATTACTTAATAGTATCTATAGTAGTTAGATTAATAGGGTAGAGTTTCTTACCTTAGCCCTTTTACTTAAGGATTATCTTACTATTAGTAGTAAGGGTTATAATACTACTATTAAACGCTAGGGGATTATTAATACTAAGGATTTACTTCTCCTTAGTAGTAAAGGTTACCTTAGTAAGTTCTTCTACCTTATAGGTAGAAAAGGATTTATCTAAGAGTCTAATTATATTATTAGTTTATATCCTAATAATACTAAAGTTTAGATTCTCTATTATAAATATAAGTAGGTAGGGATTAAAAGTTAAAGTATCTATCTTAAGATTTTCTCTATAGTAGTAGCTATAAGTTACCTATTAGTAGGTACCTACTTTTATAATACTATATAGAGGTTTAATAACTTATATAATTATACCTTTTAGATAATAGTATTAGATCTATTTAGGTAATCTTATAAGGATTATTTAATTTAATAGAGTAGTAGATTAGGTATATACCTATGTTATATCTTAGAGCTAGATAATAAATCTAGGCTTAAGTAATAGTAATAGAGCTAGTATAAGTATTAACTACTAGCTAGCCTACTAGATTATAGGGGACTAAGTAAGGATTACTTTCTTACTATTATCTATATATCCTTAGACAACTAGGTGTAATTTCTTATATAGTTGGTTATTTATCTTTTTTACCTTATTAATAATATAGGCCTTAAAGATTTATTAGCCTATATAGAGGTACTTATTATACTTAATAAATTAGAATATACTATAGGTAATAAGGGTGTTAATCTTAAGCTTAATAGTATGCTTAAAGGGCTTTCTTAGGGTAGTAATAATACCCTTCTTATATAAATTAATTACTAGTAGGAGGTTAGATTCTTCTTTTAATAATAGGAAGTAAGTAGTAGATACCTAGTGTGTAGTAATAAATACTATACCTAGGCCTATCTTATTAAGGAAGTTAGTATTGTATTTGTAAGGGTAGCTAGGCTATCTCCTTAGTAGTAGAGCCCTTATGATAATAGTATTTAAAACCTTCTTAGTAGGTATAGTAGTAAGCTTATCCTCCTTTTTGTTGTTACTTAGCATAGGGCCCTTATTATTATTATTGTTATTCTCTAGGGGCCTCTTATTAGCTGCTTTAGAGGTGGTGTTTCCTTTGTAATCTTTAGGTTCTTTATAATAGTATAGCTTGATAATAGTAGAGTAGAAGGTTCTTAGGCTATAGGGGAACTCTATAGTATACTTAGTACTATTAACTATAATAAGGTAGTATAGGCCCTACTAACCCTCTTTTTTATACTATACTTAAATAGGGGATTAAAATAGGAGTATAGTAGTCTTAGATATATCTAGGCTGTTATAAGTAGTAATTACCTTATTAACTTAGTACTTAGTATAGATCTACTATACTACCTTTATAGCCTTTTTTACTATTTTAGCCCTCTTTATTATTAATAGTAATAGTAGTAAAGAATCTATAATCTAGGGGTATACCCTAAATATAAGTAGGGTAGGGATAAGGCTATCTAGGCTAGTAGTATTATTAATAGCCTTTATAGTAAGCTATAAGGCTATAGTAGGGGATTCTCCTTTATTATAGAAAATCTTATATATATAGTATAGAGGTATATAGTATCTTTTAACCTTACTAATACTATTATAAGCCTTAATTAGGACTTCTTTAATATAGATTAAAAAGGTGTATATAGATTATTTAAATTTAGCTATATAAAAGTTAAGGCTAGTATCTATAATAATCTAATCTAGTAGGCTAAGATATATATTAATCTAATATATATAGAGCACCTCCTATATATACTTAGTAGTAATATTCTTAAGGAATTATACTACTTAAAAAGAGGTAGCTATATTAATAATATATAGTATAAGGTAGTTACTATTAAGATATACTATATTAATAATAATCTTATAGTTAAAGTTATAGTTATTATCCTATAAAGAGAACTTAAACTAGCCTAGTACTATAGTATTAAGTTAGTACTAGTAGTAGACCCTAGTGATTTTCCTTAGGGCTAAGATTTCTACCTTATTACTAGATTACTAGAGTACCTTATAAAGCTACTAGACTAATAGATAGCTAAATTAGTAGTATACTTAATATAGCTTAGTATTAGTAAGATAGTACTAGGTAATACTCTAGGTTAGGCGTTCTAATAGTATCTATAGATACCCCTATTTATATATAATAGGGATAATAGTATTACCTTAGATAAGTTAGTTAGTAAGGTTATTAAATTTAATCCTCTAGTAATCTATATCTATAAGGTAGAGTAGGAAGGGAGTATTACTAGGTATTATATAGAAGGTAAGGGTGCCTAGGGGAGTAGTAATATTAATAGTACCCTTAGATACAAAATATATCCTATTACTAAATTAGATCCTTACTTCTTTAGTATAGTCTATATCTAGGGGTAAGTCTCCTCTAAATAGCTTATAGAGGGTAAGATACTACTAGTATCCTACTATTAAGTACTTTATAGTACCTAAGTCTAGTATAATACCTTAGAAGGTAGTTACTAAATACTAATTATTAATAGTAAAGATATCTACTATAGGCTAGGTATCTTTATCTTAATCCCCTTAGAGATCTTCCTTTATAATAAAGTATATAGTTGCTTAGTTATATAGCTTAGAAAATAATAAAGGGCTGTCTACTACAATAGAGTTAAAGAAGGTAGTTAATATAAAAAATATAGTACTAAGCTTATTATTATAATCTATATAATTATTATTCTTATTATCTAATTTAAAGGGCTTATATTCTTTAAAGTTAGTAATAAATTATTAAAAGGCCTCTATTAATCCCTCTATTAGGTACTAATCCTTATACTAGTAGTAGGATTACTAGTACTTATCCTTAGAGTACTTAGTTAACTAGTATCCTAGCTTCCTATATATATAATACTTTTTTAAGGAAGTATTATATTAGTACTAATTATAGTTAAAAGGGTACTATAGGCTATTATTTATATAATTATAGTTATTATAGTTAGAAGGGTTATACTAATAGTAGCTATACTAGCTGTTATATATATAGTTAGTCTAGTACTAATTATTACTAAGATATTTATATTAGCTATTAATATTAGTAGGATACTAGTATAGTATATATTACTATTATTACTTAATCTTAGTAGTATTACTAATAGTAGATCTTAGCTAGCTATATATACTAGTAAATATTAGGGCTAGGTTAAATAGCATAAGGGTGTACTCCTCTATACCTTAGTAGGAGTTAAGGAGCTAATTATAAAGGGCTATATTAGATAGGGTGCTAATCCTTATAATAGATTATAGGAGGGTATTTACTTATTAGATAAGGATCTTAAGGGCCTTAGGCTTACTCTTATTAGGGTTATTATAGATAGTACTAGTAAAGGTAGTTCTCTATAGCTCTATAAGGTAGGCTTAATATGTTTTTTTTATCTTAAAGTTACCTTTAAGTATTATAACTATAGTATAAAAGTTAAGGGTATAAGATAAATTATAGAGATAGTTAGTATAGAAGTCTACTACTACCCCTTTAAGTATAATAAAGAATATACTAGTAAATTAATCCTATAGTATCCCTACCTTAAAGTACTAGTCTTAGAAAATAGTAAGCTTAGATTTAATTAATTTATATACTCCTCTACTATATTTAAGCTCCTCTAGGTATATCTTAATAAGGTTAGTAAGCTAGTAGAGGGGTAGTATTCCTCTAGTAGATAGCATAGTTGTGATTAGTACTAGTACTATGCTAGGGAAGGGAGGGATAAAGTTAGGGTTGTTGTATGAGGAATTTAGATTGACTGCTAACTATTGGCTGGCTGGAGCTGGAGCTGGAGCTGGAGCTAGAGCTGGAGCTGGAGCTAGAGCTAGAGCTAGAGCTAGAGTTAGAGCTAGAGCTGGAGCTAGAGCTGGAGTTAGCAAACTATCTGGCTATAGGTCTAATAGTAATAATCCTATAATATTATAGATAAAGTTAGGGTTATTAGCCCTTATCTTAAAGTTATTAGTCTTACTTATATTAGCTATTACCTACTCCTTTGTCTACTTTAGCGCCTTAGGGGCTAATATAGTAGTATATACTTATAATATAATCTAGCTACCTTAGGTAGTATTAATAAATATCCCTTAGTATAGGAGATAGTTATAGAATCCTATTAGGGTATTATAGTATATTACTATAAAGTCCTCTTTAGTCTATCCCTTAAAGTTATCCTATAGGGTACCCTATAGGTTAGTCCTATAGAGCCCTTCTCTTATATATCTTATTATCTAGAAGATAATAATAGTAGCTAGGGCTTTCCTCCTTTTATCCTTAGAGGTATTAATAGGGATATTACTAATATAGGTATTACCCTATTATTTAATATTAACTTAACCCTAATACTACTTAGGGATAGGGAATAGGTTCCTAATATTTATAGGGTGTAAGGGATCCTACTTTTTAGTAGGGAAATCCCTAGGTGCTATTAATAATAGTTATAATTATCTAGGAATAGATCTACTACCCTCTAATAGCCTTATAACCTCTTAAATATAGGTACTTACCCTTAACTATATAGGCTTAGGGGTAAATCTATTTGTTAGAGGAATTACTTGTCACAGGCCAAAAGGGGCGCGTGGCCCACAACACCAGATGGGTCGTGGCTAGTCACGTGCCTATAGGTATAAGTAGCTGTCAACTCGGGGAGTATCACGAGTTGACCATGGAATACTACTTAGACCTGATTATACCTACCTTTTGTCTGTGCCATTGTCGCCTCGTACTTGCTTGTTCGTTCTCCGTCACTGCTTTGCTGTTCTGTTTCACTCTCTCGCTGTGTATCTCTGCGACGCTGCCGTCTATTCCATCCGGCAGCACCAGCAGCCCATTTGCCCTGTCAGATCCGTAACGGCTGCCAGGAGGGCTGTGTCATTACTACTAGTAGTATAGATAATAGATAAAGGATATAATAAAAGGAAGGGTAAAAGATATAATAGGAGTTTAGATAAGGGAGAAAGTAATAGAAGAGGATAGAAAAGAAGAAGATAGAGGACTTAAGGGTAAGGGCTAATAAGATTTAAATACTTAATTATTACTATAGATATTAAGGGGTATAGTATTAAAAGTAGATTACTTACTGCTAGCTACCTAATAGTATTAGAAGTAGATTACTTACTACTAGCCACCTTATAGTATTAGAAGTAGATTAATCTATAGGCGTTACTATTAGATATTATAGTACTAATAGGAAGTAGTAGAAAGTATAGGAAGGGCCTGTTTGCTTAGGTGTTTATAAAGGTAAAAAATTTACTTACCTTAATTAGTAGTAAAGATACTAATATAGTAGTTTTAATAATATACCCTTAATAGTAATAGGTAACTAAGAGAGTTATATAGTTAGAGGATTTACTATAGCTAGTAAGATAGTAAGTAAAGTATAGGTAAAAAAGGAGGGGACTTCTCTATAAGTAATAAAGTTAAAGATAGTAATCTTTTATATAATAGATATAGGGATAAAAGGGTTTTTACTAGTATTATTAAATATAACCTATACTAGGTAATTAGTACCTTCTTCTAGATAGTACTAGGCAGCCTAGATAGGTAGTATTTATAGTCTCTTCTATTAACCTTACTAATCTATAGTAGTAGTAACTATAAAGTTAACTACTAATTAGTATTAGTATTATAGGATCTAATGTTAGATATAGGGGTTAAATTGTAGTATATTTAAAGATGTTACTAGAGTTAAACAGAAGAGAAAGAGGGCCAGCATGCTGGCTGGTAATAGTGCTGTAGATATTAAAAGAGCTGTTAAGGTGGGTCACGTGGCGTGACACGTGACCCGGATCGGCTCCTCCACTATCTGTAGATGCTCGGCATCCCGACAATAACGTTTTTGTGACACGTACCAAGTTGCTCTAGCAAATGGTGCATCCATTCCTCGGCAATTCATGATGCACTAATCCTGCCAAATTTCACCTTCTAGTTTCGATCCGTACTGACTTGCAGCCTGATTCGAATTTGGTATGCGTCGTTGCGGATTCTAGTCATCGTGCCATCCAACATGCTCATTTGTCCAGCATCGACAAGTGTTATGACCTTGCAGTCTGCCAGCATGCCTAGTGCTTACAGCCAGTCTCAACCGTGTTACCAGCTCAGACAGGTGGATCGGAAGCATCGTTTTGTTCGCAACCATGGGCATGTTCTCCTGAAACGTTTTCTGCATGTACTGATCGTGTTTTCGCCCAAAAGTACCAGAGGCGTTGCTGAGCGGGCAACGATTGGCACGATAGACAACTTGTTTCGAGGCAATTTAAAGTGCTAACTAATTGGTGAGCTGACGGGGAGGTCGTCGCCGGCTATGTAGGGGTTGTTTCTCGGGAGTCAATCGACATGACAGCCCCAAGGTTTCGGAGGCGGCCAAGCAGGCGCAAGTCTAGGCCAGGCTAGACGGTCGAGACTCAGTCATACTCGCATGGGCTGTGCTGCGGTGCGTGGCATCTGCAGATAAATGGAAGACTCACGAATACTATTCAGGTTGCTAGCACACGATGAGGGGATGGAAGGACGGGAAGGACTGGCAAGGTTTAGGATTGCTTGGGATAGGGCCGTCTCAATCTCATCAGATGCATGTTGGTCGAGATAAGGGGAGAGATGAGATGAACAAGGGGCCCATTTATTTCCTGTTTATGGGTGCCACCAAATAGAAATGTTGACATGCTCCATCATCTCACCATGGCATACCCCCCCCTCCTTTCGTTATCTCGATGTAATTGTGCCAAGGCGTTGAACTGTCGTGTCAACAGGAGATCTTAGCCCAACCGCTAGAATGATAAACCTCTCTTGTGATTTACTTGGCAGCCCAAGGACTGTCGCCGAGGCGCTCTAGGCTCATCTTCATCCAAATGTATATGGACTACTTCGCATCCCTCTATTCTCGTTTGGGTTGGCATAATCTGCCCCCAGATGTGCTGACGTTTCGTCAGACAGGAGAGATGCGTGTATTGGTGAACAAAGTTGTTGGGCCTAACACGGGGTAAAAAGTACTTGTAGTTGGTGCAACTGCTATTAATTCTGTTATCTTACTTTGTTGGCCTCAGTATTAGGGTATTGATATGATATGATCTATCAACCTATTAAACTACTTTTTTTTTTCATGATAGTCTTAATGTAGCACACTCTATTCTTATTCAGGTTGAGTAGGTCCTATCAATTGAGCTTTCTGAAAGTTTCCAGCCGTATCTGTGTCCAAAATGAACAACATTACCACATCTGCTGTACTGCCACTAGCTACCCTCACCCAGTTTCCCTTAGCGGTCTGCCGGAGATATGTCTTGAGCCAAACCCTCGGTAATGGTCGCGCCTAAAATCCCAATGAAACTCACCATTTTACCAATAACTCGGACTCAAACGATTTAAACAGTTTACCATGCGATGAAGTAGATGTGATAGTTACCACTACCTAAACCCCTAGGGCCCCTGGTACTAACGTCGATACCAGCGCTCATATGTCTTGTCATGCTCGTCTAACTCTTCATACTCGCTGTCGGCTATTGTATCTTGTGGTAAATCTCTTGGGGGAACACCCAAGCTGACCAACACTCCCGCTTCTATGTGGACCTCCTGCAGAAGATATGCTGCCACATCCATTTCCTCTTTTCGATGCTTATATCTCCATTCGAGCCTCGGTTTTCTGTCAATATTTTTGTCTCGCTTTGTCCTCTGTATTCTAGTGTCTTCTTCTATTCTCCTGGGCCGCACAAAGGCCAGCTGAGCTAGATCTGCCTTTGCTTCTTCAACAAGAAACTTGATCATATCAAGAGACGGATCAGGTCCAAGAATCGCAGCAGCCAGAACACTGCCATATTCTCCAAACTCCAGATATGCATTGACATCAGCGCCATGTTCAATCAGGAGGCGAGCACAGTCCACTTTCCCCATCGATGCAGCAGCTGCCAAGGGGCTGCCATATCGACCAATTTCTGGGTTGGCGTTGACGTCTGCTTTATGCTCCAGGAGAAGGCGAACAAAGTTGAGTGCTCCACGGGATGAAGCTGTAATCAAAGGACTACCAAGTTCTCCAGTTTTCAAATGGGCGTTGGCATCTGCACCCTGCTCTAGAAGAAAGCGAGCACAGTCCATTTGCCACCAAAATACAGCAGCTACCAAGGGACTACCATATCGATCAAATTCCGGGTTGGCGTTGACGTCTGCATTATGCTCTAGGAGAAGGCGAACACAGTCGATCGATCCACTGTATGCAGCTGCAATCAAAGGACTGCCAAATCCTCTGCCTCTCGAATGGGCGTTGGCATCTGCACCCTTCTCTAGAAGAAAGCGAGCACTGTCAAGATTGCCTCCAGTTACGGCAGCAGCCAGAGGGCTTCCACACCGATCGTCAAGATTTTCCGGATTGACCTCGGCGCCCTTGCTAACCAGGGCTTTCATTGCGTCGAGATTGCCGTGATAAGCAGCACTGGACAAGGCGCAACCGTAGGAGCATCCGCCACTACACCTAATGTTGGGATTCAGGCCCTTCTCCAGTAGAGCAGTGCAGTACTCGATTCCGCTCCCCGCTGCCAGGCAAAGGAGAGTTGGACCTTCCACGACGCAAGCCGTGTTTGCACCGTTAGCCAGGAGCAGTTCCATGATGCGTATCTGTCGCCGTTCCACCGACATCCGCAGTGCGGGTTTATCCACCAATAACCACGGCGCGGGTCTTTTGAATTCGTGTCCAGCGAGCCTGTTGACGTTGCATCCCTGACCAATTAGGAATTGACAGAGGTCGTAGTGACCAAAATAGGTTGCAATTTGCAGCAGGTCCAACCCCTCGTCATTCACCAGCGAGGGAAGGTCGACTCCTCTGTTCCACCAACCCGGCAGCAATCGATGAAGGCCCATTGTAACAACCCCAAAAACGAAGTTGGTGATTGGGCTGACATGGCGCCACAAGCCGTACCGAGAGGAGGTGTGGCGTATGATCTTGCGAAATACCTGATACTCGTTCGAAGACTGCTGAGGACCTTCTTCACCCAAGAATCGTTTCAGAGCGAGGACCACGTCTTCAATCCTGTCGTCTTGTTCTGAAAGGTTGTGGATGTGTGTGAGCCAGTTATCTCGAGTGTACACTTGAAGCGGATGCCGAGGATCTAACGTCTGGTCGGGGTCCGCCATTCTTGCCTCGAACCAATAGCTCCAAATCCACCAGTCCTCAGAAACATCAAAGGGTGGCCAGACCGAGGAATAGACTGAGCAGCAGTCTATCATGCAGTTGATCAAGACAATTGTTACCTCTGCTTGCGCGTTTTTGACCCACGGCTCGTTCTTAGCTGCAAAGTGTTCGGCAACCGATGCATGCGGAAATTTCCAGACATCGAGATCTGGGTCCCTCACGACCAAGTGTCGGCAGACACCCTTCAATGTTTCCGCGGTGAGATCTGACTTATCGAGAGCCTTTTCTCCATCCGTCTTTTCGCTTTCCACTCTAATTGCTGATAATAACGTGCAACTATCCAACGGCTCGCGGGCGCACATGACCCATCTCACTGCTCGCTGCAGCATGACGCGATCGACACTCTCAGGTTCGTGTCGAGAGTAAACCTCGTCGTAAGCATCTGTCAAAGTTGTCGGGAGTTTTCCAAGTCTCTGCTTGACACTGCCATTGGTTTTCACCTCTTTGAGCTGTTCCCATTGCAGGTAGGTCCATCTGAACCTGATTTTTATCTGTTAGCCTAGGTAAGGGTAGCAACTCCTCTTAGCTAGAACTCACATTCCGTCGCTCTTCTCCACAAGCACATTTTTGACAAGCTGCTTGGTTTCAGACATCCAATTTGTAGTAAAATTGTCCACTTCTGTGTCGACAAATGTTTTAATGTCGCCATGATTGTCGTTCGTGCTGATAGCGATTGTCGCATTTGACCCTTGGAATGGCCCCAGATACTCTCCAATGTCATGTTCTGGACGGCTGGCGATGAAGATCTTGAGTAAATGGTTGCTTTCCCCCACTAGGCGCTTGAACATCTTAGCAAGATCCTGTCTTGTGTCTTTGCACTCATCCAAGGCGTCAAGTATCAGAACAGTCCGAGGATAACTGTTTATCATCTCAACCAATGCTGTCACGCAATCTTCGATTGTAATATCACTCTGAATTTGCTCCTTCTTCCGGTATAAACTGTACAAAGCCCCATGAACGCTCTCTGGATGGCGGCTCACCTCGCCAAGCTGTCGGATGTAGCTTTTGAGAATCTCGGGAATGCTCTGCCGAGCGGGATCCGAGCTATTGCAGTAAAAAAAGGCAAACCCTTCATCGTGCTCACTGGGCGTTTGGCCGGTGGCTTGATCGTGATTGCAATAGCGATCAATGACTTTCGAGGATAGGAATGACTTCCCTGTGCCGACTGCGAAACGATACCGCTGTCAGCTTATCTTTACAGAAAATAATAGCCTTGGATTCAATACTCACTGTTACCTTGCAACCAAAACAACGAAGAGCAAGGCGAGTTTTCCCATTCGAGGAATCTGGAATGTTTCACCAACCATTCGCATGTGCCTTTGGTTCTTTTTTCGCGCTTCTCGTTATGATGCTTCCCGACCGGAATAGCACTAATGTATTTCATGGCCTTGCTTTTTTCTCTCTCTTTAAGCCTCTCAAGGACCGTCGTGATATTCTTGTCGACACGCCTGAGCGGTCCTTCTAGACTTTGAAGCAGTCTTCGATACTTTTCACCTAATTTGGCCTCGCAAGGAAGGGCTGCGGACTGAAGCTCCTGTTCGAGCGCTTTCACTGCCGACACCTGCGTCTCGCCGCTTTTAGGATCCAGGAGCGCGTCCAAGAATCGGCCTAAATTTTTACGCTGCATTTCTTCGTTGACAAAAGCAAGAAAGTCCAAGCAGGTTGCGTAAACCTCGACCAGCTTATTCTTTAGGTCTTCTTGATGCGTAGGCCTAGGCGGCTCGCCAATGTAGACCTCTTCGTACACTCTACCGCGTCTCACGAGACAGAGGACTATGTCTGTGCATCCCATGATGGCAACAAGATCTTCGCGCTCGGATACGTTGGCCTTGAAGTTGGTCAGCTCACAGTTTTGGCCAGCAAATGTTTGTGTTGTGCTTGCTGCCGCCGATACACACCTCCAAAAGCACCTTGACGGCTGACCAGACGGTGGTGGCGGGTGCAGGAGCAAAGCTGATGGCAATATCTCCAATTGCAGTCACCACAGAGACGACTCTGCTCGCATAATCTCTCCACAAAATCTCACGATCGCCGACCTTGAGCTTCAACGACTCTTTGTCATGCTTCTCCTCGCTGGAGCGAACCAGCTCCACCAGCTCACTTGCGGGATCTTCGGCATTGGCAGGTGGAGGGTTACTGTCGATCCATTTCCGAGTTTCTTCCTTCGCCTTGTTGTATGCTTCCTGCCACAAGTCAAGCGTTTTCGCAGCGTTAGCTGTTGTGGCTGGTCCCTGATCAGTGGTAATAGGAACGACGGAAACCGGCTCGTCTGCATTGTTAGCAGATGATGATGGCGCAAGCGAGCCGGGCGGCAGCGAAACGGGAGCTTCGTGGTCATGCTTTGTCGAGGGCGGTATTTCATCATTAGCCAGACTTGGCGCTGACAGCTCGCCCTCTTTGTTCACAGGTGATGCCAAAGGGACCGACTGGTTCGGAGGCTCGGAAATGCCTGGTCGTGGCTTACCACGTGGTGTCTTGAAGCAAGAAGACAAAACGGAGAGGCAACCAACACCACCACCGGACTCAGGCAGGTCGGTCATGTTGCAGTCAAATATGCCGCTTTGCAAAATTGCAGACGGGTAGATTGAAGAAGGATTGAACTAAGGTAAGAAGGTGTGAAACTGCTAGGCCGTGGCTAACCCCTTCGTCAAGTGTTCCCCCTCTTCCGTGGGTAATTTCTGGGCCTGTTCATTTCTGAATTTCTATGCAGCTTGAACTGCATCTTCTGGCCCTATTACTGGTGGAATGACCAGGCTGGAAGGGGCTGGTTCTCTCCAAGACCTTATCAGCATCTGCGGCTGCACAGATTATGTTGGTTGGATCATATAGGGTTGAGGTAGCCAATAACCTGTCGTGGCCCCTGTCGTGCGACTGGGCACTCAGCAAATCAGCTCTCACTCACCTGCCAAGATTCCCCTCCTATCATCCTTCCTACCTCGCCAGCCTCAATCTAAGAAACAGGGAAGATAAATATAGCACATGCCGAGGCCCACGTACTCACAATTGGCAGTTGGCGGCCACACTCTAGGCATAGAGAAAGATTCCAAATGACTGGGAGAATCGACCGTGACTATGCGACTACTGTAATCACGTCGAGGCGGAGCTAGAAGATTTTCTGTCGTCATGGACAGATTACACAGACAAGCTGGTTTACTTCGAGACCCGACGTTCGGGTACTTATATTGACTGGAGGTCGCCATCAGCTCTCGAATTGCTCGGTTTCTCTTGTTAAGGGACACAGCAAGATGGAAAGTTGCATGAAATTCATTTCGAGGCTCCGAATTCTCAAGACGTTAGAAAAGATCCGGTATGTATCACTTTCCCCAGGGGACCGACAACTCTCTTCATCATACGCTGACGGACGGATTTCACTGTGTAGGCGTTGATTAACACCAGACTAGATGTTGATGAAACACATTTACAGGCGGCATTTTGGACGATACAGGCCTTGGGAAAGACTCTCTGTATCTATGTTGTTTTTGGCAGATATCTTGAAGTCCCGCTGCAGCACATCGTGTACGCTTCTCTGGGTGAAGCAAGACTATGTTCAACGTTCCATACCAACATGATAGCCGCACTGGCAGAGAAGCCAAGGGTACGGGCGAAAAGCAAACATGCGAAAAGCGCGAAAGTGGTCCCTGTCGGGCGAAGCCGAAACAATGGCCGGCATCATCGACAGCATCATGCGTTCGCATGGTCCACACTTTGCCGTCAGGTTCTTCGGCAAGAGTTTCCAAGCAACCGAGCCGTCGTGGTATCTGGCCGCGGATTACTCTCAATGGAAGAGTTCGGGAGAACAGATCTAAGAGAGTCGAGATGACCTGAAGCGTCAAGTACGGGACTCTTGCTCGGTGACAGAGGATATCCGGGGATTTACCGGAGGAGCAACTGCGGCAATTTGTCACCGAGGGCTGTTCCGAGATGCTTGATCGTCGCCAGTGTGAGATGGTAGACGCCATTCAAAACAAACGAGTTCGAAAGATGCGAGTTCGAAAGATGCATAAAGGTGGGAACGGGAGAGAGCAGTACGAGATGGCTGGAGCCCAACATGCTCTGGGCCAAGTGGCTATTCACGGTCGCCAGGGTCGGTGGTCTGCGAGTCGGCCTCATCACTAAGAAGCAAGACCTACATTGGAATTCAAGGCGGCACTGAGACCGGGAAGAGCAGGCTGCTCACTGTTATCATCGAGGCATCGCCGGAACTGTACCACCCCGGGGCTAGCATTGGTTGTCGGGCCTGGAGGACATTGTCGATGTTTACTCGATGCATGTACAGATAAGCGAGAGCTTTAGGGCTCTCCGCGACTGCGAACAAGGTGCTCTGCGCAAGATTGAAGGCAAAACGGGTTTAGTCGACATCTGGCTCCGGAATCTGTCTCGTGATGCCTTGGGGAAGCCGAAGAGACGCATTAAACATCCAGGGTCGCGGTGAAACGGATTAACTGATAGTGTGATTTTATTGAATGGGTAGAGTATGGGTACAGGTATATGCATGCATATAAGCCAAAAAGCCTTCTCAGCTGTTCTTGCCCCCTCAAAAGCAAGAAGGAAGGAAGTGTTGGGCCGAGGTACTTCCGCCAAGTCCCCTACTGAGTACGGAGGACGGTATGTACTCACTCTTTCCTCCCCGCCTGCCATTTCGATATGCGAGTTTCTCCAGAAGAACAGCAACGGGCATCCAATCTATTCGACTCAGCAGGATACAGCTGCGATGTACATACGCATACTGAGAACGAATCCAGACGAATTGCACAAGCCCCCGAAAAGAAATGCAAGCCGAAAGGTCGGACGGAGCGCATCCAGGCAGTGTGTGTATGTGTGTGTGGAAGGGGGAAAAGCAATGGAGGGGCATCCTAGACCCCGCCGGCCTTGGGTAGCATCACGTCAGGCCGGATCCTCTCCGGTTCACACAAAAGCCACGGCAAGGACCCTTTGACGACGCTCATCACTCGAAATTTTAAGTGGGAGAGGAGGGGATGGGTCACGACACACAGAACAAAGGGACCCAGACCTTGTCTCCGACCTGACCTGGCCTGGTCTGGTCAATTAGGCGAGGACGAGAACCCATCCCACTGCATCAGGGAAGTGCAGAACAGAACAAGACAAGAAGGTGGAAATAAATAAACGAAGAGAGACGGGTTGAGGGAAACGGACTTGGCTGCCCGGACCGTCTCACCATTGCTTTTTTGGTCGTCTGCGATCGGAACGAGCTAGGCTAGGCGGTTCGGGAGTTGGTCGTCTTGATGGATATTCTCCGGAACCTGGTGGAGGCGCCGCCACCGTCGCAGTTGTGTCTTGCACGCACGATTATCGGGCCGTCGATTTGTCGCGTGTCTTGGTCTGTCGCCAGCACGTTGCTTGGTTCCCGTTGCGTGACCTTTGACCGCGGGGCGAGGGGACGAAGAGGAGGCAGTACGGATATCTCGCCATTATCTCCCTTTCCTCGTGCCCCGTAGCGGATGGACACACGCACAGTATTCGTACACACTCGGCCTGGCAGCTTGCAGGGCCTAGAAGAGGGCGAAAAGCGAACAAGAAACCCAATCTGGAACTAATCTGCCCTAACTACCGGGGGTGAGTGGGTTGGGTACCTGGGCACGACTTCAACTCCACCCTAGCCCTCCGACCCAACCCAATCCAACCCTCGTGCGCGGTATACGTACTTGGCAGGCATCTGTTCAACACCCACCCTGTGACGAAAGAACGAAAGCACGTTGGCAGATTGAGGTGTGTCGATCTCGACTTTCTTCTGCTTGAGCAGCAAGCAACCTGATACCTGATGTTCCCCCTGTCAGGCAATGACGATGATGGTAAATAGGAAAATTAATGAAAAACAATAACCATGGTAATAAATGACAAGAGGCTCGTCCTGTCGTCACTCTATGCCAAACAGCGGACTCGAAACAAGGAAATACCTGTAGGCAGGTTGGTCTGCAGCACGATTACCAAGAGGAAACCCACGCACTGGACGCTCCCAGGTCCCCCCCCCCATTGCGAGCCCCCAGTGTGTGGGTGTGTGTGTGTGCTGGCGTCTTCTAAATCCTACTCCCCGGCAGTCATTCCCAGCCCTCTAGCCAGTGTTGTTGCTCGGTCCGAGTGTGGATGAATAAGGAAACAGCAGAGAAGTAGAGAGAGCAAGGAAGAAACAAAGAACGGAAGAAACCAAATAGGGACAGTATAGAGAGGGAGAGAGCAAGAGGAGACAAGACACACACACCCACGCAATTACCTCCTCCCTCGCGCCACACGCCGCCCAACTTCCCAAGCTCCGAGGGCACACACACGCACACACACACACACACACACACACACATGCAGATACCCGCCCACATCCACAGCCGATAGCATAGGTAGCTCACACACAAACACACTCACAACTACTCCTCGGTAGTGTAGACATACTGCGTAGGTAGTGTACTCCGTACTCCGTGGCAGGCTGAAATGACCCCCCAACTTGCCAACGCTAGCAGCGATTCAACGATTGGGCCACGGCTATCTGCCTAGGTACCTATCTTACCTAACATTCCCTGCCTTTTCTCTCAACTCAAACCCACATTGACGACGACGACGTCCATTGTCCCATCTCACCTCACCTCGCCTCGCCTACTACCCACGCTTATTTCTCTTCCTAAACATTCCCACCCCCCACCGTCACACATCAGATACGGAGCGGCACCACCACCATCCCACGATCCCGAATCGATCCGCGCCACCTTGACGACCCCGACGACGACAACGACAACGACGACGACCCCGAAGACGAACAGCAACAGCAACAACCATTACCGAAGTCCGAAGACGGTCCCGGCAATCATCTGCCCTGCCCGCCCGTCCTCTGCACCGCTCATTCCGAACGAGGCTTGGAGTGAGTGACACACGCGCACACGCAAACACACACACACATACACACATACCACAAGTACGCATTCTCTGTATGCCAGTCGATGTCGTTTGCCCTGCAAAACACCGCATCTCTCTATCTCTCTGTGCCTGTTGTTCTCTGTGTGTGGTGGTTTTGCCATCGCAAGCTGCACCCCCCAATTTTTCCCTCGTCTTTCCCTCCCCCTCCATTTCCTATCAAATCAGCTCCTCTTTTTTGGGTCCGATGCGCCGGCCCCTCCACTCCGCCGGCGACATCACCTGCACACTTGACCACCGCATCTGATCGCCTCCTCCTCCTCCTTTTCCAACCCACCATACCGCTTGACACCACACGCTCTGTGCATCGCGTTGCTGACCTTGCTCGTCGCTCCAGCCACCTGTTTCGGAGCGACCGATACCCATACCCACGACGTACGACCTTTCGCATGCCTCGAGGCTCTGGCAGACAAGACGACAACATCTAGCATTCGTTATCCTCCAACCTTATTGTATTCTTCCTCTTCCTTGCAGCCCCCATTCGCTTTCGTCCATTCCGGCTGGAATCCGACCTTCGCATGCTCCGTTTTGAGACTGTTGCTCAATCAATCATTTCCTTGTTCTGTGTCAATCGTCGCCGTGACTCGTCGGGCGCCGTGACATAGGTCGCCTACCAACACCGTTACCATGTTCTGGCGATTTGGCGGTTACGCCAATATATCCACCATCGATACCATCCTCGAGAAACCCGATTTCACTGTTGAAGATCTCCTCGACGAGAGCGACCTCATCCAAGAGCTCAAGCAGCACAACACAAAGCTCATCGAGTACCTCCGAGAGGACAATGTCCTCAAAACACTGCTAGAATATGTCGTTGCCCCTAAACTCGAGCCTGTCGCTGCCCCCGAACCCGACGAACCCGCCGAAGAGACCAAGAGCAAAGGCCGCCTCCTCCCCTTCTCAAGACCTCGCGCCTCCTCGCGAGCTACCGAGCCCGAGAATGAAGAGGAGGAGCAAGAGAAGAAGCGGAATCGCTATGCCTACGTTGCCGCCGAGGTCCTGTCATCAGATACCTGGTCCATTTACGAGGCCCTGATGGAAAACCAGCCCCTGATTCGCGACTTCTGGCAGTTCCTCAAGCGGCCCACGCCCCTTGACCCTCTGCAGGCGAGCTACTTCACAAAGGTCAACGAGGCCCTGTTCGATAAGAAGACGGAGGAAATGGTCATTCTGCTCAAGTCCTTGCCCGACGCCGTGCCCGACCTTCTCCGTCACGTCGAGTGCCCCATGATCATGGACCTGCTCCTCAAGATCATTGCCCTGGACCGCACCGAGGGCGGCCAGGGCATTGTAGAGGTGAGTTTGGTTGAGCTTCATTTGTTTGCTAACCCCCCAGACTGACATGACTCTACAGTGGCTTCACTCCCAGAACGTTGTGCCGACTCTGCTCTCGTGCCTTAGCCCCGAACACAGCTGGGTCGTGCAGACGGCCGCAGGCGATTTCATCAAGGCCATCATTACCATTTCTGCCAACGCTTCGCAGAACGAGCAGCAGTGCATCGGCCCCAACGAACTTACCCGCCAGCTAGTGTCACAACCTTGCATTGAGCAGCTCATCAAGTACATGTTGGGAGGTGGAAACCCCTTGACAGTCGGTGTTGGTATCGTCATTGAAGTCATCCGGAAGAACAACTCCGACTACGATCCAGACGTCGGCACCGAAACAAACTCCGTCCCGTCAAGCCGCGATCCCATCTACCTGGGCACTCTCCTCCGTCTGTTCGCCCAACACGTCCCCGACTTTGTTAACCTGATTATGAATTCCCCCGTGAAGAAACAGCGACTGGGATCTACCTTTGGCGACAAGATCGAGCCCCTCGGATTCGACCGATTTAAGACATGCGAGTTGATGGCCGAGCTGCTCCACTGCAGTAACATGGGTCTGCTGAACGAAGTCGGCTCCGAAGATTTGATTGCATCCAGAGATGCCGAGCGTCAACGCTTGAGAACGGAGGGTAAGCTTACCCCAAACCGCGGAGAAGAAGCACCCTTGTCTGCCGACGACTTGACGATGCGCATTGGGCGTTCTTCTCCCGAGGAGGGACGTCGTTTAGAGGTAACCAATATCTCAGACGATGACGGATTCGAAGAGGTTGAACCAAGCCGCGAAATGAACGAGGACACGTCCCACGAGTTTGTCAAGGCCGAAGAAGAGATCCCCGCCGCAGCCCCAGCTGCATCGTTTTTGGACAGGGACGAGGACGACTTTGTGGACGAGCCGCTGAGCTCGCCTAGGCTGCAGGTTGCGGACAACAAGATTAAGGAGCAGCGGTTCGACGAACCCGATCTGGTCGTTGCCCCGCTTTCGCCGAGCAAACCCAAGGCGCTCGAGAGCGAAGAGGCCCCCGCCGCCCTCGATTCCGAACCCAGCGCTGACGAGGAGGCGAAGCCGGTAGCTGCTGACATCAAGAGTGAAGTGCCGGCTGAGGAAGAGACGGCTACTGTAGAGACAGAGAAGGAAGCAAAACCCGAGTCCGAAGCTGACAAGACCGCCGAGGACGCTACTCTCACCGAGGTGGAGAAACTTTCCCTCAGCGAGAAGACAGATCAGGCTCCTGTTTCCGAGGAGAACCAGAAGGGCGACGAGTCTGACTCGTCTGTTATCTACACGCCTAGCGCCACTGAGTCTGAGGCAAAGAACGAGCCCGCGGAAACCTTTGCCGCGGTTTCCGACGACGCTCCCCAGCACCCCGAAGACATGCCGGCGCCTTTGTTCTCCAAGTCTGCGGCTGATACTGGCTCAAAAGCGGTGCAGGGAGAGCCAGAGGAGCAAGGGCAAACTATCGAGACTGCGTCAGGACCCGAGTTTCCTATGGCTCCCGAAGTTCCCGAGGCGCCAGAGGCCCCGGCACCTCCGGGAACGGACGACGGTGCGGAGAAGGAGGCTAGCGGCTTGCCCCCTGCGGTTCCTCAGCGGCCTGATCCGAGCACTGTGAAGCCAGTGGTTGGTGACTACCTCAAGGTTCAATTCGTGGAACACCGCGTCGTGCCTACAATCCTGGTGAGTTGACTATGATGGAACGTGACATGTGGCCGGGCTAACATGCGAGCAGTCCTTCTTCTTCGCCTACCCGTGGAACAACTTTCTCCATAACGTGGTGTATGATATCGTTCAGCAGGTTTTCAATGGACCCATGGACAGAGGTTACAATCCGACCCTGGCGGTGTCACTCTTTGAGGCTGCGGACATCACGACGGCCATTATCAACGGCCAGCTCGCTAGCGACGAGTCGCAGGCCAAGATGAAGACTCGCATGGGGTACATGGGCCATTTGACTCTGATCGCTGAAGAGGTGGTCAAGTTTACGGAACGACACCCCCCCGAGCTTTTGTCGGAGACTGTCCTCGAACGGGTTATGGACCCGCGATGGATCAGCTACGTTGAAGGTGCGCTGGCCGAGACTCGCGAGCGAGACAATGCCATTCTCGGTGGTGTCCGTCCCGACGTGGCACTGGGCAACCGCGCCGGCATGTCTGGCAATGGACTGGCGGCCGTCGGTCTCTCTGGCCTCGGATCGTCCTTTTCCAACTCGCAAGGAAACACCGGCTCCAACGCCCTTGCCGAGGCCGGTCTCAACGGCAATGCGGACCTTCAAGAAAGCGGCGGCGGCAACGGCATTGGTCCGTTTGCCATTAGCTCGGGCACTCTCATGTCCGGTTTCGGCAGCTCCAGCGACGAAGAAGACGAAGGCGAAGAGGATAACGATGACGATGTCGGTAATGAGGTGAGTGATATGCTTTCAGAGCTGCGTGAGACGGAACCGCCTGCGTTGGACCCCTGGACGCAATCACTGCTTGACAACAACCCGGATTCCGACGAGGACAAGGATCCGAAAAGAGATGCGTAGTACGCAGACGAGGAAGGAAGACCCTATTGTATTCGCAGAACCCAAGAGAATAGCACAGACGACGCCGGCTACGACGTTGGACATGAGGTAAAAGAAGTGGCCGGAGGCGGCGACGAGGAACCGGTTTTTGTATTTTGGGACGACCAGGAAGCTCGGGCCGGCGAATTCGGCAATGAAGAACCGGATGAGGATATGTACATGATTCGGCCTTCCCTCAGCATGGTGGCATGGCTTAGACGGACAATGACTAGAGATAAAGTGGGCGGCTGTGGAGAGGACTGAAAGCGGCCGAGGGAGGACGTGCGGCATGGTTGGCGGTGTTTGGGGCGTACTCTTGATGTATTGGGGGCGGCGAGTAGTGTAGGATTACATGCCCCCGTTCGCGCCGGCCTCGATTCCTTGGGATACCAGGCAACTTTGGACTTTTCTTATCCGCTGTAACCTCTCGGGAACCGGGTCCTCACCCATGACCGCATCACGACAATGACGAAGACTTGCCTCCGGCAGTCTTTCTACCTAGTGCGCCATTATCGGGAGACGGAGCGCCGTGGCTAACATTCTCTTCTCTAGTTTCGGGCCTACACCGACCCTCTGAGCAACTCGTCGTCTCTCAACCCGCCATCCATCCCGCCACCTCCCCCGCCGCCGCCACCACTGAACACGCCGCCGTCGAGAGCTCGACTTCAACTTGCAGCCCGGTTAGCAATGCACCAGAAGAAGAATGCAGCCGCGGCCGCATCTCACGATGAGAATGGCGAGGGAGAAAAGGACGAGGAAGCGGGATCTGGCGAAGGCGAAAAGCTAACAAATCCATTCGCGGACGATGAGGACGACGAGGAGAATTCGAGTGACGAAGACAATGACGACCGCCACGACCCAGGTGCGGCTGGGGTAATGTCAAGCGCATGGAGCCAGTCTGACCAAGCATCGTGGTGGCGCGGCCAGGGACAGCAGGGCCAGAGCACAGAATTTGACGGACAGGATGACTCGGATGAAGACGAGGAGTTTGGCGATTTTGCCATGCCCGAGGTGGAACCGGCGCCAGGAACGGATCCCAACGACAAGAGCAGCATCCTGAAGCCCCTCGCCGTCCACCCGCCACAGGGAGGAGCCGGGAGCAAAGCCTTTGGCGGCCTGTGGCCATTTGCGGGCAAGAAAAATGGCAAGGACGACAAGTCTGATGCGGACAATGGGTCCGCCGACGATGCAGCAACGGGGGACGATGAGAAGCCGGTGCAGGCGGCGATCGAGGCCGCCCGACGGACGAGCATTGAGGACCCCGATGATGAGGATGAGGAGGTGGTGGTACAGAAACCTTCAAGCCCGTGAAATGAGTAGACGACAATCAAATGATGGCTGAATGCACTGACTGGGTAGACGGTTACGGGTCACACCGTTTTGTAATATTATGTGTTTCGTTTTACGCTTACACAGGTGTAGAATAGGATTGGAATGGAGAACATGCACGAGGCCAATTGTGTCCCTTGGGATGATTCGAGGTTTTTCGACTTTGAGGGGAGTACGCGAACCGTTTTCGAGCAATCATCACCATCGATCTCAACGGCTCTCGAGCCATTTCTCACATCCGCAATTACAGCCGAGTTGGCGATAGCTGTAGAGTAGAGCAGAGCAGAGCAGGGGTGCATTCCCCTGACCGGACCCGACCGGAAGGGCTGCCGGAGCTCCGGCCATGAACCAGTCGCAGAAGATGATGGATTTGCTATCTAAACTACACGATCTACTTACTTTCTCCATACCAAAAGAAAACAAAAAGATGCCTCGCATACTGGAAATGAGTATCAAGAAACGGGTTCGTGAGGTTACAAGCATCGTTTGTTGAGTTGACAAGAGGATGGGACGGCCATCCATCCATCGCTCTCTTCAAGGGGCTCCCTGGGCTCAAGGATCTCGGAAATAGCTCCAACTTGGACACCCGATTTGCCAAGCATTTTGCAGGGCGATGGCGATAAGGATGAGTGAGTGTCGTGGAAAAAGCTCCGGCGGGGGAAATCTTGACTCATTACCCCCTCTCCCATCTTGACCCCAAGAAACCAGAAACACGCACCGGGGCCCGAAGCACATGCAATCATGCAACAGTCCTCCGTCCGGACAATGCGCGATCTGAGCTCGACCCGACCTAGTGTTTGACCTGACAGCGGCCGCATGAACGTGGCCATCCGCCCCTTGTCCCTTGGCTCCATCTCTGTCTTTCTCACGCGGGTGTGCCCTCTTTTCTCTCTCTCCGCTCCATGACTAGGGGAGAAGACGAAAGGTGATCGCAAAGACAAGGATACGGAAGAAAGATGCCAGCAACGCTGACGTCCGCCGCGACGCCCGAGTCGACGATCAAAATGATGGTCTTCCGCGTGCTCTCCGCAGTCGCCCTCCTCTTCTACGTCGCCATCTATCTACCCGTGAGTCTGGTCCGCCCGTCCTGCAACTTTCGTCCGAACCGTATCCTGTCCTGTGCTCCCCTCCCAACCACCACCTATCCCAAAAACCCCACGCCACTTTCTTCCGCATCGACATCGTCGTTGCCTGCGGGCACTCGGTGTCTCTGCGGTTCCCGCCGCAAGGGCTCTCCCACTTTTGCGTCTGTTGTTCGCCAGTGTCAAGTCGCTGCCGGCGAGCCCAGAACTCTCAAAACCGAGAGCCCGGCGCGCCGACGGGACCGCGTCTTTGCGCCGTCCCTTTTATTCCCCTTTTCGTATTCCCCTCCTCACGGTCCCTCCCCATGCGCCCTGACGCACGATGATGTTCGCTCTGTGGCCTGTCCCCCGTTCCCTCCCATCCCATCTTGAATTCGCCCGTCGTCTGTACGAGGAGAAACGTGGGCTAATGCTCCTCGTCTTGTTCTGGCAGCTTCTCTCTCGGAACCGTCCACATCCCCGACTCCGTACCTAGTTTGTCGTCAGTCGTTGCCACTGTTTGTCACCGTAGCTGTAGCTCGTCATCGTCTTTGTCGTCGTCGTCGTCGTCGTCGTCCTCGTAATCGCCACCCAGCAGAACATCCTCTAGAGCGTTCATCGTATACGAGGCCACAAGTGCGTCCATCGCGTCCAGAAGAAGCCCCCCTCGCCCTCCTTGCGGCCATATAACACTTGAAATCGCCCTTGATGGAAGACCCGACGACAGGATACCCCAGTGCCATGGCAACCATGGGTTTCACGAAGAACGCAGAGACCGGCAGCCCTGTCCACCAACCGGTGGCTTCCTGGCTTAAACGCGTTGTTTACGGGACCAAGATCTCGTCGCTGCAGCAATGGTACTTCCAGAAGGCTGGCTTTGAGGCGTGCGTGTCGTACTTTTGGCCTCGCGCCATGCGACCCGACCTCATCAAACAATATGATTGCAGAAGGGCCTTACCTATACGGTATGTTCCCCCCCCCCCCCCCCCCCCCCCTCTTGCAACCTCAATCCTCGGCTGCTCTTGAGATCAATGGAGCTCCGTGTGGTGGGCACATAGACATCTAACACTAGAGAGCAGCATCTTCTTCCCCTCCGATTACGACCAGACGTCCCCGCAGACGCTCCCGACGCTCTTCACGATCCACGGCGGCGGCTTCTGCATCGGCGTCCCCGACGACGACGACGCGTGGAACCGCACCTTTGCGGACCTCAACGGCGTCCTTGTCATCGCGCTGCACTACTGGAAGGCCCCATGGGCGCCGTGGCCGCACGCGCTGCACGACCTCGAGGCGCTCTTCCTCGCCGCCGTGGCCGACGAGTCCCTGCCGATCGACAGGTCGCGCGTGGCCCTCGGCGGCTTCAGCGCGGGCGGCAACCTGGCGCTGTGCCTCTCGCAGATGCCGTCCGTCCGGGACCACGCGACGGCGGCGCCCAAAGCCGTGGTGCCCGTCTACCCGCCGACCGACTTCGCGACGCCGTTGGAGTCCAAGCGGGACCGCCGGCCGTACAAGGTCGGCAAGCTGCCGGGGATCCGGGGGTCCCGGCGGGACTTTGTGCTCGACTTCGCCGACGTCTTCGACTGGAGCTACATTCCCTACGGGACGGACCTGCGGAACCCGCTCGTGTCGCCGCTGTATGCGGGGCGAGACGAGCTGCCGGCCAACGTGTGCATCGTGGCGGCCGAGCTCGACTACCTCGCGTACGAGGCGCTGGAGCTGGCGTGCAAGCTGGGGGGGCGGGCGCGGCCGACGGACGGCGCCGTAGGACGGCCCGAGACGGCGCCGGCGGGGCGCGCGCAGGAGCTCGAGCTGGCGGACGAGAGGTTCTCGTGGGAGGCGGCGGACGCGCGGGGCAGCGTCAAGTGGCTGCTCGTGCCGGACGTGATCCACGCGTTCGACATGCACGAGATGGGGACCGTGCAGATGGACGCGGCGAGCGCGAGGGAAGGCGACGCGAAGGCCGTCAAGGTGATGGGGGTCGTGGGGGAGTGGCTGAGGAGGACGGCGTGGAAGTGATGGGAGGGAAGGGGGGTTTATCGTGACCCTGTGGGACAGTTTGCAACCCCCATGACGTTTTGATTCAGGGAGGGGCGTTGATTGGCAAGGCTGATATGGGATATGTATGATTCATGGTCAAAAAATTTGCGCCGAGATAGATTTTAACACAACAACAGAACTATCAACTTCTTGTAGACGAGTGCCCCTGTTGTACGTGGAAGCCTCACAGGAAAGCCCAACTAATGGGCTAACATGGACTGATAATGCTAGGGGAGGTGCTCGGAAGGGCGTGGTGTCGTGTTGGCCGCCGTCCTGCGGTCGTGGGGTCCGGCTGTTGGATCGAGGCGGCCGGCCCCTAATGTGACCCGAGAGCTGTCGGCATTCGTCGTCAGAGCATCGGGCCGTTCTTCAGCGGGTTCTCTCGATGTTTGTCGTGGGTGTCGTTGGTGCAGGGGTGGATCTAGTGAATGCCGAGGGGTTCAGGGTTGACAGATGTGGAATGGGTTGGTCCTGGGCTCGGCCTTGCTGCGGGCGTTTATGAACGGTGGTTGTAGCTCTTGAATGAACACAATGATACGAGTATATACTGATGTTCAAACAACGAAATATGAATGGGTATACATCGTCCCTCGCTCTGTGAAACTACACCTGATTCTGCATCCTCTACAGCTGAAGTGTAAACACCCAACTGTGAGGACTGTTGGTATTGGGTTCCATGACACCACCAACAGGCATTGGGCAATTTAACATTTAGTCTAAACCGTCTTTCGGCCTGAGTGCCTACTGATTCCCGGGATTCCCTCCTCAATGGAAAACTCATGTCTCTGGCTGAAGTTGGTCATGGCATATGAAGACACTGCAAGATGAATGGCCAAAGACGCCGCAGTATGAGCGATTCCGACTCATTGAGCAACGGGAATAGGTTTTTCTGTAACATTGGTGATAGACGAGAATAGATACTTGCCGGTTTGGATGAAGATGAGGCAAAGCTAAACCCATCTTGGAGCTCCCTACGCTTCCAGAGGTTACTAAGCCGCCTACGAGGTCCTTTGCGCGCTCCGTGTTCATAAGGTGTGTTCTGTCGGTATAAACATGCCAGCGGGATAAGACATAAAACAAGAAGGTCTGCTATCAAGGTTTGATCCTGATGGATGGCGGAGGTGAATGGGGGAGGACCGACAAAGAAATCATGTCCCTGGTCCTCTTGCCGAGCATGTGAGGTCGTTACACGAGTTACACAAGGTGACAAACAGACTTGCTGGTCTTTTAACATGTTCATCCCCGTGTTAATTCCATAAATGACCAGACTGCGTGCTTGAATGGGAAGAAAAGGCATACTCCACTACGAATACGCGACGAACCATGCGAATCGGCGGTGAAGATGGCCAAACTCGAAAACCTTGTTTGATTCCAAGATTTCCTGCCGCCATTGCAACGCGTGATCATATTTCACAGTTACGAGCAACACATGAAATCGACCAACTGATGCCGATCTTCCAAAGGCAATGAAGGTAGCATGTGTGACCTAACCGTTCCCTGTGCCGCCTACCACTCCATCGATGGCCGCTTGATTGGGCCTCTTCGGGCGAAGGAATTACAATAGCCTCATCCAGTAGTTGATAAGAGCAAAGTCAGAGAAGCGTAGTCTGCCCCAGATCATGGTGACGAGCGTCTCTTTCTGGCGGTCCGAGAAATCCGAATAGTCAAAGCCGACAGACACCAGCATCCTCTCCGAAACCCGTGACGCTGCCAGCGTTTGCGGCCTTACTCTGAAGTAACGGTAATGAAACAATCCTTCGTTCCCTCAATTCGCCCATGACCCGCCATATGACATACCGAGGGAGCTAACGAATCCAAGATCGCCCGGCCCCCCCCCCTCTACCTCTATGGTGCTGTCTTGAATGCCTGGCCCCACGCAGCGATCATCTCACAGGAAGCCGTGCAGATCAAATCGCCGTTACCGCCCGCGGATGCTGCGCCGCTGACCCTGCAGCTTACGGCCTGGCGCGGTTTGGATGCCGATTCATGAGCACTGCCACCTCACCAAGCGCTCTTTGCCGCGATAAGCACCCCCATTTATCCAATTACATTTGCTCGCGCTTCCAGAAAAAAACGAGCATCTCCTCGCCCGGTCCGGACTAGGGCTTACGGCTTGGCAGAACAGCAAGATTGAGTGGGCGAGTGGATGCGGATTGCCGCCGAGATGGACTAGGTGGCTAAATGAATGCCTTCTGCAGGTCGGGAAGAGTGGAGTTTCATTTCAGGGGGAGGATGACGCATTGATCGGATTGAGAATGTGATCCCCCCCCCCAAAAAGGCCGGATAGTGCCAGCGGTTTACGTCGTGAGGAAACAAATCCTTCGTGAGGCTATTCAGACAAGAAGACGGTGTCACGACCACAAAGCTCTGCGGCCGTGGGGACGCGCCGGACCTCCGGAGGGAAGCGGGGGGCGGAGGTGAGGGGCAGGGAGCCCGAGGGTTTCGGGGGATGCGGACACAAGTCGATAGGCCTCACATTGGCAGGGAAGCTGTCATCTAGCCTGTGGTGGTTGAAAAAGCGCAGCTCACCAAAACAGCGTATGCGGTGATGTGAGCGCCACCAGCGCTTGCCTACGACTGTCGGACGGTTTACTTACACGTTCCGCCCTGTTCATAGACTTTGGGTGTGCGGACTATAGTAGGCTGGGCGTCTAAAGATTGCTCAGGGGAAAAAGCACAAGATGGACCGAACAGGCATACAATACCTAGAGAAGAGCTAGGGCCAATTCAAGTAGTGTAGGTGAGGGTCCTTCAGATGGGGCGAGGGGTCCTAGGGCAGTGGTGACAGTTCCTCCGTTCTGTGGCGAACATGTGTCAAAGGCGGGCCCTGTCTGCTGCTCCATCTTAGAGTTGGCCGACCGGCACCGAAAGCGCGCTCCGTGCTTGTCCATGTTGATTGGGGGGGGGGAGTGCCAAAGCAAGCCTAGAGAGTGCCTATCAAGGCTATGTCGTATCTGCCCTCGCGCTCCTGATCAGCCGCGTAGCTGGGCTGCTTACTTTTGCGATGAAGACCGGAAGCCCGAGTCAGTTGTGAGAGATGGCATATTCGGCGGACCTTGGGTGCAATATACGAGAGTTCAAGAATCTAGGTTGGCGAGACGGGAGTGTCAGACTGGTGGGATGGGTCCGTGAGGGCGACGCTGTGTCGGCGCTCTGCCCAGTCACCCTTTCTTCCCCCTTCGGTCACGAGAGTCCCTGCTCCTGAAACCTTCGCCACCGCCGCCAATGGAGTGCATAGTCTGGCTCATGGTGCAGCTTTTGGGGCCCCGGAGGATGATTTGGGGGAAAGGGGGGTCTCTATTCTCTAGTGGAGGCGGGACACAGTGATATGTAAACGGTACCTGGCCTCAAGAATTTCAAAGCAGGATCAAAGTCGTCATGGTTTGCTCAAGTGTGAGGTGAGTTACGTTGACAGGCGAAGTCTGGGACGGTCGGAGGGTTGCTGCCGCGTATGCCACACACGTCTCCTTTGTCCCACCGAGACGGTCTCGGTGGGACGAGAGTGCAGCGCAAAGGCTGAAGGCGAGAGGAATGAAACATGGATAACAGTCAACTCTCTGCGGGTGTACGTGGTGATTATGAATGTCGATTTTGGGTCGTGGTGGTTTCGCACACACTGCCCATCCAGCCGCAGGGCTGGTCCCGGCATGGGGGATTCTGGCCGTTGCTGCTTACTGCGCAGAAGCGTGCTAAAGACAACGAGCTCCCATCCGATTGCGCAACGATGAGGGGTTGGCTACGACAGTCAAACTGCTCCCGTCCTCGGGGTTTTTGGCTGTTGAACACACTATGCTCAGCCTCCCGGAGTCGGGACCGAGGAGGCCGAGAAATGGAGGGAAGGGGGGGGGACAAAGGGTCAGGTTGAGTGATGAACCCTCGATCATTGTCAAAGTTCGACATTAGATAACGGTGACCAGCTCGTCAGTTGGAAAAAAAAGACGCGAGTCCCGAGTTTCAACGGCGGGGGAGCTGACTTGACGGTGACGGTTCTGGAGGGTTGAGTTTCGCCCGTGGATGAAGTAAGCAGCCGATGATGGCGACGCCTCCGAGAGATGGTTACCACTTCGGGAAGGGGAAACGCCGGTAGAAACGCAGATCACGCTGTCCAAGCTTTCACCATGCTGCTGTCCATCCCCCTCGTCGAAGCGGGAAAGGGAGGGGCCAACGCGGAAGACAAGCGGAAACACCAAGTGGTGAAGAATCCGGGGTCGCGCATGATGCTGCTGAGTATCCTGTGCAACGGCTGAATACTATTAGGCGGGCGGTTTCTATTCTGGAGAATCGAGATGTGTGCGACGACGACGACGACGACAGCAACGTCAACCACACACAACCACTCTGTCCTCGAAAGAAACGGGAGGTGTACATACACACACAGGCTGCGCAGCTGTCTGTCTCGGACTCAGCCCCGGTCGCTAATGTAAGGCACCGGTAACATAGCCGCACTGTGGGTGTCAGTGGGCGCTTAGAACGGATGCGACATGGGCACATAGGTATGTATGTATGTCCAGGCTGTCAAACACCAGTACCGGCTGATCGGATAGGTACTGTGCCAAGAAGGGGCAATGTGGCTGACGAAGCAGCTCGATACCGATATAGACTGATGTTTTCTTTCTGTTGTTTCTTTCTTTTGGAGGAAGTGCCGTTGGATTAGGTGGAATAGTACATCAGGTATGACTTGGGGGGGTGAGATGGATGTTCCTTGGTAATGAGAGAGACGGTGAGCGAGAATAAGAGAATAAGAGAGAGAGATCAGAGAGAGTACAGTACGCCCGGTACGTGCCTCGGATGACAGGAGAAACACGGGTAGCGCTTGTCGCCGCCGCCTCTCTTTTGCCCTTTTGTTTGTTTCGTTTCTTCCGTCATCTCTTCTCTTGTTCCCATCCACGCACTGCAAACCCAATGTCACCCTACTGGTATCGATATAAGGTAGCTGGGGGACTAGGTAGGGCCTCGATTGCAGAGCTAGGATCCTTGCGTTTCCAACCCTGCCCGCCCGCGTTGCCACGCTCCCTGTTGGTCGGTGACCACGGCTGCATTTCTCCCCGTGTGGCTCAGCCTAGCTGCGCACCCGTTGGGTATGCACCACAAACCGATGCGCCAGCAACATGTAATGCATGTAATGTCCTCTAGGACGACGTACGTATTCGTCTGTCCAGTGGACCAGGTCGATCACGATGGGGGCGGAGCAGGCGTCCTCATCCTGCCTTTTGCGATTCCGCCCAAGTGAATCCACCGCAGACATCCACCTGTCTGTCTATCAATAACCTGTGGGACAGAGTCCACACGTTGTGCTTTCTTATCACGGATGCCTGGCAGCCCGTGGCCCCAACGTTGCGTTCCGCCTCTAACGAGATGCGGGTATGCAAGCCAACAACCCCAAGGCACAACGGCGACATCCCGTGCTATGTATCATTGCTATCGTGTAGCTCGGCATGCCTCACGCCAGCAGCTTTTTATTTTTATTTTATTTTTTATTTTTTCAAGGTACCCTGACTGGTCCTACGCGGCTCACAGCTGGGCCACCCGTCGTCCAGACTTGTCGTTTTAGTCAGTCACTCGAAAGGGCTTCACACCACCCACCCGGAGGCTGCCTCCCCCACCTATAGCCCTCCATCCTGGACCCCAGAATGTAGGGGGGGGCCGGGGGCCGGGGCTATTGAAGATTGACCTACCTACACACCTTATGATGCCAGTCCCTGGTCGTTGCGAGCCATACCTTGTCCTACCGTGTAGTACCAGGTACTCTGTCTGTTTGCTAACCATACATGGCTTATTATCCTTTGTCCTGTTATTGGTCTTACTCTTCGTTTCCTCGAACGAAGATGAAGGATTCAAAGGATGAATAGAGCCACCAGAAATGCTGAGCTCGCATTATTTTACTCTCACCGCTGCCCTCTTCCCCCCCTTCCCTCCGACTTCTCTTTCACTCGTCTTGCCTTGAACTTGGAACCATCTCGTCTCTCTTTTGTATTGAGTCGCCCGTTGGTCTTTCATCACGGTTGTAAACCCCAAGACGGACTTCAACAAACAAACAACACCCCCTCTCCCTCTCCCCCCAAACCTAGGTAGCGCCCCCAAGGCCAAGACTATTATTCATCTCGCCAAACCAACACCATCAACTTGACATCTTTGACCCTCATACGAGGCCGGCACCTTGAACCGAGTTAATTGGCCACTCCCGCTCGGCCTTCTTTATTTGTCTTTATGCATTTTTGAGATACCCCTCCCTGAAGCTGTCCCCCCCAGCTCTGCTCTGCTCTGCTCTTCTTCAGACCGGACCGAGCACACTTACAAACCACCAATCAACCAATATGGCCAGCGCAAAACATCTTCCCAAAATCGACACCTCCATGGCGCCATTCCTCGCAGAATCTGCCGATGACAGACTCATCTCGGCAATTGCCCTCGTGCTAGGTTTGCCGAAAAACAGTATAGAGTTGTTCGACTCCTTTTCCGACCTTGGTGGCGACAGACCGTCGGCCGTCGCCCTAAGGAAAAGGTGCATGAGCCTCGGACTGGATGTGAGGACGGGCGACATCCTCCGCTGCCATACCTTGGCGGAGCTTCAGACCTGCATCACCCCCTTGGTTCAGGCCGCGCCTGTGTCCAAGGACTCCGAAGAAGACAGTGCCTCTCCCTCCGATGTCTTCAGCTCAAGTCCCAGACGAAACAGCGCGTACTCGACAACATCGTGCGAATCCTCCAACAGCGTTGACGCACCACCGCTAAAGGCACCAAATTTCGAAATCGAACAGTTCATCCAGTCCACCCCGCAGGTAAGGAGCGCCGCAGTCATCACGCCAAAGGCGGGCTACTTGGAAGACAAGCTCGTGGCTTTCGTCACATTGGCTTCGGGCCGGGTCTCGCAATCCAGCCTGTCAAGCATTCGCCTCATTCCCCAATCGCAGATGCACTTTGCCGGGAGCCAGGTCGCGGCAGTTCGACTGGCTCTCGAGACATCCGGAGGAGCTCACACCGTACCCAATTCATGGATCGTGCTTGATCAGATGCCTTCAAACGGGGAGGGCTCCGTCGACCGGAGGCGGCTTCAGACATGGATCCAGAACATTAACGAGGACATGTATCACCAAATCTCGAGCCTCGAATCCAATGAGCTCTTCCAGGAGCCACTGACTGAGATGGAGCGGGTTCTGCAAAAGAATGTCGCCAACGTCCTCCGGTTGCCTCCGAGACAAGTCGGCATGAATTTCTCCTTTAGCCAACTCGGCGGTGATGACATTTCCGCCATGATGCTCGTCTCCGCATGTCGGACGGAGTCCATTATTGTGAGGCCAGAAGACATCCAACAATGTCCGACCCTCGGCCAGCTAGCATCGCTCGCCTACCGGAAAAGTCAGAGACCCGACGCCTGGAGTGAAGAATCCCTTGAAGGCTTCAAGTTGTCGCCGATACAGCAGATGTACTTCGATACCGGCATGGGTGGCCGCACCGAGCAGCGCACGGCGTTCAACAGCGGGTACCGTTTCAACCAGAGTCTCCTCCTCCGGGTCAAGAACAACTCGACATTGGAGGACATCCACGCCGCCATCTCGACGGTTGTCGGCCACCATTCCATGTTACGCGCACGGTTCAGGCCTGGGACTGACGGTTGGACTCAGCGGATCGTACCCAAAGTGGACGGGTCTTATGGGTTCCGCTATCATTCAGTCAGCACAACCGAGGAGGTCATGAGCATCGTCGCGCAATCACAAGCCACTATCAACATCGAGTCTGGGCCAGTCTTTGCCGTAGACCACTTCCGGACTCACGACGGCCAGCAACTAGTCTATCTCCTGGCACACCATCTCGTTGTGGACATGATGTCGTGGCGAATCATCATCCATGACCTCGATGAGTTGCTACGAGTAGGCACGCTGTTTTCTGAGCGCTCCATGCCCTTCCAAAGATGGAACGAGCTGCAAGAAGAGTACATCACCAACAACTCAGAGCAGCTTGTGTTGCCGTTTGAGCTACCCAGTGACTACTGCAACTACTGGGGCCTCGATGATTCACACAACACCTACGGCGAAATCTCGGTCGCCAGCTTCACTCTCAGTCCAGCCTTGACCTCCATTTTACATACAGCATGCAATCAGGTCTTCAAGACTGACATGTCGGATATCTACATGGCAGCTCTGCTCCTTTCATTCAGCCAGACTTTCCACGACCGCCAGGCCCCCGTCATCTGGAATCAGGAACACGGTCGAGAGCCATGGAGCCAGGACATCGACATCACGGAAACGGTCGGCTGGTTCACCTCGCTTTGCCCGGTCACAATGCCAGTTGATATGGCCGACGACTTTATTCACGTCTTGCGCAAGCTGAAGGACACCAGGCGATCGATACCCCGTCGCGGATGGGGCTACTTTGGGTCGAGGTATTTGGGGCCCGAGGCAGCGACAAAAAGCAACGAGGGTTGGCCATTGGAAATCATGTTTACGTACGCTGGCTCCGTCCAACAAATCGACCGAGAACAAGGCGTCCTTGAGCAACTCACGATCCCCGGAAGGTTATGGTCAACAGAGGCCGCCGACATCGGTGCGGACGTGTCCAGAATTGCTCTCTTTGAGGTATCCGCCATGGTCGACCAGGGCTCTGCCTCGATCCAGATTGTCTACAGCCGTAATTCCAAGCACCAGGAGAAGATCGCCGAGTGGGTTCAGGCGTACGAGCATCTTCTTTATGAGGCCATTGGTAGGCTACGATACCGGGGCCAAGAACTCACTCTGTCCGACGTCCCAATGCTCAACACGAGCTATGAGGGTCTCGCGAAGCTCAATACTGACCGGCTCGTGGCCTTGGGGCTTTCCAGCGCCAAGGACATCGAGGACGTCCTGCCGGTCACGCCATTGCAGCAAGAGATTCTCATCAGCCAGACGCAGGATATCGACATTTGCCACAGCCACGCCATCTACGAGCTCGCATCACCAAACGGTGTTGTGGCTGACCAGGCGCACATCTGCACGATCTGGCAGCAAATCGTCGCAAAGTACCCGGCCTTGCGGACCGTTTTTATCGATAGCATCTCCGAGGATGGGCTTTTTGACCAAGTCGTGCTGAGGCGATGCTCGCCCGACATGCTCTTTGTCGATGCTGAGGCGGGAACAGACCCCGTAGCTGTCCTTAACGCGCTGCCGCCGATGAGTCCGACGCCCTCCAAACCGCGCCACCGAGTTTCAGTCTGCAAATCGCATGCGAGCACTTTCCTGCGGCTCGATATCAGCCATGCACTCTGTGATGTACGGTGGAAGTTTCGTCTTGTGGCCCGGATTCGCTAACGTTTCAATAGGCTTTGAGTCTTCAAAACATCGTCTGGGACTTGAAGAGGATGTACAACTCGAGCAAAGCTTCCTTGAAGGTGCTCGACCCGTCACATGCTGCTTGTATCCAGTACATCTCCTCTGCCCGGCAAGAAAACAGCCTTAATTTCTGGCTCGGTCGCCTCCAGGAGACGAATCCCTGTCTCTTCCCACGTCTGATGACGCTCAACGACGCAGCCATGCGGCACACCAACTTCCATACCGAGCTGCCAATGGCCGAGATTGACGACTACTGTAGGTCCCAGGATGTCAGTCGGTCAGCCCTCATGCAAATGGCGTGGGCGCTTGCCCTGCGTGCATTCACCGGCTTCGGTCAAGTTTGCTTCGGCTACCGCTCTTCGGGTCGAGATGCGCCAGATGCGCCAGAAGGACTGGCCCTCTCGGTGGGCGCCTTCGAGAACACCATGACATGCACAGTCGGGCTCGAAAACCACAAGTCCATCGCCTCGGTACTGAGATCCCTGGACGACGATGCTGCAGCCTGCCGTCCGCACCAGAACGTGCCGATTTCCGAAATCCGTCACGCTCTCGGCCTCAAGGACGACGGTCTTTTCAACACCTGCCTGTCTTACCAAGAAGAACCGCACGACTTGAAGAGCAGGTTCAGCTCCACGCGTCTACCTATGGTGCTCTCTTGCATCCAGGCCTTCAATGCGCCTGACTTTGATGTTACCTTCTCGTTGACCCTCGTTAATGGGCGCCTCGTTACCGGGGTATCTCACAGGCTCATGACTGCTTCCCAGGCGGAGAATCTAACAAACACATTTGCGCGTGCTGTCATGTCTATTGTCGAAAGCTCCGCCGATGACACTCTTGGAAGCATTAATCTATTCACCGACAGGGATTACGCCCAGCTATTGATCAGCGATTGGGAGGTGGACAACGGCAAGCAGCCTGCACATGCGTGCGTACATGCATTAGTATCGCAGCAGGGCAGACTGAATCCGGATGCGCCAGCTATATGCGCCTGGGACGGCGGGCTCTCATATCGACAGACCTGCCGACTTGTTTCCCGACTGGCGAGCTTTCTCGTTCAATGGGGGGTCCGACCCGGCGTTGCTGTCCCCGTGATACTCGACAAGAACAAGTGGGCGGTGATCAGTATCCTGGCTGTACTGAAGTAAGTTCTCGTCGTAGCCATCGGTTCTTTTTCGTACACTCACACCATTCCAGAGCCGGAGGTTGCTTTGTGCCCATCGACGCAGAGGATCGAGCCAATGTAGAGACTTTCATCCGTCAGCTCTCGCCCAAGATTGTCGTCGCAACCGACTTGGGCTGGAAAAGTCTCGAAGCCATCGCCAAGGGAGTAATCGTGGTCGACGACACTCTTTTCGAGGTCAAGTTTCACCTGCAGGCGCCCTTGCCCATGGCAGCACCCGACGACGCCGCTTGCATCCTTCTCTCGCCTGGTTCTTCGCGTGGCAAAGATGCGAAGGGCATCGTTTTCCACCACGCGGCTCTGTCTTCGGCATTCGTCGCGCAGGGCCGGGCTCTCAACCTCAACAGCAACAGCCGCGTCATGCAATTGTCTTCCTTCAGCGTCGACACCGCCCTGATCGAGTTGCTCGCAACTCTGGTTCACGGCGGGTGTGTGTGCATCCCATCCTCCGTTGAGAGAACGAGTGACATCGTTGATGCCGCTTGCAGGATGGACGTTAACTGGAGTTACATGACGCCTGTGCTAGCGCGGAAGATGACGCCAGCCGCCATCCCGAGCCTGAAGACTGTCTGCTTTAGGACGCGTCGTTTGGATGAGGATACCTGTGTCCCTTGGATGGCGCAGACAAAGGTTCTTCTGGCGTACGGTGCTCCCGACATCTGCCCTCTTGGAGTCTCCGTTCTGGAGGTTACGAAGGCTTCGGATCTCTCGCGCGTTGCGCCTCCGTTTATCGGAAGATTTTGGATCGTCAACCCCGAGGACCACCGCAAGCTGATGCCGATTGGCGCTCTTGGTGAGCTCATGATCGAAAGCCCAACGCTTGCGCACCGCTTCGTTCCCGGCCAGTCACTGTCACATCTGCCTCAAGACTCGGACTTCTCACTCGAAGATGGCAAGCCCAAAACACGCTACTTCAAGACGGGCCATCTTGTTCGGTACATGGAGGACGGCTTGCTAGACTTTGTGTCCAGCGGCCGTGACGATGTGGAGAGTAACGGGCAGATCGTTCCGGTGACTGAGATCGAGCAGAAGCTCCGGCGGTGCCTGGGCCAAGGCATGGACCTCGCCGTTGAATCCATCATCAGCCGCGATGCGCAGCCCTCACTTGCCGCGTTCGTGGAGCTTGGCGAGAACCTCTTCGAGGGCTCGGAAGACCTCACCAGGATCACCATCACCACCCGCGAGCGCACGTACATCGCCAAGAAGCTCATCGAATCATCCCTTGGCGCTAGCATGCCAACCCACATGATGCCGACCATCTTCGTCCCCGTAAAGCACCTCCCCGTCACACCCTCGCTCAAGGTCAACCGTCGCAAGCTCCAAAAGATGGTCGGCTGGTTGTCACATGAGCAGCTGCAGGCCCTCTCCACGGTTGCATCGCCTGACGAGGTCCGCTCAGTTGGAATCAAGCCTCTTCCCTTGACTAAGGTCGAGGAGCGGATGCAATCTATCTGGGCGTCCCTTCTGGGGGTTCACCCTTCAAGCATCCGCGGCAATCAGAGCTTCTCGATGCTCGGAGGCCAGGGCTTCCTTGCCGGTCAGCTCGTCATTACATGCCGGAAGCAAGGGTTTGATATATCCCTACCTGACGTCCTTCGTGGCGCCACCCTGACCGAGCTCTGCCAAACCATCACAATGAGCTCAGATCAGGCGCTCGGGGCTGCGGAGCCTGAACCATCAGTTCAATCCGTGAGATCTTCAACGGAATCGCTACTTGAAGAGCAGTTCATACAGGATGTCATTGTTCCCAAACTCAAGGTCGAGCCCGATGACATCGACGATGTTGCGCAAGTCGCAGCATCTCAGCTGAAGTTCCTCGAAACCGGTTTGCTGAAGGGAAGCTCGAGCCTCACGTACTTCACGTTCAGCTTCACCGGGCCGGTACAAGCCAAGAAGATCGAAGCCGTCTGCATCTGCCTAGCAAGGATCCATCCCATCCTGAGAACCGCATTCGTCAGCCATGGGAGAAGGGTGTACCAAGTCGCGCTGAAGTCCTTCAACCCCGAGTTCAAGAGGGTCGAGGTTCCCAACTGGAGGGTCTCTACGATGACCGAAAAGATAATCAAGAGAGATCAGACTGGCTCTTTCGATCTCGAGGTCCCTATGACAAAGTTTTTCTTCATCGAAGCTGGGAAGCAGTCCAATCTTGTCCTACGACTATCCGGGGCCCAGTACGATGGCGTTTCCGTTTCTCTTCTGCTGCATCATCTGAAAAGCATCTACCTCGCCCCATCTTGCCCGCCTAGACGAGCGACTTACTTCGATTTTGCTCGCTCGGTGCAGCTTGCTCACAACAACGGCGCCAAGGACCACTGGACTTCCTTGCTGGACGGGGCGAAGATGACCCAGATCATCGCCCACAGCAAGCCGCCAGCAATGAGCATGAACGTCAAGACCATATCGCAGAACGTCTCGGTTATGTCCCTGGCCAACATCGGCATATCCTTCGACACGGTCGTTAAGTCGGCCTGGGCCATGACACTCGCCACCCTCTCTGGATCAGGCGATGTTGTCTTTGGCGAGATAGTCGAGGGAAGGCATCTCAGACTGGCTGACGGTTCCGACATCTCGGGCACTCTCGGGCCTGTGTCCAATGCCATTCCTGTCCGTGTTCAATTTGCGGACACGTTGAGCAGCCCCCTCGAGCTGCTCAAGTACGTCCACAGTCAGCGTGTTACGAGCATTCCCTTTGAGAACATGGGCTGGCTTGAGATTGTCGAAAAGTGCACCAAGCTCCCATACTGGACGCGCTTCAGCACGGTTGTCGAACACCGTCACCAGGACGCCGCCAAGGACGCCGCGGATTTCAATATCGGCACCATCAAGTGCAAGTTCAACATTCAAGAGCCGATTAGTAGAGACGTCTACGACCTTCACATCATCTCCACCCAGGAGAACCCTAGCAGCGGCGAGATATCTCTGACGTTCTGCGAGAACCGCATACCCAGTCTGTTCGCCAACGATACACTCAAATCTCTCTGCTCCAACATTGAGCTTCTCACCTCAGTGTCAATGCTTCATCCGTTGATCCCCTCGTCTGTCGACTACTGCGACGCAGCGGCACAGATACCGTTGCCCCAGCTGGAGATGGAGGCAAAGCCCACGACCGTCGGCGCCACCTTGTCCGAAGCCCACCGGACCGCCATCCAGGCGGCCATCTCCAGAGTCTGGACAAACATCCTGGACCCGCGTTCCCTCGGCGTCCCCGAGGCGCAACTCCACAATGCGGCCTTCTACGACCTCTGGGGCAGCATGATCTCCGCCTCTCTGCTCGCCGAAGCGCTGACGCAAGAGCTTCCCAAGCTGAGCATTCCCGGGTCCCATTGCCTAACCATCTCGATGGAGGAGGTCATGGCGCACCCGACGATGGCAGAACAGTTCGAGCTCGCGGCCCGCAAGATGCGTGATGGCAAGAGGAGGACCATCATCGAGGTCCTCTCGCCCAAGTCACACCCCTCTTGGGGCCGCGGGCTGAAGAGGCTGAGCACGACGGTCATCGGAGACAAGGCCTCTCACGAGCGCGAGCTGGGCAGCACCAGCGCCAGCTCATCGAGCTCCGTGGAGGCGTTCAAGAGCCCCAACACGCAGCAGCCGGCCCCGTTGATGGACCCCGTCGCAGAGGGCGCTGTCGGCGGCTCGGCGAACCCTGCGTCGCCCGTGGACTCGGAAGAGCGCTGGAGAATGAGACTGAGTCTCGCGGTCGAGCATGACGAGGCCAGTATGGAGAGCATGACGACGGGGAGCAGTCGCACAGACGAGGAGACCGAGGTCCGTAGAGCGAGCGCGGAGAGAAAAGAAGAGGGCCTGGACGTGGTCAGTCCGCTGCGCGAGACCATTGCCCCGGCGCCCACGAAGGAGAGCAGGCTCCGGAGGAAGGCAGGCAGCGTGTTGCACCGGTTCAGCCTTGTCAGTCCCGTGGGTATCTCCGGGCCGAGATTGGGGCATCACTGAGTGATGCGTGATTTTTGCAAGCTTAAAGAATGGTTTTTCAGCGCCTGATGGATGCTTGGTCGGCTTTTCACGATGTTTTCCTTTGTTCATTACTAGAAGACTGCAGGTGCGGCATGGCGTGATGATATCCAATAAACGTAACGTAGTTCAACATGCTTCGATTTAGCTCCCAGGAGTGGCACATAGCGAGGTGGACCAACCTTAAGCGCGTTGAATGCTTTAAAAGCGAAATGATGTATACCAAGCCATGTAGCAAATCTGGTGGCGAGTGAGCATGTCGAGAAGCCAAGAAGCGCAACATATTGCCACATTGAAGATCACCCTTCACACCCAATCAATTCACATTATCCATTCTGATAGACAACCATTTTCTTTCATGGTAAGGTCCGAATTGGATTCACTGTAATATACACTGAGTAACACCGTCGGTAGCTCTGGACCAAACTGGGTTAATAACGAGTCGCTCAGGTGTTTTTGCGATATTTCACACCATGGTACTATCCCAAAAAGCACTCGCATTTCTGCTTGCCCTGGGCCTCAGTCGGTATGCGAGAGCTGGCGCCAGCCACGTCCCAAATGGCGACAGAAGGCCTCTCCAGATCCGTCAGGACAATTCAACGCGCAATCCGATTGATGCCGCCCTAACGCATCCCAATGCCACAGGAACATGGCCCATTAACGGCATCGACCTCACAAAACCGCTTTTGAACCCGCCAACTGACGACTATGGTCCGGGAAACGGGTGGAGTATCAACATCGCCGTCGCAACCAACGTCTCAGTGGAGGCTGCACCTGGCAACCCGCGGCCGATTGCGAACCCCGTCCGGATCACCATTGAAGGCCCAGGAAACGTGTTGGAAGATTCGAGCACGACGGCCAACGTTTACAACCATTACGAGGTATGCTCGTTCACCTGGTTCCGCAACAGCTGGACAGTGGAAGAAATGGAGAAGCTGCAGCGAGACGTCAACGGATCCTGCAACGGGGTCGTCTCCGAGGGTTGCATCCAGGATATCAGAGAAGGCCTCGAGGGAAAGCCGTGCGGAGATTCGTCATCGTTGAACAAACCAGAGAGCTGTCAATCTCTTCTTGGACCTGCAGGTTTGGAGTCAGGTAATCATGCCTTCACGTTCCATGTTGGTCGCACGCGTTCGTCGCTAAGCCACTGAGCTAGAAACCATAACGATTAACCTCCCCAACGCACAATCGGCCGACAAACGCTCTATCACAAACTTGTTCGAATCCCGGGCACCCTATGCGAACACGTCAGAGGCGGGCGTGCGGGATGTTTACAACGAGGCCATCACCAATGTCTATCCCATGTTGCTGTTCTTCAACTACGATAACGGAGAAACTCGCTCGAATTACAGTGTGTTCCGATGCATTCGCGCCAACAATGTTGCGGAGGGGAGCCGGCAGCCGGATAGCGTTGGGAGCAACAGGAGGAGCTCGGCAGAGCGCGCTTCGGGCGCGATGCTCGCCGCTGTCATGGGACTGCTTTTTTCTGTTTCGGTTGTTTCCTTTCTCTAAGAATATAAGACTACGCTACTGTACCGTGAAAGATTGCATTTGTACGAGCTCATAGAGTGCTGGTGCTATAGCGATATTTTCTTATTATTATGCCGACAAACACGAGCGTCGTGCGAAGTGATCAGCTACAATGCTCAGGCCCTCGGCCCAAATGACAATGTTCCATTTGCCCATGTTACGCAAAAAAAAAAAAAAAATGATTGAGCCTAAGTCTGGCCTGGTGCTTTATAAGGTTAGCTATGGGGGACATTATCAGCTTGTCTGATCACTCGCGTAGGTGGTATGAGCTGGCTCCATAAGGATTTCAATTGTGTAGGTTTACAATCCTATAAACTTTAGTTACAATGTTGAGTGAGAGCCCTAAGTTCTAATATGCATATTTCGTTTTCCCGCTTCCTATAGAGTCTCATCCACTTATTCTTTACAACTCTATTCTTGTATGACTACTGTCTTTGCCTGGCCGCCCATACTTATTCTCGAGAAATGTTGTCTGTCTAGTGAGGCCTGTACTATACTTATCAAGCTATTTTCGAGTGCGGATTATCTCCATCTCGTCTTGTGCCATCCAACAATCTCTTACATGTCTTCAGTGGATTTTACTATTGAGGTCTGTCTGTGTTAGTGCGCATTGTATGAACTATATCTGACGGTAAATCACCAAGGGGGACAACAACTTTATCTACTGCAAGGGCTCGGAACGAGCCTACGTCCTTTGTCTAGCCTAATGTAGTTGCTCAGACTGAGGATGGTATGATGTTTGGTGTTATCAGCTAGGCAGTTGGTTCCATTTTCCTCCGCTATTACGTACATGTAGCCTATCCGTAAGCGTTCTAAGTTCCGTGCTGCCATCCTACGAAGACGCAACGATCTAGTCAGTATAATTGGGTATTGTGAACATAGGCTTTTTGAGTGTTTTCAGCTACTTACTACACCTGTATTCCCCGTCGATTTATTCGTCTTTTCTCGCGAGGATCCACTGTAGTAGGTGCTAACAAGTTTTCGAAGTGTTGGCAAGGAGCAGGCAATTATTCCTAAGCCGCCCTCGACGGCCGTCCATATGACCGATTGTCCCCAATTATCTATATCATCGATATAAGTATGCAAGCTGAGAATAGATAATGGCGAATGCACTGCTTACAAAGAGACTCATTCGGGTATGCTTTGGTATTGTATGAATGGTAGTATCCCATGCGGACTAGTCCAGCAACGCTGCCGATGATGCCCAAACCAAGGATGATTTGTAACGAAACCTTGCGACGTTTTGGCATCTGTAGGCCCCGGATGAGGAAGAATGGCGTGATTGCGCATGTCCAGTCCACAATAGCCAGGACAACAGTGCCAGTATAACTAGCGATCACCCATCCGTTAGGGTTACGGCAGTAGCCGCTGCAGCCCCTGTTAGCTAGAACCTCAGTAAACATGCATAGATACAGGGCAACGTACAGGTTCTCGTTCCATAGAGCCGCTACAGGAGTGCAGGCCGCTAACCAAATACCCAGGCAGACTGCCAGGTTAATGGCTAGCAAACCCATGTTTCCCCAAATGATGTACGAATATACTTTGGTAGTGCTCAACCGCACAATCATTACGGACAGGGCGAGCTTGGTCAGGACTGTCGAGGGGAAGTAAACAACTTCGGACCAAAACATGTATTCCTTGACCTTGATCTGGTAGTAGACAAGCTGTCCTTCGGGGATCTGGGAATCGTGTGCCCCGAGCCCCCAACACGCCGCAATTATGATGATAGCGATTGCAGGCAAGAAAGTAACCTGATCTGTTAGGCGAAGACGCAACAGGCGAGGGACATGGCAACATACCCACCCAAGGACAGCAAAAATGTCGTCCAAGCCCCATACCTTTCTCGATTCCGACAGCTTGAGCCTTACATAGACGCGAAGAGCAACGACGACGGTGGAAAGAACGGCCAGAACGCATGATACGGCCACAATTGCCGTTGACAAGCCGCTGATGGGAATTTGTGGGAGCCCATGGGCGATTTCTGACATCCGCTCGCCCTCTTGGCTCCGAGGAAGAAGCATTTCATATTCGGCTGCGCGCTGACGTCGTTTTGGAGGCTAAAACGGATTGGCGACGAAGTGGCTTGAAGGATCGGTAGGAGGGAGCGTGAATCAAGCTATACAGTGAAGACTAGCAGATTTCTGATACATAATAAACCCAGGAAGCCGTAGCCGAGGCAGGCGGCGTGGAGTGATAATGCTCGGTCTTTTGGCGATCGCGGGCTTGTCGTGGGACCTTTCTGCCAAATTACCCCTATGTCGATAGGTAATTTCGGTAATGGTTTTTAGCAGATCCGGTGGATTAGCAAAGATAGCGCCCTGAGGCGTCGTACTGCGTCTCCCTCAGCTGCAGATCCGGACGACATCCCGCTAGTCCGACGGCCCAATGTCTGCGTGCTTGATGCTCGCTCTCTGTACATATAAGACAGATAGGAATAGTGACCGCGTACGAACGAATCCAAAGCCCTGTCACTAGGGTGGAGTATGTCAGCACCATGTAACCTAGTCAAGGGGTTGTCGAGCCACTTGACAGGTTCAACAACCCACCCACCCTGTCGAGATGCCGTGTCGTCGGGGGCCCCGGAGTTTGCCCCGTAATCACGTAGTGGAAGGAGAACAGGAGAGAAGAAAGAAAAAAGAAAAAGTCTTTCTGTACAACTTTGATTACTTTCTTGTCCTCTCTCCACTGTGAGAGCCCCTTGCGCTGTGACAACGGTGGGGGTATGCGGCCCCTTGTGACAATGCAACGACATGATGTTCTTTTCCACTGCGCCGCCGACGCCACCCCGCGAGCCGACCGAGTGTGTCGTCCCGGTTGGTTACTTCGCCGATGCTTTTCTCTTAAGAACATGTTGTCACGTACATTGTTTTAGGGTTTCCCGATGTACTGGACACGATATGGCCCGTGATTCTCTTAAAAACGTGGTACGCCGCTCCGGCTGGAACAAGCCGCACGGGAGTAGCTAGGCCACGGAGAGATGTACGCTATAACACCCTCTAGGATCAGGGGTCATTGGCTACCGAGGATGCGTTTGGGACCAGAAAGGGCTTAGGTGAGCACTAGTATATGATATCGCGAAGTTTTTCGCAAAACCAGACACTTATTAGCTACGACTGTGTTGACTATATGTAGCATGACGAATATAGCATACCACCCAGCTGGGTCGCGCTAATTCCTTGTCTGTGGTCTGATGGAAACCCTGACGGTTTTCTTGAATACATCCGTGGTCCCAACACGCTGGGTCTCATTCAAGGACTCCACGGTCATTGTGTTGCACTAGATACACCTGACGTTCGACGCCATGGCGAAAAGGTCCCTCCTAGAAGCTTGTTCCCTTGCTCTGCAGGGCGAAACAACATAACAACTGAGCTTCTCCTCCCCAGTAGCTACCCATTTGAGGGCCTTGGCAAAACTGACACCAACCCTCATGTGCTTGTTGTTTGACGAGTGTGTGTTTGGTGTCGGCCTGTGGGTGCTAGGGAATTTTTACTGCTTTGCATTGCATGGCTAGGAAGGGATACTGTATGGTCGGTTTACCAGCTGGATTACTGGCGATACTAAAAAGGGCTCTGAGAGAGAATGACATGGGAGACCCGGACAATAAAACGACATTATGTCATGACACAAGCAGAAGAGCGCTATTTGAGCGACTGCAACGTTATTCTCGTGTGGATTACATGGCTGTCCTTCAACTTTTCAAAGACTCCAACAGATTGATAAGTGTTTAATATGCCCGTGTTTACTAAGGGGCCCTCCAAGGTGGCAGTGGAGTAGACGTACCAGTGGCGGTCTGCCCTCAAAGATCTCTTGCCATCTGACAAGCAACTTCCATGCAATTGCGTTGGCTTCCTCGTTAAGCTTATTCTCGTCATTGACGTCTTGAAGAAACAACTCGGCCACTTGGCTTTAGCATTCCGCTGCTCAATCACAACTCAAGGCACTCGCGAGCAGGTCGAAGCCTACGGCTCACTCATCAGAAGAGACCCCAAAGCTAAGGTACCGCCTTCCTTTGCTTGTAGTTTGATGCAGCTTTTGATGACTTTAAACTGCGGAAAAGCCAAGATTTACTGCTTCAATCTATCAGACGCTACTATCCAGCCACAGAAGACACTATTGTTTTCTTGCTACGTGCAAATTATCCGAGGACCATACAATTTCACAGATGAAATCATCGTTGTGGGCGAGGGCGAGTAAGAACAATTTTGACCATGAGAATGACAGAGGAATGGAGTGTTATAAAGATGAGGGAAGACATTCGTGGTGAGCGGGAAAGGACCTAATTATTTATCAGTCGAATTTTGGCGGTTTAGCTGTATCCTTCATTCGCTCCAAGTTTTGCGTCCCCTGTAGGCTTTGATACTTGACAATGCGCCGAATGCTGTTCATGATTGTAGCTTCTCTGCAAGTACGCGTATCAACACCCCAGGATGCTACCATGGTTAGTCTTCGTCGAATTGGCCGCCTACTGCGAATGGTATAGTTTCCTCTCTCCCATGGCATTCATGCTCATAGAGCCGGGGGCGGCTATGGCATTGTCCATGACTAAGGGGTTTCGCGCTGCTGAGAAATCACCTTACGTATTACATTTATGGGCCCTGCCGTGTCCGTCATGTGCTATACGAGCCCGACATCAAATGCTGGCCGACATTGTAGGATGATCTCCCGGTAGGAAGACGGGATGTTGGGCGACTGTCGGCTGGACTACTATGGGTCACTAAACACCCCGATCCGTTGAAGGTTGCAATCCAATTTTATTGGCACAAGGGATGACGATGTCGCCAACGCTGCCAAGGCACCAGCGTTTCCTGTCTGGATGTACATTGCGACGCCGGGTAGTCGGCGCTCCACCGCCTCCCTGTACATGGGTGGCATTCTTCAAGGTCATTGTATGCCGTGTGGTGACATCGTCAGCGGGTAGTCAAGCGGGGTGAAGAAAAGAGTAAAAAGGAAAAAAAAAAAAAAAAAGGCGGCAGAACTTGCAATCAAACACCAGAACATTCATAACTACCCTTCAGCAATGCCTTTTTCAAATTTTGAGAAATGATACTCATACAATTCCTTGAACCTTGAGGATTGAGAAGAGTGTGATGTTGCGATCGTCAGGCTCCTTTTGCGATACTACGAGAAGTGAAAGCAACACTCTAGAAATCACGTTCCCACCACTTCGGAGTCTACCCCATATCCACTGAGTCAGTTGATGTAGGTACGCACCCGCCCGGGAAAGGAACCCGATCTTATCAAACCGGAATTCGAACCAAGACCCTGACCAAGACCCTAACATGGACTAGTGCAAAGCACGGTACTCTCTGGTTAACAAGGGGTATCCAAAAAGAGCGTCAATGGTGCAGGGCAAATCAGCTGGACAGGTCTGCAATAGGTATGCTTTTATTATCTGCCGAATCTCCAGTCAGTAGCGAGCCGGTATCGAGGTTGGTTTGGTTCTGAGCCCGATAATCAAGGTACGAATGCCAGAGACGTTTGACGTCATCTTGCTTTGTATGTGCAAATCACGCATATGTTCATCATTGCGAACACCACTGTAGTGCACGCTTGATGCCCAAGGTGACACATTCCGAAGAGAGCAAGCAGTTGGAATCTGATTGACTGAGTGTCTCGTGAAGCTGGCATAGCTTTGTGTGGCTAGTGTCAGTTGTGAGCGCCACAGACGTGGCTCACAAAGCGACCAGGCCCACTCTAAAAGGGCATATCTGCCCGGAATCGTGTCCTATGTTTCTATATATTCTCGATGTTGAGGACATTTATCATGCTGTTGAACACACCAAAGTTCTTTACGTCAGAAAAGGTTTCCGCACATATCCCCGGCACCCCTTACATCTTTCGGTGTTAACAGCTGCGAAGTAGAGGTGTAATTAAGCATGTTGAACTCATAGTCGACACGATGGTCTAAAGACGGCTCCACCGAAACCGTTTACACCATAGAAAAGCCAAACCATTAGCGTCAAAAAAACATGAACACAAAAACGAGAGTATCAAAGAGAGCCTCAAAATAAACGTGGAGGAAAACAGACCAATGTTGAGATACGAAACATTCCAGACTTGTGGAACCGAAACATCAACAACAATATATTTAGCAGATAAAGACCAGCTCACAATGTTGAAGGTCCAGCCGAATGAGGCGTCAAAGTTCGGCCCACCTCTTTGTCGAGTACTTCCTCATTAATACCAGTAGAAGTAGCACTGTCAGTAAGCGCTTCTTCCTCCTTTTTGCTTTTTGATGCTTGCAGCACCCACATAGTATTGTCTTCTTGAATATCCTCGTAACCAGATTCATCTCATAGACGACTACTCTATCCTTCACTACTAATTACAGTTTCCCCAGTACGAGTTTGTTGTTTTCCTGTACGTGGGAGTATAGTCAGCATTCATATCTTCCCTGTCACTTTTATGTCGCTCCCGGGTGAGTGACTCATAGCAAAATTGTGTGTACAATTAGAAACGGTCCAGTTCGTTCTGCCTGTACCAGGAAATCCGTCGTTGAGAGCAGGGTTCTTAGGTGATCTGGGACGTTTCCCAGTACTGCCAGGACCTCGGCTAAGCAGGCTAGAAACCCGACAAGGAATGTATGGGCGAGAATGCTTAAAGAAATTTTGTTAGCGGTTGTTTGAGAAACTGATTCCTGGTTGCTCACATCCTGATATGTCTTGGGGCAAATAGGGTAGCCGTCAGTGCCACTAAGGATGGCGACAAGCCCAAGAAAAGCAATCGAAACCGTATTGACAATAGAGTAGCGCATATTCGTATAGATAGATCTGGTAACAAATGGGTGGGTAGCGGAGGATAAGACAAGAAAGGATGGTTTGGGTGTGATTATTCGACATTCACCTCAACCAGTGCTGAGTGCAGTGCCTACATAATATTTCTTTTTCCATTATGGGCCACAGTGTCATGATTTCTTCCCAATATCGACGGAAATCAAATCTCATTCAGTTCAACCCCAATATGCCCGTTCCAACATTGGGGCCATCACACGGGGCCATCCTTCCGACTGTATCCACAATATGCGCTTTTTTGCCGGAAAATAGGCCCCCTCTCTGAGAAAACACAACCTTGGATGATGATATTCATTGGGTAGAGGCAGCATATGACACGTCAGTGAGGGGAGCTGGCGGTCGGGTATCTAGGCCACAACTCTACATGTTCAATGGAAAGACCCCAAACCCGAGACGACCAACAGTGGCAGTATCCACCAAAAATTCCACGTATTCTCTGTTGGAGGTTTGGACCCAAGTAAAATAACAAGCCCGGGAGTTGTCGTTTATTAGGATTTAACACCGTGTTCATTCAGATAGTGTCTGCGAAGTGATATTTATGTTTTTTTTATCTTGAACTAGCCCAACGATCAGTCGAAGCTTGCATTTTATTGCCCTAATTTGGTAGAGTACAAATGCCTCAGCTATGCAACTTAGTTTCAGGTGTCACCTCCCATAGTATTCGGTGGTTATCGGCGACCCGAGTGTTACTTCTAGATACTCTCTTCTAGCATTACTGGTGGTATCATCCAGCTTTGGGTCTCAGGATTCAGGCTTATTCCCAAAAGGAAGACAAGCCAGACAGATAAAGACGACGGGTCCTTTGACAAGGTTCTTTTCGGGCGCATCACGGCATTGTGACATATTTGGAAGAGTGGATAATTAAATGGGGCCATTGCTGTCGTTGTTCTGTCGATCATCCCGTTGGCTCACCCAGCTTGTTGGTTCTCGTCCACAGTCAGAGAATGGGTTACGCAGTTGGTTCGCAAGGCGCGGTTAACCATAATTCCATTACACGTTTGGGACGTGGCAGTTCACTTGGAAGGCCCAGAGTCGGGCCATGCCATAACCATGCTTAGCCTTAGCCCCTGAGCGGAGCTCTCCCCAACTTGGGGTCTTAGGGTTAGGCGCCGTGATGAGCCAGCCCGGAGAGTAACAATCCTCTTCCAACAAAACAGACGAAGCCTTGATAGGACCCCATGTGTCTAGTTCTGCTTGTTGTTAGCCTTGGGGTCCCTAACTGAGACATAATGTACTGCAAAGGATATTGCTAGTTGAGAGGAGGAGCGAAAGTGTCGGCGTATGTAAATGATATAAAGTTAGAAGAATTCCAAAAGCAAGAGTCTGCTTCTACTCTATCAATTTGCACGATCATCACAACTCTCATTATCATCTATTCTCTGCCCTATTTCCCCAATACCTCACCGCGTGGCTTCGTAGGTCCTCCGCCGATGAAGCTCTCATCCTTCCTGACGCTGCTCTGCAGCAGCGCCGTCTTGGCCTCGGACTCAGCCCCGACCTCTCGAGGACCCAAATGTCCCCAAAAAGAAGGCTACAAAGATGCTCAGACTATCTCCTCCTGGAAAGAACAGGGCCTTTGCTTCAGATATCTCGGCGCTGGTAACTTTGACAAAGCTATTGCGCCCTGCGCCGGCCCAGACGGTTACTGCCAGAAGGTAAACAAGTCAGAGTCTGGAGTCGAAGGTGTAAGTAGATACATTATCAACCTCAGCCCCGAGCTCTCGGAGCGAGATCTGATGAAATGTGCCGGGTCAACTAACATGTTCTATCTAGTGCAAGGCTTTCCCCAACCAGCCCGAGATTGACAAGCTAGACCCGAGTACAATCTTGAAGGATGAGGACTGTAACGAATTCATACCGGGTCAGTGTATGTGCGAGTGCGGCTTGTGCGATGAGATCTCCAAAGTCATCATCGAAGGCCTCGAGCAGCTGGACAACGTCATCTGCGCCGTCATGCTCTCCGCATTCAAGACTATCGCCGATGTTGGTCTCATGTTCGTCCCTGGAGGACAGGCTTCCTCGGGCGTCAAGGCCGCAGTTCAGGGAGCCAAGTCTTTCTACGAGAACGGGGAAGACGCAGCGTCTTTTTTCGGCAACTGGATCGGCCCAGCCTGTGGTGTCCCAGACTTCGACTTTGATCTGTCGATGGTCTTCAACCCTCTTGTCGAAGCCCCGGACTCCATGTCGCGCGGCAAGACAGTTGGGTGCAAGAAAAAGTCTGGATGCCGCAAGGTCGACCCCGTTCCCGACCCGGAGCCAAAGACCAAGCCAACGGTTGAACCAAGAGGCAAGCCGAAGCATAAGCCCACCCGGAAACCAACGATTAAATCAACAGACAAGCCCAAGACGACCGCACAGAAGTCAACGGTTAAACCAACAGACAAACCCGAGACTACCACCCAGAAGCCAACGGTTAAGCCATCGGATAAGCCCAAAACGACCACCCAAAAGCCAACGGTTAAATCGTCAGACAAGCCCACCACCATCGAAAAGCCTACCTCAACGACGGCTACCACCAGGGCCAGCTCAATCGCCTCTTCCAGTAGTACCCCCGGCGCCGGATGTGCCTATTGCGGTGAGTTCGAAAACAAGGCTGCCCGCGATGACAAGTATCGGAACATGTACGCCCGGGCGGCCAGCGGGAACAAGAATAACGCCCCATCTTGCGCCATTCCTCCGAAGGAAGACTATATCACAAAGAAAGACCTTTCCGGCACGTTTCTCGACTGGCTGATACCTCGGGCGTTCTCCCTTAATGAGCGGGCGCTCTCAGAAAAAAAGGTCGAAACCGTATTGTACGGGATCACGTGGGACCTTATTGTTGGAAACTACGCTCCGAGTAGCGAAGCTGTGAACATTCCCGACATAACCAAGTACTGGGCGTTCGAGAATCCCGGTAACTCCCAGAAATGTAGCGTGGAGGTGGTTAAAACAAACACAGGGAACATAGCAGAGTTTGAAAGTAAGCCTCCACTCCTCACATGCTCAAATCGTTATCCACCGGAAGACTGACAAGAAGACAGCTGACCACGTCTATGAAGCACAGACCCTGTCAAGATTTGTCAACTGGCTGATGGATGAGAAGAACCCAAATGTTGGGAAAACCAAGACTTACACCAAGCCAAAGATGTCCTGGGTCAAGGAAGTCCTCGTGGACAAGGAGGCGCCTAATCCCTTTAACATCATCAAGCCTGGTGATAAAAACGTCGGTGACCTCAACACGCCTAGCGACGGCGAGAACACCATCACCCTGATGGCCTACGGTTTCGGAAGATCCGATGGAGTCAATACCTACAGCCAGACAAAGAAGAAGTGGATCGAGCGGATCCCGGCGGCGCGAGGCAACAAGAACCTCGTCCTTCTGCACAAGCTCATCAACAAACCTAAGGGCCAGTATTTCCAGAAGAATTACCTCCATCCCGATTGTCCAATGGACAAAGATCAGGCCCATTGACGTACCCAAGTGCGAAGAGTAAGTAAAGCAAAACCCGATTGCCTCTCCACCCGGAGATCCACGAGGCTGACTTGACTGCGACAAAACAGGGCGTGGGACCATTCAAGTACCTGGCTGCCGAAGACGGCAACACAGACACCATATGGAAAAAGTGGGCTCGCGTGTCCAACTGGATTGATCTGGTTTGCTACGAGTTCGACAAGCAATACAAATGGGGCTCCCGCAACGACGAGCCAAAGAACTCCAAGGGCACGGCTTCGTTGCGCTCTCTTTACGCCTACTTCATTGACAAGGAGCTGGCCGAAATCGAAGACAAGGCGGCCAAGTTTGCCGAGGATGCTCAGAAGCAGTTCGACAAGAGGTTTGACATCAAGACACTGACCCCGGACGAGAAGAAGTGGAGGGACAATGCCTTCGAGAAGACCAAGGGCAACGACGGCTGGTGCACCGCCGAGAAGCTTAAGTTCCCGCGGCCGCGAGTTCCGCGAGGTGCATCGGTATATGGCGCTTACGGATGGAAGGATGTTACCTTTGACGCGGCGAACAAGAACCCCAGCATTGGTGTCCCGGTCAAGATCCCCTAGGCACTGAAGGCCCTGACAAGACAGGACAGCAGTGTCTGTTGCGTGATTCTATCTACGCTATCTACGATCTCTCCCCACGACCATCCTCCTTCCTCTCCTTTCTCCCACACACTTACACTTCTCTTCATTCATTTGTTCCCCTATGTCACGAAAGGTTTACCCATATGTTGGCACTTGGTATGAGCTCCATCATGTGTCCTCTCACGTTCTGTTCTGCTCATTACGCGCAATACTGCATATATAGAAAATCTCTTTTCTCATTTCTACCTTCATAGAATTAAGCCTCTCTTATCTCTAACCTTTGTCCCATCAATGACATGGACCTTTCAAACTCGTCAGGAGTGAGTCGGGTAGTTCTCCCCTCGGGCAATTGGCCGCCGTTCATATCCCAATTAATCTCCAAAACCCCCCCCTCATCCTCATTCCAGTTTTCACGGGGCTTGTCGATGACGAAGATGAAGTATTCATCTATATGAAACACCTCGTCTATAATCGGGGTGATCTGGAGATCAAGGCCTGCCCCGCCGGCCTTACGCGAGGCGATCTCAGCCATGGCGTGGGCTTTGCACTTGGCGGCCTTCTCCTTGTCGGATAGTCCGGCGGGAAGAGGCATACCACACACCTCAGTGCGAATGTATTGGTCGCGGTCGGGAAGCTCACATAACTCGTGGGTCTCGCGGTAAAGGCTCTCAGCCAGGGCCTTGAGGTGGTCATGATTATCAGATCCGGGGGTAATGTCGTAGAATAGGATGGACAAGAGGGGGCGTGTGCTATCGACGTACTCCCGGTCGCTGTTGTCGCAGGCGAGGGTTGACCATAGGGTAGTGGGTTAGGGTATGACCGGCGAATCCAAGCGGTGAAGAAAGGTTTGCCGTCGTGGCTCGGGATGTGCTCGACAATGTAGTCTAAAATAACGCGGATTGGTGCTTGGCCGCCTGTCGACCTACTACGTTCTCGGGTCAAGTCAGGAGACTGGGGGACAGCACGTCTATTACGGGCACGAGGCATTATGAAAGAGATCGTGAAAAATCCTTTTGCAGATTGAATTCTCGAGAGAAGTGAGAGGGTGTTTCTTTTGCTGGTGTTGTTTGTTTTTGGATGTGCTGCTTCTTGATGCTGCTAGGTTGGTATTTATACAACCAACCAACCCGTGTTTGTTGGCTGTAAGAGTTATTTATATAACTTCAGCTGCTGATCAATAATTGCTATTTGCTATACCGCCCCACTTCAGCGGTTAACGCGACCAGAGCAAGATATTTGCCAACCTTCCACCCCTCATCCTGCACGACTACACATCGTATCGCTTTGAAAAGTGCAGTCCAATTACCCAGGTACTACTTTCGTGATCATACAATCCGATTACAAAGCTTCATCAAATAGCAAAACCCCAACTTTGAAATGTGCCATCCAACTCGTCTTCAGGAACTCTGCAAGTTACTATTGCCTCGGGATCTTGGTCGCCGTCACCGGGACGCCTATCCCAATACACCTCCATTAACCCACCCCTTTCATCCTCATTCCAACGTTCGCGCGGTTTATCGATAACTATAATGCCCCGTTTCCACCTCGAGTACCCTTGGAGAGGCGAGAACTCGAGGTCGTGGCCTGCGCCGCCGGCCTTACGCGAGGCGATCTCAGCCACTGCGTGGGCTTTACACTTGGCGGCCTTCTCTTCGTCTGATAGTCCAACGGGTAGAGGCATGCCGCACACATCGATGCGATCGCGTTTATCACGGTTCCAGCGCATCTCCAGTGTGTCGCGGTGAAGGCTTTCGGCCAAGGCCTTAAGGTGGTCATGATCATCCGAGCCAGGGGTAATGTCGTAGAATTAGATGAACCGGCTGGGACGTACAGAGTCTTGGTTGAGTTGCTCGGGTGTAAAGTGGGCAGGCGGCTTAGGGTACCACCTGCGAACCCAGGCGGTAAAGAACGGCTTACCATCGTGGCTTGGGATCTGCTCGACGACGTACTCTTCATCGAAGCGGACCGGTGCTTGGCCGCCTGTTGACATTCTACGCTCTCGGTCAGAGTTGGTGGTCTGGGGCGTAGTGTGTCTGTTACGGGCACGAGGCATCGTGTTTAATTCAATGATGTTTGATGTAGATTGTTCGTTGATGTGCTGCTTGTCGATGCTTTTGATTCGATATTTATACAACCCATCCCGTGTTGGTTGGCCATGTTGGTTGGCCATGTTGGTTGGCCATGTTGGTTGGCCGTGGAGTTATTTTTACACGTTGAGCGCTGATCCTTGACTCCTATTCGCTATCCTGGTCCACTTCAGCGGTTAGCCCGCTTGAAATTCAATGCCTTTTCCTCCCTCACCGCACATTTATAGCCCCTACGGATGTGATTGTCGCCCATCCATGGCTTCTCGTCTGTACGTGGAATCCAGGTCTGCCTTCTTTTTCTTGCCCAGGTTCTTGTGTCTTACAACCAACAACTGCTTTGCAGCTGTTTGTATGAAATAAAAGCTGATGTGTCTCAAGTTTCCACCTTCGCTCCAACTCTTCAGACCCCATTAGAAGGGCCAAGCATGAGTGAAAGTCATTGTATCGATGGCAACGATCTCGACTTTGCTGTTCTTGGTTGGTAGGAGGTACATAGTGTCTTGAAGGAACATAGTGTCAAGAGCCCCACGTGGAGTTCCTACCCCCAACAGGATGTGACCGCAGAGAGACCGACAGAACCAACAGAAAATACAACCAGGATGATTCACACAGGAGTCTGTGATTTGGCAGAAGATATTATGGAGCATGGGGAGTCAGGCAGACCTGCAGGCCCCCAAAAGTATTCATCAAATACAGCAAGGAAACAGATTGGTGAGGTCTGCATGATACTGCGCCTCCCAACATGGGCCCCATTCGTGCAGATGGTAGCCTGGAGTGGTTGCCTACTGGTTCTTCCATTCTTTTCCTGTATTTTCTTGCACTTGTGTTTTCCCGTTCAAGAATCATATGTTGCTGCCTGCGTTTGAAGATGCAGGTCAGTCCGATGCATCACCGACAACTTTTCTCTTCGCCCCTATCCATGATACGAAACAACGAGTACCCCGAAGGATCCCCGAGGCCGGAATGAAAGCGTATTGGCTTGTTGTTAATAATTTTGTCGTTACTACCTTCTCTCTAAGCTCCAAAATTTCCGTAACATCGGTCCTTCATCGAAGGTTGCGCGTGAAGCTGCTAGAGGAAATACAGGGCCTGATGTAAGAACATCACCATTGATACAAAAGAGGACTGTTCAGGCCTGTTTAGCCTTTTCCCGGTCATCCTCGTTACTACAGGGGGGTAAGATCATGGCGTACAATCCCCAACATCTGCTCCCTCTCCAGCATGGGTCGCATCTCGCAAACGCCGCGTTTGGTCTTTCCGTTGTTTTGGCTTGCTACATCATTCTCGTCTCGGTGCCAGTCTCATGTTTCTCTGTTTCTTCTAGCAAGCCTTCTCACATTCAAATCAAATAAGCCAACTTTATTCCGTTTCCAGATGAGGTATTTTACGACAAGGGCAGATCCTGCCATAAATCTGGGTGTGTCAAGTCAAGAGTTTATCACACTCTGACTAGGATGATATATGAGCTCTGTTTGTACCTTGTCACGGGGCTTCACAGTTCTCCGAGAGGCCATGCCCGCTAATCAACATGCTATAGCGTAACTTCTTTTGGGACAATAGATGTGGAAGGTTTCTGCTCGGGCGTTGAACAGAGTATTGATTCAGCTGGCAGTCGGATAACACATGAAACTGACTAGAAGCAAATGCACTATGCGGGTTGATTTAGGGAATGAACTTGAATTATGCTTGGATCCACGGTTAGTAGCCCGTTCTCTTGAAAAAACCAGGGTCTCGATGGCACCTTATCCTCTTGGTCAGTAATACAATTGCTGCATGCTAACTTCACTCTCTTAGGCATAGCAAACGACATTATAACACCAAACGAAACACAACAAACACCCGCCTAAAGGATCTCGGGCTGTATATTTTGAAAATATGAGTGGGCAATTATACTTCTTATTACATCAAAGAGGCTCCAAGAGCCATGTACAAGCATATTACTGAACAAGTGTAGTTTTTTGTATAACCTTATGCGATGAGGTCTGGTTCCTGAATCTTCATAATGCCTGTTACATGTCAGGACAGATCTTACAATATGCCTGCCACAGACTGAACGACTGGATACTTGGGAAATGCAGGCTTATAAACCTGGGAAGTTCGTTAGCGACATGATCAGGTTTCCAAACGCATCGAGTATGAGGCCGGGTACTTACCGACTGACACCGAGAGTTATACTCCCCGGTTGACCCCAGAATCGCAGACAGCTCGTCTCCAGGGACTCCCAACTTGGCTAGAGCCTCGGAGTCTGGCGAATATTTCGCCCACCCTGGCCCGGCGGCCGGGTCCTTGATCCAGGAGACAAAGCGGTCATGTATGGAGTCGGCCAGGGCCTGTTGCGCCTCCGTCACGCCGGCCAGTGCGGCGAAGCATTCGTTACCGCCATGGAAGAACGGGACCTCGGTGCCGTGTGTTGGCGCCGTGCCGGGAACTCCCACCACGTTGTCATATGCCCCGAAGAAGCGGTACACCCAGGTATCCTGCACGGCATTACGCAAGTCGAGGAGGTAGTCGACGGCGCAGTTGAACCGAGCATCTCCATACTGGACGCCGCTTCGGAGGGAGTCTGACGCGTAGTCGGATGCGTTGTACGCCTCGAGTAGGACGGCATCCTCAATGTGTGCGCTATCAGCGTCGAAGGTGTTGATCCAAGAGCTGAAGTTGCTGTTCTCGGCACCGTACACGAGACTGAAGATGGTTCCTTCGCCATTCGAGGTGCCGGTCAGCAATGGCACGTGCGAGGCATACTGTCCCGCCGCAAGGCGTGCAGCATAGTCAGAGTGCCGCGTAATGTTGTCAATGACGGGGGTGAACCAGGTGTTAGAGGTGGAGTTGAAGTTGGCCGTCTGCAACGCGTACACGTCGACGGCCCGGAGACAATCCAGCTGGCCCTCGCCGGCTTTCGGGCACCCCACTTCCGCGGCAACGATGTCGAGGGCTTCGTTGATAGGCGCGTAAGCCGGGCCGGACACGGCGTTTGCGCTCATTTGGACCGCGCCCTTGAGCCAGGAGTCGGGGTGGTTCCAAAGGTAGTGGTCCACCTGCACAGCGCCAGACGAGTGACCGCCAAAGACGACGTGGTCCGGGTTGCCTCCGAAAGCTCGGATGTTCTCGCGAACCCAGTCGAGGGCCTTTTCAACATCGAGGATGCCAAAGTTCTGCGACTCGTCGGGACGCGCTTCTTTCAGCTCTGCCGAGTACGGAGACGCGAAAATGCTCTCGCGGGTGTTGAAGTTGACGTAGACGACCCCCTTGCGAGCAAAGTTGGAGCCCTGAAGCTGGGGGTTGCTGCTGGACCCGGTGACCATGGCACCGCCGTACATGTAGACGAACACGGGCAGGTCCTTTCCGGTCGAGGGCGCCCAGATGTTCAGATTCAGGCAATCCTCGCCCTGCTGGCTAAAGAGACTGCCGGAGATGGCCTGGGGACAGGTCGGGCCATAGGAAGTCGCGTTGAACGTTGCGTCCGACTTCGGGACGTCCTGGGGCGCCCGCCATCGGTTCTCGCCACCGGTCTTGGCGGCGAAGGGGACGCCCAGGAAGACCGAGTTGCAACTCGCGTCGCGAAATCCCTCAACGGTTCCCTGGGCTATGCTGACGATTGGGGAAGCCAATGCCGCATCACCGCAGGTGCTTGCTGCCAGGCAAGGGGACAGGCACGAAGCCACCAGAGCGGTGGCCGCAGCGGCCGGGAGCGTGTTGATGAGGCCCATGATGCGCTCGTCGCGAGTTTTGGGATGAAGAAAACTCGACAATCGGTTTGGAGGGAGCCCGGAGAATAAGCAGACAGAAGGCATGCCCCCCCCCCCCCCCCTTTTACCAGAGTGGAGTGTCTCCGCTAATACGAGGTGACGAGATCTTTTCGGCCCCCATGTCGGCCCCGCTGAGGATCGCGTTCTGATTTTTCAGTGCAACGGATCCATCGCCAACGTTGCGTGATGGTGGATCGTTTCTCCACGATCGGTTTATGCTTATTCCAAAGTTGGGATGACCATCTCAGTTCTGGTTCTAAGAATTATCCTGATTTTAATAAACGTACTTCAGCTTGAACATGCCTGAAGCATAAACCCTGGTTAAGGATCTACCTAAACAAAAGGGAAGAAAAATCACACGAAAAGCCATAGCCCCTAAGGTCTGTTCATCTCCGCCATATTGGTCAAACCCCGACAAAACTGAAACCGCCAACGCCGAAAGTCTGCGTGCGAAGTTCTCGCCCGATTCTCTTGAAGAACATTCTTGACCCAGTTCGCTGTGTCTGGGGCTATTCCTTCTGCAGACTTTTCCAGGAACTGGAAATACCAAAGCTTTCTATTAAAATTGAACTCCTGTTGCGTTCTTTTTCCTGGATATACTGTTTCCTCCGTTCTGGCTTTGTCAGTGATTTTCTCTTGTTCTTCGGCGATTAACTTCCGAAATCTTTTCAGAAATGGTGGAGTTACAAAAACAGTCTTCAGCTTAGACAGGATTTCAGCGACTCTCGTGTACTGTTCCGGAGACCAAGAAGTATCCCCCTTGTATTCTTCCAAGCGTAGAGACACCTGGGGGCCTTTTTCTGCTGGCAATGTTCCAGCAATAATAGTTCTAATTTTTCCAGCAACGGTTCGACAGGTTTGTCGACGTCGTTCAGAGGCGTCTCTCCTTTGCTGGCGATAGGGTCATCATTATCCAGTAAAGTGAGGAATGCGCACAACTGGTCTTTTGCACCATTTATGTCCTTGGCGTCGAGGTCATCGTTACCGTGCGCTCGCTTGCCTAATCGACTCAGCCTCAACCCGATTAGGCTGATTCTAAAGACGTCTGAATGTCCCGCCGCTTGCATGTAAATCGCTACGCGGTCAAGACAGTACAGGCATGCTGCGAAGATCTCCGCTATAGTAACACTGCCACGATGAATCCCGAAAGGCTTGACAGAACTACGTCTGAAAACCATGCTCGTGTTCACTATACCAAATTACATAATCGGATAGTCAAACAGATCGAAGTTCGTGTGAATTTGATGACTGATGTTAGGAGGGCCTTGGCCAGGTTTCAGGTTAAAGTAAGGGCGGCGAGCTGGTGCCAGATGATTAACGAGAGTCTGAAGATCAGGATTGAATGTATGGAGGAAAGACGAGGAAGCTATTTAATTCTAGAAAGGGAATTTTGGAAGATTTATTAATACGAGCGTCAATATGAGCAAGGTCGCTGGGTATTATCTACGAAAATACCGCAGTGACATACTTTGTAGATGATACAGAAATTGAAAATGGATCATTGCCATCGTGTACGCGCTTCAACAACTATTTCTGCCAAGTAGACGTACACATACTAGGACGTTACACTAGAGTATGCCATCTATGGTGGCGTTTTTACCGGTAAAGAACTTTGACCGTTTCTAAATATGCACGTAATATCAGATAATATTGTGGCTTTCTGACCGGTCATACAATTACGGCGTCCAGTGCAGATGTATGTTACACCAGGACACGCCATCTACAGTGGTGTTCCGGCCAGCGAATCAATTCCGCCGTTTCTCTCCACATGTCACCCATTGAAGTCAAGTTGAAGATAGAAGGACCAAGAGATTCCCAACACCGGCCAGTCATCACTAGCTACGTGTTGCCCACAGCGTAGCCGCATGCTTCACAATACCTCGGCATTAACTCCCGAGGGCGTGGCCGCATCGAATAGAGCCTCTCCACGAACAGGTTAGCCACACTGTTTCCACCTTCAGCCGATGTTTTTCTATCACGTTAGACCTAACTCCGCTTTACCTTTTGTAGTTGCATCTTGAACTATATGTCCGCCGAAGCAACAAACTCGTTGGTTAGTTCCAGAAAGATATCTCAAACAACAGCCTGCTGTATAACAATGTCCAGCAAGAACACGATCCATCCACAAAAAAGCTCTCAAATTTCGACACATTCCAAATGACATGTACCAAGGCACCTAGGGGGAATATCTCACTCAACTCGTTACGTAGCCCTTGATGTCGCACACATCAGCAGGAAGTTATTATTGGGCACTGCTACAGGACACTCTCAAGGGCTATGGTGGAGATCCTGTGGACCACCTGTCCCAACAAGTCGGCTTCTCGGTAAAATAAGGACGAGCAGCCATAACTCAACTGAGAGATGAGGCCGCACACTTGATCATTCGGTTCAAAAATACAACACATCTCCAACAACATTTTGTGCAGTGAACAGAGGCAAATGCGGTGCGTGGTGAACATTTTCTCCTGGAAGGATTACTGAAAAATTACATGCTAGCTTCAGGAACCAAATTGGGAGTCCCTCTTGGTTTCTTTGCAGGCCATTGGATCAAGCCTGGAAGCTCGATCGGTAGAGTTAAGCTTATTGCTGTTAGCTACTTCCACTAAGCTTAAACTTTAATAATTGTAACTATGAGGTCATATCTACTATACTAAGTAACTAAGAAGTAAGGCTATTCCTCTTCAACGGAAGGTTTTTCTAGAATAACTACCTAGACTACGCTTAGGCTATTACTTTAAAAGGCTGCTAAATATTGGGAAGTACGTACTGGGATTAATGGATTAAGAATAAGTACACAAAGGAAGTATGCTTAAGAGGTCCACATCTAATAGTAATAGCTGATAGGACTGTGATAAGTCAAAGCACCCACTTTCCGGCCACCCCTGCATTCCGGCCACCTTTTCCCACCAAAAACAGCTAAAAACAGCTATCTATATCTAACTAACTACTTAACTAATTACTTTAGTTTTTACTATATAAAATCTATTAGAAATTATTAATCTAGATAAAGTTAGCTCTTTCTTATTCTTATAATTAATAGCTTTAGAATACTATAATAAAACTTTATAATACTAAAATTAAGGTTAGAAATATAACTAATAAAAAGAGAATAAAAATAAGTAGAAATATTAAGAAATTCTATAAATCTATACTAACTTAAAATACTTAAACCTTAATTTTCTAAGTATTTTATATAGTAAGATATATATTATAAGAGTATTTTACTAAGAAATATTAATTAGTATAACTTTATATTACTAATAGCTTAGTAATATCCTATAAGCTACTTATATAGTACTAAATATAAGATTCTATAAGGTATAAATATTATAAAACTCCTTAGTATACTATTTTTAGCTTATAAGTTATAAAGTTATTTAAGTTTTTAAAAAGTTAAGAATTCCTAGTAGAATACTAGTAAACCTTAACAGTTATATACTTTATCTTATTACTAAGGATCTACTAATAGATTATACTTAAAATATTTTTTATAGCTTTATATATATATAATATACTTAATATAAAAGTTATAGAATGTTTTATTTATTATTAGTGTAGATCTTAATAGCTGTTTTTAGCTGTTTTTGGTGGGAAAAGGTGGCCGGAATGCAGGGGTGGCCGGAAAGTAGGTGCTTTGACTTAATTCTAGAAACAGGAAAACAGAGGCATCTCCTAGCTATATTTCCTATTTATTATCGTGCTTTGGGAAATGGTTCTAACACATACGACCCTTCATGGCTCTCAATCTTTGAGACACTGCTTCTTGATGCCTATGTAAGCTGCACTGAGAGCTGATCCTAGACTCGACGGTTCCCACTGCAGCTCGAAAAGTCCTTACGTGAAAACAAGGATGATACGCTCTCTAAAATATCACTACGGAGCTATGTGTAATCCCCGCCTGCGCATAAGCTAGCCAGGCGCTATTGTTATGCAAATACACGCACTTGACGGGTGTTTTTCAAACGCGAAATGCGAACGTGCGCTGGTTGTTATTGGGCTCAGGTTTAAGCAAACGACTCAGGTGCATATGCGGCAAACGGTCCTGCTGCCCGAGCCGCGGGCCGAACCATCCCCTCCCCGCATTCCCCAAGGTGACATCACGATCAGAAACAAGGCATTTTTGTCTCCGCGTCCTGGGTCCGCTTTGTCGATCTCTCGAAACACCTCAGCTGATGTCTGTCCAATGCCACATCTCCAAACCAGTCGACACGTGGGTTCGAAGGCCATTGGATGCGGTCAACGTTCCGCTGGGCCCCAGACTGTCGCACGATATAAGGCGACGCCACGCGGAGTGAACCTTCTACTCAAGCATAAAGTCCGCCCATCGATTCCCAGAACGGGTAGAATCCAAAGACTTGATTGGATGTACTGATCAGCCGAGCTCGTCTTTGATGGAGCTTGTCCCCAACCGCTGCCAAACGAGGGAACCTTTCGCAACGCCGTTTGGGATGCATGCGGGGAGGGGCAGGCGAGCAACGGGGGGCATCCCGAAGGTGTAATATAGTTGGGTTACACGAAACATGAAAGGCTCCGGGCATGGTAACCCCGGGTTGATACGGGAACGCACGCGCTGGCCATCCACCCCAACTTCTTGGATCTTTGCGAGTTGCTCCCCGATCAACAACTTCTTTCGGCGGCCAAGACTCCACAGGCGCGAATCGTCGTCGGGTTTTGTTTTGAAGAGAGCGCGCGATCTCTACCTCATTATGGATTCGATCGTTACCCCGCGCCGCGAGAAGCACGATGACTCCAAACTTGAGGAGCAAGGGCCGAGGAAGAGCGAGAGCGAAGGGAGCGGCGCCATCGCGACGGCCCGGGACATAACGGCTGCCTCATTCGCTCACCTGGACGAGAAGAAGATCCTGAGAAAGGTGAGCGCCATTGTTGCTAGAAACCCGTGAACTTGGGATAGGAAAATAGTCACGAGGGGGAGAAAAAATAGTTGACCATCTCTGCAGATGGACCTTCGGCTCATCCCGATGCTGGCGCTCCTCTATCTGCTCTCATTTCTTGACCGTAAGACCCCGGCCACATGGCACACCCCGTGTTGCCGCAGCTGACGCGGACACTTAGGTGGAAACATTGGGAACGCCAAGATTGAAGGGCTGCAAGAAGACCTGAACATGACGGCGGACCAGTACAACTGGTGCCTCACGGTGTTCTTCTTCACCTACGCGGCCTTCGAGGTCCCAAGCAACCTGCTGCTCAAGAAGCTGCGCCCCAGCGTGTGGCTGCCCGCGATCATGGTCTCCTGGGGCGTGGTCATGACCTTGATGGGCATCGTGCAGAACTACCACGGGCTGCTGGTGGCCCGGGTGTTCCTCGGTGTCACCGAAGCCGGGCTGTTCCCAGGCGTGGCGGTACGTGCTCGTTCTATCGTTCTGTCAACCTGAAGCTTGGCTTCGCAGCTCACGCTCCAAAACCTAGTACTACCTGACCATGTGGTATTGTCGGCACGAGATCCAGCTCCGGCAAGCACTGTTCTTCTCGGCAGCCTCCATCGCCGGCGCGTTCAGCGGCCTCCTGGCTTTTGCTATTGGCAAGATGGACGGCATCGGCGGCCTCGAAGGCTGGAGGTGGTTGCTTGTTCTAGAAGGCATACTCACTGTCTTGGTCGCTATTGGGGCTTTCTTCGCGTTGCACGACTTTCCCGAGACGGCCAAGTTCCTAACCGAGGAGGAACGCGCGTTCGTCGCCTACCGGCTGAAGTACCAGGGACAGGAGCGTGGAAAGGCAGATAACCACGTGCAGGTGGCCGAAACCGACGAGTTCAGGTGGATATACGTCTGGGATGCCTTCAAGGACTGGCAGATCTGGGTCAACGTATTCGTCTTTTGGAGTGTAAGAGTTCCCCTGTCGCCAGAGGTCGCAGAATCTTTTTAAAGAAAAAGAAAAGAAAAGAAAGCAACAAACTGACGTGCGTTTCCAGATTGTGTGCCCGCTGTATGGCATCAGCCTCTTCCTGCCGACGATTATTAGGAACCTGAACTACACATCGAGCACGGCACAGCTGATGACGATGCCGATCTATATCACGGCAGCGATCCTGGCCGTCATTGTCGCGTATCTCTCGGACAAGCTGGGCAAGAGGAGTCCGTTCATCGTGGGGTTCCTGTGCGTCACGATGGTCGGGTTCTCAATGTGAGTTTCAATGCCACATGGCCCATGATCGAGAACGAAACTGACGGGGAGCCAAACAGGTGCATATCAAGCTCGAACCCCAAGGTCGTGTATGGCGGCGTCTTCATTGCTGCCTGCGGCATCTATCCTGCCTTCCCCGGCGTCATTAGCTGGCTCTCCAACAACCTCTCCGGCAGCTACAAACGCAGCGCGGGGATGGCCATCCAGATTGGTGTTGGCAACCTGGGCGGTGTAAGTCGCCCTATGGCATGTTCTGAAGACCAATTCTTATTGACATGTAACAGGCGATGGCGTCCAACTTTTACCGGCAGAAAGACGGTCCGCGCTACGTACTGGGCCACGCCCTCGAGCTTGGATTCATCGGTCTGGGTATCGTCGCGACCTTGGTTCTCATCTTCAGTTACATTGGGATTAATAAGTCGCGCGATAGGAGGATGGCAGAAGGGGAGGATAAACGATATACAGCGGAAGAGCTGTCAGAGCAGGGGGATAAAGCGCTCACATACCGCTACATGTGGTGATGCAGCTTTCATACATATACAGTGGCCAAGTTGGCAGTCATCTTTGGCTCGACAAGAATGATGAGATTCCAGTCATGTTGATGTTGAGACAGCTTTTCTCGGTGAGTTGCCAGGCATGAAGTGAGATTAACGTATGCGATGAATCACATCACATGGTCGGGATGAAACGCCAGTGGAGTATCTGGGTCCTACGACAAACTGGTCACGTTGTGGTCAAATTTAATTACTCCGTAGTTTTTCGATGAATGAATGAATGAATGAATGAATGAATGAATGAGTGGACAGCCTGGCTTACGTACATAGGCTGCTGTCATGCTGTCGCCTCTACCGAGAACCAAGATCAATCCAGCTCTTCACAAGCGCGGCATACGAGCCTTGGCCCAATAATGGAAAGCCCTCAAAAGTGCATCTCTGCGATGAGCACATACCAGCCATCATTTATTCAGCTCGTCATGGTGTTGAACTCATCTTTTCGATAACAACGCCACACCCGCTTCTCACCCCGGTGGGGTCGGGTCATAAGCCACATCCTACCTATGCCACAACGTGGTGGATGGACTTTCCATAACAACGTAATATTCGGCCAGTAGGTACTTTCCATAGCACCTACCGACCGTACCTGCCTTGGTTAAACGACGGGCTAAGTGAGGAAGTAGCTAACCAAGGAAGGAAGTACCTGCCTGCCTGCCTGCCTTAGATGATGACAGATCAATAAGCAGGTGCGGGGCAGCCGCCTTCCACTTCTCCCGGGATCGGCAGGCGCCGCCTGACTTCCTTCCACCGTGTCCCTCCCGTTCCGGACACAAATTCCGGACCGTCTCTCAGCTCCCAACACAGCCGACTAACATGACCGGGTCACTTTCTTGACATAGACATAAATACGAGCATTAGTTTGGGGTCAGTTCCCGACAGTCTTCTACGGATACTCCTACTCCTACTACTTCTACTTCTACTACTACTACTGCTCCATCACACCTCAACTTCACGACCGACTACACCATGGCCTCTGACCTCGATGACATTCTGGCCAAGTACACTGCCGCCAGCAATGACACCAAAGACAAGCTCCTCGGCGCCGCCTTCGTCGTGGTCGACAAAGATGGTGAGTCGACCCTGACCCTGGCCGGGAACTACTCTTGGAAAGTTCCGAATCTAACCACCGGACAAAACCAGGCGTATTGTACAGCGGCTCAGCAGGCCGCATCGGTTTCGCCGCCGACGCAAGCCCCTGGGCCCTCGATACCTTCACCTTCGTCGCCTCCATGACCAAGCTCATCACCTGCACGGCCGTCATGCAGCTCGTCGAGCGGGGCGCCGTCGGCCTCGACGACGACATGCGCGAGATTGTGCCCCAGCTCGCCGACATGCAGATCCTCCGAGGCTTCGATGCCGACGACCGCCGGCCCATCCTGGAAGACAACACCACCCCCGTCACCCTCAGGTACGTCATCATCTCGACGCCTCTCCCGGCGGCCCCTTGCTGCAATCGCAACGTCGGCTTGACAAAAGCTCTAGGATGCTCCTCACCCACACCGTCGGGCTAGGGTACGACGTCGTCGATCCCGACCTCATGAAGTGGCGGGAAAAGACGGGTAGCCACGCCACAAACCTCGACGCCACCCTCGACGGCTTCAACACGCCCTTCAAGTTCACCCCCGGCGAGGGCTGGTACTACGGCACCGCCACCGACTGGGCCGGCCAGGCGCTCGAGAAAATCACGGGCCGGAGGCTTGGCGAGTACCTCTCGGAGAACATCTTCGTCCCCCTGGGCATAAGGGACACGGGGTTCTGGCCCGAGGCGCTCCCCCACGTCGCCGACCGCACCGCCGCGTGGCAGTACCGCGGCGACGACGGGTCGTCTCTGGCACCCGGCCCGGCCCCGCGGAACCCAGCCCCGGACGCCATCGACAGCGGCGGCGCGGGGCTGTGGACCACCGCCAAGGACTACGGCATCTTCTTGCGCGCGCTCCTGGGCGGCGAGCTCGTCGGCGCCAAGACTCTGGACGCCATGTTCGTCCCGCAGCTGAATGAGAAGCAGGCGGCCATGCTGAATGAGATCGCGGCCGTCTTTGGCTCGCTCACCGTCGAATTCGCCCCGGGCATGGAGCTCAACTACGGCCTGGCCGGGTGCCTCAACATGCGCGACGAGCCGGGGAAGCGAAAGAAAGGCAGCCTACAGTGGAGCGGCATGTGCAACAGTCACTGGTGGATGGACCGCGAGACGGGCGTGGGCGCCGCGCTGATCGTACAGTCCTTGCCGCACGGCGACCCGGTCGTGGGCAGGCTGTACGACGAGCTGGAGAGGGCCGTCTACGGCGGGCTCCTCCGGCAACGAGCATAGAGTACAACCAGACAGGAGGTTTTTTTTTTTCTTCCCCATAGCGCGGGTGCAAAAGAAGTCAAAGAAATAGAAAGAAGTGTTAAAAAAAAAAAAAACAGTGTAGAAGAGAAAACTTTATGAAGACTCTTCGGGTATGACCATGGACTCGAGCACGTTCTCCAGGACCTTCCTGCACTGTCTGCGGTAGCGGTAAGCCATGAGCTGGTTCCGCGTCGCCGCGGCCTCGTCCATCTCGAACTCGGACTGGTCCAGCCGCTCGAGCTCCTGGAGCACCTTGTCCTGGATGATGGCGACGGTCCGGAACAAGACCGGCCGGAAGGCCTCCGGGACGTCCCCCGTCAGCACCTTCCGCAGCCGCTCCAGGTCCGCACCACCGCCGGCGGCGACGGCGGCGGCATCCTCGGGGACAACGGGGAGCATGGCCTCGCGCTGCTCGGCCGTCGTCTGCGCCAGGACCAGGTCCCAGACCATGGTGTCCTGCACGTGCCGGAACGGCGGGAGGACCGTCGCGCCGTTGACGACGACGTCGTCGTCGTCGGCGGCAAGCATCCGCACGGCCCTCACCGCCACGGAGCTGGGGTCGGCGACGGGGCGGAGGGAGATGAGGTAGTCCATGGCCTTGGCGTTGTCCGTTCCCCCGGCGGCGGCGGCCGCGGCCGCCGCCCCGCGCTTCTGGACGTGGACGTAGTCGTTGTGCAGGCCGGCGGACTCGGGAATGACGAAGCCGTAGGCGAGCATCAGCTCGGCGTTGGTCTTGCTCGCGCCGTAGTTGTTGAAAACCTGGGCGCCGGGCGTGTAGGGGTCCAGCGTGCGAAGCGCGCACGCGTTGGTCGTCGTCGTCGTCGCCGTCGTCGCCGCCGCCGCCGGCGCGCCGCCATCTCCATTGGCGTCAGTACCGCCGGCGTCGGCGTCGCCAGTGTCCCAGGCGACGGCGGCCGTGGGGTCGTGGTTGCCGACGTCGAGGAGGGGCATGAGCAGGGAGAAGTCGTCGACGGCGCAGCCCGCGGGGAGCGCCAGGGTCGCCTTGCGGGCGGCGGGGATGACAAGGGAGGGGCGGAAGCTGCGGCTGGCGAAGATGCAGTAGGCCCAGTGGTAGAGGAGGCGGGTGTAGCCGCGGCGGGCTGCTACCGTCTCGCCGTCGCCGTCACCATCGCCGAGGGCGGCGACGGCGTGCTTGAACTCGGCCTTGAGGCGGGCCTTGGTCTCGGCGACGGCGACGTGGACGTTGGTGTCCTCGAGAAGCTCGATGTCATCTGAGGGCCAGAGCGGTGGGAGGATCCAGGACTGCAGGTGCTCGGGCCGGGGGAGGGTGCTGATGTAGGGGTGCCAGAAGGAGTCCTTGCCGAGGAGGTACTGGTGGATGAGGAAGAAGCGACCGATGACGTGGGGCGGGACGGAGGTGAGGAATGCAGGGGGGAAGGGGCTGGACGAGCCGGTGGTGGTGTCGGCGTTGTCGTCACTGCTGTCATGACGGAAGCCCGGGCTGGGGGTGGTGGTGGCGTTGAGATACGATAGCGTCAGGTCCATGGGGCAGGTGACGACGGTCTCGCCCGGTTTGAGGCCGGCGCCGCTCGGGGAGGCGCGGAAGGAGTTGCCGGTGTTGGTGTCGTTGTAGACCTCGACGGAGGGGTGGAGGACGGCCCCGTGGGATGTGGCCCAGCGCACTAGCTCTTCCATGGTGGTGGGATGATGGGCGTCCGGCGATTGGGGGTCGGTGTCGGCGATGTCGTTTTCAATGCCGAACCCTCCACGACGTAGCTAGTGCTCCCTTTTCTCGGATTTGTGTGTGTGTGTGTGTGTGTGTGTGTGTGACTGAGTGAGTGAGGAATAGAGAGAGTGTGTGACGAGATTGAGACGAGCTGGTCGGAGTTGACTGAGATGGACCTTCGGATTTTTTTTATCTCCCCTTTCTCCAAGTCGGCCTCGGTGTCGATACAAAAAGTTAGTGCGGGGTAGAAAAATCGGAGGTGAAGGTGAAGGTGGGGGAGAGTCGGAATGGCGCCCCGCGCGGCCTTCTGGTGGAGAAGATGGATGACCAAACTAGACATTCTACCTATTTCTCCCCTCTACCCCCAGATCTCCCTTCGTAGACCGTTCGCAATGCAGGGCCGGCGGCGTGGACACGAACTCCGCCTTCGGGGCTCGATGGGACTGGACGTACCTAGAGCAACAAGTAAGGCTCTCCATTATCGTTCGGTGTACCGAGACCGAGAACTTCATCAAGACGGGTTGGGTGGCATAGTGCCGTGAGCAGGACACGGCATGGCATCTTCAGACGGGCAATCTGTGGTTGGGGAGATCTTCATCCTCCATAGCCCTCCACATCAACAACACATGACCGCGGGGTCGGCCTCTTCCAAGTCCGATGGCCAGGGGGAGAGGCGATTGATTGACTTTCCTGCGGCTCTCAAACCTTATTGATAGGTAATAGTCGTTGGGGACTTCTTGCTGGCGAGTCACGCAACAGAAGCTGTCCAGGAAGCCTGAGTCGGGGGAACTGACCCGCAAATATGAGGGAGGCCACCTGCGAATGAGGCAGACCCCGTTGTCACTGGAAATGAAAAGGTGAAGACAGAGAGAGGCGAGGAAATAAATGGTCATGTGTGGAAATGTCACGAACAGCCCATGCCATAGATGTTATCCCTCCACTGGCTGCTGGTTTCGACATCCGGCACCGACGGCATTCGTATACGACGAGGTGGTGGTCAGGAACAGGCTTCCCTCAACACCCGCCAGGGGCCCATGTTCCAACAGACGCAGAACATGCAACTTTCTTCCTTTGACTGTACGAATACACGTATGGGGGAGCAGGGGATCGTCTCAACTACCCCACCGCTCTTTTTCCCCTAACCTCAGTGTTTAAAGTCGAGCTTAATTGTTCGACAACCGCAAAATCCATTCATATTCATCTCTTTGCCGCCGCCGTCCCTCTCTCCCGCGTTCCTGCGCCGCTCGCTCGAACCCGAACTATGGCATCCCGCCCTCCGCCGCAAACCATCCCTCAACCCCACGGCGCCGCATTTGTACCCGCCGCCGCCGCCGCCGTCCCCACCTCCTTCGCTCCGACTCCGGGCGATGACACGGCAACAGTCTCCGAAGACGGCGACAACGAGGACGGCATCAACAACGACGACGACGACCAAGACAACGACATCGATGACGGCTACGCCTCCGCTTCCGACGCCGGCGGCGTTGCGGGAGACGGCATCTACTCTCTGACGCCCAGCGTCACCGACTTTGTCTACCAGGACGGCCGCAGTTTCCACCGTTTCCGAGAGGGCCGCTACCCCTTCCCCAACGACGCTCCTGAGCAGCGCCGCGAGCTCATGAAACACGACGCCATGACGCTCCTCCACGGCGCCCGCCTGCACTACGCCCCGCTGCGCAACCCGCAGAGGATCCTCGACGTCGGCACTGGTGTCGGCGCCTGGGTTGAGGAGAGTGAGTTCTTACCCCCTTGTAATCATTCATTTTTTTTTTTTTGCTCGTGTGCCGTTGCTGCGAGTGCAATGCGCGTTGTATGTTCCTTACCACACGGGTGATACCTAGTCACTTATATACCTGCAGTGGGCGATAAGTACCCCGGGGCCGCCGTTATCGGTCTCGACCTGAGCCCCATTCAGTTCCTGATGCAGCCACCCAACGTGACCTTTATAATCGACGACGCTGAGGACGAGTGGAACGAACCTCCCAACTCGCTGGACTTTGTCCACCTGGGAAACATGGCCCCATCCATCCGCGACTGGCCGAAACTGCTCCGCAGCGCGTACACGTAAGGCACCACATCTTGTTCCTCGTCAAATCCCTTCTCCTTCCCTCCTCTTGGTCCCCCGCCGACTGCTCCCCTTGATTACGCCACCTTTTCCAACCCGGCGCATAGGTCTCTTAAGCCGGGCGGCTGGATCGAGCTCCATGAGTTCCGCTGGACGTACGGCTGCGACGACGGCACTATGCCCGCCGACTACGCCCCCGCCCGCATGGTCGAGCTCCTCGCCGAGGCCCTGTGGCATGCCGACACGGACATGCACGCCGCAGAACGAAACCCGGCGCGCCTCCGCGACGCTGGCTTCGTCGACATCCGGCACACGGTGAAGAAGGTGCCTGTCGGACCCTGGGCCAGGGACGACACCAAGAAGCTCATCGGCATGCTGACGTACGACATCATTTACGAGGGCCTCGAAGCCATCACGCTTCGTCCTTTCGTCAATATCCTAAAGTGGTCGCGCGGCGAGCTCGCGAGTTTTCTGGACGAGGTGCGAAGGGACCTCGAGAACCCTTCTGTGCATGCCTATGTTTACTTCCATATTCTCTACGGCCAGAAACCGCACAACCTATAATGCGGTCCTATTCTTTCCTCATACTGGTGTCCCGGCGAGGGGTTTGTTGTTTAATGGGCGGCTGGTTTGCGGTTAGCAAGGAGCTTAACCAGGAGTACCAGCGGTTGGAGATACCACATCTTTTGATCTTGAGCCAAGGGATTGAAAACCATTAATACTTAATGCATTGAATCCAGGACGGAAAGAACATGTTTCTGCCTAATCGTGCGTTGATATCGGTTTCGTTGCAACATCATACTTGTGACAGCGGAGGGGGCGGTTCATGAAGGATGGCCCATGACACGAGCGCCCAATCTTTCGCAACCCGTCGCATCTAACTTGACGATTCCAAGTCAATTTCACACAGTTTCTCATGCTTTTTCGGAGATCGGATGATGGATTGCTATATTGACTTGCGCTGGGGAGAGTACTCGCCCGGCGCCGGCCAGAGTGAAAACCGACGACTAAAGCCTGCGCCAGGACGAAGAAGCACCCCTCGGCTGGTGTGTCCGTTAGGTTGCAGGGCTTTGAAAGTATGGTTTTCGAAACTTTGGGTTGCGCCAATAATGTCCGTGAGGAACCCTCGCCTCGGGCCTCAGGAACGCCCCCTGTTGCACTGCATGGCGGGGTAAGGGATTGGCGTCTTGATGGGGTTAGCCGCAGGCGGAGCTGCTGCTGTACATCCATCGCAGGTTCAAAGTAGTGTCGGGATGCAAGAGTACCTGGCCGTGGGGGGGCCACTCGGATGTTTACTATCATTGTGTACCTGTGCGACTTCAACAGGGACCATCTGGATCACGTCCCTCAGTGCAGCTCGAATGTGGCGCCAGGTGGACTTTATCACTGTCCCTCTCAGGGTGTGCAGGGGCATTTGCTGCAGGCAGCATCGTGCAACGAGAACGATTGCCCGTGGTTGAGGAGGTCGGAAAGAGAGAAGAAGATGGACGGTAGTGGGCTGAATGGGCGTGGTCCTGGTCAAGACTGACCGTTAGCTCGGGTGTCGTTGTGTGATGGCTGGCCAAGAAACAGGGTGGGTGGATGAGTGCGGTAGTCCAGTCGGGACGGGTTCTTACGTCTTAACGTACGATTCTCAAAGCTGAGCAAATACGGGTTGGGTGGGCTGCCTTCTCACCGACTCTTTCCAGGGTGTGAATGAGCAGAACTTCTGATTGATGATGGAAGGTCTGTCTGGATTGAGGCGTGTGGTGTACAGGCATGTCTGCATGCACGGCTGATTCGACCGTTCGGGTGGGTTGCCATTGAGGGAGGGGACCGGGAGATGGTGATGCGTGCGAAGTCGACGAGTTGAAAGCATCGAGGGGAGAGGGAGGCTGTCTTGCTGTGCGCCAGGGATGGTGCAAGAGTGCGGGTGGGGTGCGAGGGCCAGTCGTAGTGTCCAGACTGTTGTTGGGTCGAGGCGACGAGCCTTTTCAAGAGTTCAATGGCGATGAGCGTATCGTATCATAACTAGGTATGCCCCTCGTGAGACGGGAGTGATGAAGAGAGAAGAAAATGCAGCGTGATGTTCCGTCACTCGGTGAATATGCACAGTGGCGCTGTGGCGGCGAGGCCAAGGGGCGTGGGCTGTACACTATGACGGCAGGAGGAAGGCGGTATGCAGCAGGCGGGAAGGTGCCGTTGGAAGGATGTACTTGCCGTCGATGGATGGATGACGATCCAAAGACGTTACGATAAAAAGCCATGGAGATGGACGGAGATGCAAGGGAATGACAATATTGGTGTATTCATTCACCTTAGGTAGCAGCCTACCTAGTGGGTAACTAGCAAACAAAGTACCTCGCCTCGGTAAAGTCTTTGGCCTACGTTGACTTGCTTTGGAACCCCGAGGGTGGCATGCAGGGTCACTGCCTATGCGGCGGGCATAAGCCTTGTTGCTGCAATGCTACACTACCTACCTACACTACCAATACTCACCAGCCCCGACCTCCTCGACCAGCGTTCAATTCGGGGTCGGATGAAGTCGTGCAACAGCGGCATGGTTTGGAGACGGATAAGAGACCAACGAACTGCGGAGAACAGCATCGATCACATAAGTGCAGAGCAGGGATGGAAAAGCTAGACTGGCACCTGTCCACTGCGCTATCGGTAGGTATTCGCCTGCCCTTGTGGCATCCGTCCCATGTTAAGTTTGTCTATATGTAGGTATGATGAGTGCGGGTGGCTCGGCGTGCTCGTACGACAGGGACGTGGCCGACTGTTTAGCCCTGCAATGCCACTCACTCGCTGCACACGAGCTTTGGGAGCTTCCGCGGCGACGCCTTGACAAGAATGAATGACATGGCATCTCCAAAAGGTTAGGTAGTGTATCTACGCCTGATGAAATGAGGTGAGCCATCATCACCTTACCTTACCTTAGGTACCTTACCTTACCCTACCCAGGTACTTGGGCAAATGTACCTTACCACGGTGCGCCCCCCCTCATCAGTGACCTGACGTTGCTTCACCATTGACGGCCGGCCCCACTTGATTGTTACCCGCCCGAAGGCACCGGTTGAGGAAGGGCCCTTGTTGCTTTCTAATTACCTATCCTCGACCTGGCAAATTGCCTGTGGATGCGTGCGTGCTATGCACAAGGTAAATAGCTGTAGACTTGTGGACATTTTCTCTGTAAGCTTGCACAGTAACAAGCTGGCTTTTCGAGAACAACCCACCTAATCAAATGGGTGCTTCATCCCTTTCACAACCTTCACGTTCATGTACATGGAGCCGAGTACATTCACCTGTCACGTAAGGCAGAGGGAAGTAAAGTACATAGCCTTGAGCTACTTCCTTCCTTCCCTCCTTCCCCCACGTCAGAGTCATCTCCTGCTTGTCGGTGCAGATACGGCAGGATCGTCCCATGGTGGCTTCCCCAACAACATATGGGCTGGGCAACCACCCTCACCTGTGCCTTCCTCCCTGTCCTGCCTGTCCTCGTGCTCCTCCTACCTTGTTGCCGTCGTACAGCCAGTCTCCCCCTCTTTTCTCCTCACCTTACTTGCATCGCCATGCCGTGGTCCTTGTTCGCCTCCCTCTTTGCCCTCTCGTCTCGCCCATGTTCGACCCCGTCTCTCCTCCCCCGAATTCGAGAACAAAACCCTCGAATCCTCCGCCTCTGTTTCTTCTGATTCTGCATCTCGCCATTGTCTCGAGTCTTACGTCTACCAATCTAATATTATAGACAATTCTGTTGTCCTGTCTTTCGTCTCCTCGTCTGCCAAAACTGACGATTCAACGCCAATTCAACTTTCTGCACACGCAATTGAATCTCATCGTCATGGCCTCCCCAAAACAGCCGGGTCGTCAGTTCTCCTTGGGCACTTCGGCGCACCGCAGGAGGCAGATGAGCACTATGCATGAGCAGGGCAATCGTTTTGGCCCTGCTCTTACTGTAAGTCCTCAACTCTTGTTCTTCTTGGGTATGCCCCAGCACCCCCCTCAACTAACACCAGCCTGCTAGACTCTCTATTGTGGCATCTCTGCCATCTTTTCCAACTCCCACACCGCCGTTGTCGCCCTGGCAATCCACGACACCGTCTACCTGATTGACTTCACCGTCAAACACATTAACCTTGACGATGCTACACAAACGGGCAACGACGCCATTGCCGACTATGTCATCAACACCCTTGAGGATTACGAGCATGCAAACTTCTCCAAGTTCATTGGTGCTGGTCTTCCCATGACCCTCAAGTACATGAGCCAGACCCTGTGCTCTCGTCTCTGGTTGGACCTTGACATTGTTCCCGTTGTCTTGCGTACCGATGATGAACACAAGGAGAAGAGCTTCTGGGACATCAAGCGCGTTGACGAGCAAGCCGATTCCATGGCTCGCAAGTGTATCATGTAAGAGGCTCACCCACTATTGATCTAATCTACCCTTGACCACCCGACAGAACCGACCACTAAGACCTCATCTGCAGGAACTTTGGTCCCTCACTGGTACCACTGCTCCAGGTTGGCTGGAGAGGTGTCGTCCAGACCGACGCTGGATTCCGCGTGCAGCTCACCACGGTCCAGAACCACAAAGACACTTGCGCCGCCCCGACCTGGGATGCCACCATGCTCTATGCCAAGAAGCTTCGCGAGAACAAGACCAAGGTCGCCTTCTTCAGTAGTACCCCACAGGGAGGTGGTGTCGCCTTGATGCGCCACGCCCTCGTCCGGTTTGCCCGTCTCATTGGCGTTGATCTGACTTGGTATGGTACGTTTTTCCCCGGCAGGGAACCCGAATGCTTGCGCCTCGGGAGAATCGTATGGATCTGACATCATAGCTAGTGCCCAAGCCCAGACCCGGCGTCTTCAGGATCACCAAGAACATCCACAACATCCTCCAAGGTGTCAGCCATCCGGATCAGCGCGTCTCGGCCGAGGAGAAACAATCCATTATTGATTGGATCACGGACAATGCCAACCGCTACTGGCTTTCCGAGGGAGGTCCTTTGCGACCTCCGGAAGAGGGTGGTGCCGACGTGGTCATGGTGAGCTTTCTCCAATTCCATCCCCCACTCTCCCCAGCTGTCATGTCCCCCCCACGCGCAGAGCCGATTGCCTTAATTGCCCCTCCATGGGTGGGCGCATGCAAAGTGGGATCATCTCCACACAAGCTCTCGTCCAGGGACACCCCTCCCCATCTCCTGATACGGTTACTGTGCATCAGACCATTTCAGGGTCCCAATTGTGAACTGCGGCTGACGTATGGGCGCCATCCAGATTGACGACCCGCAGATGCCTGGCCTGATCCCACTGATCAAGAAGATTACACCTGACCGGCCCGTCCTTTACAGATCCCATATCCAGATCCGCAGCGACTTGACTGCAAAAGCCGGGTCGCCTCAGGAAGACATCTGGCGCTTCTTATGGAGCAATATCCAGCATGCCGACATGTTCATCAGCCATCCCATCCCCATATTTGTGCCGAACACGGTGCCTCGGGAGAAGGTGGTCTATCTCCCAGCTACCACCGACTGGCTGGACGGATTGAACAAGCCTTTGAACAAGTGGGACACGGGCTACTACGGAAACATCTACAACAGTGCCTGCCGCAGCCAGGGAATGACGGAGCTCCAGTGGCCAGCCCGCAAGTACATCATTCAGGTGGCTCGGTTCGATCCCTCGAAGGGCATCCCCACCGTCATTGACTCTTATGCCGAGTTTCGGCGCCTGATGGACGAAAAGGGCGAGACTGACATCCCGCAGCTTGTCGTCTGCGGAAACGGCTCCATCGACGATCCTGATGCCAGCATGATCTATGACCAGACAATGAATCAGCTGGAGAAGCACTACCCTCACTTGGTTAATGACTGCAGCATCATGCGTCTCGAGCCCAATGACCAGCTTCTTAACACGGTCATCGCTAATGCCCACGTTGTCCTCCAGCTCTCCACCCGCGAAGGCTTCGAGGTCAAAGTCTCTGAGGCTTTACATGCTGGCCGACCTGTCATCGCCACCCGGGCAGGTGGCATCCCCCTCCAGGTCAAGGACAATGTCAATGGCTTTTTGGTTGAGCCCGGCGACTACAAGACGGTAGCAGGCCATCTATTGGACCTCTTCACCGACAACGAGCTGCACAGAAAGATGAGCCATGCTGCCTCCACGGGGGTGAGCGATGAAGTGGGCACGGTCGGAAACGCACTGGCTTGGTTCTACCTTGCCGCCAAATGGGCCGAAGTGGGTGTCAGGCCTGGCCTGCGGGGTGACGAGCGCTGGGTCAACGACATGGCCCGGGAGGAAGCCGGCAAACCTTACGCGGAGGGGGAGAACCTTTTGCCGCGGCACTTTACGCAGAAGAAGGACATTCCCGTTGTCTCTGGGAACCCCAATGGTCAGAGCGGCGAGAACGGTCAGTAAGTAGAAGGACGTGATTTTGCAGTGACGGTTTGGTACTACTAGAATGCCGTGTGGTTGCTTTCTGTGGGCGGGTTTGGGACATTGAGATCTTGTCATGAAAGAGCGTTCTGCGGCGTGATGGGCATAGACACACACACACACACACACACTGAGAGAGAGAGAGAGAGAGAGAGAGAGAGAGAGAGAGAGGCATGATTGCTAGATAAAGATTTGTTTTCGGTGCTCGTAATCGCTACCCCACTTTGCATAATTCGGCTGCTGTGTAGAGTTATCTCGGCCGTCTCACCGAGTTGTTTGCTTGGTAGAGGGGAGGGGGAGGGGCGGGTTTGAGCTGATGTTTCGCAAGAAGTGTTTAAAACGTGGCATCAAACAAAGTGCCGGGGTGATAACAGGTGATGAAAGTACCTATATCTTGATTAGCATGTGACGAATAAGCTGCCTGCTGCCGGTCACCGACTGTGCCACGCAGCCCCCTCCACCCTGGCCGGAAGTTCCCACCAGTGCAACAGGTCGAGTCTCACCGCGCGAATCAGTGAGTTGGTTGACGTGACTAGTCGTACGTGCAAAAGAATGATTCGATCCTGGTTTTTCAGGTAATTAGCTAGATCCTTTCGATTGATAAGCCAAACAAATCGTAATCTTTCCACCTTCCTGTTGGAGAGGGTCCTTTTTATCGATCCCCATCCTCGTGTCTAGACATTTATTTCTGGCGTAATCCTTTGGTATTCTGCCCAGTTTTGCTTTTTGCCCCCCGCCCTTTTTTTAAGAATAAAAAAAAGACAAAAAGTCAAAAACATCTTTCAGAAGGGAACCGAAATGGTTCATCTGACCTCGGCCAGCGCCTTGGCGCTGCTCGGCTTGGCTTTATCTCCGACAACGGCCGAGCCCTTCTCGCAGCCGCCACGACAATCGGACGAGTCACACGCACGCTCGCCGTCGCCGGTATCGTCGTCTTCTAGCTTCGCGCCGAGCCCGGACCACGCTCGCGAGAATGCCGCATACATTTTCAACGAGGTGCACTCGGCCATGCGGCAGTGGGGGTCCTCGGTGTACCACAACGGCATGGGGCTGATCCCCGCGACGGTGCCAAAGGGCACGCTGCTGTACCACGGCACGAGGTCCAACAGCACGCCCGAGGGGTTTGAGTGGCTGGCGTTCGAAGTGGAGCATTCCGAGAACTTTGCGAGGAGCTGGAGGAGACGGTGGACGCCGCCCGGCGGAGGTGGGCCGCCGGGGGGTCCGCATGGCGGCGAGCCGATTGACCCGACGGTCCAAGGACAGAAGCCGCTCGGCGGGGAGGACGACGAGAGGCCTCCGAAAGGGCCCGGGGGACCTCGGAGACCAGATGGGCCCGTCCGGGGGTACCTCCACACGTATCGCGCGAACCGAGACCTGAAGCTGCTGTACATTGACGGCATGGGCGCGGGAAAGACGGCCATGGGCACGCTGGACACGCAGGACTATCTGCTGCGTGGGATCGACGACGCGCCTGGGTTCGGGGAGGCCGACCGCGCGAGAGACATCTGCAAGATGGTCAAGGGATGGGGGCTTGACGGGGTTATCAGGATGGAAATCGGGTTCGAGTCCATCTACTGCGACTTCTTTGACGGGCTGGATCTCGTCTCGGTGCTGAGGCGCCCGTGGAACGACCAGCTCGAGGGGGAGCACGTGATCGACATGTTCGAGTGGGCGAGGGCCGCGGGCCAGCGGTACGACGGCATCGGGGCCGGGAGGGTGAGGCTGGACTTTGGGGGCATGGTGAGCGCGCTGTGGTACCCGCTGAACGTGTTCAACCCGAACGGGCGGAGGGACATGCCGAGACTGGGACGTCTCGCGGAAGGGGAGAGGCGGGCGATTCTCGCGAGGGTCGAGGAGATCGTCAAGGGGGCCAAGTGGGGCGGCGGGAAGGTCGACTGGCAAGGCGTTGTCGACATGATGGTCTCACGGTACGCGGACCGCATCGAGGCGCTGGCGGACGAGAGCGAGGACGGCGGAGACGAGGCATTCCTGGGCCAGGTCCTCGTCGTGACGAACTCGCTGGTGGATTACCCGCGGGACGCGTCCGACTCGGTGACGGAGGAGACCGCGGCGCTCAGAGAGGAAGAGGAAGAGAAGGAGGAGGAGGAGGAGGAGGAGGAGGAGGACTACGTCAAGGAGGCGAGGGAGCGATGCGCCGCGATCCACCTTGCGCCAGCGACGGCGTGGCGCGACGAGTGGACGCCTGAGGACGGCATGCTCTACGTCGCCGTCTCCGCCGTCGCGGAGCGCATCTGCGGGGACCTGTTCGACGTGCGCAACCTCGTCCTCGAAGCGGCGCCCGCGCTGGCGGGCGCGCTCTCACAGGCCGACGTCCGGGACATCGTTGCCGCCGCCGCCACGGCCGCAGAACGGGACGGCGACGGCGAGAAGAAGAAGAAGAAGAGGCTCGGCGATGCGATCGAGCGGGGCCGCGCGGCGATCCAGGCGCTCAAGAGGGACCTCGGGTGGACGGGCTGGAAGAGGTGCAAGCCCGGGTGCGGCGTCGCCGAGGTCTGCTTCATCGCCATGTGGCCGTTCGGGTACCGGGAGGACCACTTCCATCCCGCCTGCAACAACCGGAGCGCCATGGTCGCGCGGTCGGGGCCGGGCGGCCGTGAAAAGGGGTATTGGGACTGGGAGCCCAGGCCGAGGGTGGTGGCGTAAGACGGTGGGCGGGCCGGTGTATGTTTTCACTACATATATACATATATATCTCCATGTTTGTAGAGCATGCTGTTAGGTCGAGCGGGTTTTCATGTTTTTTTTTTTTCTTTTCTTGGCAGTTGTTTACACCGGCCTTTGTCTTGGCCGTCTTGATAATGCGACTTTGCTTGTGGTGTTCGTGGCAGATGCCCATGGTTCACGATACAAGTGCCGTCCAGAGCCTCTCGATTGGGCGCTCAAAGCATGGCTATGAGAGATCCAGCTATTCCAAGTGTACTCCCTTCCTCCCCGTCGACGGGCATCGGGGCAGCCGAAAGTGGCATGGCCTTCGATGATAAGACTGAGGAGGACCGCTGCCTGACATATGATCGGCTCATGGCGAGCCCTTGAACATGCGCAAGTGAGGATGTGGTTTGAAAGAGAACGCAACGGTCGACCCGTGACTTTGGAGACCGGGAGTTTCTTCTCGGCGGGGCCAAAGGCGGAGAGTTGTATTTGCCGTCTGACGAGATGCATCACCCTTAGGAACCTCCTCCGCCGAAAAGGGGGTTTCACGAACGAGGCACGGGGACGATGCGGGACAAGCTCGTGATGCCCTTGCCAGCATGGCCGAGGAGCGATGACAAGCAACGGTGGCCGATGCGTGCAGGGCTCCGACGGTCCACGGAGAAGACATCGTCGCCCCTCCGTTTGTCAGCCCGCGAGCGCGCCGCGGAGATGTAGATCTCGGGTTCGTCCAAGAATTCCTCATCCAGGCCCTTCCCCCCTCCTTCTCCAAGTCCCGCCTCCTTGGAACAGGTAGACCCGGGCGTACGGTTCACACCGTGATTGACACAATCCCGGGTGGATGGGTACCCGTGACGGTGGGGGACGGTCGCAAATTCACGGCTCGTACCTCGGACATCTCGCTATAGCGAGACCCGCGAGGTATGGAGGGGGGCAGACTTAAAGTGGCATCATGTGGCTAAGGCCGGGGTGCAGCGGCGCGCGAGCGCCCTTCTTATTCGTAAAGGATTCCCAGCGAGTGGTTCCCGGTTTCCCTTTGTGAAGAAATATCAGACCACTCGTGCTTGTGCAGGATTGTTACTGCCCCCCCCCCCCCCCTCTGGCGATCAGAGCACCCGTAATTCGCTCTCCCTCCGACTGCTTACTGAGCAGAAGACGGGGTCTAGAACCCTTCCTCTTTCGCGTCCCTTATGTATCATGGGTGGCACGAGGCTCAAGGCATGAAAGGGTCGGCACGCGGAGGAGAGAGAGAGGGTGGACCCTTCTTGCTCTTGATGTTTCCCTTCCCATCCCTACGTGCCCCCTCTATCATTCCGCGGAGGCGGCCAACCGTCCGGAAAGGCCCGGACACAAAAGATGGATGCGAGGGATGGAAAGCACATGTGCCCGGACATTCCCTCTTTTCGATTAGGTAAACCGCTGCCGTGCCATGTCACGCCGTCCACGTTGTTTTGGAGGGCTTGGACCACCACCCTGTTTCCTGGTTGGGAGGGTTAGGGGGGTCCGTTCGAGTACCTACCCAGGTTAGGTAGCGTCAGCATCACCGACAGGTGTCCAAGCAGCAGCAGCTACTATGGGGAAATGCGATGCCACGGTGTGATGCCGATAGGCCGAGCCGCGCCTGTTTGGTGGTGAAGGGCAGAAGATGGGCGGCAGTACCGGGTCGCTTACTGTTCCGAGCCCGTTCGGGACCCGACAACAGGGCCGGTGACTGTGGACCATGTCCGCCTCGACCGATTTTGCTCAGCACGCTCAGCTTGTCAGGCCAGGTTCTGTCATCACAGCTGCTCTCGTGGGGTTCCCTCTCCCTCTGCTCGATGTTCATACAGGGGGTGGGAGGGATGGGAGTGAATGGGAGTGATGTGAGCCCATCCCGTCCATAGCGCGGGGTCGTCGTGATGATCATCTTTTTCCCCGCCAATATGTCTCTGATGTTGTTGGTTTTTTTCTTGCATCATTTACTTCCCGAAATGTCTTCCCTTTCGGCTCCTCTGGCTTGGACTATTTGCTTCCGAGCCCGCCTGATTGACTCTGCCAGGGAGCGACGAGTCTCAAAGTTGTAAGACCAGGAAGACTAGCGACGCTACAGCGGACCGCGCAAAAACCGCCCACCTGCATGAGGCGGGCGTTCACTGATCGACCAAGATGAACCGCGAGGGTATGTATGTATGTAGGTACGACGGGAGGCGCTGGAACAGAAAGTATAGTGTGAGCCGCTTCCCTGTAACCTCCCCCGGCCGCTTTGCCTCGGCAAGATTGCGAACCGACGAGCGACGTAAAACTGTCTCTCTTGCTCTGGCTGAGTGCATCGCACAACCGGCGCCCACGAGGGAGATCCTACGGGAGTGGCGGTGCGACATTTGTCTCTTTAAATCAGCGTCGCTTACGGCAGACTGCAAGGCCAACTCCGCCAAAACCCTCCTTCTTACTTAGGTGACTGCCCCCATGGGATTATAATTATGGGTCTCGGCTACTAGATTTTTACCTATAAATAGAATATTATGTTATCTGTAGAATACTATATAAGACAGTATAGTAATATCTATTAACGTATATATCTAAAGTCACGTAAGGGCTGTTAGCCCCCCCCTGTTAAAGTGCGTATATATGTTGAAGTGCGGATATACGGCAATTAACCTTGTTCAATTCGTTAATGTGTATGTGTATCTGGCCAGGCCATAATTACCCCTATTTCCAATTGCCTAAGGCCAAATACACACGTTATTGTTTTTCCTTATTTTAAGTAGGGATTACCTATAGCCGAAATGCGCCTAGCATTTTCCTTATAGATACGGCCGGCACCCCACTTTGCAGCCTATTTATTACCTATACTTTAACACGCCCTCTTAGATTAAAGCTATTTATAGATTTAACCTAACTATATTAGTAACTATGTTACTACTTGGCTGTAATTATAACTTCCTTTAGCTACTACTCCTACCTATATTAAAGAGTAATTAACTAATAATTAATAACTAATACTAAAGTATATATAGTTAAGTAGTTTAGCCTACTACTAATAAATTATAATTATAAGATAGTAACTTATAATTTAAGCTTAATAGGTTTAATCCTAAGTAGAGGTAAAAAGACTTAATAGTAGTTATATCTATTAAATCCTACTAGTTAGTTAATATATAAGTCTAAGCCTTAATAACTATAATATATAGGTAAGGTTACCCTTATTATAATTCCTCTCCTCTAGTCTGTTAATTATATAAGGTAGTAACGTATATGTATAGTGAGTGGCCCATTATAGTGAGTGGCCTACCTCCTCCTACTTTCTAGTACTTTAACCTTTATACTTACTTTCCTCTACGTATAAACATGCATTCTACCTTAATTAAAAGTTATATTATCCTTACTATCTAGGCTCTTAAAAAAGACCTAAAGATGTCTATATGAAGTATAGCCTCTACCTTTAAAGTCCTAAGATTAACACTCCGCCACTAACGTGCTAGATGTGTCGTACAAGCCAAGATGCGTTTAAAATTAATAAAGATAACTATATCTAAAGAGGAGGTAATTCTTAAATAGGTTATTAACCTAATTAATTAAGGGTTTCCTCTATAATAAGATAATATATAAGATATAGCTAATTAACTCCTTTCTAAATATGACGTAACGTATATTAGACCCTAATAGGTAGAGAACTTTATATAATAATAACCCTAATTAAAAATATAATTTAAATGTTAAATTAACTATTAGAGGGCCTTAACTAAGGATCCTACTATTATATAAGGCTGGTTTATACTTATATAAAATATAATTATAAAGTATAGGATATAGGATAATAAAATCTATAATTTTAATAAGACTAGCTTTCTAATAGGAATACTATTATATACTAAGGTTATTATAACTTCTAACTATAAGGGAAGGCCTTATATAAAGCAGCCTAGTAATTATAAATAGGTTTCTATTATTTAGGGTATATATATAGATACCTAGGTAATACCTCTATATATTATTATAAAGGGTAAATATTACCTCCTCTCCTAGTATACTAATAGCTAATTCCTAGCTATATAGTATATCTACCTAAGTAAAAATAGATAGATAATAAATAAAATTAGCCTAGATTAGTTAAATTATTTTAATTAATATATAAAGTCCTATATAAAGGGTACTTATTACCTCTTAATCCTTAATAGCTATAATAGCTATAAATTAACTAACTTTAATAAATACTATAAGAAAGAGAATATTATTACTTTTTATATACCTCCCTATTTATTATATAAGCTTTAGCCTCTTAATATTAGGTGTTTTAGCCTATTAAAGTACTTATATAGTAAGGAAATTAAGAAGATAATATAGATATAGATTTTATATATTATAAAGGATAACTTCTTTCCTACCTTTAAAGTAGTATTCTTTACCTTAATAGGTAAAAGTAACATATAAGCTGGTTTTAGATAGGTAGGCCTTATACCTTTTAACCCTAAAGTAGTTATTTCTTAACTAGATTTTAAGCTAAAGACACTAACACCCCCTACCTTACCCCTAGGTAGTAATAGCTCCTAGGACCTAAAGACACTAACTATAGTAATTAAGGGTATATAAAGCTATAGTTCCCTTAAAAAGAGGATCTAGTAGCATTAAGGTAGCTTACTAATAGTAATATATAAAGTAATTAACTTCTAGGCTAAAGGTATTAGTAAGTTAGCCTATAGGGTTACTATTCTTAAGGCTAAGAACAAAGGACTTTATATAGGGATAGAGGTACTAAGTAAGCACTAGAGGGCTAAAAAGACCTAAGTACGCCTTAGAGGGTTACTTAATATAGCTAAAGTAGAGGCGCTATAAAAGGAAAAGGAAGGTGTTAGTACTAGAGGTAAGGAAACATCCTAAAATAGGGGTTATATAGAGGGTAGTAAACCACATGCGTAATAATATGGTAATTATAGGAAGACTAAACATAACGTATAAACCTATAAAGTAGTTTGGGATAGTAATAAGGAAGGAGATAATAAGTAGTTTTAATTAATTTCGTATGTTATGGCTTAATTAACTTATATAAAAGGTAGAAAGGTAGGAGGAGGTAGGCCACTTACTATAATAGGCTACTTACTATATATGTATGTTAAATAGACTTTAAAAATTATCTTACTACTTTCCCTTAAAGGTAATTAGTAAGATTAATATATTATCTCTTAGCTAATTACCTTTTAGGTTTTTAACTTTTATAGTTATAGTTAATATTAACTTATAGCCCTAATTAAGGTAATTATAATAGTATAATTACTAACTATAAGTAATATATATTTATTTAGATATTTATAGTTAAAGTTATTAATAACTTTAGCTAATTAATTACCTTTAATATTATAAAGTTTAGGCGTACCTATAGCCACCCTACTTTAACTATCTATCTAGTATGGCTATACTAATTAACTATCCTAGTTAGGGCTATACTAGCTAGTTATTCCTCCTCTACTATAGTTACTATAGTTATAATTACTTTATTTCTCTTTACTTTATTATTATTTAATTAGTTACTACTAGCTATTAGTAATTTATCTACTATAAGCTCTTCTTTATAGTTATATAATAACTACTTAGATTAATTAACTATTCCTAATTAATTTATAAAAGTTACCTATTTCTATCTTAGTAGTATCTTTATTAATCTATCTACTATTAGCTTAGCTAATAGAGTATAAATAACTTTAACTTATCTTTTAGTAATCTCTTAATATAGCTAGTAGTAATAGATATCTATATAGTAAAGTTATATTTAGAGCTAAACTAGCTCCTTTATAACTAATCTAATAGTTTATTAATTATTATATTAGATTATAACTTTTAGGCTTAAAGTAATTATTTCTTTACTAGCTATTAATTTAGTAATTAATTAGCTTATAAATATAGCCTCCTTTATAGCCTATAATAGAGTAAGTAACTTTACTTCTATTATTAAAGTTATAACTATCTACTACTTATTTACCCTCTATCTAATAAGGCCTCTAAATAGTTTAATAGTATATGCTTATAAGCTCTTATAATTAATTAAATTATTACTAAAGCTTATATTAGACGTAATTATTATTAATCTATTAGTACTAAATTTAAGGTAAAGTCCCTTTATTTAATAAAGGTATTATAGTATATAATTTACTACTTACTAGTAGGTAGCTAATAGATTATAATTAAATCTTACTAGGTAACTAATAGTAAATATAACATTAGGTCTTATTATTATTACTATATATAGGATTAAACTAACTTTCTACTAATATATTACTACTTTAAAGTTTATAGCTATCTCCTTTAAGGGAAGAAGTTTTTTATTACCTATTAGTATATTATCTAGTAGTAGGTAGTTCTTATTATTAATTATCTTTAAGGTTTTCTTAATATATACTACCTATAATAACTATATCTTTTATTAATTATAATTATATAGTATCTTTATACTTAAGAACTATTATATCTCTTTACTACCCTCTAGATAGTATTACTCTTTTATCCTATTAATTAGTTTATTAGCCTCTTACTACTATAATTTAGGGAACATAAAGACGTAATTATTAATATAGAAGAAGAATATAATAGCTCCTTTCTACTAATAGTAGGGCTTACCTATAACTAAAGTAAATCTAAGTTTATAAAGTCCCTTTTTAAGGTGCTTTTACTATAATAGAGGTAATTATTATAAACTATATAAGGCTTTTTATAACTTAATAATTCTCTTTTAGCTATAATTAAGATACCTAGGTAGAAGCTTTATAAATACTATTTTATCTATATTAGTATATATAAATATATTTACTATATTAAATTAAATTAGCTTAAAATCTAACTTAGCTATTATTATAATTAGTAATCTAAATAATAATTTAGTAAGTATTACTATATATATATCTTAGATTACATCCTTTAGTTACTAATTACTATAAATAATAAGGCATACCTTTAGCTTTATAAGGTATTTATACTTATTTAACTTATAGGTATATACCTATTAGTAATTAAGAATCTAATTATTACTAGCTTCCTAAATTCTAACTTTAACCTAGCTATTTATTACCTTATAGCTTTATAAGTAATTCTTTTTAGCTTAAAGGAAGTTATCTATAAATAGATAATCTTTTAATTTAGTATATAATCTAGGTAGTCTAGGTAGTTCCTTCTAATAAATACGTCTACTAGCTATATTATCCCTTTAAGGGCTTCTCTACTATCTTAGCTCTACCTTATCTTTAGAGCTTTTAGAGGTTACCTCTCTTACTAATTAATTTATATACCTACCGTCCTAAGGGGGCTAGCCTATAGGCCTATTAGGTAACTTAATCTACCTTAAGGAATAGTTATATTATAGGTAGTATAGGTATATAACTATCCTAGCTATAAAGGTAGCTTTTTATAATTTATATAGGTATATACGTCTTTATTAGTTAATATAATTAGCATAATAGACTTTATTATATATCTTATTTATATATTACCCTCTTATAGTAATAGTATCTAATAATTATATAATAAAGGACGCCTTTAGTAACTCTAGAGGAGTTATTAATATAAAGTATAACTTTATATAGTCCTATAATTTACTTATAGGTTCTTTAGGTATTTAATATTAAATAGTATTAATAAAAACTTTATCTATATTAATACTATTAGTTATATCTATAAAGTTCTTACTTAATACTTTTATAATCTATTTGTTAATAGCTACTTTATTAGTATTTACTAATTTATCTACCTATTTATCTTCTTTACCTAAGAAGTAGTTATTTTTATTAAAGATTATATTACGTAAAGTAATTACTTTATTCTTTAGGTAATATATATATAATACTAGTTAGTTAACATATATCTAATAAGGTATCTAATATACGCCTTAGCTTTAAAGCGCTATAGATAATTATAATTTAATTAGGCGTCTAAAGTTATTATATATTATTAGAAGTAAGAGTATTCTCTAATACTCCTATACTTCTTTATCTTATATTTCCTCTATTATAGAGATTTATATATAAGATATATATATATATATAATCTACTAAACTAGTAGATTAATATATATATTAATTACGTAAGCAGGTGATTATGTAATTACAGCCTAATACTAGAAGATTCTATAAGGAGTAAGATTAGCTTTACTACTCCTCTCTCTAACTATCTAGGTTATCTCTTTAAGTTAGGGTTATTTAGTTAGGGTTAAGTACTTACGTGTTATCTAGGTTAATTTCTAAGCAGCTTACATAAGTATGGAATATTCTAGTAAGCTAGATACGGTTATATAAGGATAGGAATCTCCTGTATTCTAACCTACTATCTTTCTCTCTAAGTAAGCAACATCTCTAGTAATAATCTAACTACTATACTCTCTTTATATCTTCTATCTCTTTAACCCCTTATATTCTATATATCTCTACCCCTATTATTCTATATTCTTACTATTATAGGATATATTCTTATATAGGATATCTACTATCCTATATATCTTTACATATTATTCTAAAAGGTTATAAGCCTAGGTCTTTAACCTAGGGTATCTACCTATACTATAAGAGATAGTATATCTCTTTAGTAGCCTATTTATCTTTATCTATATATTCTATAGCCCTATTTATATACTTTATTATAAGAATAATAAGGTAGAAAGAGTAAGCCCTTATTATCTCTTATAACTAAAGGAATATAAGTATCTATAGAACTAGAGGTAATATAAGTTCTTTTTAGCTATAATAAGACCTCTATATATCTGCTTTATATATATATATAAAGAGGTAGAAAGAATAAGACCTCTATACTATTCTATAGATCTATATATCTATAGAAAATACTAGTAAAATACTAGGAAAAATAGTAGATATTATTAAGGCTACTATAGGCTATATAATACCTATAGAACAACGTCTCTAGGGTACTAAGAATTAGAACTCCTAGATAATAACTATCTATCTCTTCTTTAAACTACTTAATATTAGTAGTTATTTTAAAAAAGAAGAAGAATATAAGGGGATTTAAGAATAATAAAAAACATAAGCCCTATTAATAATAAGGCAAAATCTATAAAAAGAACCTTTATCTCTTATTTTTAATTTAAAGGACCTTAAAGAGGCTTTATCTATATTAAAGTCTTCCTATAAGGGTATAGGCCCTATTCTAAGGCAATAGTTATACTTAGAATTTCATGCTATTAAACTAGAGGCCTATAACTCTTTAAATAAGTTTATTAGCTCCTTTAAAGGTTATATCTCTAAGTTAAATAACATAGGGGCTAAGATAGAAGATATAGACTAAAAAACAGTCTTTATAGCTACTTTAAGCAGCTATTTTCTAGTATAGGTAGAAAGGTAAAGAAGTACTCTAAGGACTAAAGAGCCTCTGTCTCTATAAGCCCTTATAAATAATATATTAGACGAAAATAGGCGGGATATAGATACCCCTATGTCTAATAACTATAATAATTATCCTTCTAAGAAGGATAATAACCCTATAGATAATAACCCTAACCCTAGGGGATATAAGAATCCTTTTAATAAGGATAAGCCTTATAAAAGACCTAAAGGAAAGGTCTATAAGCCTAATTTAAACCTATAGCCTTAAAACCATACTAGAAAGGTTAAGGTAACCTTTATTACTAACTAGACCAAACAGACCTCTTAAGAGGTTATTTAGAAAGGAAAAGAATATACCTATAAAGCCTATTCTTTCCCCTTATCTTATAGGGATTAATAGCTCTATAATATAGGTTTAATAGTCTATATTTCTAATAATAAGGACTATTTTACTAAATTAACTATAGAAAATAATATACCTATAGTTAATATAGGAGTAGGTCCTATTAAACTAAAAGAAATAGGAACTATTCTATTACCTATATAGTTTAAAGGGGAAATTAACTATATAAGGTTAATTAATACCTTATATATACCTAAATTTCCTATATTAATATTTTTAGGTCTTTTATACTATAAAGGAGGCGGTTTTCTAATAAACTAGAACCTCTATAATAGTAATAAGAAACCCTTTACTAATATAGATATAGTAAAAAGGGGGTTTTACCTTAATATTACTAATAAAAGACCTATTAATAGTAACTCTATTATTCTAGAAGATAATATATCTCTAGAAGAAGAACAGACTATTAATACTATAGAAGATAATAAATCTTCTAATATAGAAGAAAACGAGGTTTTTTCTTCTATAATATAAGAATAGTATAAAAAACTAGGCTATCCCTCTTACCCTTATTTAGTTAAAATAGCTAAAATAACTAAGGGTATTCCTTTAGATAAACTAAAGGAAAAGGACCTATATTATCCTAACTATATAAGCTCTAAGTTAACTAGGTAACAGCCTAAGATTAACTATAATAGAGCTACTTTTCTGTTAGAAAGGATCTATATAGATACCTTATAAATAACGCCTACTTCTATTAATAGAAATAAGTATGCTATACCCTTTATAGACAACTATTCTAGCCTTAAAGATATAAAATTCTCTAAGAATAAAGAGGATATAATTAATATCCTTAAGAATAAGCTAGAATATTATAAAAATTAGGGATTTAATTATCCTAAGAAAATACGCCTAGATAACAGTACTAAATTTAATATAGGGGAATTAACCCCTTATATTAAAGAAAGAGGGATTATATTAGAACCCTCTACGCCCTATATACTAGAGTAAAATAGTATAGTAGAAAGAATAAATAGGGCTATCCTAGATAAGTCTAGGACTATTATAGCGGCAAATAACTTACCTAAGTTCCTATAGGATATTATCCTTAAAGAAACTACTAAGTTATTAAACTATACTACTATAAAACGCTTAGAAAAGACCCCTATAGAGGCTTTTCTAGATTACTTTTATCCTAATAAGGATAATAAACTAGATCTATCTAATATATATAAAATAGGCTCTAAGGTATATATATATACACCTAGAGAAAAGTATATATAATCTAATAAGTTAAATACCTATACAGAAGAAGGTATTTACTTATCCTAAGAAGGAAATAATATATATACTATATATATTCCTTCTAGGCCTTATAAGTCCTCTATAGTAAGGACTTTATATATTAAATTTATAGAAAGTACTATAAGAGAGGGAGAAACAACTATTCCTTCTAGTACTTCTATAAAATCTCCTCCTCCTCTTAAGCCTATAACTAATATAGAGGTTAATATACCTTCTATATCTAAAGAGGATAAAGAAAAATATAAGGCCTATTCCTCTAAAGTAGAGGATATATACTATAATATTATAAATTATAGTATAATACCTATAGAGCCTACTACTATAAAATAAGCTCTAAAAGGAAAAGAGAAAGAAAAATAGCTAGAAGCTATATATAAAGAAATAGCTATAATTATCTAGTAAGGTACCTTTTAAGCTATTAACCTAAAGGAGGCCTATAAGTCTTCTAGGGTACCTTTAATAGCAAAATAGGTCTTTAAGAAGAAAATTAATATTAACGGAAATATTAATAAATATAAGGCTAGGCTGTGTATAAGAGGATTCTAATAGAAATATAGAATTAATTATTTCTAGACCTTTACTATAGGATCTAATCTAACTACTTATAGGGTCCTATTAGCTCTAGTAGTAGTATTAGACTAAGAAATCTAACAAATAGATATAGTTAGAGCTTTCCTATATAGGGATTTAGAAGAAGAGGTCTATATAGATCCTTCTAATCTTCCCCTAGCTAGTTTCATTAATAAATATCCTAATTTAAATACTATAAATTAGGATAATAATAAAGAACAGCTTATTCTATTAAAAAAGGCCCTATATAGTCTAAAATAAAGTCCTAGGTAGTAGTAACTAAAGATAAAATCTATATTAAAGGATATAGGTTTTATACCTTTGAAGTCAGACAAGGCTACTTATTATAACTAGGATAAAATAAATCCTACTTATATTATTACCTACGTTAATAATTTTCTTATACTTAATAAAGATATTAAGTATATAGAAAATATAAAGGGTAAAATCTCTAAATATATAGAGATATAAGACCTAGGAGAAGTTTCTAAGTTTCTAGGGCTATATATAACTAGAGATAGATCTAAGAGATCTATAACTATCTCTTAAGCCTACTATATCTAGCAACTTCTAGAAAGATTTAATCTTCTAGATATATCACCCTCTAATATTCCTATATCTCTAGGAATATTAAATACCTCTTTAGGTAACAAATTAAAGGGTTATATACCTTCTAAGGACCTATTAAAGGATTATTAACGCCTAATAGGATCCCTTATATACGCTATATTTATAACTAGGCTAGATATTACCTATAGTATATCTTTTACCTCTTATTACCTATATAACCCTTTAGAATACCTATTAAAATAAGGAAAACGTATATTAAGTTATTTAAAAGGGACTATTAACTATAATATTACCTATAAAGGTAATATTAATAGCCCTAATATACCTTATTTAATAGGTTATACTAATTCTGACTAGGCTAGTTGTAAAGAGACTAGAAAATCTACTTCTAGTTATCTCTTTACTTTATTTAGCAGTCCTATAAGCTAGAAATCTAAAAAATAGTTAACTATCTCTTTATCTACTATAGAAGCTAAATTTAATAGCTTATAGCAAGCTATTAAAGAAGCTATATAGATAAAGGGTCTATTATCTAAAATAGGGTATAATATAACCCCTATACCTATTAAAATAGATAATAACACAGCTCTAAGCTTAGCCTATAACCTAGAATATTATTAAAGGACTAAGCATACTGCTATATACTACTACTATACCTACTAAGAGGTTGAAAAAGGTAATATAGAAGTAGAATATATACCTACTTCTTTTATGCCTATAGACAGCTTAATAAAACCCCTTCCTAGGGTTAAATTTCAAGAATTTGTTAAGCTTATAGGCCTATTTAATAAAGATATGCCTATATAATATACCTATATTAAAGGTATATTTTTCCTAATATTTTTAGGAATTTCTATTAATAAGTTATTAAATAAGATAACTTATTAATATCTTTACTCTAGGGTAACTCTTTTACCTTAGAGGTTTTTAACCTCTATAATAGAGTAAAAGAGGGAGTATTAGAAGTAAGAGTATTCTCTAATACTCCTATACTTCTTTATCTTATATTTCCTCTATTATAGAGTTTTATATATAAGATATATATATATATATATAATCTACTAAACTAGTAGATTAATATATATATTAATTACGTAAGCAGGTGATTACGTAATTACAGCCTGATGCTAGAAGATTCTATAAGGAGTAAGATTAGCTTTACTACTCCTCTCTTTAACTATCTAGGTTATCTCTTTAAGTTAGGGTTATTTAGTTAGGGTTAAGTACTTACGTGTTATCTAAGTTGATTTCTAAGTAGCTTACGTAAGTATAGAATATTCTAGTAAGCTGGATATAGTTATATAAGGATAGGAATCTCCTATATTCTAACCTACTGTCTTTCTCTCTAAGTAAGTAACATCTCTAGTAATAATCTAACTACTATACTCTCTTTATATCTTCTATCCCTTTAACCCCTTATATTCTATATATCTCTACCCCTGTTATCCTATATTCTTGCTTCTATAGGATATATTCTTATATAGGATGTCTACTATCCTATATATCTTTACATATTATTCTAAAATATATACCTAGTATCTAAAGACGTATAAGTAGCTAATATATAGTAGTAATAGTCGCCCTTAAGTAGTATACTATATCTTATATAGTAATTACTAACTATATAACTCTACTAGTATATAGTTATATAGATATACTACTACCTTTAGGATTTCTAGCTATAGATATAGTAGTAGCTTTAACTTTAACTATAGTATAGTTCCCTTTTACTTAATAACTACTATAGTCCTTTTAGTACCTCTATTTTAAGCTTATATATTTAGTATAGATAGTTTAAATAGGATTCCTAGACTTTCTATAGCCTCTTTTACTTATAGATAGGAAGTTATAATCTTATTATTATACTTAAATACTATAACTTTAGTCCTTTTATAAACCTTAACTATCTTAATAAAGTTAAGAAGTATATCCTTAATAGCTTTAGTTATCTATTATTATATATAGTAGTCCTATATAAATCCTAACTTATAGTTAGTTAATAATAAGGCTAACTTATATCTACTATAGCCTTACTTAAATAGGTAGAAATTAAAAGCTACTTTATTACCTACTTCTACTTATTTAATTAATTCCCTTAGCTACTATATAACTTAGCGTTTAATCTTACTTATTATATAGACTTTATATTAGTAAGTAAGTATTTCTAGTATATCTCTATATATATAGGCTCCTCTTACCTTTATTATAATATAGTAAAGTATATAGCTACCTAGGTGCCTAAGCTAGTTATACTAGTAAGTAGCTTTAACAGCCTATAGTTACTAGTATTAGCCTAGGTCTACTATACTTATTACTACTAGGTATGCTATAAGAGCACCTCTTATTATACTACTAGCCTTAATTACCTATTAGCCTATAATTTCTTTTATATTAAATACTACTAAATAGTTATTTACTTTATAGATTAAATTACTTAATAGGCTATTATCCTACTACTAGTTATTATAATTCTTTAGCTATATGTATAATACTAAATTATAGGATAGTAATAGGTAGTAAGTAATATTATATAAGGTAATCTTAACTATATAACTATCTTACTTTACTCTAACTACTACCTTTCCCTATCCTTTAATTAGGATTATTACGTTCTTAGTCTAAATAAAGTTATCTAAATTTATAGGAGATATTATTAGAATGTTAATTCCTACTTAAGGCTAATTCTGTTATAACTAAGTATCAGGCCTGCTTTTTAAGTTACTTATAGGTTATAAGCCTAGATGCCTTAGTAGTTAGGCCACCATATTTAATACCCCATATAAGTTAAGTACTACACGTTTAAATCGCGCTTTACAACTATAAGTCCTTAATTAGCAGGTACGCAGCCGTAAGTCCCTTAGATAGTAGGCACATATAACTATAAGTCCTTAATTAGCAGGCGTACAGACCAACCAGATAAGGTTAGTACTAGAAATACTCTTAATAGGGGCTATTAGAATGTTAATTCCTACTTAAGGCCAATTCTATTACAACTAAGTAGTAGGCCTACTTTTTAGGTTGCTTATAGATATACTAATAAATTAATATTATAAGTAGAAGACATAAAGTATAGCCCCTAAATTAAGGATAATATAGTCTTTAAGTAGATATATAGAAGCTATAAATACTACTAACTATATTATTAATATACCTCTACCTTTTAGTAGTCCCTTTAATTATTACTTTAAGGGTATTATAGCTTTAGACTATAATCCTCTTTTTAATAAATCTAGCTCCTCTAAAATCTTTATAACTACTACTATTAATATATCCTCTTCTTAAAGCTTTTCCTTTACTTATAGATTATTAAGTAACTTCTTTATATACTTAATAGTCTCTTACTTTAGCCTCTATATATACTATAGTTATATCTTACCTATAAAGAAGTACCTTTTTACTTTATAACTAATTATATTATAGAGGAAGTACCTTTTATATATTTACCTTCTACTACTATTACTATTACTATTACTATTACTACTACTACTATATTATCTAGTAGGCTCTTTTCTTATATAGTCCTTAAGGTCTACTATAGTTACTATAGATACTAGCCTAAATACTCTATATAATACTTTTACCTATAGTTAATCTAGCTCTACTATAATATAGGTATATATATCTAAAATTACCTTATAATAGGTAAGAATCCCTTCTATTACTTAGTCCTTCTTACTACTCTTATATACCTCTACCTATATTACTATTAGGGTATATCTTAATATAGTTATTAGAGCTAAGAACTATTTACTAGATTTAACTATAGTAGTCTACTTAACGTAGATACTATAGAAGATAGTATTCTCCTAATTTATTACCTATTATTTTATATCTTTTATATTAGATATCTTATATTTAGAAGGCTAGCTTATAACTCTATTATACTTTATAATTACTTATACTTTATCCTCCTATAGCTAAATACTAATATAAGCTTTTAGTTATTTAATCTATTTATAGATTAGGCTTACTAGTTTATAGTACTAGGATATTAATATTAGGTTAACTATTACTCTAATCTAGTTAGATATATTATAGACTACTTTTACCTTTTATTTATATTACTTATTATTAGCCTAATATTTTTCCTTTAATATCTTAAAGTACTTTAGGTTATCCTTACTTAAGTAATAGATCTATAATACCTTTATATTATCTTATAAAGGTAGTAGCTAGCCTAGTATAGTATTCTTAGCTACCTACTTATTAATATAGGTCTAACTAGCTATTTAGAACTAGTTAAGTATAAGATAGGTAAGAGGCTTTAGTAGATAGTTTATTATAATATAAATTAATCTATCTTATAATAGGGTAATAGATTCTTATATACCCTATATATATGCCTTTTACTTAAGTTATTAATACTAATTAGGCTAGTTAGTCTAGCTCTTTAATTAGGCGTTACCTATAAGCTTATTAGCTATAGTAGTAATAGTTAATAACATATATATTACATATAAGCTATATATTACTTTTAGTAATATTAATTAGTACTTTATAATTTAGACTATTAATTATTAAAGTACGTATATATAGTAATTATCCTTATTTAATTTATTAATATATATGTATGTGTATCTAGGCCTATAAGTACCCTTATTTCTAATTACCTAAGGCTAAATACACGTGTTATTATTTTTCCTTATTTTAAGTAGGGATTGCCTATAGCTAAAATACGCCTAGTATTTTCCTTATAGATACAGCTGGCGCCCTACTTTATAGCCTATTTGTTACCTATACTTTAACACCCCCTACCCTATCCTTACTAGTTTCCTTACTAATTTCTTCTACTAATCCCTTCCTCTTTTTCCCTTCTAACCTATATAACTTTTACTATATGTTATACCCCCTCCCCTACTATATACTATATACTACTACTACTATAAACCTTATAGTATAGATCCTTATAATATAATATACTACTATATGCTATTTACTACTTTATTTTCATTAAAAATAAGCTTATAAATAAGTAGTTTTTTTTATAGTAAAAATTAGCCTAAATTTAGCTCTTTTACTATCTTAATTAATAGTAAAAGTATACTTACTTTTAGGCTAATTTTTATTATAAAAATAGTAAATATAATAGATTTCTATATAAGCTTATTATAAAGTTTATATTATTATATATAGCTATATAGAATATTAGCTAATATAACTTTATAGAAGATAAGATAGTATAATCCTATATATATTAGTATAATAGTAACTACTATTCCCTAGGATATTTAGTAAGTAAACCTTTTTAATCCTCCTAATATATAGCTATATAGCTTTCTATAGGACCTTACGTCCCTAGATATAACTACCTTTCTCCTTAAAGGTATATACCCTCCCTTATACCCTTATATACCTACTAATATACCTATATAAAGGTAAAGTAAAACGTTATAGATATATTTATTTATAAGTATAATACTACTACTACTATAGTATATTATATACTCTTACTCTACTTACTATAGTTTAGTACTAACCTATATAGCCCTAACGTATAATTAAACTACACCTAAGAATTACTTAACTAGGCCGTATAGTCCTAGATATTAACACTTTACGCCTATAAGCCTATAATACTATCTAGACGTATATATATAGTACTAAGAATACTAGTATAGATAAGTATACTAAGTGTTATAATAGTAAAGGCTTATTTAAGAAGTATATATCCTTTATAGATATATACTATATTAATTATAACTATTTATCTAAGGGCTATACTTATATAAAGTTAAGCTGTTCTAATATTACCTATATGTCTCTATATATACTAACCTTAACCTATATGCTCTACTAACTACCTATACTAGCCTATATAACCTTAGTTAAGGCTAGTTAAATTATAAAAAAGCGCTATATAGGTATATCCTATAATCTATAGACCTATCTAAGTAAGGTCTTATCTATATACCTCTATACTATAGTAGAGGCTCTTAAGTTAATTATAAATAGTATTAAGGAGAATAAATCTAATATATATAACTATATATAGGTTTATAAGCCTTTATACTAACGTTTATAGAACTTAATAGTAAGGTTTAGATAGATATAAACCTATATACCTATATATATAGTAGTTTTAGTATATAGGATAGTATATAGTATTATATATTAGTGTATATTAGTATATATATTAGTAAGGTAGGTAATTAGTAGCTATAGTCTCTTATATAGGCTTTTAGAACTATATAGATACTTATAAGGTAATATAGTACTAACTTATATTCTCTTCTACTCTATAACATACGCCCCTATATAGGCTTTAATATATATATATAATTTAGAAAAACTTAATATAGTCTTATAATAGTTTCTAACTTATATATATATAGGTATTTATATTTATATAGAGCTCTATACCTCTATATAGATATTTATAAATATTATATTCTATTACTAAGGTACTATATCCTTTTATTAATCTTTTACCCTTCTACCTATTAATTACTAAGAAGCTAAAAGCATAATAGACTTATAATACTATTCTTATATATATATTAGAAACCTATAATATTTAAATTATAAAGCATACCTTTAAATAGTAGCTTAGTAAATAAGGTATCTAGTAAGAAGGGCGTATAATATTTTTAGAAGAATTACTTACCTATATTTATGTAAAGGTATAGCTATAGGCTATAACTAGGAAGGGTATAGAAGGTAGGTCTATTTAAGCGTAAAGACTTTAAGCTAAAGATTCTAAGTTCCTAACTTTAGCCTTAAGCCTTAAGTTAGTAAGGCTTAGCTAACCCTTAGCTAAGGAACACCTAAAGTACTCCTATTAGGCTATATGTCCTATTAGCATATAGCCCCCTTATAATTACCCCCCTCCTTATATCCTTAGTCCCTAAGGATAAGTAGAGACTATAGTATTAGGTGCTAAGTAGTTACTAACTAATTACCCTCTACCCTAGCTGTTTTATTAACCTCTTTATTAGATAATAAGATCTATTTTAGTATTATAAATCCTAGTATACCTTTAGCCTCCCTTTACTATAATTCCTTTATAGTTAAAATAAAATTCCCTTAACTCTACCTATTTTTAAACTAGGTACTTCTATTTATAGTCTAATAGTTTATTATATAGCTTTACTTAATATAATAATATTTACCTTACCTTTACCTTACTTTATTATTATTATACTAATAGTTCTATTTCTTTTAGTAAGTATCTATTAAGCCCTTATTATTATATAGTAGTATTATTATTTTTATTTTTTATCTTCCTTTTCTTCCCCTAAGGTAAGGTTTTTGTTTTCCTTTTCTCTTCTTCTTTTCCTTAGTACTATATTATTATTAACCTTTTACTATGCTTCTTTATTAATAACTTTTTGTATTTTACCTATTTTCTTACTATTACTTTATTAACTATATACTAATTAGTTACTATATTTCCTTTTCTTCTTTTTATCTATTTTATTCCTTATTCCCCTTCTTATTATACCCTTACTAACCTATTACTAATTATAAGTATTATTATTTAAGTTACTAGTATCCTCTAGATACCTTATAACCTAAATAAGGGTTTTAAAAGCTTAAAAGGGGGTACTTCTTATATTAACTATCTTAGATAGATTTATTATAACCTTAATAAGTTTATTTACTACTAGGCTAACTATATTATAAACTATCTTACCTACTATATTAATAAGAAGAAGTATTCTACTATAAGTTTTTACTAGTCCTTTACTAAGAGTTTAGTATCTCTAATTTATTTCTATAGGTTCTAAAGGAACTCTAGGGTACTATATAATCTACCTAGAATTACTATATATACCTTTACTAATTAGTTACTAAGTATTAACTTAGTCCTCTTAAACTTTAGTATATTAACTAGTCTCTTTAGCTTATTACCTATACTTAGACTAAAATTAGTAAGTATATTACTAATCCTTTATATAGTATAAACCTACTTTAGCTCTAATATATTACTATCTAGGAGTTAGTATCTAATTATAAACATATAAGCTTAATAATTTAAGTTTAGGTTTATTATAGTTCCTTTACTAAGTATTTACCTTAGCTAACTTATTTTTTTAGGTAGGTATTATTACCCCTAATAATATTATAGATTAATTAAACTAGCTTTAACCTATATATATTTATAATAACTCTAAGGCAAAGGGTCTATAAATACTTATTAAATACCTTAATAGTTACTAAGGTAAATACTTTAATAAGCTAGTTAGTAAGGGAGAACTTAAATATTTCCCTAAGTAGGCTAAGTTCTATAAGAAGGTTAATAATTATAAGGACAACCCTATACCTATATATACTATTTATATTATAGGGTTAGTACTAATTACTTATAGAACTAGTACTAAGATACCTTAGAAGAAGCATAAGCTTATAGGTACTACTACTAACTCTATAAAGCATTACTATAATAAGGGTAAAGGTAAGGAGGTTACTATTACTATCTTAAGTAGTAATAATAATAGTAATAATAATAAGCATATTAATATTCCTACTAATAATAATTCTTTACTAAGTAGTCTTACTTTAATTACTATTTAGAACTAATATAAGAAGAAAAAGGCTATAGAGAAGAAGTATAAGGAGGAGGAGGCTATATATAAGGAAGCTATTTATGTCTATAAGGAGTAGGAGGTTATAAAGAAGAAGTACTAGGATAAGGAAGAGGCTAAGAAGAAGAAAGGTAAAGGTAAATAAGTTACTAACCCTCTAGTAATCCCTTACGTATTTTATAAGTTTTATAACCTTAGTAAAGACTATTATAACTATATTTATACTATTTACTAAAAGCTTACTAAGTAGTTATTAATCTAAGAGTATAATACCTATAACCTAAAGGCTAAGAGATATATACCCTATATAAAGAATACTAACTAAGCCTTTATTAATAAGTATAATAAGGATAAGGAAATTATATATAATATTATATATAATTATAAGTTAGAATATTAGTCTACTAGTAATAAGTAGTCTCCTATAAACTCTAAGGTAGAGGGTAATAATAATAATAATAAGGGTAATAGAAATAGTAGTAGAGATACTAGTAATAATAATATTAAGATTTAGTTAGTAGTAATAGTTACTATATACTCTATAACCCTTTACCTATAGCTTTATTAACTTAGTATTCTTCTCTACTTAGTTAGTTTTTACTTTTTTATTTTTCTTATTAAGATACCTTAGGTAGGCCCCTAACCTAATTTAATAGGGGTAACTATTCTTTTTACCTATAGCTAGGTAAGTACTTAGTAATAATAACCTAATTCTATACTATTTATTATCCTATTTCTTATATTTCCTCCTTATAGCTTTCTTATATATAGTAACTTTCTGTTATATATTATATAGGTGTTCCTTTAGTTCCTAGGTGTTATATTCTATAGGCTACCCTACCTATTTAATAAGGTATTAGTAGTCCTTTACTAAACCCTAGCTAGTAATAATCTCCTCTACCTCCTATTCTTCTAGTTTATCTTTAAGGTTAGGGAGGATTAGTTAACTATTACTATACCCTTACTAGATATTCTATAGTTTAATTATAGATACTAAGAATATATTATATATATACTAATACTTCTTAAGTAAGTATACTCTATATACTTAGGGGCTAATCTTTTTTATAATTACTACTTAAATAAATCTTAGTACTAATTTTCTATTCTTAAACCTAAAATTCTTTATTAATAGTCTAATAATATCTCTATAAGACTACTCCTTAGGGGTATATCTTATATTATATCCCTATGCTTAGGTACCTATTACCTTTTCCTAATTAAGCTATATATATACCTAGAGTTTACTAATATAAATAAGTCTCTCTTTAACTCCCTAAACTATAACTCTTATAGTAGAGGGGATATATTTAATATACCTTAAATTATACCTATATAGGGCTTCTATTAGTAATAGGCTAGTAGTTATATAGCAACTATTATTATATACAAACTCTACTTTAAGGAGCTAGACTACCTATTAACTTACTAATCCTATAGTATATACTTAGAGATACTTCTTAAGTATCTAGATTATTCTCTCTATCTATCTATCTGTTTAGGGGTAGTATGCTATAGATAGTTAGCTTTAGATCTCTCTTTTTATAGTAAATTCCTTTTAGAATTTACTTATAAGGAGTTTATCCCTATTACTAATAATACCCCTAGGGGTGCTAAATCTATATTCTACCTTTTTATAGAGTATTTAGGTAAGCTATACTACTAAAATAGTCTTCTATATTAGAATAAATATAGCAAACTTTATTATCCTATCTATAATAATAAGGATACTATTATATTTAGTACTAGTATCTTAAATACTTAGTAATAGGCCTATAATAAAGTCTATACTAATTTCCTTAAAAGGATATATTAGTATTAGTAATAACTAGAGTTCCCTATAAGGTTTATACCTAGGTATTCTAACCCCTTAGTACTATTAATATGTTTAAATATAATCCTATATATCTAAAAGGATATCTAGCTAGTAGAATAACCTTAAAATAAGTTCTTAAGTCTTATTTACTCCTATATAGCCTATTATTAGCTTATTATAGTATTAGTAAATAATTACTAAGCGTAATAACGCTTTATCTAGAATAACTAGTCTTATCTTATAGAATAGGGTCCCCTTCTTATTAAGGTAGTACCCCTTTTATTCCCTAGCTAATCTATAAGCCCTTACTACCTGCTTCTAGTAGTTCCTATCCTTAGCCTATAGTCCTTAGATAAAATCTTCTAGGGCGTCTAATAGCTATTAGAGTAATACTATTTTATACTCTATAAGCTCTTTTATAACTATATATAAGATATACTACTCTAGAATAATAATCCTAGCTTTAGGTGTTTCCTCCCCTTCTTTAGGTATTTACTAAGTATTCTATAATTCTTCCTAGCCCTTTTAGCTATAGGTTTCTATAGCTACAACTTTTATAGTAGTACCCTAAGACCCTCTAGTCCTATAGGGACTTTAGGGTAAGGAATATTCCCTATTTATAGTAGCTCTAATAGCTTATATAAAAGTAATTACTATTTTACTCCCTCCTTCTAGGGTAGTAATAGTTTACTAGCTGTTTAATAAGAGTTCTTCTACTAGTCTTAACTTCTTTAAGAGGGTAGGGAGTATATTATTATATACTACTTTACCTTCTATATAATCTAGTCTTCTTAATAGTCTATCTATAGGGTTTATTACTCTTAAGTAGTAGTATATTTTAAAGTTAAATACTAATAAGTAGTAGACCTATCTAGTAAGCCTTCTATAAAGGTCCTATACTAAGGCGTTAATAACACCCTTTAGGGCCTAATAGTCTATTAGTACTATAAAGACCTTAGATATCCCTTATAGATAGCATGCCTAGTAGTCTAGGCTTTCTACTATAGTAAGGAGCTCTTACTATCCTATTACCTATCTCTACTCTATATTAGATAGCTTCTATAAAAAGTATGTAATTAGTTACTATTAACTATCTAAAAGTTAGGATAGGATCCCTAAGATTACTTTTTAGGATATATCTAGCTTAACCCTAGACTCCTATATAGGGTCCTAATATTATAGAATAGTTACTAAATAAAAGGTAATCTTTAACTTATTAAATACTATCTACGCCTCTAGAGTCTAATTAAACTCTTATTCTTACTTAGGACTACTCCCCTTAAGCATAGATATTATAGGAGATATAATTCCTAAGTATTTAGGTATAAATTTCTAATAGAAGTTATAAAACCTAAGGAATACTTATATATCCCTAATAGACTATAGTAGCTTCTATTTAGTAACTACTTATACTCTATTTAGGTCTATTAAGATGCTATCTAGTAAAATAACATATCCTAAAAACTTAGTTTTATTTATATAGAATTAATACTTACTAAGTTTTATATATAGCTATACTTTATAGAGCTTTATAAGAACCCTCTTAATATCCTTTATATACTATTCCCTAGTTTCTAAATAAACTATAATATTATCTATATATATAATATAGTATATATTAACTAAATTACTAAGCGCTTAGTAAATATATGCCTAAAACGTTATAGGTATATTAGTTAATCTAAATAGTATAATAGTATACTTAAAGTACCTATATCTTATATAGAAGGCTGTCTTCTACTAGTTAGTCTTCTTAATATAAATATAGTAGTATATATCCCTTAGGTTAATCTTTAAGATCTATTTTACTTAGTAAAGCCTTTCTAAGAGCTTACTAATTAAGGGTAATAGGTACCTATTCTTAATTATAACTTTATTAAGTCCTCTATAATCTATATAGAGTTATACTATCCTATCCTTCTTTAGGATAAAAAAGATTAGAACACTAGCCTTACTAACTAACAGCTTTATATAACTATTTACTAAGTTCTTAGTAATATAGGACTATAGTTCCTTAAGTTATTACTTACTTAGTAGGTATATTAGTCTAAATAAAGGTTTTTTATCCTCTACTAGATTAATAGAGTATTTAGTATTAGGAAGGGAATTAATTATCTTTACTACTTCTTTATTAAATGTTCCCTACTTAGATTTTAACTCTAGGGGAAGTAGGGCTTATAGATTTCTTTCTTTTTCTTCCTTACCTAAGGAGATAATATTAGGTTTATTTTCTAGTATAGCTCTATAGATATACATAATATACGCCCTTTTATAATTCTTAATAATCTCTATTATAATCTACTTTAGTTTAGTAAGTAATATGTAATTATACTTCTAGGTATTAGCAGTTATATTAATAATAATTCCCTCTTACCCTATAGATTCCTATAATAATAGTAAGTTACTAGACCCTTTAGGCTTTTTAGACTTAGTAAATAGATACTAAATCTTCTATAGCTATCTATAGGAGTTAATTAAGAAGAATATTACCTAATATATTACCTTTAGCTTTATTTCCTTTCTATTAAATCCTATAAGTATTAGGTATAATATGTTTACTTTTTCTAGGCCTAGTTATCTTACTAGGCTTAAGCTAATAATATCTACTTATATATAAGTATCTATATCTATACTAACCTTATATTTAGTATATCCTTATAGAATAAATACTCTACTAGTAGTAGTTTCTCTAATAGGGACTATATCCTTCTTAGTAGGGTAATCTAGAGTATTAACCCTACCTATTTGTTTCCTATATTATAGAGTTCTTAAACTCTTGTCCTAGTAAGAATAGTATTTACTCTTACCTTTAAGACATCTAGTTACTAACTAATTAGTATGTTATTACTATTCCTTAGTTCCTTATAAGAGGTTAATATATAGCCTAGTATCCTATAGTTATAACATTTAGGGGTAGTTATAATATTACCCTATTATAGGGTGCTTACTCTATAGTTAGCTATTTGTCCTCTACCTCTTAATACCCCCTATATACTAAACCTAGAGGATAATATAGAGGTAGAGGAGGCCTAGCTATATACTTAAGATGTTAATCTTTAGAATAGTAGAGGGCGTTATTTTATGTCTATGTCTTCTTTTAGTTATTTCTAGTAGTTATTCTATAAAGGGTTACTATATAACTTATGATTTAACTCCTAATATCTTTAGGCTTCTTGTACTACTTAGCATAGGGTTTTAATTTCTACCTTCTAATAGATTAGCTCTTCTTAGAGTACTATAGGAAGTCTAAAGAAGAAGTTAAATACTTATTCTTTATCTTCCTTAATCTTATTCCTAAGTATACTATAAATTACTAACTATTCTATAAAGAAGACTATAGGGGAATCTCCTATTTTCTTCCTTATGCTAAAAAGAGTATAATAGTATTCTCTTTCCTAGGCTATAGGGTTAATATATATTTAGCAGATAAACATAAGGAAGTTATCCTAATTTATATCCTTATCTAGGCCTATATAGTAGTTTCTCTATTAAGTTTATATTAATACTATTACTTTAGATAGAGCCTATATAATCTTATACCCTATAGAGGCTTCTACCCTTAGATTATTTACCTCCTTAATAGCCTTTATCTAATTATCTATTTAGGCTATTATAGCGTCTTTATTAAGCACCTTATAATTATAGTTTAGGGGTTTTTTATATTCTTTTAGTTAGTCCTTTATTAATATATATTTAGTAAGTATTTAAAGTAGTTCCTAATTCTATCTTTATATTTCTATATTCTAATATTATATTTTAGCCTACTATATTTAGAATATTTATAGGATACTAACTAGACTTAGTTCCTATCCTAAGTCCTCTTATAGCCTATATATCTAACCTCTTTCTACTAATAGGGATACTAATCCTTTACTATATATTCTATATTAGGTATAACCCCTAGAGATATCCCTTACTAGTTTATAGTACTAATATATTAACCTATATTTAGCTTCTTACTACCCCTCTCTAATAAGGTTATTAAGATCTATATTATAGGGGTAAGGTAATACCTAGTAGTTACCTATAGGAGTAGTTAGTAGTACTAGGTTATAGGTTTTAAGTAGCTATAGCTTATTATAGCTTTTATCTTACCTAAGGATTACTAAATGTTTACTATCTAACTAGTAACCTAATATTCTATCCTATACTAGTTATTCTAGTCTATAAAGCTTAAAGAATTATAAGGGTATAGCTATAGGCTATAACTAGGAAGGGTATAAAAGGTAGGTCTATTTAAGTATAAAGACTTTAAGCTAAAGATTCTAAGTTCCTAACTTTAGCCTCAAGCCTTAAGTCAGTAAGGCTTAGCCGACCCTTAGCTAAGGAACACCTGAAGTACTCCCATTAGGCCATATGTCCTATTAGCACATAGCCCCCTTATAATTTAAGAGCTTTTCTTTTAAATTAGCCTAAATAATACTAATATCTTATATATACTTTAATTAGAGGGGTTTATAATTAAACCTTATAGCCTTATAGTTATCTATAAGTATAATTAGCTTTAGAGATAATAGCTACCTAAGTAAATTACTTAAGTATAATAATAACTTAGGAAATTCTTCTTAAGTTTACCTAAGGTTACCTACTATATTAAGAGGTATAGTTATAAATACCTATATATATAGGTTTACTAGTAAGGGTATATTATTAGCTAAGACTTATTATTTACCTTATATTACTAAATATTCCTAACCTAAGTTAATAACTATCTTTAAAAGATATAATACTACTATAAAGGTTAGATAACTCCTAGCCTAAATTATATCTAGTCTCTTAATATATATAATAAGCTTTTACTATTTAGGTTTAAGGTTTATACTACTATTAACGCCTATTTATAGTTTATTATATAGTTTTATATTAGCTTTTTAGCCTATATGTCTTAGAATATTCTTACCTAATACCTTACTATTATCTAATAATATAGGTATATACCTTTATAAATTTAGTTAGATTAGGGTAAAGAGACTATTCTTATAGCTAGTATTTATTACTACCTTATATAGTAACATTTAATATTAGAGTTACCTATTACTTTTTATAACTATTAGATATTTAGGAAAAGTATCTATAATATTAAGATTAAGAGCTAGTAGAACTATCTCTACTAAGGGTAGTTAGTATACTAAAGAGTAAGTACTTATATCATATCTTATATATATTTATACTAACTAGTATAAGAATATTTCTAGTTACTTAAGCTATAAAATCTCTTTTCCTTATATATACTAGCTAATTAGATTATACTCTTATTTATCTATATACTACTTATCTATAAGGACTTTATAACGTTTATTTAAGTCTAAAACTTATATTAAATCTATTATTAAAAGGAGAGACTATATATTATTACTAGTTAACTATAGTACCTCTATTATTAACTAGACGCTAAAATAGTATAGGACTTTAGGTAAATAATTAATTAATAGTAAGTATAAGAGTTACTTACTCTTATAAAAGGTAATAGTAATATTAATAAATTCCTTCCTTAAGATACTATATAGGTCTATATATAAATTATAGACTCTTATTAGTCTATACTTATACCTAAGATAAAAGTTAGAGATACTATATATCTATCTCTTAACATATATTAGTACCTTTAGACCTATTTAAATAAGTATATTAAAGAATAATACTAACTAGAGGTCTCTCTTTTAGATAAGCTATAAGGAGGAATTATATAGGTTTAAGAATAACTTTAATAGTCTAGTATTAGTTTAGAAAGTATAAATACTTCTATAGTAGAAAGTAAGGAAGAAGATAGTAGTAAATAAGGACTATATATCTCTATATTCTTTAAGAATTAATATATAAGTATATACGTTTATATCCCCTCTAGTATGTTTCTTCTCTCTTATATATAACCTCCTCCTTAATATCCTCTTTTTCCTCTTAGACTTATTCCTTAATTTTTACCTTTTTACTCTCTAGCTCCTCCTTAACTTTTACTATAAGTTTAATTATAGTACCTATTAATAACCTTATCTTTAGTTTTAATATTATTTAGGGTATATTAGTTACTATATCTTATTAATTAAAAGTATTTAGCTTTATATAGGCCTTACCTTTTTAAGATACTTAAGGTTTAATAGTTAGTAGTTTAATTTAGACTTATATAATAATAGTTAGATAGTATATATCCTTTTTATAAGAGATTAAAGCCTTAAAGAGAAATAACTAAAGTATAGTAGCTTAATAAGTAGTATTATAATACTCTAAGATATTATATAGGTTTTTTATATTAATTAGTATAGCTTTTTACTCCTTACTAAGGAATTATTATTAGGTAGTAAAATTAGAAATAATACTTATTATTATACTTATATATAATAGAAAGACTATAAATAAATTAAACTATATCTTACTAATAAACTTCTTAATAGGCTAAATACTAGTATATATTAGGACTTAAATACTATATATATCTATCTTAAAGTATATTATATTATAAAAAGTAATAGATAACTTAATTAATAGAGACTTCTTAACCTTCTTAGTTTACTAAATACTCTATTCTTATTCTTACGACCTAGTATAGAGTAAGTTAAGGAGGTTTAAAGATATTAAGCCTTATATAAAAAGGACTAAAGTTAGTATAGAGGGTCTTAGAGTTAAATACTTTAAGATAGGTCTTTCTAGAGAAGACATAAGGTTAATTAGATCTATATAAGTATCTTTATAAGGTATAATAGACTATAAGTTAGTACTATAATACCTATACGCCTTCTAATTATTAGTAGTTTTAAGGATATAGTAGTTCTTACCTAATAATAGGTAAAAAGGGGTAGTTAACCCTATAGTAAAAGGATAAAGGAATAAGTAGAGATATAAAAAGAAGAAGAGTTTAGAATAATAATAATTATTTATATTAGGTTTTATATATATATATATATAGCCCTATAGAAAGTAGGGTTATTATAATATATAATAGTAAATAGGCGTGCTACCTAGTAAATATATTATTTAATAATTTAAATTTTGTTAAAGTAGGAGGGTGTAAAGTTTTATAGGGTAGGGGCCTACCTAACAATAAAAACAGGCCAAAATTTGGTTTTAGCAGAGTTGGCCTTGCAGTCTGCCGTATCGCTTGTGGCCCCCCCCCCCCTTTTTAAAGAAAAAAAAAAAATCGTGTTCCACAGTCTCTTGGCTAAATCGCCTGGCCGGGGGTGTAATACTGGCAACAGCTCACACAACCCAGAACAGAATGCCCTTCCGTCCAAGTATTGCAGCCTTGTCCTCGGACGTTCGATACCAATGACGGAATCTCGCGGGCGTACATGGCACAGTAATACGTCTTCCCGTCTGACCACCTCGTACGTGCTCGCCCGCCCCAACGTCTCCCGTCATTTGTCGGGACGGATTCGGCTTTGGCAGCCGGCTCTTTAGCGTGCTGGCTGTCAGGAACCACGGACGCGCTCCCTCTCTCTCCCTCTCTCTCTATCTCTCTCTTTCTCTCCCCCCTGCAGCCATTGGATTGATGTGAGGCATTGGTTGGTATCTGGTGAACATGCTGCACTCGAGGCACGAGCCCTCAGACCGCACCGACGCGAGGTGTCAAAACCCCATCTCGCAGCTTGCGTCGCATCTGCCGGGGCGGGGCGCTCAAAGCACGGAACTCACGCAATTGCAATTGCCGACATGTGAAGCGTTGACGCTCTAGTATCCGATGTCTTTCTTTTTTTGTATCAGTGTTGTAGGCCGTACCGCAGTCTCTGTGGTAATAGTAAGAAAACGGCACCTTCATTGCCGTTGAGGGAGAACTTGGGACATGCAGCCTTTCCAGAGTGACGCAATTGTCTCGCAAAGCAGACACCCAATATGTCACTTTTACCCATGTGCTTAATGGGAAACTCTCACTCCCAAAGACGGCGAAGATTCCGCCCGCACCAAACATCAGGGCTGGGATGACCCGAGGCCGCTGAATAAGATCCCCCCCTCCCCCCGCCATGTTGCACGCGGTCACCGTCTCCTCCCCCACCCCGCGGAGATGCAAGATCTGTACGTGTGGACGTGGGTATCCCCGATATTGGGTCAGGCCACACCGGCAAGAGGACGATGACTTTTTTTTTTTTTTTTGTGGAGGCCGGAGCGAGAAACGAAGTGAGGGAATCGCCGCGGAGGAGACAGACCATTGAGGTTGTGTGGACATTTGTCAAAATCGCCGACGTCGTGCCATGGAAGACGGGCACAACCGGCGCGCGCAGCAGCAGTCTTGGTGTGAAATAAATACTGGCCGGGCGGCCCTCTCGTGTTTCTGAAACGAGATGAGCAAAAACTCAGACTCAGTATCCAGACAGATAAAAAGACATCAGACACTTCCCTAGCCTTTTCATGCGCACACACAGACCATAAGAATACTTGAGACTTCAGACTGCCGCGCAAACTTGCTGCAAGCATATCATCATCGTCGTCACCCCCCCCCCCAGACAACACCTTGGCGACTCATCTTCAGTACAAGTTCGCCTTCTCTTCCAAGACATATCGTCCCCTGCCGCAACTGGCTCGTCCCGCTCGACACATTGGCCGGTTCTTCTCCGCCTCCAACGCCAGAATGAGCCTCACTCAAGACCAGATCAACATTGTCAAGTCGACGGCACCCGTGCTCAAGGTGCACGGCGAGACCATCACGACGCTCTTCTACAAGGACATGATCGACACCCACCCGGAACTCAAGAACGTCTTCAGTCTCCGGAACCAGGCCTCCGGCGAGCAGCCCCGGGCACTCGCCCAGTCCATCATCGCCTACGCCACCTACATCGACGACCTGCCCAAGCTCAAGGCCGCCGTGGAGCGCATCGCCCACAAGCATGCCTCTCTGTACATCCGCCCCGAACAGTACGACATTGTCGGCACCCACCTCATGAAGGCCATTGGCGAGGTCTTGGGCGACGCCCTCACCCCCGAGATCGCCGAGGCTTGGACGGCGGCCTACGCTCAGCTTGCCCAGGTCTTCATCGGTCGGGAGGGTGAAATGTACCGCGAGGCCGGTCCCTGGACCGACTGGCGCAAGTTCAAGATCGTCCGTCGCATCGACGAGTCCGATTCCGTCACCAGCTTCTACCTTGCTCCCTCGGACGGCAAGCTGCCTCTGCCAAAGTACTTGCCCGGCCAGTACATCTCGGTCCAAGTTCCCGTGCCACAGCTAGGCGGCATTACCCAGCCGAGGCAGTATAGCCTCAGCGATGCCACCTCCAAGGGCGACTACTACCGCATTAGCGTCAAGCGCGAGGCGACGATCGTCGACGCGCCGCAGGACGACGTTAGCAAGGGTCTGGTCCCGGGTCTCGTCTCGAACCTGCTGCATCACAACTACCAGGTCGGCGACGAGGTCGAGGTGTCTCACCCGCAGGGCGACTTCTTCCTCGACACGGCACAGGCTGACAAGGCGGACGTCCCGCTGGTGCTGCTCTCGGCCGGCGTCGGCGCGACCCCGCTCATATCGATCCTCAACACGGTGCTGGGCCCCGAGTCCAAGACGCCGAACCGGCCGGTCAAGTGGATACACGCGGCGCGTAACAGCGGCAGTCTGGTGTTTGCTAAGCACATCCGGAACCTCACTCGCGAGCGGGAAAATGTCAGCGCGCACATCTTTCTAAACGAGGTTAAGCCGGGGGACCGGAAGGGGCAGGAATACGACTTTGAGCAGCACCTTGACCTGACGAGACTGCCTCAGGAGGACCTCGGCCTTGCCGACAATAGAACCGAATATTATGTCTGTGGGCCCAGAGATTGGATGCTCAAGGTGAGACTGGTGCTCGAGAGCATGGGTGTTGAGAGGGAGAGAGTGAAACTGGAGCTGTTCGCAACTGGTGACGTCGAGCAGCAACCAGCAACGAAGGTTTGAAGGTTGGATCGGACGACGACAATATGGTCAGAAAAGAATCAATGGCAGGGATCTTGCGAAATGGTGACACAGCGGGGTGGCTATCTAAAGGTGGAAGTCGTCTTTTTTTTTTTCCCCTTGTTTTTTTCTTTTCTTTTCTTCTTGGCCCTGTTTTTTTATTCTTCTCATGTTTGCCGCGCGTTTTGCTCGACTTGACGCATAGAAAGATACCTTTCGGAAACTCCCCATTTGTTTTATCCTTGGGAGAAAAAGAATCCGTTCAGGTGACTGGGGGGTAATAGTGGTTACTTTTTTTGTCCGCCTGTCTTTTGTTGCCTGACTTGGAGCTGGGCGTTTCTTTTTCTCAGCTTGGTCGTTTCGGGGACAACGGGTTCTGCGAAGAACTTTTCTGCCGTGAAAATCTCTGCACCCTCTGCCCTCAACCCGAAGGAAACTATGTTACTAGAAGCAGAAGACAATTTGGATTCGTTTCAGGTTGACGAGTCGAGATGAGTGATGTTGATATCCATCGGTTCAGTTCATGAAGAATAAGCTGCGAAAATAAGCATGTGTTTAGGGGATAAAACTATTGGTTGCTGAAAAGCAGGTACCTGGTGCTACCGACTGTGCCAGACGGGCCAGGGGACTTGTTTGTACGAACTGCTATAACAATTCAAATAAGGCGTACGCCGTTGAACTGTCATCTCATGCCATGGCCGCACGAGACAAAAGAGTGCGGGCGAGGAATCGATTTAGCGAGAAAAGTGGAAAGGGTAACACAATCTGAATGTCTCATTCTCATTCTTTGAGGACGTTGCTTTTTCTTTTATTCGCAGGACAGAAGGGTGTCGCGAGAAAGTTGGCTGTGGCGTACAAACCGTGCATCATGACGATGACGATCCTCGGGGCTAGGTGTATTAATGCACGGCATGAGGCCTGCCGTCTTCCCCGGGCAAGCGGGAGCTTGCGCGGACGCGGCTCTCTTCCGGCAGGGCAGAGGATGGATGAGGCAGGGAGGGTGTCGTCGAGAATGTAGACATGGGTGTTGGAAACCAGACGATCCACGACCCGGCGATCCGACGAAGTAATGATGAAGCAGATGCCACGATGCATCAGATCGGCATGGGCGTCGGGGAATTGAGCATGGAAATGGATTCCCAGTCGGCCGGGTTCTGGCCAAACCGGAACCAGGATCCGATACGAGATATGACGAAGAGGCGATGGCGACGCAGGGGAGAAGAAAAGCAAATATACGGTTCGAAGGGAGTGGCAGGAAGCCAGCATACTCTCTCGACTGTTGGTTGATGAAGCGAAGCCATGCCAAGGCAAGTGATGAATGGTCGGATCGGACTTGATTTACTACTGTCACTACTGTCATGTTAGAATCAACAATGTCGGGCTGTGACGTGAGGTTGAGCGGATGACGGGAAGAGTTCACATGCCGCAGTTATCTCGCTCGACGAGACGGATGTGAGGTCAGAGGAAGCAGACAGATAGCCTACCTAGTCACATCTAACGGTGGCGGGATCGGAACGATCGTGGAGGAGCAGCAAGAGACCGGACTGGATCGACCCAGGGGTTCAGTGACGGCGCGATTGACGAGACGGCATTATTGTGTATCTTGTGCGACCTCAAGAGGGACCGGACCGCCTGGATCACATATCTACCCACCTAGTCAGGTAGGTAACATTGACGAGACCACGTGCCCGCGGAAGAATGGGAGCCCGAATCCGGCCGCTAAGAGTAGGAAGGCAAGATGAAAGCAAGAGTAGGTAGGTATCTACCTACCTGCCTGCCTACCTAGGTACCCAAGTATCCAAGTAAGGTAGGACCTCCGATATGTGACCTGTTCCTTCCTCTATCCGGGAACGGCAAGTGGGACCCGGTCGGCGGGAGAAAGCGCAGCGGGGTCTTCCCGATCCGACGAGGAAGGAGCTGTGGTTGGTTCATACCTTGGGTACTTTACGTACAGCCTGGGAGAGGCAGGCACACCCGGGGAGGGGCACGAGAAGCAGGTGCGAAAATACTTTGCTTTGCGCCAGAAAAAGAAGAGAGTAGGTAGAAAGTTACCTACCTACGTCCGTTCATGCATAGATAGGTATAATGCCTCGCCCGTCGCGATGCATAGGTATCTGCCCAGTTTTGCCTCAGAATTGGAATCGAGAAGAAGCATCGAACCCCAGGCTCCGGCCCGGCTTCCCCCTTCCCCGACTGTCATCCGGAAGCAGGTACGTACACCCGCCGGAGCCCCGCCCGTTGTTCCTGCCCCGCCACCGTAGGTAGGAAAGTACTGTGCCGTTCTTTCCTTCTCGTCATCTTTCCTCATCTCCCACAAATATTTCCAAAATGCTTGAGATGCTTTGCTTCGTTGGGACCGGTCGCCTCTCAGAAATGCATACAAAATGGAAAGCAGAAAAAAAAACAATAAAAAAAAACACACGAAATCCGACTGTCTATGCAAATATTGACCACCCCACTAATTATCTTTCCTTTCCTCGCGTCAGGCCCCGGGGTCACGTCACGGCGTTGACTGGGGGGGAGGGGAGGAGGACCCAATTTGACACATCATCGATTTCTGTCCTTTCTTTCTCACTACTCACCTTTCTTCTTCTTCGTCTCCTCTCTTTTTCCCTTCTTTTCCTCACCTCCGGCTCCATTTCCGCGACCCCCCTCTCATGCCACTGGCCCTCACGCCACGCCATGCCATGCCATGCCTCTTGTCACTCACAATCGACGTCTCCTATGCCGCGAGACCCACGACACTCTGCCCGATGGATCTCCGGATCTGACCCTGGGGTCCACACGACATCTGAGCCCTTGCCGGATGATCTCACACACACGGAACATCTTCCGAATACATACAGCTAATTACCTACCCACAGTACACTTTGGCCACACCAACCATCGTCAATCCACCAATGCAAGGGGGCGAAATAGGCTCATGAAGCGCCCTGGAACGCACGCGAGGTGAGGGACAGACTTCTGGAAGCCTTGCAGTTGCATTCCGTTGTATCCCGTCCGGCCCCACCCACAACCACAACATGCCAAACCTCCTTGGCTTTTTCAAAGGGGCCTGATACATACATACCCATGGACACTGTGGAATGTCGGTACGCAAACTCTATCCATCGCCTCACAAATCCCGTCACAAGCCATTCAAACATTGACCTGGACGAGGGAAGGGGGGGAGGGGGGTGGCTGGACTACTCGACGCCATCACCACGCCGCGCCACTTGTATCCCGTGTCCCATCCCCAGCCTAGCTACCCCTCGCATTCTCTAGCAACTCTAGACGGACGACTGCGGCGCTTCAGTCTGAACGCACCGAGATGCTGCTCTTCGCCGACTCTCACAAGCTTCGCCGAACCTGATAGCGAAATGGGAGACTCACTGCGCTGCGCTGCACACCCCACACCCATGGAGAGAGAACAAGAACAGACCTTCAGCTCAACTTGCTATTGCTCGCTTGCGTTGGGTCATTGGCAGCCCAGCCACGCCTCCGATGCCCCATTTCGGACATATCCGATAGCCAATATTGGAAACTCATGACCGATATGGTTCACTAGAATGATGCAGAGCAACGCAACACGGTACCCGCCTCCCTCGCCTCGCTGGCTAGGCTGCTGGGTCGTTGTGCATGAGAACCCGTCCAACATGCCTCGGCGAGCCGCAGCTCGTCAGCACAGACAGTACCATGATCTGACCCCTCCCCCATTCCGTGGGACGGCCCGCATTCGTGGGACCGACACCGACCCCTAACGATATTGTGTGTTGGAGATGCTGCCCGACGCTGTCTGCTGCGCGCCGCCCATTCGTCCAAGCCCTCCCTATTGGACTAGGTTTCGGCCGCTGTTACCTGAGAAATCGCCCTCCAAAACATGCAAAACAAAGAACATCTCACGCGTCAAAGAGAAACATAAAACGATGATTGGGAGAACGGCCCGGTCCAAGGCGCCATACTCTGGCGCCGGTCGATTGTCCAATCTCAACGTCACTTGGGGTGACGTGACGCCAAGTCTTCTCGTCTCGGACGACTTGTACGGCATGGGACGGGATAACGCTGACTGTCATTCTTGACGGCCCTCCCGAGTGTGGCCATGAAGGAGGCTGCCACGAGCTGGACTCGAGGCGTCGCGGCCGTACCCGCCGCCTCTTCATGTTTGGGCATCAAGGCTAGATTCTGGTACTTGTTTCCCCCCCTTGTTCTTTTATTTACCCCCTTAGTTATGCATTGTAATTTGTCCTTGGTAGGAGGAAAGCTCAAACTTGTTTTCAATGGTACAGGGCCTATCTAACAGCCGTCTTTCTTCCTATCTGCCGGCGGTCCTGTTGCATGGGGTTTGCAAAACCAAACATCGGCAGCCGGATGGGCCGAATCACCACCTCTCGTTGAGCCATCTGCGCCACCAAATCGCTATCCTTCTTCATGTCCGGATTCGAACTCAGTTTGGCAGCCACCGCAAGCCTGCAAGGTTTCGCCTGGAAGGTGGCGTCGAAAATCCCGGCTAGCATGCAGCCTTCCACACCTTGGAAGCTGTCCGACAAATTGCGCTAGGCCTGCATTCTTCCCAATCCGGCCTGCCGCTCCAAGGGAACGCACGTTCCTCGCTGGCGATGGCGTTTCGACCAAACCTCCCAAGCGCTCCTCATCGTCGACATCGTCGCACGCTTGACACTCAACCGCGCTCGCCAACTGCCCGGCTACTGCGCTTACTTGGCTTTCCCGCAAAACAAAGAGACGGCGCCTTCCTGTCATCTTCTCGGCCGTATCCCTCATCAACCTAACTTGTCCGAGCCCATAACGGGGCCCTCTTCAACGGCATTTGCTTGCAAGGCTGTCTCCGAGCTTGTGACGACGTCCCACCACCTCGACTCCAAATCGCGGGCTGCCTTGATTTTCTTTCCGAAGCAGATTCCACCATACCCCGTTTCAATTTATCAATTTCGGCTATGGGCTGCTTCGTACCATCATCCGACTTCAAGAATGTGAGCACTAGCGAGTAGGCAACAAGCCCATGGTGCTGGGATAGCAGGACTTCTCCTTTCGTCCAAGGCGGTCTTACCTGGGGACCATCGCGCAATTTCTTCATGCCTACTCGAGCGATGCAGTGTTAACCTCGCAAGATTTCCCAAATTGCATCTGACATGCATCGCGAGTACCCGGGGAGGATCCAACATGCCGGGCCTAATATCACTAACAAATATTTGTCCAAAAACAGACTCACAAACAACGCCAGCAAACAACGCCAGCAAACCCCCCCCCCCCCCCCCAAAAAAAAAACTCTTCAAAAAACTGCAATCTTGACATACGACTGGCGAACATCTCTCATCAACCCGTGTCAGAACTCTCCTTTTTGTCTTTGTTTCGTAATCGAGTTGTGAGATTACCGTAGCTCTTGGCTAAGCAGTTATCCACTTGGCCTCTACACTCTTGGGCGGCGGTGCAAACCCTTCAGTTCCGAAGCACACTACAGATACTTGGGACGCATCTAAAATCTAAATCACCCTTCCTCCAAGTCGGATGCCTCAATCGGCCTTGGAGTGAGATCCCCCCTGCGACTTTGAGCACTACTTGAAGCCGTCGATAAGCTGACGGTCTGGTCGACACCTGCCCCGCAGAGCTTGTTTTTGAGGCCGTATGATGGCTCGCTCGATGGCCGATGGTGGAAGACGAGATGGCGGGGCCACGCCGTCTATTATTTCTGTCATCCTGAGAAGCCTGGCGCGAGGCTGGTCATCCACATCAAGGTCGAGGCCTGGCCCCAAGGGCCTAAATCGGGAACCTGGCATGCAGCATGGGGTCGCCGTCGTTTCCTAGAGGATGTTGGATGGGATGGCCACCTGCCACCTCATCGTCGAGCCAGGATCATCGCTTGTTCCTAGCCATTCCTTGGCACTCGGTCATCGATGAGATGAGCTATTCCTTCAACAACCATCTACTCCTCCCCCTGCTCGTTCTGGGGTTCCTGTCCGCCAAACGTACCATGCCGTGCGGTGGTGGTGGTGGGGGGAGGGGGGGGGGGGGGGAGGAGAGCTTCAATGGTGGGTAGGAGGGTCAGACAGGCGCCAAGCCTAGCAGACACGGCCTGCCATGGTAAAGCAAAAGTCTTTTATGTTTCCTCTCTCTTAGGATGTTTTCTTTGTCTGTTCCCATTTCACCTCAGTCCAACCCTCCCGATGCTTCGTTTTTTCCATGTTTCATATTCTCCACAAGACAGGGACCCTGGCGGATCGGTCGACCCCTTGCAACCGACCCCAGGCTTGCCTACTAGTGCTGTGCAGCGTAGCGCAACTCTTCAGAGAGACCTGGTAGCGGTGCATCTATCTTCGAGTTAGCGGCGGGGGAAGAGGTTTCCTTTTCCCAGACATCGTACTCAGCACCCCCCCCCCCCCCCCGTAATGGACTCAGATCTCACAAAGTCACGCAGGCCTGCTGCCTCTGCGTGTACCATCTTGCTGGGTCACCGGGGAGGATGCCCATTGGTTGGTTGTCCGGCAAGCAAGCATTGCTGGTGAACACTCGACACCCACTTGTCAGTCCCATTTCCTGACCCCCAAGTCCAAGGCCATTCTCCCGGGGCAGGCTAGTTTAGATGCTATCCATCCATCCATCGCCTTCAAAGTCCGGGTGGACAAGGCTCAGCGTCGTCACCAATAATCGCCATGTTTTACCATCGCGCTCAAGGCTAGCCGACGTTGGTCCAATGGTAGTGACTCGCCCTCCCGGCTGCTTTTCTCTTTCTCTCTCACTCTCTCATTCGGCTTATGGTTGCGGCGAGGAATGGATCACCCTGGGTTCAATTAGTCGATGTCGGTACCGCTTTGCGTGTCTACATCTCTCGGGAGGTACTTTTCTCCCCTGCCGAGAGAAAAGCATTTGTGCAAACTTGTCTCAGTGTCCAGGGATCGAGCCCACTTCCCTGCTGTGTGGATTCAGGCCTATTTGACGACACGCCTCCCCTCACCCCCGACTCCTCTGGAATTCCCTCGCAGATTATTCTTGTGTTGCAAACGCCGAACCATGGCAGTGACAATGTCTGACGCTCCGATCCGGAAAGCTTGCGACAGGTGCCACAGGCAAAAGCTCAGCTGTAAACGTGTCGGCGATGAGGCATGCGAGAGGTGTATCAGACTCAAGGAAGAGTGCACCTCGAGCCCTTCCTTGCGCTATCGGAAGCAACACCAGCATGGGTCGACTCGAGACCTTGCACGAAAACGTGTCTCGTCGCCCAAGCGCCAACGGACACAGGGAGGCCATTCAGTTGCCCACACCGATCTGTGTAAGTTCGAATGTCTTCAACCTGTCTACAAGTCTCCCCCTCGCTAACATTATCTCTCTGGGTAGCAATTGTCAAGGCACAGAATGTTGCTTCTGTCGGCAGTAACGTAGCGTTCGAAGGTGATGGTGCCGTCTCGTCCGATGCCATGCTAGACATGGTCGATTTCGACTTCGGTTTTGGCGGCCACTCTGCTGGTCTCTATCCATCTGGTCCAAATCAGCACCAAACGGTACTTCATCATCAACAACAACAGCAACAGCAACAACAACAACAAGCCTTCGGTGGCGGAATGGACGCCCTGATGTCGGATCATGGAGACACCATCGCCCACTCTTGGAGTCCCGTCCATTCTACAACATCGGACTCTCCCTTCATATCACATATAGCCTCGGAAACAGACCTCGCCAGCCGTGCCTATCTCGGAAGCCCTTCACACTACGGGCACTTGTCACCATCTAGCGAGCTACAGGATCCGGACCCACAGCGGACACGGAATAAGCGTACCAGGCAAAGATCCAGACAGATCGTGCTGAGGCCGTACGCTGGTGGCCAAGGCTCGTCGGCGGAGGAGTGGATGCCTCGAATCACGCAAGTCAACTCCCGACTCTTTGAGCTCTCGTCAGATCTACCCGCTCAGGTGGACCCTTTCGAGGAACACGGTCGATCCACCGTGGCATCCACGCCCGATGACGGAAGCTCCACGACAGCGCCTTTCCCCATCGATGAGATGTTCAAACTCTCGCGCCACTTTGCCGAAGTTCTTGCCGAAATGTGCCCACCGGCGGAAGCGGGATCTCCCGCAAGCGATGACGGAAGCTCCCAACTCGCTAGACGATTCAACTCCTTGTCGGATCCGGCGACCTGTCTCTTCGTTCTCTCGACGTATGTTCGGCTTCTGGACATGTACCAGAAGGTTTTCAGCTGCATTCACTCCGAGCTAGCGCAGCTAGAGCTGGGCAAGCTGTTTCGGTCCTGGAAGCTCCCTGGCGTTACGGTGGGCTCATTCGCAGTTGATTCGGCACCATCGCTGCAGATGTCTCTTACCATCCAGCTGGCCGAGGAGTTCCTTCTACAGATGCGGCGAGCAACCGCATCGCTAGACCCGGCTCTGCGATCGGATGGATCACCAGCCGGCAGGTCATCCGACGCGACCTCCATGTTCTCTGGCGTGGTCGATGTCTCATTTCAGGCCCTGAAGAGGCAAGAGGAAAGTCTAAGCAAGGAGCTAAAGGATCTACGCAAGGCAATGGAGGCGTTTCTCGACGGATGAGGACGGACCAGGGGTGTATCCCTGTTGCAATGGGGGGGCAAGCTTGTTCTCGGTGGTCCCTTTCGATATAGAGGTACCCTTAGCGGCAAGTGAACGGATGGAGTTTTGTGCATTTGGTGTTCTGGAGTCGGATGAAGTCGTAGTTAGAGAAAGAGGGGCCGAAGCAGCCTCAAACCATCCCGCGCGAGACAAAGAAAACGTCTTTCATGTGCAAGTACCCCCAACATTCCCCACGCGGTAAATGTGCACGTTTCTCTCGGTCGACCTTGTTCGAGAGCTTACGGAACGGATCGCTCGTCCAACTTCTGGGGTGCCCAAGCTCCGTTTTCGTCGTTAGCCATCGGCTGCCTTCGGTTGCTCCCAGCGCCGAATCATAACCAAGACGCACGTCGACCATCGTTGAAGAAGAGGCGCAACTTGTCAAGCCCTCCCGGCGGCCGGGTCACGCCCCTCTGATCTAAGCTTGCGACGGCGGAGCTAAATAGTCGGACGCCGGGTTGGCTGGCGGTTGGAAATCCAACGCCGAACTCCGACGACCGTTCAAGACATTTTTCGGCAACGGAACTCCGAACCCGTACACACCCCCCCCCCCCTTCCTATCCATCATGGACCACCGCCGAACGTCGAACGCTTCCACACGCCCCTTTTCACCTCTTGGCTCACCCCAGGGCCGTAGGGAACATGGTCTATGCGGAGAAAGTCATCTTTCTCCCTTGCCCTTTTTTGGTTTTTATTTTTTCCTGACAGGGAAGGGGGGGGCGGCGAGGCGTCATGTATCGACGTCGTTTGTCAGGGAGAGCGTATCATGATCATGATGTTTTACTGCCGCTGCCGCTGCGCAAGTATTTGTCTATATATTCATTGTAATCCCCATGTCTGACATGTTCTCGTCTCTTCTGATCATCACAGCTCTTCTCTTTCTTCTCTATTCTTATACCTCTTTGACTACTCCCATACAAGCATTGGACCTTTCCCGCCCACGTCTTGGACTTATACCCGAATTCTACCATATTATTTACCCTACTTTGTCTCCCTCCTAGTAATTCATAATTACCCTAGACATACCCCAGACAGCAATGTCTACCTACAAGATACCCCAGTCGGAGCCCATTGCCATTGTTGGCACGGGGTGTCGGTTCGCTGGCCAGGTCAACTCTCCATCAAAGCTCTGGGATCTCCTTACCAACCCCAGAGACCTTACACAAGAGGTCCCGAAGAACCGGTTCAACGCACAGGGATTTTACCACCCCGACGGCGAGTACCACGGTGCAACGAATGCTACCCAGGGTTACTTTCTCGAGCAGGACCACCGCGTGTGGGATGCCGGGTTTTTCAACATCACCCCCAAGGAGGCCGAGGCCATCGATCCCCAACAACGCATCATCCTCGAGGTTGTCTACGAAGCTCTGGAATCAGCTGGGTACAACCTCGAGAGGTACGCCGGGCGCAAAGTCGCCGTGTTTGCCGGTCTCATGACCGCGGACTACGACTCGTTATGCCAACGCGACGACATTACCGCTAACCAATACTTTGCCACCGGCAACTCGAGGGCCATCCTCTCCAATAGGATATCCTACTTTTTCAACTTCCGCGGCCCTTCCATGACCATCGACACAGCATGCTCATCGAGTCTGGTGGCTCTGCATCAGGCGGTGCTGAGTCTCCGATCCGGCGAATGCGAGATGGCCTGCGTGGCCGGCGCCAACATGATGATCACGCCCGAACAGTTCATCACTGAAGCCAGCTTGCACATGCTCAGCCCCACTGGCAAGTCGAGGATGTGGGATGTCAGCGCCGACGGGTACGCCCGCGGTGAGGGATTCGCGGCCCTTTTTGTCAAGCCCCTATCGCAGGCTCTGAAGGACGGAGACTCCGTCATCAGCATCATCAGGGAGACGGGCGTCAACTCGGACGGGCGCACGCAGGGCATCACCATGCCCAGCCCCATCGCGCAGGCGGAGCTGATCAGGGACACGTACCGCCGGTCCGGTCTCGACCCTCAGTCCCCGGCAGACCGATGCCAATACTTTGAGGCGCACGGGACCGGGACCCAGGCGGGAGACCCCAGGGAGGCGCAGGCTATCTCCACGGCCTTCTTCGGAGACAAGGCATCGACCGTCGCCGAGAGCGACGATCAGAAGCTTGTCGTGGGATCCATCAAGACCGTCATCGGCCACACGGAAGGCGCCGCGGGCCTGGCTGGTCTGCTAAAGGTGATCCACTCCATGATCAACAAATCGATCCCGCCCAATCTTCACCTCGAGACCCTCAACCCGAGCGTGCGGCCGTTCTACGGCCACCTTCGCATCCCCATCGACGTCGTTCCCTGGCCTCGGGCCCCGGCTGGACAGCCCCTTCGCGGCAGCGTCAACTCGTTTGGGTTCGGCGGCACCAACTCGCACGCCATCGTCGAACGATACGAGCCGAGCATCCACGACGAGGTCGCGAAGCACTTTGCGCCAGGCTTGGAGGCCCCGATCGTTTCGACCGCCCCGGCGTACAACACCGAGGCGCCCGGTGTCGGGCTCCCCCTGGTGCTCTCTGCCAAATCGCAGAAGTCTCTCGTCGCCGTGGTCCGGTCCATCCGCGACTTTATGCTGTCGACCGACAAGCCGGCCGATGAAATCGCCTGGAACTGCTACGCGCGTCGTTCCGCGCTGACGTACCGCACCGCCGTCAGCGCCGACTCCCGGGACGGGCTCATCGCCGGCCTTGGCGCCCTTCTCGCCAAAGCCGGCTCAGCGTCGAGCCCGGAGCTGGGTGTCCGCGCCAAGCTGGACAGCGGCAGCAAGATCAAGATCCTCGGCGTCTTCACAGGGCAGGGAGCTCAGTGGTCCGGAATGGGTCGCAAGCTCTTCCACTCTAACGGCGCCTACCGCAGCACGATCGAGAGCCTTGAGAAGGTTCTCAAGAGGTGTCCCAACCCCCCCACGTGGTCGCTTGTTGACGAGCTCATCCACCAGCACGACGCCACTCGCATCAACATCGCCGCTCTGTCGCAGCCTCTCTGCACCGCGGTCCAGATCGCCCTCGTCGACCTCCTTTCCAGCCTCGGGGTCTCGTTCCACACCGTCGTCGGCCACTCCTCCGGCGAGATCGCGGCGGCGTATGCGGCGGGCGTGCTCAGTGCGCGCGACGCCATGCTCATCTCGTACTACAGGGGCATGTCCGCCCACCTCGCCGGCGGGAAGAACGGCGAGAAGGGCATGATGATGGCGGTTGGTATGACCCGCGCCGAAGCGTCGGCCCTTTGCGAACGAGAGGACATCAAGGGCCGCATCTGGGTCGCTGCCAGCAACGCGCCCACCAGCGTCACCCTGTCGGGAGACGTGGATGCGGTCAAGCGGCTCCAGGCCGAGCTGACCGAGGAAAAGAAGTTTGCCCGCCTCCTGATTGTCGACACTGCCTACCACTCCGCTCACATGGAGAAGCCGGCTGCCCAGTATATGACGGACCTGGCCGTCTGTGGCATCGAGCCCAGGCAACGGAACTCGACAGTTTGGGTCTCCAGTGTCTACGCTGATGGCACTGAACCGAGCATCAAGGATCTCAAGGGGAGCTACTGGAAGGACAACATGGTCAAAGCCGTCTCTTTCCACGAGGCTATTAGTCTTGCCCTCGCCTCTCAGGGTCCCTTTGACAGCGCGGTTGAGGTTGGTCCCCATCCTGCCCTGAAGGGCCCCGTGCAACAGACGGTCAAGGCCGTCACCGGTGGCGCCCTCTCGTACTCCGGTCTGCTTGACCGCAAGAAGGACGACAGGCATGCCTTTGCCGAATTTCTTGGGTTTACCTGGAACTACTTTGGTACCAACGCCATCGACTGGATGCCCCTCGTGTTGAACTCGACGCAGTCTAATCTCCCGTCATCAAGGATCGAGCTGCCATCCTATCCCTGGGACCACAGCCAAATGTACTTCCGCGAGTCGCGTATTGCCCACCAGTACCAATTCCGTGAGCAGGGTCCGCACGAGCTCCTCGGCGTCCGCACCCGTGATGACACAGAATTCGAGCTTCGGTGGCGCAACATCCTCAAGCTCGAGACTGTGCCTTGGATCCAGCACCACAAGTTCCAGGGCCAGGCTCTGCTCCCCGCCTCCGCCTACTGCGTGCTCGCCCTGGATGCCGCAAAGGCCGTGCTGAATGGACGTCAGGCCTCGGTCGTTGAGCTCACGGACCTCGAGTTCATGAGCGGCATCTCCCTCGAGGCGAACACATACGGCGTCGAGATCATGGTCTCCCTGAGCATCCAGCCCCCATCGACCAAGGGACGTCTGGCCGGCAAGATCATCGAGGGCGCCTTCACCATAACTTCTTGCTACGCTGACGGCGTCGCGCCCATGCAGAAGAACTTCACCGGCAACCTGCGCATCTACCTCGGCGAGCCCTCCGCGGACGCTCTGCCCACACGCGATCCTTCCATGGCGGAGACCCTGCCGGCCGACACCGACGCCTTCTATCAGATGATGTCGGGCATCGGCCTGGACTACACCGGCCCCTTCCGCGCTCTGGAGACCATCGACCGCAGGTACAACTTCTGCTCCGCCACTCTTAAGAAGTTCCACGAGGCCGACACCACTGGCCTTGGCGTGAGCCCGGCGACTCTGGATACCTGCTTCCACTCCGTGTTCGCCGCCGTAGCCTCGCCGGGCGACAAGTCCCTCTGGACGTCCTTCCTACCCAGGAGCATCGAGAAGATCCGCTTCAACCTCGCCATCTGTGATGGGAAGCCCGGCGACAATGCGTCCCTGGTCGTGGACTCAGTCGTCACCCAGGAGATTCCCCGCACCAAGACGGCGACCACCAAGGTTGTGGGTGACATGAACATCTACAACCCCAGCGGCGAGATGGAAATACAGGTCGAGGGCCTCATGGTGGCTTCATTCGCCAACTCCAAGCCCGAGGATGACAAGGAGCTCTACCTGACCACCGTCATGGACCTCGACCCGGAGCACGAGATTGTCACCGCGGACCTCAGCCAGGAAGACGTTGCTACGGAACGCATCCTCCTCGAGGCCTGCGAGAGAGTCGCGTGTTTCTACATCCACGACGATTCCCTCAAAGACCTCTCCGCGTCTCCGACATTCTTCACTCCTCCTACGACGCCGCTGTCTCCGACCAAGACCGTCGCCGCCGGCCCGGGCGAGGCGAGCCCCAGCGCGTGGCCTGAAGACACGCCCGAGTCCCTCGACGCCTACATCCGCCAGTCGCCTTTCCAGCACGCCCTGAGTTTCATCCGGCTCCTGGGCGAGAACATCCCCGATGTCCTCCCCGCGATGCTTCCGACCATTATCCAGGAGGCCAAGCAGCTGCACCGGTTCAGATCCCACGTCAGCCGGGTGGTGTCCCAGATCGCCCACCGGTATCCCCGCATGCGCGTCCTCGGACTCACGGACCCTGAAACCGCGCTCACCCAGCACGTCGTCGACGGCTTTAAGGGCTCATTTGTCTCGTACACGGTCGGCACCGAGACCGAGAAGGACTTGCTCGCCAGGTTCGCGTCCGAGGCGACGAGGAAAAAGATCGATACGGAGCACACTGGCATCCTTGACAAGGAGGAGGGGGAGGAGGAGGACTTGTCCCTCCAGCCTTTCGACCTGGTCGTCTTGACAACCTCCGTGATCAAGGGCGCCGAGCAGCGCGACAAGCTCAAGCGGGTGCAGAGCCTCATGAAGCCCGGCGGTTTCCTCATCCTGATCCACGAGTCAATGAGCCCCCTTCGCGACAGGCTCCGCCGCGCCTTCGGTGTCAGGAAGCAGCTTGAGGAGCCGCTCACTCCGCCCGAGTGGCCCGATATCCTGGAGGAGTGCGGGTTCGCCCGCACTTGCAAGAACGCAGAGCAGTTCTTCGCCCCCGACTTCTCCCTTATCGTCAGGCAGGCCGAGTCGGAGCTCAAGCTGGCGGCCCTGAGCCCGCTGTCTGGGTCCGTCCCCAGAGTGACGGGCCACACCGTTATCATCGGGGCGGCGGAGAACACGGCCGAGCTGTCTGCCGAGGTGCATGAGAAGCTGTCGCCTCTGTGCAACAGCATCGACGTCATTGCCGACCTGGACTCTCTCCAGCCGGCCGTGTTCCACGAGATCAGCTCCGTCATCTTCCTGGCGGATCTGGACGAGTCGATGATGACGCACATGACCCCCGAGCGCCTCGACCTCTTCCGCGCCATGATGGCGCCCGAGAAGGTGGTGCTCTGGGTCACCATGAACTCCCGCGCCGGAAACCCGGAACACGCGGCCACGTTCGGCTTCGCCCGCTCCATGCTCGCCGAGGTCCCCAGCTTGAAGCTGAAGATGCTCGATCTCGACTCCCGCCGGGACTCGAGCGGCTTCGTCACCGAGTCTTTCCTCCGCCTCAGCATGAAGTCTCTCCGCGCCGCCGCCAAGGACGGCGAGGTTCTCTGGACTCACGAGCACGAAGTCTTTATGGAGCACGGCCGCCGGCTGATCCCGCGCGTGGTCCCGTGGAAGGAGGGCAACGACCGCGTCAACTGCCCCCGGCGTCTTGTGGTCGACGATGTCAACACCCTGCAGCAGTGCGTCGAGGTCGTGTCTTCCCAGTCCGGGGACGGCTCGACCATCTACACCGCCAACATCGTCGAGGAGACGGATATTGACGAGGGCATTGCGATTCCCGACCAGAGCGTCATTCAGGTCAAGTACAGCTCCGTCGAGGTTATCAACTTCGGCCTCAAGTATGCTTCCCATGTCTGCATCGGCAAGGAGGTCACGTCCGGCGAGCTTTGCCTCGCCGTGACCAAGTCCAACTCGTCCTACGTCACGGTTCCCAACTCGTGCGTCTATCAGCTCAGCAGCAGCAACATCAATCCCAAGCTCCTCCTCGGCCTTGTTATGAGATACATCGTTGCCCTGTCCGTCGCAGAGGACATGATGGAGCAGACCGTCCTCTTGCTCGAGCCCGACGCAACCCTCCTGGAATGCATGAGGGAGGTCCTCGAGGCAAAGGGCTCCCGTGTCATTGCATGCACGACCAACCCTGAAAAGGGCAAGGGTTTCGGCCAGCGCTACATCCACCCCTACGCGAGCAACCGCGAGCTCAAAGCGCTTTTCCCCGCTCACGGCGCGTCCATCATTGACTTCCTCCCGGAGGGCAGCGAGCTATCCGAGGCCATCCTGGACTGTCTCCCCGAGAACTGCGAGTACCACTCCCGCTTCTCCCTCCTCACCTCGGAGCACGTCGTCGCTCTCGGAGACTCGATGGATATCGAGGACCTCTGGGAAGACGCCATCGGCAAGGCCATCGTCAACGTCAGGGGCGCCAAGGGCCAGTTCGGCTTGCCGGACCTCGAGACAATTTCCGTTCCGCAGCTGCTCGACCACACCGGCAGCAGCAGCAAGCCCTTCCAGATGCTCGACTGGCGCGCCGAGCGTAGCGTGCAGCGCATCGCCAAGCCCCTCTTGGGCACCCAGATGCTCCGCCCGTACAAGACGTACGTCCTCGTCGGGCTGACGCGCGACATGGGACAGAGCCTGTGCAACCTCTTCTTCGAGCACGGAGCGCGCCACCTGGTGCTCGCGAGCCGCAACCCCAACATGGAGCCCAAGTGGATCGACGAGCTCGCCGCCAAGGGGTGCGAGGTGCGCATGGAGCGGCTCGACGTCACGAGCATCGAGAGCGTGCGCGCCTTCAAGCAGCGCCTCGCACAGGAGATGCCCCCCGTGGCGGGCGTCATCAACGGCGCCATGGTCCTCGACGACCGCGTCTTCGCCCAGATGGACGTCGAGACCTGGGACCGCGTCATGCGGCCCAAGACGGTCGGGTCCAGCAACCTGGACAAGATCTTTTGCGAGCCCGACATGGAATTCTTCATCATGACGTCGTCGTTTGCGGCGCCCGGCGGCCACGGCGGGCAGTCCAACTACGCGGCGGCCAACATGTACATGAACGGGCTCGCGGCCAACCGGCGCCTCCGCGGCCTCGCCGGGTCGGTCCTCAACATTGGCGTCATCTACGGCCTGGGCCTGCTGCACCGCGAGCGCACCGACATCTACGCATTCCTCGAGAAGGACGGGTACCCGCCCATCTCGGAGCGCGACATCCACCACATGTTCCTCGAGGCCATCGCCGCGGGCCACCCGCTCGACGGGCAGGTATACGACATCACCACGGGGCTGAGCCGGTTCAGCGCCGGGCTCGAGGACCCGCTCCACTGGCAGAGGGACCCGCGCTTCTCGCACTTCACCACGCCCGACGCCGAGGAGGCCGCCGGGGGCGAGGGCGAGGGCAAGCAGAACCTCAGGGAGCAGATCAAGAGCGTTGCGGGCGGCGGTGGCGTCGACGAGGTCGCGCGGGTCCTGACGGAGGGCTTCGCGCGGTACCTCGAGGTCGTCCTCGGGCAGGGCGCCGGGAGTGTCAGGGGTGAGCACAGCGTCAGCGAGCTGGGCATGGACTCGCTCGTTGCCGTGGAGGTGAGGGGCTGGTTCTGGAAGGTGCTGGAGAAGGACGTCTCGGTGATGAAGATCCTCGGCAGCGCGAGCGTCGCAAAGTGTGAGTAACCCCTCCTGTCCTTGTTTTCCATCGTCCCTACGGACGACATCTCATTCCCCTGACCAGAGGCTGACTTTTTTTTTCATACCAGTGTGCCACGAGGTCTCTGAGAGTTATGTAAACGAACTGAACAAGGCATAGGCTGCCTTGACAATCAAACAAGAAAAGAATGAAACGAAGCGCCGTCATGCGCCGACATGACTACATGGGAAAGGGAAAATAGGCAAAATGATGGGAAAATTATGGGGGAAAAAACAGAATGATTTATTTCGGGTTTTCGGTCCTCTTTGTGGCTTCCGTGGTTATAGCTCTGTTTCTCGGTGTTTTTATTTTTCATGAGCTGGTGGTATGGGAAATCTGGCGCGGAAAACATGTAACGAGGAAAATGGGTTACTTGGTGTTTTTCTCTCTTGGCGGCTTGTTATATTGGGATAGGACCGTGTTTGGTTACACCGATATCATAGCTCCTCTTTACATGACTGGTTTCTTTTTTGTTTTCTAGTTATCAGTTCTCGCAAAACAAACCTATATACATCACGAACCAGGACGACTGGGACACTGCCTGACCAGATGTGAAATGACCCTTGCTATCTCTCCCGGATTGGCATATACAGTCAAACTGATCGAAAAGGGACAATCAACAAAATGAAGAACAAGACAACTCGATCTCGGTGCACAACAGCTTTACACTACCTTCCAAACGATCAGCCCAGACCTAGGTAGTTTCCCCCGTAATTACAAGACTGTGCTGATCCGGCGGCTGGAGCGGATGCGGAGCCGAGCCGTTGCCCCTTTCGGGGTGGTGGACGCCTCCCTCCGCGTACGCGCATCGTGCCAGCAACTAGTGTTACTCTTGCAGCTGAGCCATTGATCGACCGCCTTGATCTGGAGTTCCCCTCTTTCTCTCCATGCGTGAACCAAGGATTTGGGACTTCGTGCCGGCGGCGATTTCCCGCACCAGGAACGGGACTCAGGGCACGAATAGTCCGCGCATCGGGGCTACGCGGGCGTCACTGCTGCTGCTTTTCCCGCCAATCGCAGAGCGGCATTCCCTGAAGCCGTGTGAAGTGGTGCCGGCTTTCGGGGACGGCCGTTCGGGCAGCTTCTTGCTTCTGGCTGGGTTCGCTCGATCGCCATGCAGCCATCGCACAATAGGTTGACGCACGCGATGTTGCAGAGGGTCCGTGGGTTAGATGAGGGCATATAAAGCTAGTTACCCATGATAACGTGTCTTCTTGCCTAGGTTTCCAGGGTAGGTCTCTTGTTTCGTCTCTGAGCTACTATCAAAAATGGCTCGCATCATGGCTTCTGCGCTTCTCATTATTACCTTGGCTCTCACGGCCAACGCGCAGGTCCCTGTCTGGGGACAATGTGGCGGAAACGGATGGACTGGCTCGACCGATTGCGCTGGCGGATCATACTGTTCTCCTCAGAACCCTTGGTATTGTGAGTTGCTCCTAGGGTCCCAGACTGGATATGAGAATCGGTAACGCTAAGTATATCCAGCCCAATGTCTCCCAGGAACAGCACCGGGAGCAACCTCAACCAAGGTTACCAACGTGCCAGTCCCAACCACAAGCCGCGCTTCAGCGATAACCTCAACGGTTACGGTGCGTCCAACTTCCACTTTTGTCCCGACGCCGAGCCCGTCTGGACCCAAGTACTTCATCACCTTGTAAGTACACCTTGTGTCGAGGTGACCCGTGACCAAGCGAATTGCCAACACGCATCGCAGCGGAGACTCGTACTCCCAAACGGGCTTTAACATCAACTCCACGAAGCCCAGTTCCCAAAACCCGCTCGGCAACCCGAACCTCCCCGGCTGGACAACGAGCGGCGGACTCAACTGGATCGGTTTTCTGTTGGCGCAGTACAATGCCTCGCTGACATATTCATACAACCTCGCCTACGGCGGCGCTACCACTGACGCAAGCCTCATCACGCCCTACACCCCCACCGTGCTCAGCTTCATCGACCAGGTCTCCGAATTCTCGCGGAGCCTGGCGTCGAAGCCGGCCTGGGCGCCCTGGACCGCTGGCAACACCTTGGTGGGCGTGTGGATGGGCGTCAACGACGTCGGGAACGCATGGTGGGGGTCGAACCGCGAGGCGCTGCTCGTGCAGGTCCTCGGCAGGTACTTTGACCAGTTGCAGATCTTATATGACGCCGGCGTGAGGAACTTCGTCCTCCTCAGCGTCCCGCGTAAGCTGATCAACCCCTATCACCCCGCGAAGAAACCAGCGCACTTGTCTTGAGGTGGTGCTCCATGCTGACGCAGGCGCTCAGCGACCCAGAAGACGCCTCTCATGCTCGCCAACGGCGCCGACGCCGGCGGTCAACTCTCGGCCTCTATCAAGCAGTACAACGAGCTCATCGTCAGCAACCTTGCGGCTTTCAAAACCAAGAACGCGGGCGTCACGTCGTGGGTTGTCGACACCGCGCCCCCGTTTGACAAGGCCATCGACAACCCCACGTCTTACGGCGCACCCGACGCGACCTGCTACAACGAGGACGGCGTTAGCTGCTTGTGGTTCAACGACTACCACCCGGGCGTGCAGATCCAGAAGCTTGTCGCGCAGGCTGTGGTGCAGGCTGTTGGTGCGCCCTGGTTTACTGGTGAGTTTTTGCGACTCGGAACGAATCTGAGTATCAAGTTGCTAATTTGGTTGTATAGTGTGATGCTGCTGCTGGGTGCAGGGTAGTTGGCTGGCAGAAAGGAAACAGGGCAATAGTTCTCATAGACAAAGTATGAACTTCGCAACTCATGGGACATCTTGTAATCCCACTCAATGGGCTATGTAAATCATCAGGGCAACCCTTAGGCTTGATTCAACTTGAACATGACAACTAACCACGATGGCATACAAGTCGATGAAACTATGTTGCCCAACTCGAAAATAGAATTTCTACTGTCTCGTTTGCCCGATTCACTTAGGAGCTCAACAGATCTTCACTGACAAAAACCACCCTCTTCTTCCCTCCAGCCTCTTTCCATCCTTTCTCAACATCTTGAAACCCAAACGCGATGACATCCTTCGCCTTCAATCCCGAGCTCACGCCCACCATCCCCTCAACTTCCTTTGCATACTCTTTCATGGTCCAGCTCCCCGGACCAGCACCACGAATCGCAACTCTCTTCCCCCGCAAAATGGCTCCGGGGAGGTTGACATCTCCGTCGCCGGACACGGAGCCGATTTGAACATACTGCACCTCCTTCTCAGACTTGGGCAGTGCGTTGAGAATATCAATGGCAGAAGGCCCGTAGACGTAATCCAGCACGACGTCCACCTCGCCCAGCTTCGACCAGTCCGTCTCGCTGCCCGCGAGGACGATCTTCTCGTCGAGCGCCATATCCGCCATCGCCGCGGCGTTCCTCGCGATCCCCACGATACGTCCAGCGCCCTGTGCGCGGGCGACATCCACCGCGACCCGACCGCTCGCGCTCGTGACGCCCAGGATGGCGACCGAGAAATCGGGCTTCTGGGCTCCCGTCCGCGCGGCGAAGGCCATCCAGCTGCTCATGACGGGGTTCGTGAACGCGGCGACCGCGACGGGGTCAGCGGTCTCGGGCAGCGGCGCCACGAGGCTGCGCTCGACGTTGACGAACTCTGCAAAGGAGCCCGTCATGATGGCCGTGAAGTAGTAGCGCTGGCCCGTGGTCGGGTCTTCGCCCACCCCGTCGACGCCGGGGAGGTGCGGCAGGGTTGTGGAGGTGTAATGCGTTCCCGCGGCGCGGGACAAGACCAGGCGATGAACGCCGGATGCGAGGACGCGCAAACGGATTTGAGTGGGAGAAGGGGGCGGAAGGTCGTCGGTGGTTGTGTAGGTTGGGGGAGAACCCCAGGAATTGACCAAGGCCGCGTACATTTTTAGTAAAGCTGTCGTCGTGAGGGGCTTAGATGGATTGAAGATGAGACTGAAACCGGTGAACACCGCCTGTCATTCATTTGTTAGCTTGAGAATTGGATACCAAAATCGCACGGGTTCCTGGATCTCGGCTGTACTTATATAGTCCAATATGAGTAATCATTTCTTGAACAGGCCGGCGATGAGTCAGTCCCTTCAATAGCACAGGTATCCATGCCTGGCTTACTGCGTGGCGCTGAGCCCGCAGGAGTCGGACAATGTTATCTCGTGCCATGCTTGATTTGTAATGGTTTAGAGCATTCGAGTGAAAACGTGCAGATTCATCTCATATTATAATAATCTGAATCAAGCCTCCCCCACTCACGATAAGCTTCCGTAGGGCTGAGGAGCGCCACCGACCAAGTCTTGGTGACGATGACAAGGGCAAAAAAATAAACTAGTGAGCATTTCACCAATGGAGTCGTGGATGGTACATGGGTTTCATTGGCTGAAAATACGCGTCCTCCGCGGTTACCGGCACCGGAAATGGCGTGTCCGACGGCGTTCCGGAGATTCCATGGAATCTCCGTTCCCGATAGCATTCAGTCCTCGCTACGCTGTTGAAGCAGTCTAGCGGTGTCTTCGACGACAACAGGTACTTGTGGCTAAAGAAGTCCGAAACAGCTTCACTCAACTTCTCACACCTTTCTAATCGCACCTGATAGGAAGATGGTGGACAAACACTTTTCTTGCATGCAATGATAATAAAATAAAAATAAAGAAGGAAAAAATAGAGAGAGAGAGAGAGAGAGAGAGAGAGAGAGACCAGTAAAAGTGGATAACGGCACAGGTACGGCAGACTGCAAGGCCAACTCCGCCAAAACCCTCCTTCTTACTTGGGTGACTGCCCCCGTGGGATTATAGTTGTGGGTCTCGGCTACTAGATTTTTACCCACAAATAGAATATTATGTTATCCGTAGAATACCATACAAGACAGTATAGTAATATCTATTAACGTACATATCTGAAGTCACGTGAGGGTCGTCGGCCCCCCCCTGCCCCACCCTTGCCAGTTGCCTTACCAATTTCTTCTGCCGATCCCTTCCTCTTTTTCCCTTCCAACCCACACAACTTTCGCCGTACGTTACGCCCCCCCCCCCCTGCCGCGCGCCGCGCGCCGCTGCCGCCACGAACCTTGCAGCACGGATCCTTGCAATGCGATATACCGCTGTACGCCGTTTACTGCTTTATTTCAATTGAAAATAAGCTTGTGAACAAGTGGTTTTTTTCGCAGCGAAAATTGGCCCAGATTTGGCCCTTTTGCTGTCTCAATTGACAGTGAAAGTGTGCTCACTTTTGGGCTAATTCTCGTTGCGAAAATGGCAAACGCAACGGATTTCTGTACAAGCTCGTCGCGGAGTTTACATCGTCGTACACAGCCGTACAGAACATCAGCTAACATGACTCTACAGAAGACAAGACAGTACAATCCCGTACACATCAGCACAATGGCGACCACCATTCCCCAGGACATTCAGGGAGTGAACCTTCCCGATCCCCCCGATACACAGCCGCACAGCTTTCCACAGGACCTTACGTCCCCGGACATGACCGCCTTTCTCCTTGAAGGTATGTACCCTCCCCTACACCCCTATACACCCGCTAACACACCCGTACAGAGGCGAAGCGAAACGTCACAGGCACGTTCATTCGCAAGTGCGATACTACCACTGCCGTAGTACGTTGTACACTCCCGCTCTACTCGCTACAGTTCAGTACTGACCCGTACAGCCCCAGCGCATGATCGAACTGCGCCCGAGAATCACTCGACTGGGCCGTACGGTCCCGGACATCAACACTTCGCGCCCGCAAGCCTGTGATGCCATCTGGACGTACGTGTACGGTACCGAGAATACCGGTACGGACATGTGCACCAAGTGTCGCAACGGTAAAGGCTTGTTCGAGAAGTGTGTGTCCTTTACGGACATGTGCTGCACCAATTGCAACTATTCGTCCGAGGGCCATACTTGTACAAAGTCGAGCCGTTCCGATATCACCCGTACGTCTCCGTACACACTGACCTTGACCTGTACGCTCTGCTAACTGCCTGTACTAGCCCGTACGACCCCGGTCAAGACCGGTCGTATCGCGAAGAAGCGCCGTACAGGCATGTCCCGCGATCTACAGACCCGTCTGAGCAAGGTCCCGTCTGTACACCTCCGTACCATGGCGGAGGCTCTTGAGTCGATCGCGGACGATGTCGAGGAGCACGAATCTGGTATGTACAGCTGTGTACAGGTTTGTAGGCCTTTATACTAACGTTTACAGAACTCGACAGCGAGGTTTAGATGGATACGAACCCATACACCCACGTACATAGCAGTTTTGGTACATAGGATAGTACGCGGTATCGTACATTGGCGTACATTGGCGTACACATCGGCAGGGCGGGCAATTGGCAGCCACAATCCCTTACATAGGCTTTCGGAACCGTACAGACACTCATAAGGCAATACAGTACTTATGACTCATGTTCTCTCCTGCTCTGTGACGTACGCCCCCGTACGGGCTTTAACATTCATGCATAATTTAGAAAAACTTGATACGGTCTTGTGACAGTTTCTGACTCGTGTGTATATAGGTATTTATATCTGTACAGAGCCCTACACCCCCGTACAGATGTTTATGAACATTACATTCTATTACTAAGATGCCGCGTCCTTCTATTAATCTTTTACCCTTCCGCCCATTAATTACTGAGAAGCTGGAAGCACAGTGGACTTATGATGCTATTCTTACACATATATCAGAAACCCATAATATCCAAATTGCAAAGCGTACCTTTGAACGGCAGCTTAGAAAATGGGGCATCCGGCGAGAAGAGCGTACAATATTTTCAGAAGAATTACTTGCCCGTATTCAAGAGCTTTTCTTTCAAATTGGCCTAAACGACACTAATATCCTACATACACTTCAATCAGAGGGGTTTATAATTACACCTCATGGCCTTACAGTTATCCGTAAGCATAATCAGCTTTGGAGACGACAGCCACCCGAGCGAATTACTCAAGTACAACAACAACTTAGGGAATTCTTCTTAAGTTCACCTGAGGTTACCCGCCGTGTTGAGGGGTACGGTCGTGAATACCTATATACGTGGGTTCGCCAGCAAGGGCACATCATTAGCCGAGACCCGTTATTTACCTTATATCGCCAAACATTCCCAACCCAAGTTAATAACCGTCTTCAAGAGATACGATACCGCCGTAAAGGTTGGACAACTCCTGGCCCAAATTATATCTGGTCTCTTGACGCATATGATAAGCTTTTACCATTTGGGTTTGAGGTTTATGCTGCTATTGACGCCTATTCACGGTTTATTGTATGGTTTTATATTGGCTTTTCAGCCCATACGTCTCGGAACGTTCTTGCCCAATACCTTACTGTTATCCAACAACGTGGGTATACACCTTTACGAATTCGGTCAGATCGGGGTAAAGAGACTGTCCTTACAGCTGGTGTTCATTACCACCTTGCACAGCAACGTTCAACATTAGAGTCACCTGTTACTTTTCGTAACTGTTGGATATTTGGGAAAAGTATCCATAACGTTAAGATTGAGAGCTGGTGGAACCGTCTCTGCCAAGGGCAGTCAGCGTACTGGAGAGTAAGTATTTATATTATATCTTATATATATTTATACTAACTAGTATAGGAATATTTCCAGTTGCTTGAGCTACAAAATCTCTTTTCCTCACATATACTAGCTGATCAGATTGCACTCTTATTTATCTATATGCCACTTGTCCGTAAGGACTTTACAACGTTTGTTCAAGTCTGGAACTCGCATCGAATCCGTCGTCAAAAGGGGAGACCACATGTTATTACTGGTCAACCATGGTACCTCTATTATCAACCAGACGCTAAAACAGCACAGGACTTTGGGCAGACGATTGATCAACAGCAAGTACAAGAGTTACTTACTCTTGTAAAGGGCAATAGTGATATTGATGAATTCCTTCCTCAAGACACTATACAGGTCTGTACACAAATTATAGACTCTTGTCAGTCTATACTTACACCTGAGACAAAAGTTGGAGATACTGTATATCCGTCTCTTGATGCGTACCAGTACCTTCGGACCTATTTAAATAAGTATATTGAAGAACAACACCAACCAGAGGTCTCCCTTCTAGATAAGCCACAAGGAGGAATTGCATGGGTTCAAGAACAACTTCAACAGTCTGGTATTAGTTTAGAAAGTGTAAATACTTCTCTAGTAGAAAGTGAGGAAGAAGACAGTAGTGAATAAGGACTATATATCTCTATTTTCTTTAAGAATCAACATGCGAGTGTGTACGTTTGTGTCCCCTCTGGTACGTTTCTCCTCCCTTACATATAACCTCCTCCTTGATATCCTCTTTTTCCTCTTGGACTTGTTCCTTGATTTTTGCCTTTTTGCTCTCTAGCTCCTCCTTGACCTTTACTGTAGGTTTAATTATAGTGCCTGTTGATAACCTTGTCTTTGGTTTTGATGTTGTTTGGGGTGTATTAGTTGCCGTATCTTGTTGATTAGAAGTGTTTGGCTTTGTACGGGCCTTGCCTTTTCGAGATACTTGAGGTTCAATAGTTGGCGGTTCGATTTGGACTTGTGTGACAATAGTCAGGTGGTATGTATCCTTTTCGTAAGAGATTGAAGCCTCAGAGAGAAATAACTGAAGTGTAGTAGCTTGATAGGCAGCGTCACGATACTCTGAGATATCGCATGGGTTTTTTGTGTTGATTGGTATAGCTTTCCACTCCTTACTAAGGAATTGTTGTTGGGTAGTAAAATTAGAGATAATACTCTTCATCATACTTGTATGTGATGGAAAGACTGTGAATAGATTGAACTGTATCTTGCTGATAAACTTCTTGATAGGCTGAACACTAGTGTATGTTGGGACTTGAATGCCGTATACGTCTGTCTCAAAGTATGTTGCGTTGTAAAGAGTAATAGATAACTCAATTAACGGAGACTTCTTGACCTTCTTAGTTTGCTGAATACTCCGTTCTCGTTCTTGCGACCCAGTATGGAGTGAGTCAAGGAGGTTTGAAGATGTTGAACCTTGTACGAAAAGGGCTGAAGTTGGTGTAGAGGGTCTTGGAGTTGAACGCTTCGAGATAGGTCTTTCTGGAGAAGACGTGAGGTCGATTGGATCTGTACAAGTATCTTCATAAGGTGTAATAGACTGTAAGTCAGCACCACAATGCCCACACGCCTTCCAATTGTTAGTAGTTTTAAGGACATAGTGGTTCTTGCCTGATGATGGGCAAAAAGGGGTAGTTAACCCCATAGTAAAAGGATAAAGGAATAAGTAGAGATGTAGAAAGAAGAAGAGTTTAGAATAATAATAATTATTTATGTTGGGTTTTGTACGTGCGTGTACGGCCCCGTAGAAAGTAGGGTTATTACAATACATAATAGTAAATAGGCGTGCTACCTAGTAAATGCATTATTCAATAATTTAAATTTCGTTAAAGTAGGAGGGTGTAAAGTTTTATGGGGTAGGGGCCTACCTAACAATAAAAACAGGCCAAAATTTGGTTTTGGCGGAGTTGGCCTTGCAGTCTGCCGTAACAGGAACTGTGAGCCCGTAGCCATTGGAAAACTATAAAAACCTTACGCTTTAGCACACTCTTCTAATCTAGGAGTAACGCAGTCAGAGCGTTACTCGGGATCTTGAAGTTCGGTTTTGTGCCACGGAGTAGAGATGCAAAGACATTACTTCCGCCCCCTTCCGCTATGTGAGAGTATACCCTCACCAATAGACATAGATCTATAAGATGAGATTGGAGCCTCGATTGCCCTAGTGAGGGAGGGACAGGATAGAAAGACATGCCTAGCCGAAAGTCTCTTAGGAGCGGGATACTTGCTGACGTCCTCACACATAATGGCGTGATCAGGTATGCGGGGTACAGTGGTACTGGCCTATCAAGCTTGGTTGACTGGATTGCTACCAACTGTTCGAAGCAAAGTTGTCTACCTTCGGGATGACTGCAGCAGCATGGAGCTGCAACGTTTATGGTACTTTTGGCTGCGTTGTGCAGGTCCACGTCTCACTGACCTGGACGCCAAGCATCCCGTTGAAGCTCATCATAACCATGCACTGCTCCTCTTTCCAGTCTTGGACAAGCCCGCTTCTATTGAATTCAGAATCGCCCCAATAATTATGTGACACGTGATTAAGGGCACCAGATACATACGGGTTCCAGTACCTGAGCGGAACTTCAATAACCAAACTGACACCTGTTTCGGCTGAGTCTATCCTGTTACCAATATACATGTAGCGAGCGAATGTATGAAACAAATTTGCCAAACGTAACATTAGGGGCCACTGAACATTCTGTTGCCGCGTCTTGTACATGAGCCAAAAGATGGCGAAAATCCCAAAGGCGAGCTGATGTATTGCTGGCAGCGTGAAACATTGAAAACCAAAGGGCCGTAGCGGTTCGTTCCGTCCAATTCTTTAAGCGGAACTGCATTTTCAGTTAGTATTGACCTCGGGATTACTTTTCCTTGTTACTCCGTTGCATTTCTCGTCTTCACAGATGTGCTTCTATCCCTTGTTTTCGCTCATGGACTCCAACTCCTGGGAAAAACTGACTCACCGTGCCCGGCAAGATGCGCGATGTTGCAAGAGGAAACAACCAAATCGTTGCGGTCAATCAAGACTTTTCCCATCTTCCCAGACGTTCGCAATATGTAAAGTAGTACCCTTCTCAAATCCAACCTCTGTATTATTTCACTGGCAGCCCTCCTATGCCTATTTTGTTTCATCGATCGGTCAAACATTGGCAAGGCCCGTCTCGCGGGACTCGAAAAAGGAGCCTCGCCTGGTGGGCTACGACTTTATTTCAGCATACACTGTCTTCTACGTCTCCTACATCGTCTTTGAGATTCCTCCCAGTATTTTTGCAAGATTATTGGCCCAGGGTTGTACCTTCCAAGACTCACTATTCTCGTTGGCTTACTTGTAAGTCTCCTCAGTCACTTTCCTTCGGCTATGTAAATAGACCAACAGACGTCAATACCATCGCGAGTGCCTACGTGAACAATTACTCGCAACTAGCAGCATGCCGATTTATCTTGGGAATTGAAGAAGCTAGTATCACGCCTGGCTTGTCCTCCTATCTTTCTCGCTTCTATAGACATTCTGAACTCACCTCTCGGCTCTCTCTCTATATCGTCATGACACCTCTTGCTGGTCCTTTCGGCGGGCTTTTGGCATCGGCAATTCTAAAGCTGAAGGGCTTTGGCTCCCAGATTTCTGCGGGATCGTGGTGAAGCAACATTTGCCGTGGAAGGAGTCGTGACAGTGGCCGAGGGCCCGGTTGCTTTGATCCTCTCAACTGACAGGCATTGTCATTTTGAACAAGATTAGTAAAAGCAAGATGATCAAGGGTTCAATCAACCCCGTTCACGGCAGCAACGTCCGTTTGCTTCATGCTCTGCAGTCTTTCGATCCAGGGCCTCGCCCTTTTGGCTCCGACCATGGTTAAGTCTGTCCATCTTAATGTACGCCTTGACTCATAAACACATGCGTCTTCGATCTAACAGGTCGTGACTATAGGTTGGTGTCACCCAACAGCAGTTTTTGACAGTCCCTCCCTATGCTTTTGGGGCCGTTTGCCTCCTATCGATCTGCTTTGCTAGCTAGCTAGAAACTAGACAGGCTTCAAAGTTTCGTGACTGCCTGTGCGCCACTAATTCCGCGATAACTGATAAGGGCTGCTATTTCTCTTTGGATCTATGAGACAGTAGATTGCGCTTCTCCGAAATGTTGATCTGAAAGTACTTGTAATTGGGCAGGTGACACTAAACCTGTGCTCCAGCAGTCATTGTATCCCCTCTTGACATACCCCAAGTGTCCTTGTGTTCCCATTCCTCATAGCTACGTGAAGTCGACCTTCCCCTACGTCCAAACCGACTTCTCGGCCTAAAACCTTCACGTGAAGCCACAGTTTGGTCCAGACCACCTCCAGACCATTTGACCATTACGCGATTAACCCATCCGTCTCGATAAACACGCTGGGCGAGGGTCTCCGACTTGTATGCATATATGTATGCAGAGCATAAGATCAAAATAGTCGCTGGTACGGCAGTGGCCCAGTATGCTGATGAGCTCAGAGGCATGTCGCGGATGTCAGTGGTGTTCATGCCGAAGAAGCTGGTAAAAAACGACCTGAGCAGATAGCGAAGAGATCAGCCAGGTGTTCAGTACACCATCAGAATCGGTAGACTCACAATGGCAGGAAAATTAACGTCACTAGAGTGAAAACACGGATGGCATATCCATGTCCTTCGTCCAAAACGTCGAGGTCCTCCCTCACCTGGCACCTCAACTTATTTCCTACCAATGACAGATTGCGTATCTCGGTTATTTCAAGTTGAATCTTCTCAACAGCTTGATCTGTGAGCTTTGCCTCTGCTCGGTAGCGCCCAATTCTCTTTTTATCTACGACCTGATAGGAATTTGGTGAGTAGATTGCATCCATGTAGTATAGCTGCCACCACTGGGTCCGTTTCAGTGAGTCGAGAGCAGCGAGCTCTTCAGAATGGCCATTGCAACAATGTACTCAGCCCCTACAGCCCCAAATTGAACAGTCCTCGTGCTATCCATCGTCAGACCGACAATTAGGTCTTTTCTCGCGTTTTGAAGACACTGTTTCGCAGCTTTGCCGACTGAAAAGCACCGACTTCTGCACTTATGCAAGCGAATTCTTTGGGATTCCTCGTTTTCACTTGACTTTGCTCTCACTATCAACAGAATAGTTCGAGCCTGGATGGAGAAAAATACCAATATGTTTTTGAAGGCTTGTAGAAGGCTTGTCGGCAATGCAGGTACTGGCATTTTGGTCTGGCTATCAGTTCCTCTGTTGGAGCTTGGCCTCTGATCTTTCTCATCATTCTCAGCAGCTGTCTGTCGCTTAGCGCTTCGAGCTTCTTTGTTTTCGCAATTGGTTTGCTGGTCCTTCTCAGCACCGGGCTCATCTATTTTGGCCCCCGGACTTGCAATAAATTGATGAAGCTCCCTTGAAAGGCTCAGGATTTCCTTGAGATCACTGTCGAAGCGGGCTAGGTCTCCGATCAGCTCCATAAAGGTTGCGTTCCTTGTTTTGGTCCCGGAGGTATCAAGCCAGACCATACATGGGTCCTCGAACGGTCTAGCGGGGATGCTGTGGGTGGAGGATTGACTGTGTGAATGTTCAGCATGAAGATGCTCTAAAGCGCCGATGAGATCGTATTTTGCCTTGCTGCGGCAGGCTTCGCACTTTTCAGAAGTCGCACTTCCGTCGTGATCGTAGCATGAGGCTCGGACCGACCAGGATTGACTATCCTCAGCATTATTCATCAATGCAGAGAATTGGAGATGCTATACTAGATGTCAGGACTTAAGATGATTCCCCACGCTGGTAACGTTCGCGTCAGGGGACTCGCGAAAGGGGCTTCAAGGTCCCGTTAGAAACTCACCCTAACCATCATATCCAAAGCGCCCCAGAAACGGTCAGTAACCCCCCTCATACTCGTGTAAAGCCCGCTGTCGCCGTCTTTCAACGTAATGAAAAGATTGAGAATCGCGCTGGAATGTTCAAATAAACGGCCAATCAAGTCGTTGACCTCTTCAGAAATGCTGTCTTCCAATCCGCCATGGGGCTCTTCAGCAACTGAAGCATCATTTGAGGCAGGTGTTGGGAGGTTGAGAGGCCTCAATTTTGGTGTTTCTACTATTGGTACGGAATTTCCGTCTTCTTTTGGTCCGCTTATAAAGGCCTCGATGACTGTTGGTTTCGGGACGGGGCTGTGTAACGTCTCGTGTCGCCTACGGATACTCTCGAATGAGCACTCGTAGCCGTCCTTGTGAACCCTTCCGTATGGGCCGCTTTCTTTGAGAGATCCATCAATCTTCTTCATCAGGCGAACCATTGTATTCATCCTTCCCTCTTCCTCCTTTCTGACACCACTGCCCTGGGTAACTCGCCACATAAGGAAAGGTGTGATTGGACTCTCAAGGTCTAAGTTTTTTTTCATGATCTGACTCCTACGGTTCCGAAGACTCCTAGAGCCCCTCAAAGAAGCTGCTCGGGACATTTTTATGCTATGTGTCTGCTTCTTTCTCTCGTCATCGGAGGAGCTGATGTTGTATGTGTTTGCGATATTCTCCTCCAGCGGCTGATAATTGATCGTCTTGTCCGGATATGTTTCTTTGAGAGTGCGGGCTAGGGATTTCGGGGCTTCCTCGTATCTATTGATCTCCGTTAGGACTTGGAGCGTGGCACAATATGACGGACCAAGGGTTTAGTCTGACTACGAGGAACTGCCGAGTCTTGCCAACATACCTTACAATCGCTGCTAATTTCCTTGATTCCGATAGCTTAGAGGAAGAATCCGAGCCAGAGAATGGCTCGGAATTCGAGTAGTAAGATCCCGCCTTACGTGGCTTTGCAGCCGTAACCGTTTCCAAATTATGGTGGCGAACAGGACCCTCGCCGTAAGAACTCCGAGGGCGTCGAGGGACAGAGCCTTCAGGTTGTCTAGGGTAGTGAACAGAACTATTGTCGTAAGGATCCCAAAGGCGTCTGGAGACGGGACCTCCAGGTTGTTTAGGGTATGGAACAGAGCCCCCAAAAGGCCTTTTACGCCTGATATTGAGACGAATGTCATCAAGCTCCAGAGACGCCTGCTCCAGGAGTATCTTCCAGAGATCTGCATTGACGCGACAGGCGTCTATTGTTTCTTCAAATATATCAAAGTCTTCAACGGCGGTTATCTTGGTGACTCGGGCGTGAAGTTTCTATAAAAACCTCAGCTTAAATGACTTCCTGTTCCCTGCTCGTGCTTGAACCTGCCGCGAGGCTAGTATCATGTGGCACATTTATATAGTACGGTCTACCTTCAAGGTACCCTTTACCCTTGGAAACAGTAATTCTGACCGTGACAAGCGGCCTAGAGTCTGTGTCATTAACAATGATATTGTTCTTGCGAATCGCCGGTGCAGACACCTCGCCCCACGTGAGAAGAATCTCTTCGAGCCATGAATTAGCCTATTTTCCATTCACGGGATGCTATTTCGAACGTACCTTTTCCAATAATTAGGCTTCCAAATCTTGCGACGTGGAGGATTTCCTTCCCTAACCACTTCTGCGTCTCGCATAGCACTTGCATCTCATCGTTTTTCCCACCCATGTCATAGCCAATACTGGTACTAAGAAGGGTTTTCATGGCATCTTTGGCGGCTTGGCCCTCTTGCCTCTCACGGAACACCAAATACGGAGTTGAGTTGAACGTGACTGAATCCCAAGTGTCCTCAAGGTCGAAACGGAAATTCCCTGGTCTGTATTCCCCCATCTATCGATTCGCGCTGCGAAAGGGGGTGCCGTCATGTTGAAAAACTTTCTCAAGCATGCGAAGTGCGAGGGACTGGTACCCCATATTGTCGTGGAGTAGCGGACAATGAACAATGAGCCCCTAATAAGCACATCATTTAGAAAAGATATTGGGTCGTATACCAGGCATATGCTCACCTTCAGTGCCTCAGCAACATCCCCGGAGTGTCGAACGTGCCTTTCCTCTCTCGGTCAGCTTCTCCGTCTCCAGAGCAAAAGTCCTTGCACGGAGACACGCACAACCAGTATACCTGATTCGAAGAAGGTACGTCCTGGCCAAGGGGATCCTTCGCACAATACAGCGGCGTCATGCTTTCGCCTTGTTCGTCTGCAAAGCTCTCAGCGGCGTTGACGATGAGAAGTTCGGTGTCCATGCCATCGCCCAAGCTAGTGTGTTTCTGTAACCAAGCGTGACGCATACCGCTACTGGCCCCCCTGAGCCTGCCAATGGCATTTGCGTTACTATACTGCCCGTTCCTAATGTTGACTTGGCAAGATTCCACCAAAGGATACTTATTGCCGTCAGCATCATGATAAGAAGGACGCCTGTATCTTTGTCTGGGGACATTTCTCGAATCGCTCCTGCTTCTCCGATTCTGGCTTCGATTGAATCGAACTCCATCCCTCCTCTCTCTCACTTTCCCTCTCCGTTGTCTCCCTCGCCCTCTCCGCAAGGCGTTCGACGGTCAAGTTCTCTGCCATTTTCACATCATTCTTATTATGATATGCGCTACGTGTTTTGCCATACTCTCCATACGGCACGAGTGCCAGGTCATTCGCCTGTTTGTCGTGCTTTCGCTTGTGTAAGAACCTGTTAGCGGGACACTCGGTTTCAGCAATCGAGCATCCAGACTCACTTCAGCGGTTCCTTTGACGGTGCCCATGCCTTGTAGATTTGGGTTTTCAGACTCCTCTCGGTTGAATCTTTCGCCATCACCATCTTGGTCACTACCGTCCCTTTCGGCGTCTTCAAGTTCTGAATAGTCGACAGCGTAGGCGGCTCGGGTCTGCTGCATGTTGTTCTTGAACGTGTCTTGACTAATGCTTTGGGATTCCATCTGTTTCCACAGAGAACGCTTCAAAGATAACGAGTAAGATTGGTTCGTATGGGAGAAAGAAATATCAGGCTAGCGTGTAGTTGAAAGGACAGAAGTAATATTAATGGGATCGGGGATACCTCGCCTTATATATACTGCCAAGAGCAGAGCGGCACCCCCTTATCCTAAGAAAACAAGTAGTCTGAATAATTCTGTCCTTTTGCTCGCAGCTTATGTTGACCCCCCACTTGCGCGATGCTCCCGCATGTAGGCTGACGCGTGGGATACGACTGCATGGTTGCGGTGGGCCTAATCAAAACATAGAGTGAAAGCTTACAGAGCAATTCATTCATACGACTAACGAGCTAGGCGTCCCGGGCAACGTGACAAATACGAAAAGGAGGCAATGGCGTTGACACTGAGGCAATATGTCGCAAACGGAAGAAGATGCGGGCTACTCTGGCTATTTCGTGCCTGCAAATCCTAAGTAACATGGTTGCCGTTCGGAGCGTAGACGGTACAGTGGTTCGCTCCAACTTACCAATTCCATGACAAGCCGTGGGGTCAGGCCACTTAGATGCAGCACGGCAACCCATGCATAACAGGGTGAATTCGCTTATCTAAAGCCGAACGTACCAGCCACGGCACTGCGGCTTATCCGTCAGGTTAATCAATCCTAGGCGGGAAGTAGTAGAGCCTGCTGCAAGCCTCAAGGTAATACTGCTTTGGATGGTAGAACCTCCTTGTTTGACCCGGAGACCGGAAGACTGTGCTGAATCGCCCGTGTACGCAGCTGGTATCGCCTGAGTTCTCGATGAGATTGTCAGCGAAACATGATGGCTGCAAGTGCCCTTACTACACTGACACGATGCCGCTCCCTAAGGGTCGTCCCGGGGAGGCTCAGTGGATTTGGCTAGTTTGCTATTGCGTGCACGTCGGCCAATCCAACCAGCCAGTCGGGAATTCCTCGCCCACCTACCATATTGTCAATCAACAATAAGCCGACCCAGGACAAGGTCATTGATACTAAGGAAATGGAAGTTGTTGGTAGACGAGGGCCTCTGTGTGCGACAGCTTGGGGTTGTAAAGAGACCTGAATCAAGTATTGTAGACACCAGAATACTTTCTGCTTATCAGAGTGTCTATGACTAATCGCCAATCTTAGTAGCACTAGTGTTGAAGTGAGGCGATTCACAGTAGGGTCTCCCAAGCGCTGAAAGGATAGGAATGCCCCAACCTCCCTATATTCGACGTATATAGTACAGCGGCCTGCCCCCCTTTAGAGGACTTCTAGGTTAAGGAATAATAAACACTCTATCTAACTCTCTACGTTTATCAACTAGAAGTAACAGGCAAGAGTTTAGCAACATAACAAAGCGCTGCCAGTCATTCGTCTGATGTTCGTTTTGAGGCCCAAAGCTGTGCCATCATGCAATGATATAAAGAACGAAAAAGAGTGATGCCACAAGAGTACCGTAGAATTCGTTGTCAGACTTATCAGTGCCTCGCGCCCTACCTCGTGTTGTGCCTTCTATGACGTCCGCTTTCCTGCTTGGCTCAATACCACTCTTAACTACAAACGGTGTACTGATACCGCATGCTTATCAGGGCGTGCACTCTTACCGTCTTATGACAACCGTCTGCAGACGGCTCGCTGTACGCGACGACCCATTATCCGGCGTCTCAGCTACGCAGGCAATGCCCCGAGAACGCTGTGTGGATAACTGAGGCAGTTACCAACGCCACGTCTATTCACAATCAGCTACGAGTCTACAACCTAGGACGTTTGATCAACGGTGGCGGCGGCGGTGTGGGGAGGTGCAACACTCGGCGCGCCGCTAGCAAAGAAATGTTCATAACGGGTTCAATAGTAATTTAGCAGACGAAATTGTCGGAGATGGCACGTTTCTGTTCGGATAATGAAACCAATTAGTCGGCCGTTTCTCCCTCCGTGGTGCTAGTCAAGCATTTCGTGAACTGACAAATCCTTTGGGAATCAAAACCTCATGCAATCTCTTGGCGGAGAACCTCTTCAGGCCATAGATGTCTTAGTTTCCGCTCGCTTTAATTTCGACATCAAACACACCTATATGGAAAGGTTGTGATTCAGACGCAGCGGAAGACAGCGGGCTCGGACTTCGTACTTGAACCAATAGATACTGGTTTTCCATTCAGCCTTCCCATTCGTCGTGGCCGGGTGTCGCGCGGATTACATAGAGGCCACTATCCACCGAGCAGGGTCGTTTGCGAGGCATGTATGGTACTCATTGATGGGACGCATGTACCACCACCGGAAAAGGTCCATTGGCCAGGTGGAATTGACTTGAGCCAAATGACTTCCGCGAACTTTCTTCAGTCTCCGAAGAAGGGAGGATGTCAAAAGCGAGGCCGGTGTGTGTGTGTGCATTTCTTTACCCGCGCGTCAAGGCAGGGATTCACCGAATCGGATGATGGGATAAATCCACGCTGCTATGAGGGAGCGAAACCAAGTACACCAGTTCAATGGGCGGTTTGCGACCTTGATCATTAACCTAAACATTGGCTAGCTTGACTAGCTACTACCGCACAGTGGTGAACCTTTTCCTCTTCGCTATGAGCATCTACTTCTAGATGATCCCATGAGAGCGAGATTAACCACGCAAAGAAAGAAAGAAATGAAGAACTGGACAAGCCTCGCGACCATGTCTCTCAGAACCCCAAAATGCAAGACATTGCATTCAAGAGTCAAGCCACCGAGTATTTTTACCTACTATCTACGAATAGGAAGTCTTGTACGGCAGACTGCAAGGCCAACTCCGCCAAAACCAAATTTTGGCCTGTTTTTATTGTTAGGTAGGCCCCTACCCTATAAAACTTTACACCCTCCTACTTTAACAAAATTTAAATTATTAAATAATACATTTACTAGGTAGCACGCCTATTTACTATTATATATTATAATAACCCTACTTTCTATAGGGCTATATACATATATATAAAACCTAACATAAATAATTATTATTATTCTAAACTCTTCTTCTTTTTATATCTCTACTTATTCCTTTATCCTTTTACTATAGGGTTAACTACCCCTTTTTGCCTATTATTAGGTAAGAACTATTATATCCTTAAAACTACTAATAATTAGAAGGCGTATAGGTATTATAGTACTAACTTATAGTCTATTACACCTTATAAAGATACTTATATAGATCTAATTAACCTTATGTCTTCTCTAGAAAGACCTATCTTAAAGCGTTTAACTCTAAGACCCTCTATACTAACTTTAGCCCTTTTTATATAAGGTTTAACATCTTTAAACCTCCTTAACTTACTCTATACTAGGTTATAAGAATAAGAATAGAGTATTTAGCAAACTAAGAAGGTTAAGAAGTCTCTATTAATTAAGTTATCTATTACTCTTTATAACGTAACATACTTTAAGATAGATATATATAGTATTTAAGTCCTAACATATACTAGTGTTTAGCCTATTAAGAAGTTTATTAGTAAGATATAGTTTAATCTATTTATAGTCTTTCTATTATATATAAGTATAATAAAAAGTATTATCTCTAATTTTACTACCTAATAATAATTCCTTAGTAAGGAGTAGAAAGCTATACTAATTAATATAAAAAACCTATATAATATCTTAGAGTATTATAATACTACTTATTAAGCTACTATACTTTAGTTATTTCTCTTTAAGGCTTTAATCTCTTATAAAAAGGATATATACTACCTAACTATTATTATATAAGTCTAAATTAAACTACTAACTATTAAACCTTAAGTATCTTAAAAAGGTAAGGCCTATATAAAGCTAAATACTTCTAATTAATAAGATATAGTAACTAATACACCCTAAATAATATTAAAACTAAAGATAAGGTTATTAATAGGTACTATAATTAAACCTATAGTAAAGGTTAAGGAGGAGCTAGAGAGTAAAAAGGCAAAAATTAAGGAATAAGTCTAAAAGGAAAAAGAGGATATTAAGGAGGAGGTTATATATAAGGGAGGAGAAACATACTAGAGGGGACATAAACATACATACTTACATATTAATTCTTAAAGAAAATAGAGATATATAGTCCTTATTTACTACTATCTTCTTCCTTACTTTCTACTAGAGAAGTATTTATACTTTCTAAACTAATACTAGACTATTAAAGTTGTTCTTAAACCTATATAATTCCTCCTTATAGCTTATCTAGAAGGGAGACCTCTAGTTAGTATTATTCTTTAATATACTTATTTAAATAGGTCTAAAGGTACTAGTATGTATTAAGAGATAGATATATAGTATCTCTAACTTTTATCTTAGGTATAAGTATAGACTAATAAGAGTCTATAATTTATATATAGACCTATATAGTATCTTAAGGAAGGAATTTATTAATATTACTATTACCCTTTATAAGAGTAAGTAACTCTTATACTTACTATTAATTAATTATCTACCTAAAGTCCTATACTATTTTAGTATCTAGTTAATAATAGAGGTACTATAGTTAACTAGTAATAATATATAGTCTCCCCTTTTAATAATAGATTTAATATAAGTTCTAGACTTAAATAAATATTATAAAGTCCTTATAGATAAGTAGTATATAGATAAATAAGAGTATAATCTAATTAGCTAGTATATATAAGGAAAAGAGATTTTATAGCTTAAGTAACTAGAAATATTCCTATACTAGTTAGTATAAATATATATAAGATATAATATAAATACTTACTCTCTAGTATGCTAACTACCCTTAGTAAAGACAGTTCTACTAGCTCTTAATCTTAACGTTATAGATACTTTTCTTAAATATCTAATAGTTATAAAAAGTAATAGGTAACTCTAATATTAAATGTTACTATATAAGGTAGTAATAAATACTAGCTATAAGGATAGTCTCTTTACCCTAATCTAACTAAATTTATAAAGGTATATACCTATATTATTAGATAATAGTAAGGTATTAGGTAAGAATATTCTAAGACATATAGGCTAAAAAGCTAATATAAAACCATATAATAAACTATAAATAGGCGTTAATAGTAGTATAAACCTTAAACCTAAATAGTAAAAGCTTATTATATATGTTAAGAGACTAGATATAATTTAGGCTAGGAGTTATCTAACCTTTATAGTAGTATTATATCTCTTAAAGATAGTTATTAACTTAGGTTAAGAATGTTTAGTAATATAAGGTAAATAATAGGTCTTAGCTAATAATATGCCCTTACTAGTAAACCTATATATATAGGTATTTATAACTATACCCCTTAACATAGTAGGTAACCTTAGGTAAACTTAAGAAGAATTCCCTAAGTTATTATTATACTTAAGTAATTTGCTTAGGTGGCTGTTATCTCTAAAGCTAATTATGCTTATAGATAACTATAAGGCTATAAGGTATAATTATAAACCCCTCTAATTAAAGTGTATATAGGATATTAGTGTTGTTTAGGCTAATTTAAAAGAAAAGCTCTTAAATATAGGTAAGTAATTCTTCTAAAAATATTATATGCTCTTCTTACTAGATGCCCTATTTTCTAAGCTACTATTTAAAGGTATGCTTTATAATTTAGATATTATAGGTTTCTAATATATATATAAGAATAGCATTATAAGTCTACTATACTTCTAGCTTCTTAGTAATTAATAGGTAGAAGGGTAAAAGATTAATAGAAGGACGTAGTATCTTAGTAATAGAATATAATATTTATAAACATCTATATAGGGGTATAAGGCTCTATATAGATATAAATACCTATATACATATAAGTTAGAAACTATTATAAGACTATATTAAGTTTTTCTAAATTATATATAAATGTTAAAGCCTGTATAGGGGTGTATATTATAGAGTAGGAGAGAACATAAGTTATAAGTACTATATTACCTTATAAGTATCTATATAGTTCTAAAAGCCTATATAAGGGATTATAGCTACTAATTACCTACCCTACTAATATATACGCTAATATATACTAATATATAATACTACGTACTATCCTATATACTAAAACTACTATATATATAGGTATATAGGTTTATATCTATCTAAACCTTACTATTAAGTTCTATAAACGTTAGTATAAAGGCCTATAAACCTATATATAGCTATATATACTAGATTTATACTCCTTAATATTGTCTGTAATTAACTTAAGAGCCTCTACTATAGTATAGAGGTGTATAGATAGGACCTTACTTAGATAGGTCTATAGATTATAGGATATACCTATACAGCGCTTCTTTATAATACAACTAGTCTTAACTAGGGTTATATAGGCTAGTATAGGCAGTTAGTAGAGCATATAGGTTAAGGTTAGTATGTATAGAGATATATAGGTAATATTAGAACGGCTTAACTTTATATAAGTATAGCCCTTAGATAAATAGTTATAATTAGTATAGTACATATCCGTAAAGGACACATACTTCTCAAATAAGCCTTTACTATTACAACACTTAGTATATATGTCTATACTAGTATTCTTAGTACTATATACATACGTCTAGATAGTATTATAGGCTTGTAGGCGTAAAGTATTAATATCTAGGACTATACGGCCTAGTTAAGTAATTCTTAGGTATAGTTTAATTATATACTAGGGCTATATAGGTTAGTACTAAACTATAGTAAGTAGAGTAGGAGTATATAACATACTATAGTAGTAGTAGTATTATACTTATAAATAAATATACCTATAACGTTTTACTTTACCTCTATATAGGTGTGTTAGCAGGTGTATAGGGGTATAAGGGAGGGTACATACCTTTAAGGAGAAAGGCAGTTATATCTAGGGACGTAAGGTCCTATAGAAAGCTATACGGCTATGTATTAGGGGGATTAAGAAGGTTTACTCCCTAAATATCCTAGGGAATAGTAGTTACTATTATACTAATATATATAGGATTATACTATCTTATCTTCTATAGAGTTATATTAGCTAATATTCTATATAGCTATATATAATAATATAAACTTTATAATAAGCTTATATAGAAATCTATTATATTTACTATTTTTATAATAAGAATTAGCCTAAAAGTAAGTATACTTTTACTATTAATTAAGATAGTAAAAGGGCTAAATCTAGGCTAATTTTTACTATAAAAAAAACTACTTATTTATAAGCTTATTTTTAATTAAAATAAAGTAGTAAATAGCATATAGTAGTATATTATATTATAAGGATCTATACTATAAGGTTTATAGTGGTAGTAGCACGTGGCGTACAGCAGGGGGGGGGGGGCGTAACGTACGGCAAAAGTTATGTGGGTTAGAAGGGAAAAAGAGGAAGGGATCAGCAGAAGAAATTAGTAAGGCAACTAGCAAGGGTGGGGCAGGGGGGGGCTAATAACCCTCACGTGACTTCAGATATGTATGTTAATAGATATTACTATACTATCTTATATAGTATTCTATGGATAACATAATATTCTATTTGTAGGTAAAAATCTAGTAGCTGAGACCCACAACTATAATCCCACGGGGGCAGTCACCCAAGTAAGAAGGAGGGTTTTGGCGGAGTTGGCCTTGCAGTCTGCCGTATCTTGCCTGGGGTCCAGTTTTTAGGCAACCATGAAAGCTACCAAGCGAGCGGGCGTCAGCATCAAACCCCTAGGGCTCGACAGGTTCCCTGGGGAAAAGAGAATATCTGCCTGATGGTTCTTACTAAGAAGGCACAAAGAGATAGGGTGTGTTCCTAGGGGATCATGTCAAGATGAGCATCTTGCAGCTATAGCTCGCATTGCTGTTGGCAAGAGCTGTGAAGATGTTGCAGGCGCAGAGAGACAGACGATGTTGGAGACTGCCGGCAGTCGTGCCGGCTCAAGGATGCGCAAAATTTAACTCAATGCTACGTGGGGCACACCTACTGAGGAGAGGTTGTGGCAGGCCAACCAAACACGCCCTTTGGCCTCTCGCCAAGAACAAAAAGTCGATGCCTACGATGATATGGTCTAGACCATCAGCCGCAAAGATGGCTTTCTTCCTCCACTTTCTTCTTCTGGAGAAGTCGTACGGTTGGGCCTATCGCCAACTTCTCTTTCTGCCGGGCATACAGCCTTAAAGAAGAAAATTACAACGCCCAATGTAACGCTGGCCGGAAGATGCCACCTCCACCAGCAAGGGAGTCGCGTGGAGTAATATCCCTCAGAATTCGCGGTCGCTTTTACAGCACGCTCAATGGCTTGTGGCAGATTCAACCTAGCATCTGTAGGGCTATGATTAAAATAGATGACCTTGTGATTGGTTAATCGTACGACGTTTCCCTTTTCAACATTAGGGACGACAACGTTAATCTACTTGACCCTGGTCTTTGGCGAACTATAATCTTTTCTCCGATCATGAATCGTAGTTGAGTAACACCTGACTAACACTCAGTTGAACGCCTCCAACTCTTATGCTGGTGGATTCGTCGGCCGCTAGGAGAAATACCTCTTTGGGACTATGGCCAAGCATCACCAGCCGTCGTCTGAGTTATCGCAACTCGGTTGTTATCGTTCGCCATTGTGTCCAGGCTTGACCGAATGCGGCACCCATGCATCGTGAAGTCAAAGCAATCCTTGGACGCCTTGCGGCTTGCTTGGAGTGCAGTTCTCGTGTATAAATATGATCGAAGCCGCCGCTCAAGTACCTTCGTTTCTTCTCATCCTCAGAGCATCAAAACATCTCATCCCATCCTTCCACTACACCTCCAAGACAACACAACGTTCTCACCAGATCATCAGTCACATCTTTCTCCCCCCTTAAACATCATGTTTTCCAAGATCGCCATCGTCCTCGCCGCTGTCGCTCCGGCCGTGCTCGCCACGCCCGTCGCGCCCAGCCTGAATGCCCGCCATGTCGATCTCGCCACCCTCTACGACATCGACATGACCAACGTGACAGTCATTGACCTGCGAAGCGAGACCGAGAAGCAGAAGCGCCAGAACCCTGGCAACATCTATGCCTGTGACAACGTTGGCTTCGTGGAGCCTTGCTCCTCGTACCGCGTCCCGAACGGACAGTGGTTCAACCTCGAAGGTCTGGGCTTGAACAACCGCATCTCCAGCATTGGAAGCGACTGGGGTGCCAACTGCTGGGCTTGGGAGTAAGTATTATCCGCCCCTTATCTTGCAAGCCCCTTTTTTCTGTAATTTCGTTACAAGCCCTCTGCCTCCCTCCAAGTTGACAGTTTGCAATAACTGACAATTTCCCCCCCCCAGCCACTTCGATGCCAACGGATGCTGGAACGAGAACAACGCCAACCCCCTCGACATTACGTATCCAGGCCTCCGCGATCTCAGAAGCTTTGACTGGAACGACAAGATTGGTTGCGTCAAGTGCGATTTCTGGCTCTAAATCAGGCCGCCGATTCCGGTCGTATACGATCTTATGATCATCTTTGACTTCGATTTTCTCTTCGTCTTTTTACACGTGGAAGTTTGTTACGGAACACCAGTCGGTCACTCGAGATTGGCTGATCTTCTGGAGGACAAAGTACTCAACGTATCTCATCTATGTCCCCAGATGTCGACCAGGCTCCAGGGTGTATGTACCTACCCGGAGGGGAGGAGTGCAGGAGGTGGGAAGGGCAAACCAACTCTGCCGAAGGCTGGGCGATGTTGACACAAGCATTTCTCGTACTTAACCACCGTATATATTGCACATACTATCTGTTTATGGCTGCTATACCGGCACTGCTTCTCGTAACTTTAAGCTCTGACTGCACCATATGTAAAATGTGATGATGCTCTTACAGCTCACCAGACCCTAAAAGCAATTGCTGAGCCATGGCTGAAGTCCCAATGTTGAAAGGGTCTCTACAATAACTCAAACAGGTAGGAGCTTTCATAAATCGGATTGTCACGGTCTCGATAACTTCCTTTCATGTGGTCATTAGATTCGTCTTCCATGTACTTCTGGTGTTGACCAATAAGGTGACAGGGAACCAGGGGTTGAAATCCTTCTCGAATCATCCGATCGGAATAGAAGCTGAATTTTGATGTTTGTATTCGCGCTCATGCATGATGGAGAGGTTACCAAAACTTGGAACTTGTTGTCAGGACAGGCTTCTAACATAAGCACACGAAACCATGATTGGCAATCGTGGGCTGGCCTCGGGGGTACACGACCCGTGCGTGCATATCTACCGGTAGTCTTCCCTGTCCGGGGATAAGCTCAATTCAATGGACACCAAATCCGGTTCCGAGCAGGGATGCGGAACAGTCTAGGCCATCGCAAGTTGCAAGGGACCCTAGCTCCGACAGCTGCTCAGCCCCTGAAGCATCACCTCAGACGTCATTTTGTATGGATTCTCCCTGCTCTGCAAGGGACTAGTTCAAAATGACAGATGAAAAGATATCTGAGCTGAGGGCTGAAGTGAACCAGTGTCACGGAGTGGGAGGGGCAACGAGGCTATTTTCAGGGACCGAAACTAATCAGCCCTATAACTACCTAGCCGTTCATATGCTTATATCTCTCCTAAATTTCCCCCGTACACAGCGACCGCCGTCCCCTTGCTCCGGGTCGTCGTCTTGCCTGGGCTATTACTATCTCGCTCGACGCTTTGCAACAATTGGCGCCTATTATGTCAGACAACTCGATACCACCTTGAAACATGGAGAAACAATATGTGAATTGTTTTCCCATCCGACTTCAGTCGCGATCCCAGGTACGCCTGGGAGAAAAGCGGAATCCGCACGAGAAAGTCCGTACCGGATGTAAAACATGTGAGCGCATCGTCTATCCCTGTTGCAAGGCGAATCAAAAACACGACTAACCAGTGTGTTCTAGGCAAGTGAGTCCTCGAGAGTGATTGTAGCTTTTCATGCAGGTCCGCTCTACCTACGAGGATGTTCCAGCCTAATACTTGCGTCAATCAGACAGAGACGTGTAAAGTGTGACGAAGCCCGGCCGGCTTGTGCCCGTTGCCTCAAGTTGAAAGTCCCCTGCGGCGGTTACGATCAGAGGGACCCCCGAGTCCAACCCACGGCAAACCGCCCCTTACTTCCAGCTACCAACTTGCCCTCTCCTGCGCCGAATCCCAGCATATCGCCGTTTCGCTGGGATTGCGAAAAGGTCCATTTCGAGACTTGGCACTCAACAACCCGCGACTTTGGCGTTGACCATGTCTTCAACATGTTCGCCGTCACGGCTACTCAGTTGGCATTCCAGAACGACACTCTAAGGGAGATCATCCTTGCTCTGGGGGGCCTCAAGTTTGCGCTTGGACAACATATTAGCTTATTGCCCGATGAGCAGGTCAAGTCGAACCCGCATTATCAAACAGCGTTGCTGAGATATGGCCGCTCATTACGCGCCGTGTCCACCATGGCCGTTACCGAAAGCACGATGAGCACCATTCTCCGGTGTTGCATTCTATTTTTCTGCTTCGATCTGCTGGACGGAAGGCACCAATCTGTCCACATCCATATTCGGTACGGGTTGAAGATTCTCCAGCAATTTATGGCATCCAAAACGAATGGCGTCGACCTGGATCTATGCATCGCTTCGCCGGCACCGTACGTTATAGAGGACTCGATGATACACTTGTTTCAAAAGTGCAGTTCGGTTTCCTACGTTCATCTTGCGCCAAAACGTCCTCTCCAAAAGTGCGAGATACGTCCTCATGGCAAGGCAGAGCGGTCGACGGTTCTCAAGTCGATTCTTCCTCGAAGCTTTGGCAATGTCCAGGAAGCCGTCAGATGGTTGGATCTTATTCAGAATGCGATTTTTGTCTGTCTTTTTAGTCCAGCTTCACGTCAACACCCTCATGGAGAAGACAGCGACTCGGTCTCGGATTACAAGTGGCGCAAAGAGCAGCAGCTCTTCCTAGAAATCCTCGACGATTGGGCCGCCGCGTTCCTACCAGTGTTACGGATAGAAGACTACCCGAGATGCGATACCCCGAACAAGACCATACTCATCACATCACTAAAGATACAGTGGAACAATACGTATATTTTTGTGTACACCTCGCATTATCACGATTACCAAGGGCTACGAGAGATGGAGCCAAGGTTCAGAGACATGGTGGATCTCGCAACAACTATTATAGATTCACCAGGTCAAGCGTGCCGAGTCACGCCGTTGAGCGTATCCGGCGTTGTTCTTTCTCTTTTTGGTACGTTCTTCTTTCTTTGCGCCCGTTATCTCGCACTTGCCGGGGGGTTGATCTGACCATCGACATACAGTGGTAGCCAATAAGTGCCGCGATGCTGGGATCCGGGCGTCAGCTGAAGAAGTATTGCGCCGGATAAATCATCGGGTCGATGGGCTTTGGGACAGCCGTGCAGCCGTGGCTCTTGTCCAGTGGGCAAGGAAAACGGAGGATTTGTATGCGTCGCAGCTTGCTGACCCCGAGGAGGTGTGGAACCTGGTTCGCAATCGATATATTATCTTCAATGATCGGCAAAACCAAGCCACCGTGGGATCTCAACATTTTCAAAACGGCAAGCTGGTTTATCAAGAGGAGATAGTTCGGTGGTGATTTAGCCAAGCCCCACGCCTCTCAGTCGACTGTCTGCTATTGAATATTGTTATCATATTTCCGAATCCCACGCACGTGTGGCACTCTTCGAACAAGTGTGTTTCTAATTATGCTCATGCAACGTACTGTGGCAGCATGCAGGCGTAAGCAAGTGCTTACCTTCGCCCATAATCCCGTCATGTTATGTCTTCGTAACAGGGCCCAGGGCTGAATGCATATGTCCGACTACTCGCATATTCTGTCCGCTTAGCGTCTTACAGCCCTGCAAGATGGGGGCGCAGTAGTTCGCGGCTAAGCAGCAGAGCAGAACTGCGTGATTTTCGGTAAACTTTGCTTCGTTTTACCCTTTACCATTCTATCAGCCGATGAAGAGGGTTGACGACGCGAAATCGTTTACTTGAACTTCTCCTTATCTCGCGATCGTCTACGTCTGTCTTTAAGCCCCAAAAGATCTTGTTAATGAAGAGCATCTTCAGCTGCAGCAATCCAATGAATGCTTACTGGGTGCATAATCAGAGAGGAATCAAGATTCAATAATAACTGTTCAGTCATCAAGTGACTAGCTAGTATCTTTCGTACCGAGACAGATTTAGAGACCTGGCAGTAAGTCCAGGGCGATACCATCAATGATCTCTACAAATGGCCAAGAGAATACCTATATGTAACGAACTAGTTGGGTGAATTGTTCCATAGCATTAATCTCACAAAGCGCAACAAACTCATTGATGATTAAGATAGCAACCCCCCAACAATCCGACGCTACATGTAGGTAAGGACTCGTCAGGATAAGACTATTATAATACCAATGGTATGGAGATCTACCGTATGGCCACTCAAAACGTCTTCGTGGATCTATTCAGTAAATTAATGCCGTTTAATCTTCTATGCCTCTTTTTGGGTCGTTCGTGACAACTTGATTAAAATATACTCACAACGTAATCACGTTCAGCTAACTTAAGTCTTTCGTGCGTCCCAGGAGCTCATTCATATGGCTAGTGGCCGTCATACCACCTTTTCGCATCCAATGGGGCGCTGCAATCAATCTAAATGTAACTGAGCATGGTTCGGAGCTCGATAGTTCAAGACTTCACGACAGGTGGAATCTGTTGGAATCGCCATTACAAAAACCCCTTCGTCCTCTGTAGTCCACACCAATGACATGGAGTACAATATTCGTCAGATATCATGTACTCTGAATCAGTGGCGCAACTAGAGGCTACAAGGTATTGGTTCATCACATTTAACAACGTGTGAATCAGAGCAAAGAACAAAAGTCAATCCCGGCTGAGAAGTTCCAGCTGTGGAATATAATACTAAAACTTCAAAGGATACACGTCACCTGCTACTCCTATAGAGTGAAATTACACGTAATTCAATATGCTACCTATGGCTAATTCTGTCATCCTTCATAATACGTCTAGTTTTCGTTCTCGAAGCTCATTACTCTCTCTATCTACACCCTAGCCCCTCAGTCTGGTACGCAATTTCCAAAACCACGAGGCCGCAAGAAGAGCCGATACATCTATCCGTGCTGCTCTCCGTTGACTGTTCTCTGCTCTGAATGATTATTTCATATCAGACAGATTCGCTCACGAAAGGTTCCTCGTCTTGCACTGTATCCGCCGTTGCAGTGTACACGCAGGTGCGGCACAAATGCAACGTCTGCGAAATGGCCCCAGGAGACAGTATTTCGTGACTGCTTCTGGTGACTTGATAGACTTCCCTCCTGCCAACCAGCTTTATCAGAAACAGGTACAAACACTTTCTCCATTCCAGCACTCTTATTACCTCCGTGTTCTTCGAGAACGGAAGATCGAAGACATTAATGCACAGGTGGGTTTTACGTGCAGCTTCGTCCAAGCGTTCAGCCCAAATGGCTCTAACGAATATATCAAGCATCAAAAGTTATATAAACCGGGTAATGTTGCCCATTCTTACTTAGTCCGGAGCGGATACAAATTTACCTCACCAGAAGGAACACTTCTTGGTATAGCTTCAATGGGACTGCAAACATGTATGCGCTGGTCATCGGCGTGGAAATGAGTGGTCTTTAAGATGGATAAGACGTATCATTCCTATAGTGTAGGTTTTAGGCATTGGCGATTAACTGAGTATGCAATACAGCATGCTTTGGATAGATCTCAGTATCGGATGTAGTGGACTTGGTCAGGTTGATAGTCGACCACTGTCTTTTCCTTCATAATGATACGTGCGTTCATAAATACGCTTCATCAGATGCCTCTAGTCTTTTCTTCATTTCTTCGTTACAAGTAATGGTCTACAAACACTATAAATTGCAATGGAGCACTAGGCTTCAGATGGACAATATGTTTTAGTCGCTCCCTCGCGCCAGATCATATTTGAATGAAGGTTTGTAAGTTATAAAAAGTTCACTTTTTCAAGTGCTGAGGAAATACGTAGTGAAAAGTAAAATCTAACACTGGCCGAAGGATATGATCATAATATTCGTTGCCAGCTAGCCCCACACATGCGTCTCTATTACTCCTGACCAGTGAACACTGCCTCAACCCTGTCATGTTGCCACGTTCAATATATGCTGGATCTTTCAGAAGGCAACTCTAACAATAAGCTATCTTGGCTTATGGTTCACGACCGGCGTGGTTGACTGGCGAGAGAAATAAGGGTGTTTCTACATAATCAGATAGACAATGATGGGCATTCGTCCTTCGCAGTGTTCCGCGAAATAATAGGAGCGCCAACAATCTTGAAAGGAGCTTGTGCAACAATAATCTGCCCACATTGAGCCCGTATGTTCAACCTCCACAATCGACTGCACGTGGTTTGTCCAACTGACCACAAGAATCACTAGCATATTCAATACATCAATACAGGGGAGACCCTGTACATGTCATCGACCACTTCGAAGGCTGCCCTGTTTTGGCAGTGTACTTCCCAATGAAGCAATTCATACAACATGGGTTGGCGTGTCCACTACTGGCCGGGGGCTTCTCTTCCTTGCCCACCTTCCGTGAGACCTTACAGGATTTGCCACAGAAAGCATCAGTTTTGCCTCCAGTATGGGTCTGCTAATCTTGGAGCATCCCCTGATTCCTATTCTCCTCCACTAGCCAAGAGCGTTGGGCATCAATGCCCTCTAGTCCTCCAGGTTTCCATGATCTCGGTACGAGTGATCGATGGATAGGGAAGGGAAAGATCCTCAGGAATAATCCTCCGTGATCGGAGTCGAGCAATCTGGATCTCGACAGTTCCCCGGGTCCGAGGTACACCTGCACAGTTGGATGCCCCCCATCGGCGACGCCTCCGCTCCGAATGGGTCAGCGACCCGAGGGAATGGCAGCGTGGGTCGGGAGCCGATCAGAAACGGTGGAGGCGTCGATGGCAATCGAGGGATTCCCACTGTCGTACGAGCGTTGGTCCATCAGCGAACAGCTTGCCTCGACGTCCCAGATTACCGACGGTCGCTTGGGCAACTTGAGGACTCTTCTCCAATGTCCTGTCCTCCTCAAAAGCAGCAGTTGCAGTTGCCCGGTCCTGCAAAGCCGTCAGTGACCTATCTCTACATGGCTGTAAAGTTTGCGCGGTTCCGCAGCTCATTCGGCTCCCGAAACCTTTTGCCGTTCCTTAATTGTGTCAGTCGCTGATCCAGTCGCTGAGAAAGGGCACGAGCAAAGAGGGATGATCTCAGTGTAACGCCTCTACCGCGCCAATCAAGCTTGCTGATGGAGAAGGCGATCCCGCTGGACGCGTTCGGATGACCAAACCACGAATTAATGGTTGAAGTGCGCCTCCGGAACGCTCCGCTTCAGCTCTCTCCTGAGCTCGGTAAGAGAAGTAAGTTTCAGGAGCCTGTCGGCAAAAGACGTATCTTTCCAGTGGTATGGCAAACCTGGGGCAAGGAACCCGCGAGATGCAGCAACCGTCGGGACGGACGGAAGTCTCTTCCGGGGTAACCCAAGGCCTCGGCGCGGTAGTCCATTTGTGGTAGGAAAGCTATGCTTGCTTATTTGCGTGTGAAGGAATGAGTCAGTGGACGGAAATTCGGGCGATACCTCATTGCCGTCTTACACGCCGAGCCGCTGGCCAAACGCTTGCGCTCAAATGAATAAAAGCCACAACGAAAGCAAAAAAACAAATTCGGCTAGGCCCGAGCGAATGGGCGCGGGAAACGCGTGTACATGAGCTTCCATGTCCCCAAGGTCGAAGGGGGGTCCTTCGATATGCCCTTTGACGCACATGGCACCGCGATCGACAGTGTCACCTTTCGTTGCAGTTGCTTCGCGGCCACCTCCCCTCGCCCGGCCTCCCAGTCCCAAAAGAGAGAATTGAGTGCAAGGCAACGCCGTGACTAGCATTTTACGTTACAGAGACGGGGTCAGGATGGGGGCTTGCTGTGCCATTAAATGAAAGGGCCAAGGGAAGGATGCCCCTATCGGAAATATTGCCCGCAACCCATTTCACGAATCAGATTCCGGATCCATGCTATTGGGAACGCCGAGACGGCCGGCCGGTGTTCGAGCTGATTGGCTGAGCTTCTCAGCGGCCTCACATTAATCGCACTGGTGTCCACGATGAGTGCCACACTGAGCCAGCCTGTTGGGTTTTCACGATGCCCTTGGTTGGACTTGCAGCAGGCGGGACGCTCACCCGTTATTGAGTCCACGATAAGCATGACATGGAGACAATGATGAGTTGTTTCCTTGCCCCCCCCCTCCGTGTTCTCTCCCTTACCTTGACGCTATCGAGGAAAACTTTGCGTACACTAAAGAGGCGGGCAACCAGTCATGACCCACGGCGTTGCTCCATTGCCTATAACAGGGCTGGCAGGCAGTAATTACAGCCACGATCCTTTGTCCCACGGGTGCTTCACGAGATCGAAAGGTGCATAATCGACCAGTCAAGTTCCCGCACGGGCTTCACCGCTAGAGGGAGCGGAGCTATTGACAGTAGGAGGCCGCCGTCCATGGTGGGCGAGGTCCCTTCGCGCATGCGCGCAGACGTGCAAAAATTGTAGCCCAAGCCGCCTATCAGTGATTATCAGATTGGTTGATAGCTCGCCTGTTCAATCCTACGAAGCCACCCTACTCGTTTCTCTTCGGGCGCAGAGATCTCTCTGGTTCTGCCTGCATTCCATCCCAGGGAAGACCCGTCCGGGGAGGGAGCGGAGCAGGGAGTCATTTGAAAATGAATACCGTCGACCTAGTCTGTCGACCTAGTCCGTCGACACCCATCCCTGCGCTAGAAGCCAGCTAGAAACCACTAATCAGGATGTCAATTCTTCAGACGCAAGGGTTCGCCTGACTCGCTGAAGCTCCATAATAAGACCGGCGCTCCCCCCTACGAGAATCGCATAACAGCGAGACCAAACCCTCCCTAGGCATAGCTTGACCGGTGCGGAGCAGAGCGCTGTTTATCGATGTCTCTTTATGGTCAAAGGGATTTGCAACGAGCCCGCTTGGCAAGACCCTCGAAAAGTTTAAAGCGTCCAGGATCATAGGACGATGGCTTGGGGGGGGGGGGGGGGGGGGGGGGGGGAACCCTTTTTGTCTTACATTGGCTTCCTCGGACAGAGTAAAAAAAAAAAAAAAAAAACATTCAGTGTCGTTACATACGATACGACATGAGCTTCGGTGGAGTGCTCTCGACTTTGGACAGACTTTGAAGCTGCTTGATTGCGGTGCTTCGAACGGGGAATGTCGGTATAACGACAGTCATATCGTTGGATGACGACAAGAGTCAGTATGTCCACACCTAAGAGAATGATGCCTGCCTCCTCCTGTCTGATATGTGCTCGCGTCTTCTTCAGATCGTTGTCCCCTCCCCACCCGTGAGTTAATCATATTGAGAAAGCCGACCCAGTGAACCATCCATTATAGCGTTAATTGAGATACGGAGGGAGATACGAACGGACAGGCCTCGTCGACAAAGTACACTCGCTGGCTGTGGCAACGCATCTAAGCCTCACTGAGACCTACGTCTCACGTGAAGCACCACCGCCCGCCGATCCGATCCATATTTGGGTAAAGGAGTGGCAAGGCACAAGTACCGGTTGATGGCCTTCGACGGCCCCGGTCGGTTCCGCTCCGGGATGCAGTGTTGCAGCAGGAAGAGAGAGAGACAGAACACTGTCATCTACATCGGACGGAGGATGGCGGGGGTCGTCCGACCTACAACGAAACAAAACATGTCGGTCAAGACGCGACCGCAGGGGAAAACAGGAGAGAGAGGTTAAGCCATTAGCAGTCGCCGCCGGCCGTCTCCGACGCAGCGAGGGCGGTGTCATGAACCCTTGCCTGGCAAACTCAAATACAAACTCGGTTGCTCCGCATCCTGTCGATTGCAAGGCCAGCGAGATCGCGCAATCGACTCAAAAGGAGAGAGAGAAAAACGAAGTTGAGAGTTGCCCGGGGCTGCGAAAGGGGGTTTGTTCCTCGGTACGAATTGTCCCTTGCGGCAGCGTCTTAACAGGCAGGCATCGCACGGGTCATTTGCGTATGGGATGGAACATGGGGCTCTGGCAGACGGTCGGATCTAAACCCTTCATCAAAGCCGGCGTCTATGAATACCGACCGCAGGCTTCCTGAGTCAAGTACGGGGGGGGGGGGGGGGGAAGAGTCAAAGGTCTGTATGAGAGTCCAGAATCTAAGAGATGCTTCTCTTGGAGGGGGAAGGGCAGAGTACACTTGAGCCTCCTCGCTCTCTCGCTTGGATTCAGGACATCATCGGTGGGTCAACACTTGTCAAAGGTCGTTGTCGACGAGGCAGACCCATCGTGAGCCCAACAGCCAGGCACTTTCCTTGCTGGAGACGAGGTGACATGCGGCCACCCATCCGCGATGCTACCAGTACGGGGCCGGACGGCAAGCCGCTCGGGGTGGCTGACGGAAAGGGCTGCACCGCTGAGGAGCGATGATGGGACCGCGGTATACTAATTAACGTATGACTATAATACACACGACCTCCGTCTGCTGGTTGACCGCCGGCATAGACGACACTTCCACGTGGTGATGGGATAGGTATTCGCGTGGGGCGAAAGCCAGTTGGCAAAGGTGCAACAACTGAACAGAGCGAAGGCTAATGAACGGCAAGGTGGATTAGAAATGACCCACGAAAAATGAAAGACAACGGTGAACGGCCACGCCTAGCGGCTTCGTATGGTTTCCACAAGTGGAGATGACACCCCTTAGTGTTAGTGTTCGTAAAAAAAATAAAATAAAAAAAATACAAGTAAAAACGTCAACGGCTGTGAGGCGTGGAAGGAAGAGTGCGTAGTAACAGCGCGGCTTGTCAACGGCAGAGCGAGTCCCCAGGTACATGTCGTCAGGTGCAGAAGAAGCGGTGACGGGCATTGCAATGCCTTGAACAATATCTACGGAGATGATGCTTGGTGCGTTGGGAGTGCGTCCATGGTCTAGGGAGGTAGATATCTTTACTGTCGTATCGAGTTTACTACTACGATGATGGACACGTCCATAGTGCACATAGTATGAGACATCAGCAGAGAGAGAAACTAGCGCGCCGGCACCCTGATAGCAAATTGACAAGGGAGGGATAAAAAAAAAAAAAAAAAAAAAAAAAAAAAGAGAGACCACGGACGGGCTGGCCCTGCAGTCAAATCGCTGGCACGGAACGGCATTGGAGTGAGTGGGCTCTCTGTTGTTTCGCCTTGACTAACGACTAATAATACTGGACTGGCCTGACGATCTCCACAGGACAAGGGCTCGGCCACGTGCCTTGTGTGTGTACCCATCCATCCATCTCCGTCTTTCTCTCGCGAGTCTTAACCTGCTGAGGCAAAATATCGATCTACCGGGGCCCTGCGAGGCGCAGATGCGGACGCGTGAGGCGTGCATAGCCGGGCCCCCCTCCAGTAACGCGCCACTCGCATCGAATACGACGACGATGCGAGATTGAGCGTGGGTAAAACAGACACGCGTCGATTCTCTCAGCCGGGGATTTATTGACCTTGGCCAAGGCGGAGGGGGGGCCTGTTTTGTCGGGGCTGCCGTCGATCCGGCGAACGAACAAAACCTCCTCTCTGGAACATACGGAGCGAGAATGGTCATAGCCCTTTCTCTCTCTCTTCCTTCCTCTCTCTTCCCTGCGTCATCATGGGGGTCCTGGGAGCATGCATACCACTTTGCCAGGTGATTCTGGGCAGGAAAATTAAAAAAAAAGATGGCGATACTCGTTTGACATATGACTCCTGAGTCTCGTTATCCACGGAAGATGCCGTCGCGACGACGACATGATATGAGCAGAGCCATGCCATGCCATGCACAACTATCCCCTTGGCGACGCTTCGGCTCTTGCCCATCCCTGCTGAGGGTCTGGTGGCGTCTATCCGGAGAGATGGGCTCAGGTGCAAGTGCTTGACCCTCACTCGCAATCTTCCCCTGGTTTTGTTGTCCGTCTTTCATTCTCTTTCTCTTCCCCTCTCTTTTCTTTTCTTTCCTTTTTTTTTTTTTTTTTTTTCCTTCTCTCTCTTATTCTGGGTCACCATTTTTTTTGGGCGGGGATACCCTGCCGCCAGCTCTGGCTAATCTGCCGCCAACAAGCCACTTTTCGGCCACAACCACACCCACCACCTCCGAAGACCGGCGAAATGGGCAAATGCTGACATAAACCACTTTTCGCCCAGGCCACCACCAAGTTCGGTTTCACCCAACATTTTCACATCCAGCCAACCAGAGGCCGCGGATTCGCCCGGGCCCACAATAGTTGCGTACTTTTTGATTAATTCGAAAACTCCTCGGATTTGAACGATTTGGCCCAGGGCTAGAAAGTGGCCAGCAAAGTGAATTATCTATATACTGCCGGGCGGCCGGCCGAAAGTGCTGCCGCGGCCGCGGCCGGCGGCCGCCGCGTTATTCATACCCATCGGCCTCGGCAAGCTCCTCCATCGCCGCGATGTCATCTATCTCATCCTGCTGTTGTTGCCGGACTGCCGTATCTATTGCTCCTTCGCACGCGACGGGTATATCTAAGCCAAAGTTATCGTCGTACTGATCCCATAGGGCGTCAGACTGCGTCTGGCTGCTGGCCAACTGTGACAGCGACTTCGTAGGTGTGGGTGGCCGCCTGGGCAGCCTCGAGGCTGGCAAAAGTCCGCCCGATAAGTGGGCAATCGTATCGCACGTGATCGGAGTTGACGTAAGCAACAGGGTGGTCGTAAGTGATATCCATCGTGGGTGATAGTTGTGAATAGCTTTAATTGACGGCGACGGCGACGACGATGTGGGCAGTGCGTGGGAAATTCGCGGTGGACGCGTCTGCCAGAGATTTGGTGGGCTGGCCAGCGAAAGTCCGGGACCGGAGTCTGGGTTGGAGCCCAGCCACATTTGGCGGCAGATTAGCAGCAGTTGGCGGCAGGGTATCCCCGCCCTTTTTTTTTCTTGCCGGAGCCAGCTCCTGTTTGCCCCTCCCCTTCCTGGAATGTCTCACAAAGAATACTTAGCTTTGCTGGCCGGGCGAAGAGTCACTAGAGGATCGCCGCTCAAGCCCCTTGGATGGGGGGCCCCCTAGCAGGCGTTCCGGCTGTTTCTGGACCTTGGTGGCATGCAAGATCTATGCCGTCCACAACCCCCTGTAGCAAGCTCGAAAGTCATGTGTTCTCGGCTGCCCATTACGACTGGTGATTGGCGGCAAGGAGGTGCAAGTAGGAAGTGAAGTCTACCCAAGCGGGTTAGCCTCGCACTTGGGGAAAAACTCTCCTTGCGCAACCTCCGGTATGGTCTACACAGTAGGTAGTAATGCTACCAAGGCCGCCAGTCAGGGATCATGGTAACATAGAATAGAGTGCAGCGTTTCTCTCATTGGGATTGCGTAAGTACTATGTAGGTAGCACCCCCCCCCCCCCGCCCCTCCCCTCAATCTTGCGACTGTGTCGAATGGAGCCCAGTGAAAGACAAGCGGCGGCTCAAGGGGACGAGCCTGTACCTGTCTCGCAATGCCTGCGACGGTCGGTTCAGAAAGGGTGATCCCTGGCGGGGTATTAGTGTCAAGAACCGAAAATGGGGGGAAGGCTGCCCTACGGCAAGCCACGTACAGTAGTATTACGGGGGATGATGGGCGACCGTAATAGGTACTGTATCCGTCCGTACGTCTGGCGTGAAAAGCATCTTTTAGTTATCATGTAGTGCTGAGGTTGTCTGTCTGTTTGACTCGTCCGTTCTCGCCCCCCATTCATATTGTCCGGAGCGGCGAACGGGCCACGGCAAAGGAGTAAGAGGCAGCGAACCCTCTCTCATTGGCCATCAACTCCCTCCCCTTGTTGCTCGCCGCCTGCAACCGAGCGTCAGTCAAGCAGGACGGGATGCCGTGTATGGGTTGGCGACATGGAGCTATGATGGATGGGCAAAGTTAACGGAGCGCGACAAGAGACGTCTAGACCTACTACTACTACTACTACTACTACTACTTCATGGTAGATCAAACCAGGTCAGGTCAGGTCAGGTTATGCTGGGTACTGTAGGTCGCCGATGAGAAAACGGGGCACGGCAGAGGGCAAGCAAGGGTTTGCCTGGCTTGCACTTTGTACCGTGTACTCCGTACTGGTTGGCTGGATGGTGGTGTATTGGGGGAAATGTTCTCCCGACCCATGAGATGCCAGCCAGGTCATGCAGTGCCATGCGATGATGATGCTTTGGGCTTTGGGCGTAGGCTGGCCAGTTCACCCCGTACAATGCCTACCAATGTATGTAGGTATGTATGTATGCATGTATACACTGCGTGCTCGGCCAGCAGCGCCTGTGCTGTTGCAGCGGCACCGTGTGAAAGAGAGGTGCTTGCTTGGGTGACTCGGCCCAAGCAGATAGGTATGGGAGAAGAGAAGAGAGAGGTGACGAAAAGAAAGGAAGAGCCTTGTCATCGACTGGTCTGTCTCTACCCAAGGTAGTCCAGTCCAGTCCAGTCAGTCCAGTCCAGTCAGTCCAGTCCAGTCCAGTCCACATTACCTGGTCAGACAGAGTTGGAGCACACTCCCCAAAGACGGCACGGAAACTTACGCACACCCCCCACACCCGGGCCCGAAACCTGAGGGACAGCAACACTTACTTGCAGCATGAGCAAGAAGCGAAGAAGAGCCCGAACATGACCACACTTTCTCCCTCCCTCCCCCGAAGTACCTACTGTACTACACGCGCACGTTGTTTTCTGCCCGATCCGCTCGTCTTGTCTTGTCAGTGGCCAAAATAGACAGACAAGGTTTCCATCTTCTGGGGCCCGGCAAGCAAGCAACAAGGGGTAATCATGATTCTGGAGCCATGATGCTTGCTCGCTCGCCCGCCAGTCTGGTCTAGGAAGTCGGCCCAGCCTACCTACCTAGTAGCCAGGCCGTCGTCCTTCACTCTACTCAGAGTATCATTCACTCCAGTGTGTGTCTTGTCTTGTCCACCCAGCCAGTCTTCTCTCTACTACGTAGGTACTCTCTCCTCCCCTCCTCTCTCGCTCTACGAGACATACCCCCCCTTTCCCCCCCCACGCCCGGCCTTCACATATACCTTTCGACGTAGCGGTACTTCTGGGCCTAAACCTTGCATGCCCCTCCAGGGATTTCCCTTTTGCCTGGGTTCCCTGAGCGCTGTTCACTGACGAACGACTCCCCCCCCGTCTCCAAGTCCAGTCTCCAAGCCTTAGGCTATATACAGAACGGCAACCGCCTCACATAACACCGCTGCGCTCTGCTCTGCTCTGCCCAAGCCCATGCACCACCACACACACCTCGACAAACACTCGACGCTTCTTTCAAATACAGAACCTGCCCGCCATCATCTCTCTCGTCTCACGACAACCTCGTTCCTGATATCTCCTTAGCCTTTGCCTTTACTTCTTTTCAGACATTCCCGTAATCCATATCTTTTGATAATCCTGCCGCCAACGCCCCCGCGTACTTATTACTTTGCTCGCTTCCCAACTGTACCTATACCACACACGGATTCCCGCTGCCGCCGTCGCCGCCACCGCCACCGCCACCACCACCACTACCATCACCACCACCTTATTCTTCTCTCCTCGGCCTCGACTTACACCCGAAGAACTGCCAAACACCGTTCACAGCACCACCTCCTCCACGGCAGCGCATCTCGGGAGAGAAACATGTGCAACTACACTCAGGTGCGTGTTTGTTCCGTGAGCTCGAGTCTCGCAGCGACAAGGACGCTCCAAAAAGGCTGACATTCTGCTTCTTCCCCCCCATCTCTAGAGAGAATTCCGTTGCAATCACGTCCGCTGGATCGTGTCTCGCTGGTGCCCGCTCTATGCTCGCACACAACGTCGCTGCCCTCTTCATGTTACCCACTGCGAGTATAGGTACGTGCCCCCCATATTGCCTTTTCACCCCTCCACATACATGCAGATCACCCGGGAGCAAGCCAGCCAGCTGGTTTCTCGCTTCTCTCCCTGACACACACAATCTCGCACACACACACGGCAGAGAACACGAGCTGACCTATCTCAATAGGGGAAATGAAGTCTGTGGTATGTCCCTTTTTTTTCTTTTTCCCCCTCCCTCCCTAAACGGTATTGTCCGGTCCGAAGCCAGCGCGGGCTCTGCATTTCCTGCTCTTATCGCGTCCATCACCAATTCAGGACCAGACAGGGGTGCCTGTCTTGTCTTTAGTGCCATGGAAGAGCGCGCGCGCGCGGGCTCTCCCCTCCCTCCCCTTAAGCCCCCTCCCTTCACTCTCCACTCAGCTCCCAAGCACCTGGAATTGGGGCCGACATGGGTGGTTGGCATCAAATTTGGTGACCAAACTCTGTTGTCACCATGTTCCCCCCGTGGCAGCAGAGACAGACAGGCAGACGGGGTTGCATCCTTTCCGTTGGCGGATTATGCGGTTATACCTAATTCCGCGAGGAGAATGTTGACTGACTGACACGTTTATATCACAGGAGAATGCAAGCCTTCAGCGCCAATCGTCTGGGAGAGCATGATCAGGCGCAACAACACGCCTGTCCGCCTATAGCTCTCCCCCCCCTAACGAGAGGAACTCGCTCGCGGGACGCGCGCAGATCCGGGCGGCGGCACGCTGCTTTTCATCACATATCGCATTCTATCGCGACCGTTTCCGTTAACCTCCTCCGGCCCCTCGGGACAAGCATGTCCTGAGACGCCATCTCGTCTGAATTTTTTTCGCCCTTGGCTCCTCTATCGCTCTGCACACTATAGTAGGCTTCTTCAACGGGGCGGGAGATTGGGCAGGGATGCACACACACACACACACACGCACGCCTTCACGCAGCCCGCACGCAAGACAAGCACACACTCTCGGAAGCCATGTCTGAAAAGGGGGGTGTGTATGGCCGCCACACCGGTCAACCACGCACCACCAACGCCGCCGAATCCCTCGACTGCGGCATGACCTTAACCAAGCCCTTTCGACCAAGCTGCATCGCACTAACGCAGCGTTCCGAGAGCTCGACTAGACCGGCGCTATCCCCAATTTCGATACTGCCTAGGGAGGAATGAGTGGCGCCACGCCAACCCAAGAGGGGAGAAAGGAGAGGTAGAAACAAAAACACCAAAACCCGACTTTTGAGACATCAGGGTCTCTCGACCACGCCGGTTCCACATGGCTTGCCGGCCCTGTGGCTGATTATGACGAGAGGGAGGAAAAGCTGGGAAAATCAGGGTTCCAGAAACCGAGCGAAGGGGGAAAACAAAAGAAGAAGAAAAAAGAACAACAAAAATCATTCAAGCGGAAGGTTGTAGGGCCCTCCTGCACCTCGAAAACGGCGTTTTTATCTTTTTTTTTCTTCTTTCTCTTCTATTGGAAGGGGTTTCCTTGCGTGGGCGGACACAGCATTGCGGGAAAGGAACATTACACGGCGCAGCGGTGGGAGGGGGGACCAAAGCATTATCGATTTCCCAAGCGAGGAACGGGAGAACGAACAACACAAACGGACAAACTGGATCGACATTTTACAACAGCGTCCCAGGCGGATGGGACCGCACAGGCTTGTGGGAAAGGAAACGGCGTCGAGGACTATTCAACTTTATTTTCGGGCGGAGCGGTGCCGGGCCATGCACACGGCCCTCCCCCGCTCGAAGGAAGATCAGGGGGGCAGAGGAGAGTGTAAACCCTCACTACTGTCCTCGGCATCACACCTCTAGCACGATGGACGACGCCGACGATCACTTTGTCTCCAACTAATTCCTCTCGTCTACTCCTTTATTGTTCTGTGGCTAGCCGGCGTGGCCCGCGTCTGACTATGTCGGCATTGCTCTAGGCCATCCTTCCGGCCACCGCCGTCACCTACTATCTCGCGCAAGGCCAAACAAACCATCGCACCACAGACTCGGCAGTCGAGACTCAACAGTTTATTGTTTGTATTTTTATTTTATTTTTTGGGTGGGGGGGGGGGGAGCTTGCAGCATTTTCAACAGGGCCAAGATTTGTTTTCCTCCCCATCTTTCGATGTTTCGTCCATCTGTCACACGGATGACTCTGTTTGAGACGGAAGAAGGAAAGACGCCGGGCATCAGGGAGTTTGGAGGGGTTGGAGTACGCAATAGTTGCCCACGGGTTTACAGTACTGGAACTTTTCACGGAGGTTTTTTTTTTTTTTGCCAAGATTTCTTTTTACTACAAACTTGGTTTATGCATATATGCTTTGTCGCGTTTGTTCCTGTTCCCCTCTTCGTCTTCAGAAAAGCCATGCAAAGGGGGGCGGGAGGAAAGGCAAACGCTTTCCGTCACTTGTTATCTAACACACCCCGGGAGAGTATCTCTTTCTTATTCATCTTGGTAGACAGTACAGTACGAATGGCGCATTGACGCCAAACCTCCAGGGGGAAGGGGAAAAAAGATAAATTTTTCAAAAAAGATAACTTGCACATTTGCACACTTTGCTTCCCCTCCCTCTCGCCCGCCTGTTATCAGTTTGGGTTCAGAGCTTTTCTGTGTCTAAGTTTGTCTGCAAAGTCAGTCTCAACCGACTTTGCCCTTTTCTTCCTCTTCTCTCCTCCAGACTTGAAGGGAGGGGTTGAAAAGGGGGGGGGGGGGGTTGCTTAGAGTTCGTTTGGCGGACTCCGCGATGACATTCTTCTCTCGCCCTCGGCGCACACGCGCGATGGACGCCAGCATGTCGCAATGTGATTCGCAAGCGCAGCAGCAGGTGCCGGCATTTTGCAGCATCCAGAGCACCTTGCCCGGTATGGTTTGGTCTGTTCTAGCCTGACAGGCTGTGCACATAAATACATACACACACGCATGCACACGCACCCCTCCATCCTCTCCCCCTCCTGTCATGACCAACGTGTTAGATGGGATGACTACCAAGACAAGATGCTCTGTGACAGGAGCGGATTAGCCCCTTCCTTCCACCCCTCCCCATTACCGAAATTCTCAGTGCTACGTTGTGTTTAATGGCAGCATCTTAGAGTGTTGCAGGGTATGGACGACGCAGAATGGGTGCTAATGAAGTGCGGTGAACACGAGGGATGAAGAGGAGAGGAAGCAGGGGGAGGAGGGTTCTGGACAGGGGAAGTGCTGAGGGGTGTGTTGTGTTAGTCGACCACTCGCTCACACGTCACAGGGTTGTCGCTTGACGGATTAGCGCATGCGACTGGCGATGTGCGGAATAGGCCCGGGGTAGCAGGGGGAGGGGACAGTTGGCAGACAAGTAGCAGCAGCAGCAGCAGCAGCAGCAATAAACAGGTTGAGGGTGTGAGGGAGGATTGACCGGTGAAGATGCAGTACAATGACCCCGTTGTCATCCTCGTTGGGCGCTGCTGTATCACGACGAGACCGGGCACGACGAGCAGTTGAGTGACTAAGTTGGGTTGAATTTCGTCCGGCAAATGGGACAAGTGACTGCGTGATATGAAGTCGGGCATCTCGGTGCACGTCGGGCTGTGGCTTCGCTGGCCGGCTGTGACTGAGCCGCATAGCAAGCAATAATCCGTTAGCGGTGGCCGGCCTTGGTCCTCGAAAGTCGTGGAAATGCCAACGCGTCCGTCTGGGTGACTATGCGAGATACGAGCTACACACGCAAACTCATTAACCTAGCCAGTCACTCACTCCCTCACTCATTCAAAGGCGCGCTGACGGCAGCGCCCCATCCGTCGTTCCCTTAACGCCCCCCTATGTGCTTCCGACTAATTATTGATGCCAAGCCAAGGGAATTACAGGTGAAGGAAAAGAAGACGAGGAAATGAAGCCATATTGCTCGGTGAAAAACGGGGGTTGAAAACAAGTGCGGAACGGGCAAGGATCCCCCCTCAAGAAGGCATCAAGCGGGTGTTGCCGTGGGGTAAAAGCAATACCTGGTGGTTACTAGTTACCTATGTATGTCGTAGGTAGTTTAGGTAATTTAAAGGGGGGAGGGATGAGACCCGAGCATCTCGGTCTGGTTTGGCACCCGGACCGAACACCATGAGAACCCCTTGTACTGTTAGCTCACGCTTGGGGTCCAGGTCCCGCCTGATTTTCACGCCACCATGCCCGCTCGATGGTAGTGCCGTGTCTTAGAGTTGGGAGAGGCAAACTTTGTCTAATGTGGGAGGGAACGAGGTCGAAAATCAGCGAGAGACTGTGGGGGGGGGGGGGGGGGGGGGGGGGCTACCTAGTGCTGTCTAGCGCCTTTACCTTGGAGGGACGGACGGACGGTCATCTGAAGTGCCTGCGCCGTCAACGATAGGCATGAGCCCGGCGGGTTGACAGCAACGTCGACAACGATATGGGTGCGACAGGCACGTCCGGCTCGCCGTGGGGTGTAAGCGATTAGGGGGGTGGTTATGGGGTTGGGAGACTGACTAGAGGGGCCCTCTGGCTTGTCCAGGTACATGCGAATCATGAACAAGCAGATAGACGATGGCGATGAGGTTTGCTTTGCTGGAACTTGGGATGCCGCTGCACATCATGATTGTATCCGCTGAGGCAGGTTGGGCACTATCCAGCCACAAACAAACGAACCACGAGAGGACATAGACTCGCACAAGATGTCGAGAACACCTGCGGGCGGCGGTACATTTGGGTCACCGCGCGTCAGGCACGGCGGGGTGTTCATTGGCGTGTGCCTTTTCTGGGCGCTCGCCGTGCAACGACGCCATGTCCGAGGACACTATTCCCGCGCACACCTTGACGATGCAGGGCTTTCGCGGGGCGATTGACGATGCGTGTGGCGTGGCTGATGGCCGAGTCACATGGTCTTCGTTACGTGATGCGCGTAAGACATAGGCGCGGCCTGGACGGGCGTGTTTGCCTGCCAGTCTATTACATGATTTTGGAACCTACTAAGCTAAGTCGGCCTGCCGACATGTAAGACATGCTGACGGACGAGTCCGCCCTGCTTTTGTTTCTTCCCAACGACGATCGACGGGGGAAAGCCAACACGCCCCCTGAGACTCTGCCGCCACGACCATTTTTGGCTTGGGCAGCGTCTACTACATGCACACATAAGGGACTGGGAAAGCGGCATTGTCCGACCGAATATCTCCGGGCCATGTTCGCCCTTCGCTCCTAACTGGTTCGAGCCAAGCGACATTGGCACTCACTGTACGAGGGGGTCCTGGGCCGTCCACGATGGTCGGTCAGCAGCCGGTGCCATACAGTACATGTATGTATAGGACCGGCGTGGCCCCGCGAGGCTGCCTGTGTGGTATTGGCAGTACGCACGGCTTACTTTGGCTGCAACAACGAGCCTATCATTTCACGACCGGCCAAATTGGGTGACCGGTGAGGCTGTGGATTTCGCCCACTACTGGCTTGATGTCGAGCTGGTCCTAGACACTCACTCCATCTCTCCAATGGCCAGACCCCCCGTTGGCTAAATGATCTTCCCCCCCAGTCCCAAAACACAAGCTGGGAAGAGATGCATCACCTTTGCCTGCTGTGCCCTGGCCGTCATTGGACGTCCCAGTCGACAAGGGGAGGGGGAGGAAGACCAGGGTGATACGTCTTGGTAGGGCTGTAGCCTGTCGCATTCGCTCCGGATTTGCGGTGCATTATACGGATACGTCTCTCTGCAGCAAAGGGCGAACTTAGCGGCGCCCGCGCCGAAGCTTGGATGGATTATTACCTTTTGGAGCAAACAAGCTTACGGTGCAGTGCCCGATGCTGTAGAGGCAAGTAATCTGGGGAAGACCGAGGACAGATGCCTGCATGCTTTCTTACGTCCTCTCTGGAGTTGAGTCAAGTTGCGATGGGAACTCGGCTTCCACCGGCTGAGACTGGGTTTGACTTTGGCCTTGCCAAAGCTGTTTCCAACATTTCCAAACCATGGCCATGGTCCCTTGTCTTATATACATGGTGCAATAATTAGTTTAGACGCAGCTGCATGGAGCTATGGCCCGTTTGCTGCAACCGTTGCATCCACCTACAGAACCTACACAACATATCGGCCCCATGCGTAGTGTACAGTCCGTGACATGAGAAGGCCGGGGGGGGGGGGGGGGGGAGGTTGGTAAACTCGTTATTCCCTCGTTGGAAATCACCCTCGAAAGCAAAGTTCCAAAATCACAACCTGTCTGCTACACCCCCCTCCGGACTCCTCTGGACCCGGCCATGAGAACTAGGAACGTTATATGTGACTCGATCATTATTGCGTACCTGTGCGATCCTACGGGGGGCCGCCTTGTAGCATTACCACGGTATGTGACTCCATCGATCAATAGAGCTGGCTGGGTGTGCGGCGAAGGGTCTGAAGTTCAAAGCGCCACACCTGCTTCCTCCCTCTCCCCCATGCCCGTGGGCTTGTCTGTCACAAATCACCTCCCCTAAATGATCTACTGGCTGGCTGCTTATCTGCCGCGCCAGCGTCCGCTAAAGATCTCGCAGAGTAACCCCGGATGTGTTGACCCTGTCTGAGCACCTCCGGCTGCTGAAGATCATGACGATAAGACGGTCTAGGAAATGATACCATTGCGCTATTTTGTCGTGATAACAGCGTGGGATACGGGCACTGTTAGCCCTCCTTTGCCGACTGGCCACAACGTCGGAAACCTGAAGAAGAGGCCATGACTTTTCAACCAACCCCCCTCCCTGTTTTGACTTTACTAGCATAGTGCGTGCCCTGCAAGCAGTTGCTTCCCATGGAGACCGAATTCAAGCTTGCCCGTCATCTGATTGACTTTGGCTGCGCTGTCGAGGCCAAGATTGCATCCCCACTCCACGCAGTGGGCAGCAACTTTTCTGCCTTCGCATATATTCTGCCCTTGCATGTACGAATGTACATGTAAGGGGGGGGGCCGGCCGCCTTGTTACTGCACCTTAGTACGAATACCTGTAGACGGAGGAACCCGGTTGCGACCAACTCGAGACAAGACGTGATGGTCAAACCTTCCAGACCGCTCTTCGGGTAAGGACTCTATTGACACTGCAGGCATTGTTTTCCCAATTCACGATACCCAAAACGAGCATTGCACCGACTGTCGATCGGCTCCTTATACGTTAAGGACCGTGCCGAGCTTCCTCAAATGACTGTTGTACCCGATCACCCGGTCCACTGCCCCCCCGGCCAACAGCAACAACAGAAGCCCCTACATTGCACAGCGTCAATTCTCCAACATGCCATCTTGGCAAGACGGCGGAGCGAGCGCCCCAGATGGTGATCCCGTTCCGTCAGCGTAATCGCTACGTGTAGGGTCGGTTCGAGAGACGCCCCGGCATTCCGGCTTTGTCGGGACGCTGGTCCAGTATTACCAACTGCCATGGCGAATCATCCTTTCGAGGTGACCAAGGCCGGGCCGGGCTGGGCTAGGCTAGGCTCCGTATCACCATCATGGTCGGTCTGTGTCAACTCGCGACCTGCTTCTGCCGGTATGCCCCCCCCCCGCGCCAGTCGCTCAACGGCCGCGTCCCACTGCCCAGATCCATACTCTTGCAAAACGGCGATGATCGCCCACAGTTTGACATGCCGGTGGACATGATTTCCAGGCTTAGCCGGAGTGCCCACTTCAGGCAGGCCGTTATGGAGAGAAATGGGTCATGCTTTGTGCCCACTGATACTGGAAGACCGATTGGTACGGAGGCATGCCAGCCCACACTTCTTCCAAATAACCGGTCTGCTAGGCCGTTGGACTCGCTCACCCCTCGAAGTAGGCGAGACATTGTCCATATCAAATCGCCAAAGGCACTGACGGCCATATTGCCTATTGATGCGATCGACACGAAACCTGCGCTATCGGCCGTCACCTGACCATCTGCGCGTCTATCCTTGACCTCGCGTCCATGTCAAAGACATCGGTCGCACAGTGATGCACGAATAACAAGGCCCACTCGAAACCTCCGTCGCGGCCGCCGAGAGATGTCCACGGTTCGCTCTGGTAAAAATACGCACCACAGAGCCCGTCAAATACTTTGTACCCAGGCACTCGGGTGACAAAAAAACAGGGCTGCTATCCCGTACCACTACCATATGACAGCCGGTCATATTTTTGATCATGCGAGTGCCAAGGCGCTCTGAGTGAAACCATCGTTGTCCATACATTTGCCATTAATAGCCAGGTTTTGATTCGTAGGGAATGCCACCACTGCCGATAGGACCGTTCTACTCGGCCGGTCCGGAAGGGTCTGCGCAGTATCTTGATACCAATGTACTCAAATAGTTGGGAGAATAGTCCTCGTCGGTCCTCACTATGCCGGGTCCAACATGATTTTCCACGGAGCCGAGCAAGCCGGGGGTTGCATGAGCCGCCTCTGGTTGTTGGCCTGACCTCTGCAAGGGCGGGCCCTTCCTTGATTGGGAAGAATTAAAGGTCTGACTCTGACGGGCCGCCACCACAGCCAGCGGTGGGCAAGGAATAATGGCAAGGGTGGCGGGCTATTTGTCTTGTTTCTCCGTGATGCTGTTGATTTGGAACTTGCCGCAAGTCTGCTTCCGAGTGTAAGTCATATGGTCTCGCAACGTAGCTACACCTGGCGGTGCTTGGACTCGTGCGCTGGCAATAATGTGGCTGGGTGGGAACAAAATCAAAATGGCGTGGTTTCCAGATTCAGTAGGAAATCGGTAGGCGCATGTCTTCAAGGATCGTCAAACGGCTGGACAGTAATATGAGTCAAGACAAACACGCGCTCTCGGCGTTGGCGGTGAACATGTCACGAACAAATATGTTGATACCGCTTGCCGTGCCGTGTCATCCTCAACCACGGCACCTGTTTGTTGCATAGATTAGGATGTGTTCCCCTGGGGAAAAAAAGCATAGCATACGGTTTTCTGGCCATGGCACCGAATATTCGCCTCCGTATCACTTTGTCCTTGGGCAACACCGCCTGACACTCGCTTGGATGGTTTCCAGTCAGTTCCAGGTCTTCAATAGTTATGATAATAATGCCCCCATGCGGATATCTCCTCTGCCTCTGTTGGAGAAAGGCTTTGACTTGCGGTATGTCCCCGCCGGTCTTCGGCGCCGCAACGCTTAGGTATTATAGTACCACTTTCAACCATGATGGCAATAGGTCTATAAGGTGAACCCCATGACAATAGCCGCCTCGACTTTAACACAGGTTGCGCGCCATGCACCCTGTAACCTGGTCGCGCATCCCAACTAAGGCTCCCCATTGCAAACCGCCTTGGCCTCTTGAGAATTCCAGACGCGGACAGTGGCTGCGAGGGCTTCGTTTGCCACAAAAACGGCTTGATGTCTTGCAGCTGTCAGAAGCGTCGCAACCGCCCTCGTACGACTCGGAATACCCGGTTTACCCCGTCAGCGCGGCACGACAAACATCACACTCACGGTGCCGATCTTGATTCTGTTACAGGGGCTCGTTCAGGGAGGGACACACAGATCCGGAGGCGATAAACACAAACCCTTCCCCTTTTAATTACAGCAGATCCGTCCCCGCAAACGTCTCGCAGCCACCATTGCTCATGTGACGAGCTCCGGCACGGCCCAATGTGGGCATTGGGCGTCAAGCCCACACGATTCAGTCATCCAAGTATTTCCCCCTCATGGGTCTCTTCTCACTGACCGTCTCCGGGAAATTGCCAATGCGCATCCTGCCGCAGTGTTTCGGGATGGCGTTTTGATGGTCCCTGCAATTCCTCCATTCGTCTTTATTGACTGGCGTCAGGATATCACCAATCCTTCTCGTGATTGATCGTGTACCTGAATTAAAGGGATCAGACCAGGGTGACTACACGCTCTGCAGCTCGCCACCGGGAGTCGGTGGCCCAGAATCCCTGAGGGGGGAGATAAGGGGAGTCATGCCTGTAGAGCTTGTCGGCAGACGCGTGTAAGCATTTCTGGCGGCGAGAATTGCAATTCCGGTTATATCGCCGGCTTGCCAATTATTCTAGAAAAAGTCGGGGTGCCGGTATTCGGGCTGAAGAACGGTCTTTGGCCGGCCGGACCGGACAATCCGGCGCAACCTATACGTGCAACCCGGGATGAAACAACCTCTGCTTCCGCCCTCCTTACGACTGAAGTCCTAACCACGAGCGAGTCATATCAGCATCACAACGAGTCCATTCAATAAAGCGTGAGCACTGTATTTTCTCCGACCGCCTGTTGCTCTGACTATCTATCTATAGCACACCGGGAAACAAACACGATCATAAGACAACCCCACTTCTTGACCGAGGTGGTACGAACTTGGCGTGTGAGATATTCCTCAAGTCCCATGAATGTTACAAACAAGCACCGCTGCGTCCTGCATTATGACTACATCTATCTGTCAAGCAAACAAAAGAAGCATAGCTCAGCCACGGAGGCAACTAGTGGGTCAGATTGCTTGTCTTATGAAGCCAAGCGGGAGGAATGTATTTGGTATTACATGGAGGATCATCCTGCTTGGAAGTCCATGGTACATCGGCGAAATGTGTCACTTGACGATGGCCTTGAGCGTATGTACTGCTTCTTGACGCCGTTTGCTTTTTTTGTAGGACATTGTTGGATCTGTCTGTAGACGGAGGAATTGCCAGAATCATGCCAACTCCGCCGCGTCATTGCGTCGCAGCGCAAATCTGATTGATGATTATTATCTGCCTCCTGTGACATAGTTGACACAAACAGCGCCGAGTACTCTGCTTTCTCCTGCATGGGTTCATGCAGGCTTCGTGCGTGGTTCGTATCTGCGTCGTCATTTGTATCATCTCTCCTTACACACTCATTCTATCTTTGTATGCGCCAAGTTGACGGTTGCAAGGTGTGGTCTAACATAACAACCAGTATAGGATGATATCAGCATCGAAGAACAAACGAAGCAAACAGCACAGGCAAGATAATGATAAATGACAGTTTCATGTCCGTCCAAAAAGGCACGCTGATTGGTCTTCACCGTGGGTATCTGCTAAATGATCGCTATTCCCGGCCTATTCAGCCGATCCCGCCTGTTGGCAACCAACAACACCATGGTACAGCCACCAAGATAAGTGAGGGACATCTCGGCCACTGTCCGCACTTTGCATCAAGTGGTGCTGATCGCCCCTCAAGCACAAGTCTGCGTCCTCTTGACTGTCACACCCTGGTGGATTGGACCGGTTTCCAGGACCCCGGGTCACAAGTGCCTTGCTAGGGCCCATTACGTGCCTTGGATATTTGTTGATCTGAGCAAACAAACACGTTGGACTGCCAGACCAGTACGCTGGCGGCGATTAGAGAAAACGGGCGTTTGAAGGTCTTGGCGGCCCACGCTATTTCAGTTGGGCCGTCACGACGACTTTGCCAGCCTTCCAAGACGTCTTGCCCATACCGCTTATGGTCAATCGAATCGTTTTCGTTTGCCGAGATTCCGAGCCAAGAACTCGCTACTCCCACTTTGTATTTTGCATAATGTCAAATGCCAGGATCACAGTCAGTTTTGTCAGATATCGCGCTTTCGGCGCTTAACAAACGGCACAATCACGCTTAGCGGAGCCATTTGCAACTGCATGCCGAAACGAGGAAGCTCATCGCAGACTACACAAGTCACGGCAATGGAACTTCCACCACGTTATGATAGATATGCTGCGTTTATAGCAAGCGCATTGATCCAGCGAGAATTTAGCAAACTTGACCAGTAACATTAGCCCGCGAAAATTTCAAGTGGTCCTCAGGGTCAGGTGCGAAGCAAAATTAACCACATGATAGACCCCCTTCCTTTGGCAAACATGGCGGCCGATGAAAGCCAAGGATATGTAAAAACACTTGAGACTCGCACAACGTTCTCCATAGGTCAGACCCTCTCCAGCGGCGCAGCGATCCATGATCCAAGAAAAGAAGCTGCCTCGTGGCCAAACGCCACGTGTTCTTGAAGGAGTGACCCTATCAAACTAACTGACGATGAGAACCAAAGGGCGTGGTCATAGAAAACTCCGCCATTAAGGGGACCAGGCGGATGTATCAATTTGCACAGTACACAGTGGAAGAAGACGACCCGAAACCCTGGTTAAATTCATGATATTTTACCTACAGTCTGCCAATAACTAGTTTCCAAAGGCCCTAGAAAGTATTGATTGATCTAACCAATGCCCATAGTGAATGGGTTTTGAAGCTTGATTATCCAAGCATAAGACACTATTAATAATGGGCCTACTCGACATGGGCTTGGGAGGCAGTGGACGTCGAGCAGTGTTGCTGTTGACTTGGTTAAGCTGTTCATCGTAGTGCACCAAGATAATCTGACAGACAAGTTGGATGTCTAACTTGAATAGTCACATGCCGTAAGCCGTGTAACGAATATCATGGCAAGTTAGATTTACCGCAGGAAAGTATATACGACAACGAAGAAATGCACGCTACAGCAATCTCAGAAATACCAGGCAGGAAGGATGCCGGTAACGTTCGGTTATAGCTATGAGTTGGTTCGGAATGCATCTGGCGTCATATGCAATCGCAGCTGGAGCGACGATATAGATGACAAATTCTAAACAGCCCTTTCACCCGTGTAACGCTCCGCGACTTTTCCAAACTGGAAATCCTGGTATCAAGTCATTGTTGCTTGACAGAGATATTGTCGATTTCTTGCCGCGTGGGAGCTATTACCTATCGCATGAAGTAATTGCTCCCAGGTAGACGTGCATTGATAAATAAGTAAAAGACTACGTATATTGCAGTATTATCCACCTTGATGGTCGAACAACCATGCTCCGATATGATTCCACGCCGTTCCTGATGTTGTCATCTCTCTAGGATATTGCCCCTGGTATGAGTTCCGAGTCGACTCGGGTTGTTACGAAGACTGAAAGGGGAAATCAGGATGCAGTTCATTGCAAGCGGCTTTCAAGAAGCGATAGTTAGGGCATGGTTTATCGTGGAAACCATTGAAAGGACCGGTTAAGAGTTCAATGACTGGGGCAAAGCAAGATGAAGTTTGCAAGATAATTCGAAGCTCCACGTACTCAGAAACGATCAGTATTTTTACAAGAACATGCCTCTTTCGGTGACAGCGACGTAAATAGGCGAACTGTTTCGATCTCTCAGCGTAATACAGATGGGGTGCGTGTTGCTGCCTTGTGGTCCTATGTCTGACTTTTTGTGTCTCACGCAGCCACACCCAAACTGACAACAACAGTAATTGCATCAGTAGCAGAATTAGCCCCAGTGAATTTTGCGAGACAATAAATACCAATAAGCAAAACGAAACGACTGTCAGGAACATGAGAATTGAAGGCCAGACGATGTGCTCATCACCCCATTGTACCAGACCGATTATGCCTTATAATGTTTTCTTTCTGGATCTAGATAGACGTTGTGCTACTTTGAATATAGACATTGACTGCATCTATACCGGCCCAAAGCGTTCTAACCAGCCACAACTATTGGGTGTAAAAGCACCCGTCCCCTCTGCATATATCTTCAGGGGCTCCTCCTATTTCAGGATGATTTGGTTTTGTACCAAGACTCCTCCCAACTGCGGAGAAACCCCTTCATGTTCTCTGTCCTGCGCAATGTCGAGGAGGCGGGGCTGGCTGTACTGGTGTGCATCAGAATCTCACTGGTCGTGGGCGAATCATGGAGAAATCGTTCTAGCCTGACTGAGGATACGTCTGGGTTCATTCTAGACTCATTAGGTCAGGATAGCATAGGATTTCAAAGTTGATAAACTCACTGGACTCCATTGACCTTGGTAGCCGATGGGCTTGATTGTTTTGACATTGTGATTTCGGATGATTTTTGAGTAGAATTGAGTGTAACTCGAATTAAGATTTCGCTATTTGATTGCAGGGTAATCGTGATTAGATTCAATGTTTCTCTATTCATAAATTCTTTCTCCTTAAACTGATCATCTCTTGCTTTCTATATGCCGGGACGTGGCCAATTGTGCTCTTCAGATACCACAGCACAAACTCGCGATGCGGAGTTTTGGTCGATACCGCAAACCCGCCAGAAAGCTTCAGGAATCGTAAGATAGAAGAGCACAAGTACCCCCTCGTCGATGTAGACAGCACCATTGTGCTTTCCGTTGTTATTGGTAGAATTTTCTGCCTCCAAGTCGTTTATTGGGCGGATCCCACGAATGAGACGCCAGCATGCAATAGACGCCCTTGGCGGTGACGGCCATAGGGTGTCTAATATCATCGGTCAGCAGAAACCGAAAATTCTTTGCTCTCTCCCATTCTTGCCATTAATCGATTCCATCGCAGGCAGAGCCAAATTTCTGCCATTGCGTTAATCTTTATTTCGTTCCTATATCTTATGTGACCTGAGCACCAACTTGTCAATACTCACGTACCTTTTTTTTACTATTCTATCAGCAAGACACTTGAAAATCTTTGCAGCGGCAATGGAACCTTCGAACTTTTCCGATCAGGCTGGGCAGGCAAAACGCCACCTAGCTCATGAGCCTGGAAATCTGACGGAAAGACAATCTGCGGGCCCAGCTCCTCCTCAATCACCTGTCACCCTAAAGACTCAGAGTGAGAAGCGAGCGACAAGGGCCCAGACTCCCTGCATAGCGTGCCGGTAAGCTGTGACGACTTAGAAGCTTCCAAAAAGCCGAGTTTGCCTCTACCATTCCAAGCCAACACTAATGCTTGAAACTCAAGGCAGCGACACCTCGAGCAGTGCGACGAGACCTGGCCCTCCTGCCGAAAAACGAAGTCTGCCCACGTCGCCTCGTGGCCACGAGTCCCTGGCCGGGAGGCGCGACACTATGGGCATAGCTTCGTACCTATACCCCGTGCTTCAGACATCGCATTACCAGCCTCATCCCGGAACGTTTCACCAAGTCCCTTACCTAGTGAAAGGTTCCAAAATCGGTCTCTCGACGACCCATTTAGGCTTTCATCGCGTTTCCAGGAACGTAGAAAAAAAGTCGAAAGAGAGGAAGAACGCGCAAGAGCGGCAGTAATTGGCAACTCGTTTCATGGCAGAGAAATGGAAGAGCTTCCTTCGCAGCTCCATGACTACTTTGTCTTCGATTCAGGGATCAATTTGAGTACAGGCGAGCGCATACGAGCTACAGATAATAGTGGCAACGTGCCTCTGAACGGAGAAGTGGAATCTGGATTTCCTATCAATGCTCTTAGTCATTCCGAATATTGGCCTTCTACTATTCCCGAATCCCCCCCGTTTTTTCCAGGGCTTGGGTTACAAATGCCATTGGAAGATCCGCCTGAACTTTCGCATGCTCAGGGCTCAGGAGCAACCACTGTCCCAATGGATCAAGCACAGCGAGACATTTCCGAACTATCCGGCACTATCCACGGCAGGATCAGTGAGAACGTTGACTTAGATGACGGGAAGCTGCCTTCTTCAAAGCAGAACGCTCCATTCACTGATTCTGGGTATGCGTCAGGAATCAATATTGATCATCTCCCACAAATGGAACTGGGAGATGCCAATACATCCGGCTATGGTAACAATGACATTGGCTCAAAAACCGTATACTCAGGAGCGAGCACTGTTCCAATGGATCAAGCGCAGCGATACATTTCCGAGCTGTGTAGCACCATCCACGGCAGAATTAACGAGAACATTGATGTAGATAACTGGACATCCCTTTCCGAACGCCTCTCAGAACTCATAAAGGATTTTGCCATCAAACTTGGCCTTGAATCCTCGGTTCAGATCAACCAAGACATCATGTACTTCATACACAAACGTGGTCGGTATGTGCATTGTTATGTCAACTTAATTAAACATATTCGAAGCGAGGCTAAAATAAGAAAGGGAGATTGCGAAGCAACTTGACTCAATGGTTCTAAGTGTAGATGCTCCAACAGAGGATATCGATGGGGGTCAGAAGGCCAAGGGAGACCACATGCCACTCAATGATAAGATGGCCTTGTGGACCAGCAAGGACATAGAGATAGAGACGTCTCTCAACGCCAGTGAGCTTTTTGTCGGGGTTACAGACATTGAAGAGACCCTCGATATACCGGAACTGTCCAAGTACAACGAGGCCGTTACGGAGAGCAATTCATTCAAATGGCTTATTGAAAGCCTACGAAGAGAATTGGTCCTCAATAGAGATCCTGATAAGTCTGGAGGTTGCAATCACCGTGAAATTTTACGGCGCAAGGTTATACAGAACCTCCCGACCGGCAAGATCAGCAAAACCAGACCACCGACCACTCATCATGCAGCATTTCGATTGCCCGGATGGCCACTCCTTGGCGGCCTAGTGTATTCTTCCAGACCCGATTCCAAAAAGCACCAAAACGAGGCCTTTGTTGTCACATGTTGCTCCGAGAATTCCCAAGCGATATCCGTAGAGGAATACATGGCACAGACATGGCCTTCAACCTGGAGACAGATCTTCAACTTGTTACAAGCAGTGACTCGCCGTGCTGGTGGTAGCGTTTATGCGGGTAAGGTCTTGTTCTGGGCTAGGAATGAGGATATGCTCACTGCCTTACAGACATTCTGCACGACAAGACACATATATCATCGTGTTATGAACACGATTACCTGAAAGTGAGACTTGAAGGCCCTGCTCACACCATTGCGGAGTGTGGTGAGCAGCTTGCCTGGCTGCAAGCGGTGTACCTGTGCGCACCTTCTGACCATGCAATGGAAAATATTATCCAGCGAATTCCTGGCATTGTGAATGTGGCTAAGCTTTGCGTGAGTAAATAAGAAGTGAAAGACGGAATAGCTATGCTGACCCGCACTTAGGACCACATATGTTTTGATATTGGAGTTGAGAAATCTATTCTGGAGGACTCTGCACCATTGGAGCAATCCCGATGGACACAAGTATTGAGAAGCAACAATCTTGCTTTTGTTCCCGGGTATCCGGTTCCCCGCCGACCAAATGACTTCAATGGTATCGAAATCTCTCCTCATTATCTTGTGGAATTTCAGGGGAGAGTTTTCAGATCTGCTTCCAGTGTCAGATTGCTGTTGAATGGGCAGCATGGGCCCCCGGGGAAGTTTGCTCTTGTGAGACAAGTGGAAAGTGTGTATCTTTGGCATGAAATTCAAGGTGCTAGGAAATATTCTTGTCCCTGCACAACCACAGGGAACCAAGATAAAGGTATTGGAAGAAATATTGACCTAGCAAAGATGAAAAGCGGCCGCCATATCATAGGGCATTGCGATGGAATCCGAGTAGACGCAGGTAAGTAATCGCATCTTGGAGTGTCTTGTCTGCAACATATTTTCTTACTTTTGACATTCTAAAGATGGCTCTTTGATGGCCCCAGACAAGGAATTCAGGCTCGAAAACGACAGTAGCATGTGTCCCAGCCGCCCTAGTACATCGATAATGGAAGTACAACGAGTTGAGTCCCTTAAGACACCAGCGTCGTCAGAGAATCGCACATTGAAAAATGGGGGCACGGATGTTGTTGCCAGCTTCTTGTCAGACGAGGACGCCAATTCCTGGACGTCATGCCAGCATTCAGCCGGAAGCGACATGCATGAGCATCCACATGAATCAACCGAATCCTCCTTGGATTCTGACTTGCTGTCGATGTCGGATTCATCGGAAGGGTTTGAGCCTCTGGATGATGATCATCCTATACGGGCAGTGTTGGAAATCGTGGTTTCCCGCCTCGTTTCAGGCTATCGATCTGCAGCTAGCGGAGAGGTTCCCTCTTGTGGGAATGGAAGTAAGCACGGAACAGAAACTTCTTCGTCTTCTCAAGGCATAGGTGCAACTTTCGAATCTGTAGGTAAAGGCAGGAAGAGGAAACAGGTTCAAAATGACGACTCGGACTCAGAAGACGACGCGACCCATCCACCGTCCTCAAAGAGGTTCAAAAAAGAGCAGCAACCCATCAAAGTCCTAGCTTGTCCATTTGGGAAGATGAGCCCCAGCAAGCATTCTGGCTGCTCTCGATATCAGCTCAAAAGAATACGGGATGTTAAACAGCACCTGAAGAGAAAGCACACTCCCGATGACTATTGCAGACGCTGCTTGAGAATCTTCCGCGACGAAGAAAGCCTCACGCAGCACGTGTCGAAACCAGACGGTTTCGGTTGTCAACCCGCGCCTCAAGGGAAAACACTAGAAGGGCTTTCCCAGAGACAAAGTCGGGATCTCTCTCGAAAGTCGAACCCAGAATTCACTGACGAGCAGCAATGGTTTGCAATCTGGGATATTGTCTTTCCCGGCAAACCACGCCCTGAATCCGCGTATCTGGATTCCGCAGTTGCCATGCGGATTTGCCAATTTCGGGAGCATTGTGCTCAACATGGAGAGCAGCTCCTTGCCGAAAATCTCCGGGCTGCAGGACTGTTGGATGAAGATAGAGTAACCGCAGACCAAGGGCAGCTCTTAAGGAGGATCATCGCAGAGTCATTGGATTACGTCTGCGATACTTTTAGCCCGAATGCTTATTCGGATTCAGGAATGGGTCGAAGCACAAATCGCAGCTTACCAAGTGACAGCAACAACTCAACACACAACGGGACTCCCGCTGCGTCCTTGGTAGACAGTGGGGTCGGGCTAGGAAGTCAGATGGCAAACCCTCAACCCGGGCTAAGTTTATTCGCGCCTCCAAATACTGCACAGCAAGACATTCAACCAGAGCCATCGGACCTTCCACCATCCTCTCAGGCACCAGTCTCAGAAGAGGGAGCATTTTTCGGCCTGCCTATAGGGGAATTTCCCAAGGATCACGATCCAACAAGCGTGGAACAGGGATTGGACGTACCTGGAACATTTGACTTCAACCTCCCAACGTATTCCCCTCCTCCAGAGCTTTCCTCATGGATCTTCACGGAAACAAATTGAATCTCGCACAAAAGAGGAGGCAGAAAAGTTCTACATCTCATTGCCTTAGACCTATCATGGTATAATGAAGTGCCCTGCTCCAATCTTAGAATGGAGAAAAGCACACGCTAAGTTTGCGATCGCAGCGAGTATTAGAGGGTACCTTAACTATTGCTGGATGGCTTGAAGCTGTAACTCATATCAATTCAACCTTTTTGTCCTTGGCACGGAGCAATCCTGCTCTCATTTTTGCAAGCTTGGCCGCATAATATGATGGACTAGGACCTGCAAATCAGAACCACCGTCACAACTTTTGAAGTTGCACTCTCTACTCTACTTCTTGACCGACCGCGCAGCGCTGATGAAGAATACCGTGAGGTTTTGCTTATCATCACTGTAAGAAAACAGTCTCAAGCCCCGCATTTGCAACATTCAGTCTTTGGAATGATTTCACCGACATTCAACGATACTCCCCCAAGTGAGTGATGAAGTGGATGCGGAAGCGTGAGGACGCGCTGTAACGAGGATGACGTAATCGTCCCATATCTCCACCTCGAAACCTTCAAAAGCGCGTCTGAACCACAACATTCACTACCTCGCGTTCCTCAACACTAGTCCTTTTAAGGCTTACCACGATGGATGCTAAAGGAATCCAGTCAGTCGGCACTTGGAAGCGCTACAAGCTCGGGCAGGCTAGATTTACCGCCTGGCTGAAGCAGACAGCCAGCAAATTCAAGTCCTCGCCCTCACCGCCCGCGACTATCGGCACGTCGAAGGCCGGGAGCAAGACGCAGCTAGATTCGACTTCCGAAAAGGTTCACTGGACCGAGCTAGAGGATCTCGCTCAGACTATAGTCACCAACAGCAAGCCCGAGGAGATCCCATGGGATCCGATCATAGTATTGCGTGACGTGGTGGCGCTGCGGAAGCGGAGCGCTAAGTTTTGCTCTAGAAATGCGGAAAAGGACACGACGGGAAAACTCAAGGCGGAAAACGTAAAACATGAGCACATTATCAAGGTCTTGGAAAAAGTTCTAGGACTGCTTGAGAGGGCCGTCACTCCCACGAGGTCCAAAGTGAAGAAAGAGGAGCCGCCCAAGGAGCATCAGCGCTTCAGCATGGATGTGCTTGACAACATGTTCAACTTGCTGCAGCTTGACAAGCCCGGAAACTCTCCGAAGGAATCAGAGGGAGCCGATCCCGACGAAAAGCAACATCAAGAACAAGCAGAGTCGGAGGCATCCGAATCGGGGTCTGAATCAGATGTTCAGAGCAAGCTCAATGCGGGCCGTAACAAACGTGAGCCTGTCAAGAAGAAGGGCAAAGGTGGCAAAAAAGGGAAGAAGGCAAACAAAACCAAGTCTGTGCAAAAGAAGACGAAAGCCGCCTCCGACCCTGGATGGGTTGACCATTTCCAATTCACCGAAATCATCGACGATGGCAGTGACGATCTGGACTACTACATGCTGATCTACTGCTTCTTCGAGGACTTCAACGCCATCCGCAACTACATCTGCGAGCGCTGGTGTGATTACTTCTACGACAAGTCCGTCTCCCTCGACACGCTGGCCGTCATCACGAACGCCGCCTCAGAGCTCTTCCGTGACATGGAAACAGAACTCCTCCGCCTGCTACGCAAGAACGGCTTGCAGGAACTCCAGTCTTATGGCTCCATGATGCAGCTGCTGTTCTTCGAGTATGGCTTGGAGCACGTCGACTACACCGAGAATGGCGAAAACCAGGACGAGATGAATGAGCGTATCTGGCGCAACGAAGCTGACTGGCTAGGCTGGTCTGCTTTCTGTGCTATCGAATATATTCTCGAGCATTCGCCGCCGGGGAAGGTTGCCTTGTTTCCACCGTCGGCAAAAAAGGTTCCCAAGTACGGGCCCATGACTTCAAAGGAATTTTCCTGTTTTTCCGTGGATTGCATATTCCAGCTATTCCCCGAAGTCGCGGAGACCAAGGCCCTCAAGAAGAACCTGGAGGAGCCTCCCGTTATCCCTGGTCAACCCGAGCTCGAGCTCGATTTTGAACAGGTGCTCGGCCTTCGTCGCTATCCGTCCTGCTTCATCTTTTCCCTGCAGTTGTACCTGGACATCAGAAACATCTTGGACGACCAGGTCAAAGACGCCCGTCAACGACTGCAGGCTACCGCAAGAGCAGCCATTGAGAACTTGAAGAAGGGCATGAGTTCATGCGACGAAGTCTGGAATTCGGAATGGAAAGAGACGGCCGAGCGCAATATTGACTATATTAAACGCTACGCTTTGAGCGATTTTACGTACAAGGACAAGACGCAGAGGGCAAGGAATATGGGCATGACCGAGAAACTTTCAAAGTACGATCTGTACGACACCGAACCCCTCTGGCCTAGTCTGCTGAATTTCCGCACAAAGGTCGACACGACTGTGCTGGGCGTACGTTTGATATCACGCACGCCGGCTCCTCTGTGGACAGGCATTCTGTACCACGTTTCCAGACGCGATTACCCCGATATGCCTGCGTGGCCAGAGATGGACAGGTTTCTAGATGTGCATGGCACTGAGCTTCTCGGTTTCCCTGTAACAGAGGAGCTCAAGGCGGCCCACGTCCTGGTCAAATATAGCACAATGTCGGACAGTAAGCGTTCTCACCTTTGGACGGAAGGGCTCGTCGACAAAGTCGGCCGGTTGTCGGACTTCTGGGTAAGATACGGAGACCGGTTTGAGAACTTGACAAAGCGACAAGACATGCAATACATCTCGCAGATCGCCCGTGGTCACTTCGGTCTACCACCCTCCTCAAGACTGGATCCAACCTTCCCTCCTACATACTCTTTTTCGCACGCACTGTTAGTGCGTGCGCGTGCACCACCATATAACACACTAACACCGCAATTTTACCACCATGCCAGCCCACCCCGGGCTGGCAACCCCAAACCACCTGCGCCCTGGCCTCCAGCCACCATCGCAGGCGGTTACTCTCTTAAGCCCTACCGCTGGAGCTGAAGGTTCTCTAACTAAGCGTAAGAGGATTATAGAGATCTCTCTATTAAGCAATATCACTATAACACTAAGGGTAACAGCCCTTACAGACCAGTAGATTATATTCCTATAGATAAGCACTAAACTTAGGGAACGCTTTAGTATAGACATGTCTATATATAGACCTAAAATAAACATAACTTAGACTAAGACTACTACTAAGATTAAGGCCTACTAGGAGGGGTAATAACATATAGTAGGTGCCTGTCTAGACGCCCTAACTAACCTCTTCTAGAAACTCTATACTTAGGGAGAAGATAACACTTATATTAACTACTTTAATAAGCTGCTCTTTATAGCCCTTTAGACTAATAAGAAACTATATAATAACACCTAAACTCTAACCTACGCCTAGAAGGCTGTAACGGTAGGGTAGGAATAGGAATAGAATAATACGGCTAGGCCTATAGTCCTATAGGCATAGTATCCCCCCTAGAACCCTAAGATAGCTTAGGATAAGAGAAGAGCTAAGCTAGGTAAGGGAAATATATAAGTAGGACCTATATAGTATAATCTATAGGCTAACCTCTAGATCTTTATCTAGATCCTATAGAGCAGCCTTATAGCTAAGATTATTACCTCTACTACCTATTAAGATATTACTAGAATCTATAAGATTTAAATTATAGATATTAAAAAGATAACTAGGGTATAGACTAGTTTTATAGTTACCCTATAAAGCTATAGAGTTAGATTAACTATACTTAATAGCTATTCTAAGCTATCTAAACACCTTAGTACTACTACTATTAATAGTACCTAAATATAAACATACTATAGGGTTATAAGGGTCCCCTAACATATCTATAACTACTAGGGAAACCTCCTTATAGTTACTCTAGAACTAATAATAGATAAAGTTAAGATAGCTATAGGGTAGATACTAGCTAAGATTTATATAATATTAAGTACTTAGGACTATAAGGTATAGTCCTAGATTATTACCCTTAAGGAAAAGGTATGCCTATTTAGGCTCTTTAATAGTAGGCTCTTATAATAGCTTAAGGCATACTTCTAACTATAATAATATATAGTATGCTTTAACTAGTATAGCTAGAGGCTATACTAGAAGAGCTAGCTATATAAGAGATATAGCAAACTAGAGGATAGACACCCTACTAAGGTATATAAAGCCTTAATTTAGTATACTAACTATAAGGGGCCCTACCTAAGTAACTACCTTAACTACTAACTATAGCTAAGAAAGAGTAAGGATAGGAAAGTAATAAGACTAATAAAGACATAATAATAAGTAATTTAAAGGAAAGAAAGATAGAAGTATATAAAGGCATAAGGTAACCTAGATGCCTAGGAGGTTATATAGATAGATATAAGGGAGGTCTAGAGCCCTAGCCTAGAATACTAGATATAGAGGGAAGCTAGCCTTATAGTATATAAAGAATACTATATATTTACTTAGTTAGATAATAATATTTTAGAAGGAGGGACTATACTAGCCCTAAAGGTGTCTTTAGGTACCTCCCTTCTAGTAACCTCCCTATATAATAAAGACTTATAGTAATAAACCTTACTATTATATAAGTTAATATAAGAAGGTCTAGCCTAACATATAATATAGTACTATACCTAGCTAATAAGGAAAGAGTAGATATCCTTATAATATAGGAACTATAGTGCTTAATAGGATATAAAAGAAATAATACTAAGACATACTCTAGCTATTCCCTTTATATACTAGTACTCTACTAGACAGATTTAGATATAAGACCTAGAGTCCTAATATATGTTAGGAACTAACATATAGATATTAATATATAACATATTATAGTAATACCCCTCTAGGACATAATTAGGGTTTCCCTTAAGGGGATTCTTTACCTTAATATCTATAGGTCCCTATAAGAACCTATAGTTATTAAGGCCCTTAAGGCATAAGAACTACCTAAGGGAGTCCTAGTCATAGGGGATTTTAACATACACTACCCCCTCTAGTAGCTAGGGGTCTAGCCAAACTAAGGCGCCCTACGCCTAGTAGTATAGATAGATATAAACTTACTAACGCTTACAAACATACTAAGAGTACCTATATATAATAGGGGGAATACTCTTAACCTAGTTCTTATAGATATCCTACTAGTAACTACATAAGTTATAGAATACTTATATACTAGCTTAGATTATAATACTCTACTTACTATAGTACTAGCCCTAATATAACTACTATAATAGACCCTATAGAGGGGGGTCTCCCTTAAGGACCTAGACAATAAGGATATATATATAGAAGAGGTGAAAAACATAATCTAGGTACTACCCTTAGTAAAAACACTTTAACCTACTAAACTTAACTAGGTAGTAGTAACTCTTATAGATATTCTATAGAGCTTAGTACTAGCTATATGTAAGCTAAAAATAATAGGCTGATCTATATAGTAGTAGACCCTAGAGTATATATAAGTAAGGCTAGTATACCTCTAGAAGAGGAGGGAAGATCTAAACAGATAGAACTTAATAGAAGACAGATAGGAGTTCTAGAGGACTATCTAAGTAGCTAAAGTATAGTACTAGACAAAGTAGATTAATAATATATAGATAGATAAAGACTTATATAGGGTTATAAGGTAGTATAAACCCTAGATGTAGTTCTATATGCCTCCTCTCTAGGGTAATAAGGATATAATTACTATACCTAATAAGAAAGCTACCTACCTATATTAGAAACTACTTAAGAGATTTAATAAGGAGATAGATATTAATCCCTTTACCCTAACCGTCCTAAGGTAGTAAGTTAAATAGGATAATAATATCCCCTTAGAGGAGGTAAGGGTAGTACTACTAGGCGCTAGGAATATAACACTAGGGGTTAATAGGATAATAATTATAATACTAAAAGTAGTATAGCTATATATTAGTTAGTATGTTAGGAACCTCTACTAATCTTACCTACTAGTAGGATATTAACCCCTACCTTTTAGAGATACTAAGGCTATTATAATCCTAAAGCTAAATAGAGACATCTTAATAGCTAAAGGATAGAGACTAATCTCCCTACTTTCTATAGTAGGAAAGGGGCTAAAAAGGCTAATTATATAACATATAGTAAGGAAATATATAGAGCTATCTATTCTACACCTATAGGTAGTAGGCATACTCCTAAAGCACTTAGTAATAGATATTATAGGGGTGTTAGCTTATAATATTAAGGCAGCTCTAGACAGATAACTATACTATACTCTAATTATAATAGACATCTAGGGGGCCTTTAACATAGTAAATAGTAGAAGGCTTTATAAGATACTATAGGAATAAGGGTAGCTAGATAATATTATCTACTAGGTAAGAATATTTATAACTAAATAAAGAGTAAGGGTTTAGTTTAAGAGGCTTACTACCCCTATATCTATGCTATACTATAGACTACTATAGGGCTCCCTAGCCTCCCTAATTCTATATCTCTACTATACTAAGCTCCTCTACTAGATAGGAGACTAAATAAGACGCTATAGATATACTAATAACTATATAATACTTAGGATTAGTAAAATAGAAGAAGTAAGTAGGGACTAAGCATAGTAAATACTTAAGGAGACTACTCTCTAGGGATAGGAAAATAGTATACTTTTTAATACTAAGAAAACTAAAGTACTCTACTTCTTAAGGGGATAAAAGACAGAGGTACTATCTATCTAGCATAAGGGGGAAGAGATTACGCTAAAGTAAATAATAAGATGGCTTAGAGTATACCTAGATAGGGGCCTTACCTTTAAGAAGTATATTAAGACCTAGGCGGCTATAGTATAAAAGATAGTAGGGTACCTAAGGGGCCTTAACTATATACTCTAGGGGGCGCCCCTACTAGCAATATAGAAGGTAGTCTATACTATAGTTATCCCCTAGGCCTTATATAGGTTAGAGGTATAGTACCTAGGTATAACTAGATATAGTCTAAAGCAGTAGGGAGGCATATACCCCCTAGTAGGCTATAGGCTTATAGATTAGATTAAGAAGATTTAGACTTTAATTAATATAGTACTAAGAGGCTACCTCCTAGTTTAGAAGACTACCCCTATAGCAGCCCTCTAGAGAGAGTCTAGTACCCCCCTAGTAGCCCTCCTTCTAGAATTTACTAGATAACAGTATAGACTTAGGCTAGGCACCCTAGATATAAACTACCCCCTAACAGATAGGATTTAGGTATATAGTAAGAAAAACCAGAAAGGCAGCCTGATCTGCCTAATAATCCTAATAAGGTTAGTATAAGAGACCCTATAATTCCCCTACCTAGTACTATAGAACTAGACGTATAGATAGATATCTACCTATTAGGTAGTTAGATAGATAAAGATAACTATAGCTAATAACTATAAGGACTAAATAGTAAGGTTACCCCTAACATATATTATAGTATATTTAGATAGGTCCTAGTAGAAACCAGATAAGATAGGGTATAGGTATGTAATATATAAAGGAAACACCCTTATCTACTAGGGAAGGAGAAGGCTACTATAAGTAGAAGTCTATAATATAGAAGCAGAAGGGGTGTAGGCTAGTTTAAAGGCAGCCCTATAGTATATAGAGGGGGAGATAGATAGTATTACTATCTACCTAGATAACTCTACTATTATCTATAGACTAGATAGAACCCCTATTACCTCTTTATAGGAGGCGTTTAGGGATTTTATTAATATAGCCTCTAGGTATAGGGTTCTAGTTAACATTAGATAGGTTCTAGGACATATTAGAGTCCCTAGTAACAAATTAGTAGACCTACTAGTAAAGGAAGGGATATAAATAATACTAGTAGACCTCTAGATAAGGACACCTACCTATAGCCACGTTAAGTATAGTATATAAGGTAGATAATAATATGCTTTTATAAAGTAGTAGTATAAGAACAAACTAGATAGCTATAAGGTACTTAATAATAACCTAAAGGCAGACCTATAAGCTATACTAATACTAATAGATAAGATCTCTAAACTATTATATAAGGAGCTCTACTAGATAATTATAGTAAGGACTAAATATAAGGACTTTATAGTATATTATAATAGATTTAAGCATAATAATATAAACAGAACTTATATATATAGTAAATTAAAAATAATAGTATACCTACTAAAGTATAGAAGGATAAAATAAGAGGTAGGACTACTACTATAGTTTAATATAGAAACATATTTTAAGGAATAGCTTACCTAGAGGTATAGTAAGTTTATTAGATATATTAACTTTAATAACTTCTATTTAAGGATCTATCTATACTAAAATATAGATTTAGATATATACCTATTATATTACCTAAGCTACTATTATAGATAGAAGACCCCTACTAGGGCTAACCTACTAGTAGTAGTCTAGCTTTATTATAGGTAGGTCTATAGACCTATTTAATTATTCTAGTATCTCCCTACTTAGGGTGCTACCTATACCTATAGGTTTAGAGGCGGTATAGTAGTATTAAATACCCTTTTTATGCTTACTACCCTCCCCTATACGCCATTACCTTACTTACTATATACCTTTCCTTTATTCCCCCCCTTCTTTTCTTTATATCCTTATACTATAGGAGATATATACTTCTTAATAAACCTTAAGGAAGATACCTCTAAAAGATATAGATATGCTAATAGTACTATATAATAGGTTATATAGATTGCCCCCCTTACTGCCCTTGCGTATGCGTAAAGACAGCTGGGAAGGCGACTATATGGATCCTAGAAGCTGAAGAGCCCTTAAGTACTTGACAGTAGGGAACAGAGTGAAAATAATAAGAACCTAGACATGGCGAAGGGAGGAGTAGTGATAATACAGAAGATAAGGCACTGGATATTGTGGTGATGGGAAGGGGCTTTTGTGTGTATGTATATCGCTAGGAGTTCTAAGTCACCCCAGGCGCCCTTTGCCCTTAACAGGGACGGCACCGGCGTAAAATAGTACAACAACAACAACAACAACAATTAAGACTGGATCCCTTCGGCATGCCGCGCGCGAGCACTACCGTCCAATCAGATTCATCTGGCGACAATGAAAAGACGCAGGAGATGGTCCGCCAGATCCGGATGATGGGCAACATGCGGCACGTCGAGGGACTCGAGATCCTCGACCAGACCGTCGAAACCATGAACAAGAAGGAGTTTGCGGTGAACTACTTCAAGCTGGACTGGGAGGTGCAGACTTTCGTCGAGAGACTAAAGATATCGATGTTCGACGCGGGTCTCCTGAGCTCTCCGGAGGATGGTGTTGAGAGATGCATTGAGAATCCCGATAGCATCGGGCTTCTGGGCCAAGCGATTGAGAAAGCCATTCTCGCCAGTGCTGACCAGCCGTTTGTTTCAAGAATGGCCTACCCCCCAAAAGATAAATCAGACGACAACTGGTCGGATACAGACGAGTGGGTGAGCGACGACCAACCGGAATAAGGCGGATAACATAGAAACTGAGCGTATTCCGCGACAACACGAGGGGGCAAGGATCATTCTTGAATTGGATCGTTGGACTCAAAATGAGTGCGTGATCTTAATAAAACTATTTGCTGCCTCATACCTGAATACCAATTGCGAGTTAGACAGTAGACGATCACCAAGTCTCGCTTATATGGCATTGGGCTTCTACGGCTCTAAATTATGAGTGATATGAAAAGTGAAGGTAATTAATTAAATATATTGTAAGTCTTAAGGCTAATTAATCATAACTCGACAGCTGCTAAAGGACGCAGAATTTATGCCTGGCAACTTATCCACAGTTCCATAGTGAAACGTTCGTAGCGCATATACCCGAAACAAGACCAGTTAAAGGGGCACTATATTGGTTCTCGTGACGTTCATCTTTGCCTGTGCAAGTGAAATCTTGTTTCGATCCAAGTCGTACACGGCGTACACTGCCTGAAGGAATGGCGCTCCAAGACTTGTAAATTCGACTTCCCTCGAGCCAATTATCTGCGGCGTGCTGCATTGGCCCTCCGCGCCGTTCTGCCCCTTGAGCGGAACCAGAAGAAGACTTAATGGCACCCTCATCTTGACAGTGTCCTGGTTGAAGCCAAGGACGAGACTCATGGTGTCGCCCCAGCTACAGGGCAACGGGCTGAGGAGCGTTGTATCGCCGTCTCTAAAAGTACCAACGCGGAGCGCTCTTGCCATCTCCGTGACTACTTCGACAGACAGATCTAGAGCCGGGTTGCCTGTATCCAAGAGAGCTGGGACAGGCCGAGGAACGAAGTTGACAGTGTTTTCAGGGGCACCAGTGCCTGCTTGTCCGCTTACTGACATTGAGCTAAAGCTCACCAGAAACTGTCCAAAGTTGCCATTTCGGTCCCGGACAAGAGGCAATTCTTGTAGTTTGCCATCAAACTTGGCAGTGTCTATGCCGCCGAAAGTGACTGATCCGTCCGAACCGCCTAAGGTGGAAAGCGTTAGCCCCTGTAGATTTCAGCCGGAACCGGGTATTTCTTACTAAAGTCGTTAAGATACACGCCGTAGGCATTTCTGCTAACGACCCCGGCTTCCTTCATGCGAGCCGGGACGTTCGTGTACAGTTTAGAGGTTCCTTCGTTTCCCATAGGCCCAACCCCAAAGACTGAAAAAGACGGCGTGTTCGGCGGGATATACCCGGTCTCCATCAACCCGATCTGGGCGGTCGGTACCTGGACACCCCCAAGGGTCACTGTTTCCTTGATCATCGGCCCTCTATACTTTTCTCCCGTACCGAAACTGGTGTCGAGAGACTGCCCCGTCACTCTTTCAACTCCTTTGGATTGCTTTGGATCGAAAGATCCAAGTTCAAGACCGGTTTTACCCATGGTGCACTGCTGTTCTGGGCTTTTGCAGACGGTGCTGCCGGCCTCCGCAGCGATCAAGTCACTGCTACCGGTGTCAAAGACCATCCGGACGATCTGAGGTGGATTTCCGATGCCCACGTCGACCAGGGGGATGATTCCTGTGTTTTCACTGTTGTAGTGCTTAATGGGCATCTGGATCAACCCATCTGATCCTTTGGCGGCCGTCTCCAGGCCATTGCCAGTGGGTGCAGAGAGACATTGAGAGAAAAGAAGCGCGCCGACGTGCAGCGCCAACAGGCGTGGGAAACGCAACATTGGAGGGAGTAACGAGCAATGGATGGAAAATGCAGCTTTCACCAAGGACGGAAACAATCTATTGGGAATATGGCCGTTATAAACTAGCAAAACCATTCGCGAACACGTCAATAATTTACACATCTCACCAAAACAAGGTTTTCCTAGCTGCACTAAAAAGCTTAAGAACATACACACAAGAATCCCCGGCAAATGACTCCGGACAAAGGTTCTTATGAAACAAAGTTGATTTTAGGTTTACCCTGGTCTGGGAAAGGGAATTGCATGTCGTAGCCGTTCGTTCCTACTGCTTCTAGCCTGATGGCGACAGCCAACCGGGGAGATACGAATCTTCGAGGATGAGACGAATTCATACGACACCACACACCATGATGGCGGAACAACCTGGAAGCACTGGAACTAGGTTACAGAGGGTCCCAATGTCAGGTCCTTCAATCTTCTATCGTGATTCTGGCCTGGCTCAACGGTTTCTTTGCCGACTTGGCATAAGGCTGGAATATTGTGCCTGTCAGCGCTTCATTCAGATCAACCCAACCAACCAACTTACCCAACCAACCAACCAACTTTGCGAATAGCTTCACTTCAACCAACCAACTTCAAGGCCAAAGTTGACTTGGTTGGTTGACAATAATAGAGTCAGATTATCTAGATATTCCACTGCCATATACTTTTTCCGATGCTAAAAGCCCACACTTTATCCCTGCTTGTGATGCTATTCCTAGTGTTAATATAGGTATATAGTAAGTGCTATACTATAAGTCATTTTCCCTATACTTTTCCCCTCCTACTATTACTTTTCTCTTCTTCTATTTCTTCTCTCTATACCTCTTCTTCTTTTCTTAAGGTTATTTATAATGTTAACTCCCCTCACAAATAATACCCTAGCATGTTTACAGTCCTAAGAGTCTATACACACCTAAGCAAGGAACATATCTCTAGCTACCCTCCTACCATACCCTACTATTAATAATCTTCCTATTATTAAGTAGCGTAATAGGGCCTTTATTCTTAAGCACCAGCTGGCAAGGAAGAAGGGTAGGGGATAATTATTATAGATTAAGAACTATAGTGTTTTCCTTACTAAGATTTATTAACAACCTAACCTAACTACTAGGGCATCCTTTTAGTACTATATACTCTATAATTAAAGAAGGAATATAGAGATCTTTACTATTATATTAATAACTTTAGCTATAGAGTACCTTTTAAAGGTATATAAGATTACTAAGGATAGCTCTATTACTATTAGGGATAATAGTAATAGTAATAATAATACTACCTATTAACATAAGAGACTAAGGCTCTTATAAGGTGTTATCTCTATAGCTAAAGTTAAGGCTATTTAGAACCTTACTACTACCTTTATTATATCCTATAATATCCCTATTAATATCTTTAAGGACCTATATCTAAAGAACTTACTCTAGTAACATAATATATTATTATTCTCTAAGGTATTATAGGGTAGAACTTAGATAAGGTAGTATATCTTATAGCTATACTAGTAATACAAAAGGAATATCTAGTAGTAATTAAATTAGTCTATCTTTAAGATCTATATCTACTTTAATCTTTAGACCTTACCTAATAATAAGGCTATTATAGTAGTTACTTTATACTTCCTTAACCCTAAGGGGTATTATTAGAAGTACCTCCTTACTCTAAAGGAGTAGATTAGTACCTATAATAGTAAGAATCTTACTAGTATTATCTTTAAGGTCCTTAATAGCTAGGGGATTACTAGAAGGCTAGGTTCTATTATTTATAATAATATACCTAGTAATAACACCTATATAAGGTATCTCTATCCCCTTATTAACCTAATAATAGATAAGTAGGACTATAAGGAGTACCACCTTTACTACTTTAGCTATATTATTAACCTTATAGCTTATACCTTTATATATAGTAAGGACTATAATATCTTTAACGTTAAGGTAAGTATATATAGGTTAGCTAGAGAGTATAATAGGGAGCTTTAGCTCTAGAGGAAAAAAGGAGTAATTAGTAAGCTTTATAATACTATTTGCTTTATTAGATCCTCTCCCTAGTAAAGCCAGAAGTTTTATAAGCTAGTAAGGGAGGTAGAGGGTAATAGATTTCACCTATACTACTAATTAACAGTTAAGCTCTAGGTTCTTTAAGATAATAATACTTAATAGAACTCTACCTTCCTTATAATCTAATAAGCTCTTTAAAAGTAGTTAGAGATTATAACATTTATTAACTAGAGCTAGGTTAATAAGAAGAAGGGTTACTAGCTCCTAGCTAAGGACACTCTATCCCTAGATAACTAGAAAGTCCTAGCTAAGATTAAGAGTATACTAGAGCCCCTATATATAATAACTATAAGGACCTAAGGTAGTAGGAAGTCTAGTTAGACTAGTTATCTCTTTAAGATCTAGATAGGAATAGAGTATCTCCTCTAGCACCTAGAGGATTAGAAGATATTCTATACTTATACTATTAATCCTTCTATTATTAAAGAAGAGCTAGCTAGGGTTAGATAGTTAAAGAGGAGGAGGTATAATAAGGATACCCTCCCTATATATACTTATAGAGAGTATCTAAGTTAGGCTAAAGAAATCTCCTCCTTTAGAGATCTAGACTTAGATTATTAGACCTATCTATATAGATCTATTCTCCTAGTATAGGATAAACTTAATAAGTACTATATAATACTCTATAAGTCTCCCTTATACCTAGCCTTAATTATCTTTTATCTATTATATAGATTATTATACCTTAAAGCTATTTAGGACTCTAAGGAATAGTCTAGATAGGTAAGGAGGGTAAAGGGTAATATTATATAATACTTTAATAAGTAGTATAGGTAAGAGAGCTCTATATTATTATTATTATTATTATTACTATTACTATTACTAGCCCTAACCCCTAGTATTATACTAATTACTAGACTACTAGTTAAGGACTTAAGATACTAGTAGTATCTTAATACTATTAGGTAAAAGCAGCAGCTACTCTAGTACTCTACTTAGGTTAATAATAAGCTAAAGAAGTAGTTTAAGGCACCTATAGTTAAGATAGATATACTAGAGTAATAGTAGATTAATTATCACAAGTAGTATCCTCTTATAAGCCAGCTTGCTTTAGACATCCTTACTATCCTAGTAATAGCTACAGACTATAAAAGAGAGTTTAGCTCTATAAAGCTTTTACTAACTTCATAGAGGTAGTTAATAGGTATAGAGACTGTTAAGACTATTAAACTACTAAAGGATTAGATAAAGGGTGGGATAAAGCTTCTAATAATATGAGGATGGGATAAAGGGTAGGATGAAGCTTTTGATGATATATGGGATAGGGATGAGGAGAGATAGAGGATAGGGATAGGAAGTATGAATGCCCTCATAGACCCCTAACAACAACAGCAGCAATTAACCTCATTGTACGACTCGACCATCTATGTGCTCTGGGGAAGAAAAAGAAACACCACGATGGGTATGGGGGATGCCTTTATATAGTATGGGAATAGCATCATATATGTAGCACTATTAGTAATCAACCAAAACAACCAATCCAACCAACTATAGCAAAAAATAGTAAACAACCAACCAGTCAACTATATAAATGACCTCATATTAACTAACCAACTTTAGGGCCGAAGTTGGGTTGGTTGGTCTGAATGAAGCGCTGGTGCCTGTCATCGACACGAGTGACGATGCCATGTGGTGGCTAACCGGCTGCAGCCGTGAAAGGGTGTCGAAACATGTGTTCTCACATACGAGATCAAAGGCTGCTGCCGCTTATTGGAATCATGTTTCTCAAGTAACCTCGTCCTAGCTTCTTACAGTTGTAACCATCACATTCAACATGATCCGATGGCTGGAACTGGGTTCATCGTGATGGCACGGTGCTGGCGTTTGTGGTGAACAAGGTTTGCCGTCTCACGCGCTTGTTTCACGCGCTTGTTACATCTGACAACTATGGGATGCTTCAGAGGAACTTACGGCGAGCCAAGTTCTTGGCATGGAGTGGTGTCTACGCGTGTCAGTTACGTTGCAGAACTTTAAAGCGGACGGCATCTACAACCACCCATCAGAAACAACTGCGAAGAAACCGGCCACTTCAAGATACAAGTTATATTGAGCAACACCTTTCATATGTAACAGTTGAACGTATAGAGGACGCCTAATAGATTAAACAAGCTGTCAAGTGGTATTTCGTATGAGCTTGCAATGCCCTGCTCATATGTAGCCATAAGTTATACGCCATGGGCAGAAACGAACTTCCATAAGCAGTGTTGATCATAAAACAAAATAACCGCATATGTGGCTTCAATTACAAAGTGACCGCAAAGTAACTATGTATACCGCCCTACGTGCCGGGCCAGCAGCATCTGTAGTTTGGTGTGGGATATAGTGGCAATTTGCGTCGTGGTGCCGCGTAACCCTTTCCACCGGCGACTCAACACCTCAAAATAGCAAAGTAGGGATAATATCATGGAGTTCACTTTTCATAACTCGCAGTGGCGACGAAAGAACCTGTTTGTGGCGGTTCAAAGACTTGCTCGCCTTATATGTTTGTAAGTGGCAACGGCTCTGGGAAACAGATGTCAGTTGATAGCAAACCTGATTTTGCCAACCGTGACTGACGTCTTGAAGATATTCCCGTCGTTCAGAAAAGTTCATGTGAGACATCTGATCTTTGAAGACATCTCAGCCGCCTCCGTTCAGCAAAACTCGTGTAAAGCTACCATGACTTCAAGAGCAGGTAATCGACTCCACATGCGTCATCCAATGAAAAAAGACAGAAGACAACCCCTCTCTGGATTGTAAGAACAATGCACTTGTTTGCTCGGCAGAGTGCAGCACGATAGTGTGCCGGCTAAGGCACCGATCTAATGGGTCTACTTGCAGACAGGTAACGGTTCGCTGTCCGTTACAGACGGTATTTACAGACAACATGAGCAATTGACGATGAAGTCAGATCCCCAGGTGAAAGCCAGTACAGGGATACCCCTGTAAAGAAGAGATCGGCGCATCGATTTATGGCCCAGTCTGCAGGGGGCACGCAATCTCCATCATAGGCCCCCTAGACATTCAGATGGTCGACTTTGACTCGGAATCGTTCATGCTTGACTAGGACGGCACGACGGGCGAGAACCTAATCTTGTGCCCGACGGCACCTTGATCTGGGTGCGGGGCGGTATCACCAAGAAAACAGGCATCTCGCTGCCCAGCCAGGTTCCAGACGGGTGCGTGGGCAAGGACGGCGATGAAGGCCGCCAGGCTGAGGGTGGCGGACATCGTTGACATAAACAACAACCGGAGCGTCGAGTACGGCGCGCAGTTTGCCGACTACCTCCACGCCCGCGCATATTGTAAGGCCATCAGAGACTTTCTTGTTGCCGAGATACAGCCGTGTCTTTGCGATAAAAAAGCTAATGTTACATGACAGTACAATAGAGTTCATGCTTTGTGTTTATATGTAGGGGAGGGGAAAGCATAGGACGTCTTCATCCAACGAACGCCGGAACAAATGCAAAACACATCATACTCAATAAGTAATTTCAAGCGGATTATGTCAGTGTACTCAAGTGCGAGGAAGAACAAGCTTGTAGTAATCTTTGCCGAGTAACGAACAGCGTGCTTCCTCACAACCCTTCACCACATGTATCTACCACCGCATGCCAGAGTTAAGACCGGTAGGAATATAAACGCCACTCTTTACCCGTCATGTAACATTGCCCATTCTAACGCTAATAAGTTTGGTGCGAAGTACTGATGTAACCTGAGTCATACGTGCCTGTCCGAGCATCCCCTCAGTGTCGTTCACGGTCAAGGTTCTGAAGTGACAGGGGCGAATAACGAGATGTAGTTCAAGAGAAACGAAGCGCCTCTCTATATATACGAAGTTTCAGTTGAAACTGAAATTGTTATTTAACATGTCAACGTCACGCCTTGAACGACCGGTATCAACCGTCCCCGGTCAAGATCCCTTAAAGGAAGTGGCTATGATATATACACAAGAAGAAAGGCCGGAGTCCCAAAACTCCTTGACACAGACACCAGGACGACGAGCCCTTTATCCGGCCCTCACGGGAACCCTCAGACCGTCGAGGCCCTTGTTCACGGCGTTATTCCAGCCATCGGCAGCGGTTCCGCTGACAAGGTAGGACTTGCCGGCGGCGTCGCCCTTGAAGATCCAGTTGAGCCATTGGACAGTGGCCTTCGCGAAGGCCCCGCCGTTGGCTTCGCCATAAGTACCTCCGTGGCCGACGCGGTTGAGGTTGCCCTTCCAGGCTGGGGTCCCGGACGGGAGGTTGTTGTAGTCGCGCTCGCCCTGAACGGACCAGTCAGTCCGAAGTCCTCTGTCATCATGGGGGTCTCTGCACTTACGTTGGGGTAGGCAATGTCGCTGGGCCCGCCGAGGGCAATGATAATGGGCTTCCTGATCTGCTTCGCCTGGTCGTAGTTGCCGAGCATGCCCGAGTTGAAGATGCCGATGGACGACACGCGGTTGTCGTTGATGAAGTTGTATGCCTCGGTGCCACCACAGCTGTAGCCCGCTGTCATGATCTGCGTCGCGTTGAGCTTGCCGGCGAAAGCTCCTTTCCCACCAGCAGCGGCCCAGTCGACGGCCTCCTTCATCTGCGCGGCAGTGGTGCTGCCTGACCTACCAGGCGTGCCTTGAGAAATAACGAGATAGCCGTAGGACGCGATCTGCTTGAGGTAGTTTTGAGCAGACGTGCCATCGGCGGAGCACGCGCCATTTCCCCAGATGAAAACAGGCATCAAGCCTGGATTGCCTGATCCAGGGCTATAGATGGTGTGGCTAGGGAGGGAAGAATCGACACGGTAGCCCTAAAATTCAGTCAGCTCAACGGTCTCATCACGTATGAGAATCGTGCTCTCGTACTCCTGGTGCAAAGGGACCATTTCCATTCTGGGCAATAACCGACGAAACAAAGGTCACCAGACCAAGTTGAAAAGACAGCTTCATCATGGCAATGAATTGGCAGTGTGGGGTTGCTGAGGACGATCGGTGTGTTGCAGCTATTCGAGGACGAAGGGCATGCGGTTCATTATAAGATATAGTCACCTTTCAGATGTCAACCCCATAAATCCACCGGTGTTGTAGCTAGCGGAGGACTCCATCGAGGGAACGAGTCCTTGTCACGCAATCTATCCGGAGAAGCGATACGAAATGAGATGAGGGCCGCCAGCTGAAGCTGTCTATGGCCGGGCTGCTGCCGCAGCGAATCTCGTAGAAACCCACACGAAGCCAAGAAAACGAGCAATTAGCCGTTTCTGAAAAGGAACCATCCTGCAGTCGTCCAGCTGCTTGCACCCCGCACAGCACGCGCCGATGTGGCGGTCATCGGGCAATTAATCCGCAGTTGGCCGAATCAAGTAGAAACATTGCCAAGATGCCTCTGCCAGATCGGCGCCTCGAGTCAGGGGGGCACTGGGGGGAGGGCCAGTGAGGCAGTTTGGGATATGCCATCATTGGAGGCATTGTTTGTCATAACTATACGAGTCTCTCGGGTGTTTTCAAGCCTGCCAAGAGAGGCGTCAGTTCCACTCGGTAAAATATAACCTGCTCAGCCCAGCCCACCAAACCGACGCCGGCCCAATACGAAGCACAAGAAACAAGACAGTGACAACCTGCATTGCCTCTGTCGAAGTACAGACAGCCACATCACTTCCTAAATGCGTTGGAACGTACCTAAAGTGATCGTGTGATGCGTTTGCCTTGTTGAAAAGGTCCACCAGTAGAGATGGTTTCTACCACCTCGAGCCGTGTGGGTGGATGGAAGGAGAGCCCCCGACAGCCAACTGCCGTTGATTAAACAGAGCTCCTGGTCGGGTCCAGATGAGGGATAGTCTAGACGTTGGTCATCCATCCGATCTGTTTACCAAGATCTTTCAGGCGGGGGTTGCAGGGGTGGGTGGCGATCCTTGCCTTTCGTCGCAACCTATAGTGTATGCTTTTCTGGATAAACTTATCCAGTCCTGAATATCCGCAGTTGTTCGTTGCCAGATGCCTCGTCCGGGGTGTGTTACAATGATGGGTTGGCCGTCTTTTGCTCATTTTGCACTTTAGCCGTAGAGCAATACACCCATTTCATCTCAGTTTTCAGTGTGCTTGTTGGCGTTTTCAGGTTGGCACTCTCGCAGGCACATGGAAGCTGACGGCCCTGAGTATACAGACTGCCGGGGCAGTGGCGGAATAAGCCACACATCATAAATGATCTTGCATGGCAAGGGTATTTAGTTGCATGGACTTGTGGCCCTGCACAGAACGAGCGGTTCGAGACCCTCAGCGATGTCTCACACAAAAGAAACGTCCGAACTCCTCGCGTGTCAAGGACTACTATTTCGGATACATCAGCGCCATCTCACAGCAGTAGACCCACTTGAAGATTCATTGAGACAATGACTGACAGATGTTAGCATGTCAAGGTCCTCGAGGCTCTGAATTTGTCGGCGCGCAAGCTTTGCAGTGATCCCTTCCTAGTCGAGTGTGCCTCTCGTTGTGCCCCGGTTCTACATCTGTGCGATGTGCCGATCAACGCTAGGAAGTATTCGGTCAGCCATCGATGGCCTCGCAGTCGGCTGCCTTGTGAGCTCTGGTCTGACGTTAAATTCTTCGGGACTTATGCTACGGGATGCTCTGATAAAGGCCACGGGGACGGCTTGGCAAGGCGAAACGGCGATAGAACCGCCGGTTCTTTTGTAGACTGGATGGGAATGTATATGTTCATCTGACCCGAGTCATGATGCCTTTCCTCAAGCTTTCGGGCAGCGTACCTTATTTGAGCGTCAAGCTTTTAAATAACGTCCCAAAACAGGAACTCGGGTAGAGTTGTACCCTTCACCTAGCCCCCCCCCTCCTCTTCCCCCCTCGTATGGGTCTTCGGGTGCAATTGCCTGGATAGCTTCAAGACTGAAAACATGCCGAGGACAACTTGGCCACCTGAACAGGTTATCAGAAAAGCGTCTTGTAAAGTGGTATTTCGTTTATTTTCGTTGATGCTTCTCTGCTCACCACTGCGGCTATCTACCGAAAACAGGCAGGAGAGAGGACGGCCGCCGGACAGACAGGCACCTCAGTCATCGTACAAGTCTTCTTCCTCCTCTTCATCCTCGTACTCATCTTCGTACTCCTCCTCTCGGTCGCTGTGATCGCTGTGGTCGCTGTCATCACTTTCATCGCGCTCGCGATAGTGGTCCTCGGACCCAGAGGACGAGCGCCGTTCATAATGGTGTTCGTGATCGGAGTCGGATTCTATGTAAGCGTCAGCTGGGGTTCCTGAAGCCAGAAGAACAAGAACCGAAACATCAGGGAGGGGGATGGGCCGTACCCAGGGCGTTGGCAATGAGGGCGCCTCCTAGGGCGCCGACCGCGAGGCCGCCGGCTACGCCGAGCAGCATGTTCCCATTGCCGCTCTTCTTCTTCTTTTTCTTCTTCTTCTCTTCCTCGCCGCCGTATCCCTGCTGGTAAGACTGGCCGTACTGTTGGCCATGAGATTGGTCGTAGGATGGGGGCTGCTCGTAGCCGTGCTGCTGACCATGCCCATATTGCTGGCTGGCGTAGTACCCCGCACCAGCCCCGGCAGCTGCGCCGGCGTACGCCCCGTATCCCGGGTGAGGGGAGTGTCCTCCATACCCGGGCTGAGGTGAGTATCCTGGCTGCGGTGAATGCGCACCATACCTCGGCCCTTCTCCATGCCCCCCGTAACCCGGCGACATTGGCGGAGGCGACACCACGGGCGAAGGCGCGGCGGGAGGTTCCCATTGGGAAATTCCGGTGGCCTGTTCGACGTAGAACCACCGCCCGCTTTTCTCGTCAAAGCGCTTCGTCCAACCTGCGGGAAGCCGCGGTGACGGCGGTCGTCCATAGCCGGGCGACGGGGGCCGACCGTAATAAGACTGCTGCTGCTGCTGCTGCTGCAGCTGCGGATACGGACTCGAGGCCGACGACCCGCCCGCGTCTCCGTACCGCCCGGGATGCGGCATGGGATACTGGGGTTGCGAGCCGTAGGCGCTGGCCGCCGCTCCTGCCGCGACGCCGGCAGCCACGGAGGACATGGCGGCACCCTCAGAGACCGGGTCGGAGTAGGCGGAGCGCGCGGGGTCGCTGGAGCCGAAGGCGGCGGGGTTTTTGCGCCTGTACTCATCGGCGCCGTTTTGGGGGCCGCCGGCGTAGCCCGAAGGCGGGCGGCCGTCATAGCCTTCGCCCCGGGAGCCGTGGTTGCTGTAGCCGTAGTCCTTGTGGCCTGCGATCGTCCGGCTAGGTCAATCTCGCGATGATCGGGTGTGTGTGTGGGGGGGGAGGGCATCTCCTCGCTTTTACTCACTCACCTGGGTTGATGATTTCGGGGTCGTCGGGGATGCTGAAATTGCCGAGCTGCGACGCCAGCTTGGCCACGTCAAAGTTGCCGAAAAAAGACATGACGGCTGTGGCGTTTGGCTGTCGACTCCCTTTTCTCTGTTTTTTATCGGTAGTGACAGTCAGTGTTTCGAAGGGGGAGAAGAGAAATGCCGTCGTCGACGTGGGCGTTGATGTTTTTCCCTCGTTGGCGCCGCGGGGTCAAGTGACGGACAGAAGATAAAAATCGGGGGGTTCCACGAGGGGGGCAAAAAGAAGACCAGCACACCACACTCAACTAGGGAGTTACTAAGTACCTAAACACTAAGTTCAGATAAGAAAGCTACGTGTATAGAGCGCGCGAGCTTTGGATTCGTAATGCCTTTCTTGGGCTGCAGACGCGACTGCACGTCAGATTGGTCCTGTTGCTCGTTCGCCGTGTGCCATGTGCCTCCCGTCTTTTTCAATTCTTATTTCATTCTTTATTTCTTGCATAATGGACCCGATACCGCGAGAGGCTCATTTGGTCGGGATTCTCGATGGCCGTAATGCGCCTCCACGTGTTCCCGGTGTAGGTACTTGACGTGGCTCGGGATGCCGGTGGACGGCTATTGCGGGCTTCTTTTCCTCGGCGTTCTTGGCCAAGTAAGAGAAAACACGACGGAGGGGGTGTTGCATGACTATGAATCTCTATCGGTCCATCTTGTTCGCAGCGACGTCGTTTCTCTTCCTATCCATGCAGCCCTCCCGATGTACATTCCCCTCCCAGAATGAGATCCTTCCGAATGACCTGTTGATTGACCGGAGAACACAAATCCCACCGCGCTCCCGGTTCCATCGTCCGATCTTGGCCTGCGGGGCGACCCGTCCGTACATCGCATAGGGCTGAGGGCTGTGCGCTGATTCCGTACCGTCAATGCATAAATGTCACCAGCGATACCTCTAAGGGCCAGGCCCAAAGACATCGTACCTGCTAAGGACCTCTTTGGATGACAAACTGAGAGCCTCCTTACCTTGACGTTCTCAAAGGAAATTCCCCATTTTCATTACCCCTCTCGCAGACTCGTCAGCGCTAGACACCCGACAACAGTTGCATGGGCTGGACTCGCATATATGCCGGTGCCGGCCGGTCCCGATGTTGAGGATCCTGTGAACCTCGTCCCTCTCGAGGTCCACGAGGTACAGCTTACTCCCGATCGCGCAGACCATCAGCGCGTGCGCCATTTCGAGACGGTCCCATCTCGACTTCAGCGTGGGGGAACGTGTAGGCTGAGAGCCTCACGCTTCAGCTCGCCTTGCCGATAGGAAAACAACGGCCATCTTACGATGTGATCACGAAAACTAGGAAAAAAACATTTTCTTCGCTTTCTCCAAGACTGGAAAGCGTACATGTGAAGACCATCTATCAAGAGGCAAGGCCAAGATGGCAAAAACTACAACATTTCAGGCCATAGAACTTGGACATATCGTGATAGCATCAAGGGCGGGGAGGGGGTTGTCAATGTCCTGAAAAGACTGGAACGGGGCGGATGCAATCTCGTCGTCATTCATAAAAGTCCCTATCCGTCTCTATGTCCGAAGGTGAAGAGCAATGGGGGGTATAGAGCTGTGAAGCCGAGCAAGAAACAAGAAAAGACGCGCGCGCCTTGCGGCCGCCGCCGCCATATGAACGAAAACGAAAAGTCCAACAAGTGTGAAACAACAAAAATCGGACTTGTTGGCTGCAAATAAGACGACCAAGACCCCAAATCCCCCCCCCCCCAAAAAAAACGCCGATAGCTATGCGTCTACTTTTTTCTTTTCTTTTGCCGTGGCCGCCATGCGATGCAAGTTGAATGCAATGTTTCCCTCCGCTGCCCCGCCTCGAACATGACCATACTCTCATCCCTCCCCCCAATCATCCATCACAGCTCTCAAGTCGCAGGGCCTCTACTTTTTGGCAGTTCGCGCACTACGTTTGGCAGGGGTGCCGTTGGCGCTCAGTCCCAATTCCTTCTTCGCCGCCGCAGACACCTTCTTCGGCTTGGTGACCTTTGCGCCCTCCGTCTTCGGGCCGGGGGTGGCGGGCTGGCGCTCCTTTGCTGACTTGGTCGTCGACTTGGCCGTAGCTTTGGCGGTCGAAGACTTGGTCGCAGCGGCCTTGCTCGTCGAGCCCTTGGGTCTGCCTCTCGTCTTGCCCACCTCCTTCTCTTCCGCAGGGCTTAGTGGCACCAAAGATGATGGCTCCTCCGATCGGCTTCTAGCCAACTGCTCAGCCCACTGGACGCTTTTGCCGTCCTTCCGAGCTGTCGCAACGACGGGTTCCTCAATTGCTGGAGGCGCATTCTTCAAAGATTCCAGGACCTGCTCGGCAGGCAGTGCACCTGCCTTATTCGTGCGGGTGTTCTGTCGAGTCAGGGCAGCCAGATCCTTCTCCCCATTCCTCATTGTGGCATACCCTTTGTGCCTAACGGGGATCTTTGTGACGGGAGCTGGCTCGCCGCGCTCTGCGGCACGCTGGGCGCGGGTTCTGACGCCGGCCGCGGGGCCGGCCTCCTCCTCCGCAGGCTTCGTGTTCTCCTCTTCCTTTGGCTTTGCGTTTTCGTCCTTGCCAGGCTTCTCTGTCCTCTCTCTGCGCTGACGCTTCGGCGGCTGAGGCTTCGTCTCCGGCGATGACCCTCTCTTCTCAACATCATCGACCTTTCTTTTAACCTTTCTAGGGCTCGGGCTGTTAACGTCGAGAGCTCCAAGAGGTTGGCGCGCAGCCGACACCGCAGGAGACGCCCGCCGAGCGGAACGAGATCGCTCTGCCGAAGACGTGACCGAGAACACCGGGATGTCAGCCCGGGAGCCCTGGGAGCGCTCGGGGGTAGCAGCGATAGTAGCAATGATCGGGGCAGAAGGAATGGGGGTTGGCGAGAGGGGGGGAGTAGCGGCGGTCTCTATCGGCTCGGCTGGCTCAGCTGCCTTAGCGGCTTTACGCGCGGCGTGCCGGTTCATGAACTCTCTAAGCATCATCAAATCTGAGTCGTCGTCCGAAACTGCTGCGGGCACCTCGTCGGGCATCTGCTGCACTTCCTCATCTTCCTTGTCTGCCTGCACTTCTTTCTCTTCCTCTTCTTGGCCGGCGAGGGCGACGGGAGACGTCAAGGAAGCGGCAGAAGCATCTTCAGCTGCAATGATGGCGGCGCACTTCTCAGAGACTTTGAATCGCGCCATCAAACGATCGCCTTCCTTGCTCACAAGGACACTGCTATCCATCGTCTCCTCCTTGGCGTCATCAAATACGTGGGCGAGGGAGGCGGGCGCCTGGATAGGGGAGTCTAGACGCTCATGGAACGAGCCAAATATGTCAGGATTCTCCCTAGCATCGACGACAAAAGACGAAGGAGAAGAAGATGCCACAGGAGAAGCCAACGCCAACGCCGATGACGACGCGCCGCGAGCAGAACCCGGCGAGGGCTCGACAAACGCCGCTGATGCTGAATCAACCTCGGGGGGGTTCTGCACCGCGGGGAGCTCAACCGACGAGTCGGGAGCACCCACCAGCGACCCGGATGCTGGATCTTGGAGATCCTGCACCACAGGAAGCTGGTCTGAGTCGGCAGCGGGGAGGGTGAGCGGGAGTGAGACCCGGCGAAGGAGGGATGTGAGAGACGAACGGCGCTTCCCAGGGAGCGACTTGCGCTTCTTGAACGGAGACGCCTGGCTCCGGTCCTTGAAGTACACGATAGGACTCGCGACAGGCTCGAGCGCCTCCTGCCCCTCCTCCTCCTCCTCCTCCTCCTCGAGTCTCTTCTCAACACCGTCGCCGTCCGTCTCGGTAACGCCCGGCGAGGAGATGAAGGAAGGTACTTCAAAGGTAAAACCAGGTCCGATGGGGGAGGACAGGGGCGACGAAGGTGCATGTTCCTGCTCTTGGGTGGTGGCGAACGTAGCAAGTTTGGCACGCAATGAAACGAGGCCTTGGTCCAATCGGGTCTTCCTGCTTACTTCCGAATGGTGCGTGGCGCTGGAGGGAAAGTGCGGGAGCTTTGCGGTAGGACTCTGTGGCTCGTCCTCCTCTTCGATAACAGAGAAGTCGGACTCGCCGAAGATGGCAATGGGTTGGCGGACGTTGCGGTGCTTTTCTTGTTGGCGGCCGTGGGCCTTGTTTGAATCGCGGATCGCCGTCTCGAGGACCCATTCGAAACTCAGGTCGGGCATGGGGAAGGCAAGTAGGGGCTTCATAATAGCGTGCGTCAACAGGCCGTTGTTGTAAGCCCGTTTGGGTTCGCCATCGTAGTTTCTCTTGGCCTTTGTCGGGGCCATCACCTCGCCATACTTCTCCATGTCTGTCTTGTATTGTTGACGCTGCTCGCGGACACTCGGACCCTTTGGGAGGGAGAACAGGTCGTTGCGGAGGACGCGGCGGGCCTCGATCATGTTAATCACGGGCCTCTCTTCCACCTCCTCGTCCAGCCAGTAGGGTTCCGAGTAGTCCTCGTCGGTCCAGTCTGTGACCCTTTGCCTCTTGCGAGGGCAGAGGGCATACGCCAGGTCGCCCTTGACGGCAATGTGTCTGAATTGGACAGCGGCATCGAGCTCCTCCACAGCGAGCGACTCCGTGACGCGCTTGGCTATGGCCTTTTCCAGAATCAGGCCCCGTGTCTTTCGTTGCTGCTTCGCGCGCGTGGCACGTGTCGGTCGACGGGGGAAGTCGGGGATGGGAGCAAGCGTCGAGGTGAAGTCAAAGTCTTCAAAGAGCTTAGGATCGAAAGGCGCGCTGGTCGGGTTAGCGGAGGCTGAGCACATGTTATGGGGTAACTTACCAGAGTTTCTTGGCCATTTCCGAAGGCGCGACGGATGCGAGGGTGTAGCCTTGAGGCTTTCCGGGCGAGGCGGCCGTCACGTCAGACAGCATGGTAATGTCGTGCATCGTAGTGTCGGCCTTTGAGGGGGATTCCAATAGGCCACCTTGCTCGGGTTGCACCTGGTGCGAGTCGAATTGGTCGTGAATGACTTGGGGCGTTGAGGGTGAGGTTATTGACATGACAGAAAAGTCGGAGAATGCCGGCTTGGAGGGGCTAGACTTTGGTGAAATATCACGGGCGAGTTTTGGCGTAGACGCGCAAAAGTGCTTGGGTGTGGAGGCGGCCAAGGGGGTGAAACTATCGTCGGCGAAGGAGACCTTTTTGGGCGAGGGGGTTCTGGCGGCGGTCGAGACGGCCTTGGTCGGCCTCGGGGTCTCTGCCGTGCTGAACTTCTTGGAGGGGGAGACAAGCGCAAACGAGGGTAGCTTGGGAGCCTGCCTCTTGGTGGTGGACTTTGACTTGGGCGAGGCACCGGCCTTGGTTGGCGTGGTGAAGTCGAAGGAGAGCGGTGACAGGCTAGACGCCACACCGCCGTTGGGCTGAGATGCGAGTTGGAGTGTGGGAAACGAGGCCAGGCCCATCTTGGAGGAGCCGGCGCGGTCGACGGTGCGCGAAGTCGGGGGAGTAATCGCGTCACCCGAAGGCGGGTTGAATGTCAATTGGGGGATATCCATCACGCGTCCTGGCGCAACATCGGTCGGATGACGAGGGTGGTTGCGCAGCGCGTAGGATAGAGAAGCGGAAGAGCTATGGTCCCAGACGCGATGCGATGCGATGCAGTGTGATGCGAGTCCGGAGACGCTCTCGGACGCGAATCACGAAAGTACCGGCGCGAAGCGTGCGACTGGGAGGGACGGGGGAGAAAGTAAACAAAGAGCGCGCGGCCGAACACGGACAAGCGCGATAAATCAGATGGACAGTGAATGCCTTTCCTTTCTGCACCCGTCGCGAATTGCCCGAAAAAGAATACACCAATGTCTCGCTCGATATGCCTCGAAGATATGCGGAACCGTGACCAAGATTTTGGATCTCAGGGCGTGAGCTGTGATTTGTTGCGGATGCCGAGATTGGTGCGCGAACGGGAGCTCGGGGAATGAAGCTCGAGTGGGAAGAAGGAGGGGGGGTGGTTTTCAAGGTACTTGCTTGATTGAATGGACGGCTAAATCGAGATGAGTACAAGCTATGATACCTACTTTAAAAGGGCAGGGCAGGGCAGCGCGGGGAGAAAGAAAAGGCAGAGAGAGCGAGGGCACAAAAACACAGAATCGGTGTGGTGGGCTGCTTTGTTGGTTTCCCCGGGTGTAACGGGCAACGAGGAGACAAGATCCACCCTTTTGTTTACGTTTACATTCAAGACAAGACGAGCCAATCGGCCGCTCCCGAGCAAGGTCCTACCTACATTACCATGTAGTGTGCGTGCGGTGCGGTGCGTCTATCCGCAGGTATTGTTGAGGTGTGTGTGGGCAACACAACACATAGTAGGCTTCCGTACCTACTATGTAGGTATGGCATTATATCCGTATGTATCCGTACTCCGTACTAGGTAGGGAAAGTTTCATTCATCGCCATCACCCGCCACAACCACAGATTTCACGTGAAACCCCTGAAGAGACGCGGTAGCAGCAGGCGGTGAGCACGAATTGCCGGTACTACTAGGCTGTAGCCGCGTCGGCTGATCAATTAACCCGAACCCTCTGAGGTGATGGTACCAGTACTCTAGTAACGTAGATAATAGAGTTATTTTATTGATTAATTGAACGGTTGTATACGTGGTGGTTCAACATGTGTAACGGGCGTCTGACTTCCATATATCCTGTGCATACATCTTGTTATTTATCTCATGATCAAATGTCTTGCACTATAGTTTTTCCTGTTCTAACAAGGCATCTGACCCTGCCCACTGTTGCCCATCACTATTGCCCACTAGGGGAGGTTTGGTTGCTGTGGTCCTGAAATTTGTTCAAAAAAAGGTCCTAGAGAGGGCTCCTGACCCCAGCTATTACAAAGTTCTGGCAGCCAGTGACGAGCGCAAGGCTTGACACACTTTTCTATGCGCGATGATGCCGGGATTATTGCCCGTGCCATCCTACAATACAAACAATATATTCGTAATCACACGCGGAAAGCCTGATACATACACATGTAAGTGGTTCAACATCATTCATCGACCAAAACCGTGTCTTGGTCTCGCCCCACTGATGCGAAAGCCACTGAGCGTTAATGGCCAATCAGACGGCTCCAAGGCCCCTGCACAAGATTCAAGACACGTGATTGGCGAAAAGAAAAAAAAAAAGCTGCTGCTCGGAACCGCATCAAAGCTTTCGCGATGCGATGCTTCGAAGCTCAGGATATGGAGCTTGATTTTTTTTTTTTGGATCCGTAGGCCGCGACGACCACAATTGGGTCCCCCGATAGCGATACTCGACGACGACGACCACCGCCACCACGACCCGAACGAAACCCCTCGGTGATCGAACAGTATCGAAAATAAAAGTTCATCCATCACACCCCCTGGACGAAGAAATCCAGAAAACCGCCCATCATGCCTTCAAAACCGATGCGCCTGCCGCCCGTCAAGGTCCTCCGTGTCCGCCAGCCCAACAAGAAGGAAGAAGCCCCGTGTGTGCAGGTCATGACCTCCGTTCTCGGTATGTTCCTTTTCTTCAGTCTCCACCCGAACCCAACCTCTTGAACCATCACTAACCTCTCCCTCCCTCTTCCAGCATGCTGGGCTTCCGCCGGTTACAACACGGCCGGCTGCGCGACCCTCGAAAACGCCTTGCGCAACTGCATGGACCAGCCCCCGAAGCCCAAGAAGCCCTCCTCCGCCATCAACTTCCACCTCAGCCGCATGTACGACAGGGTGGTGCCTCACTCCAAGGGCAAGTAAGCGGTCAACGGATCACATGCCGAGGCAGAGAAAGGGGAGTGAGAATGGAAACAAGGAGAGCAGAAGAAGAAGAAGAAGAAGAAGAAGCCGATGCTTTATATCCATATGAATCGGTAGCTAGATGCGCGTCGGGGCGTTGAAGATGGCTGCCGAAGACGTGAGACGCCCGGGGGGGATGAAAGGGGGGGAGCCCAACCCAGAGAAGCGCGGCGGCGGAGCAAAAACCTGCCGGCTGCACACTGTTCGGTTCCGACGACCGAACAGAGCAACCGTCGAGGGAGGGATGTACAACCATAAATTTATTATACACGGGACGGGGCGTTCAAGATCACGGGGTGTTGTAGAATCCATGTACCATATTACGGCTCCCGAAGGGGCTCGCCACATCACAGCCAAACATGAGGGAGACTTTTGACCACACCTGATAACACACCCTGTTGGGCCCCCTCTGTCCGTCTCCCCCGCCTTGTGTGATAGGAGCCGGCGTCACTACTCTTGGCAGCCTTCAGTCGGAAATAAATATATTATTTCAATACTTAAATAGGCATCATTCAGTAACGTTCATTTGTAGAAGCCTCGTGTCTGAAGTATGATCCCAACGCCGTCCATGTTCCTACGGCATATTTACCTATAGATGTCATAATATTTGAAGCAAAATGGGTTTCGCGGGTGGCATGTAAGAGACGCTCGCGTAAGCAAATAAGGGAAGCTCCGCGCATGTCCAGATGTCCATCTTCATCCAAGACTCAGTAGCTTGTTCACGCTCCAGTGATCAACGGCAGAGGTGCTCCCAAATAACGTAGCCAAACAACCCACGGGCAAGAAGTCACGCGTACATGAATGAGCTTTTACATCCCCGCAGACCCCATATGGTCAAAAAACACTCATCACGCACTACCACCCCCCCCCTTCCATTGCGCTACTACACCCAACCCACGACGGAACATGACATCTCACTACCAGTGCCCCCGCCATACCGACTACACAGAGAGCAAGTACAGTTGTCCGAGCATGGTCTCCCCCGTCCTTTTCCGTCTCGCACGTAGCAGCTATCAAGATATCTATCTCTTCGGGGCACAACGCGCAGGGGATGGACGGGAGGAAGGATTTCGCAACACAAGCATATCACGTTGATCTTTACGCAATGCTGGATCTCGGACATGACCCCATCGCCGCTGGCATCCCACCAATGACGTTGTTTCCTACCACCTCAGACGTCATCTCAGTCACGCTACATGTCTCTCGGGATTATGCACGGAACAGCAAAAAGCCTGTCAATTCTTCGAGTATCCTTTAACTAGCGCCAGTCAACAGAATCCCAAACCTTAGCGAGCGACGTGGCAGGCATCTCCAATCCTTCCTTACCCAGCTGGTGGCATCGTCTTCTCAACCACCGGCAGAGCAAGCCCATCCATCCATCCACCCTCCCCTTTCTTCCTCGAAAAAAAGACAAAGGAAAAAACATACAGATATCAAATCCATCCGTCATCATCAAAGTCGTAACGATCGAAAGCGGGTCAGTCATTCCCAAGAAAAAGTAAACAACTAACAAAGAAGTAAAAGAGAGAGAAAAAAAAAAAGGCGGAATTGCCTCTCGGGGGAGTGGTCTTCGCCAATTTCGTCCCCTTCCTCAGCCCTAATAGGCGTATGCAAAGTATGCCTAACGTCGCCAATGCCAAGATTGGTCGCAAATATTTCCAAGAACGATCTTCCAGGTGAAGGGCGCCTGCGCGACGAAACGCCACTCTGGACGCGCCGCGGGGCTATAGATGTGGTTGTCATGGTGAAGTGATGGGTGCCGTCTAAATCCTCGCAAGTCCGAATGCTTCCTAACCACAGGTGGCCGCCACTACAATACTCACGGGGTGAGGCGGGCGGCCATCCCGTATGATGCGATGCTGAGAGGTATAAAAATAAAATTAAAAAGAAACAAAAAAAGGTGAGGTGAAACAAGTCTGCTCCGTACGCCTTTGTATGCAAAGAAATGACCCCCTCCATCCCCCCGGTGGGTATATGGGTATGATGCGCCTGGGAAAGTCCCTCAAAAGGTTTCCCAAAAGACCTACTTCGACATAGAAATGAGGCGGTCAAGCCGTTTCCCCAACGCAGAAGAGTTCGATCTCGCCAACTCCTCCCGGAGAAGTGTTGCGGGCACCCTCGCGCCACTCGATGAAGGCAATTTGGATGTCGTCGTCACTAGCAATGGTGACAAAGTCGCCGTCCTCGTCTTGGTAGCGCAGCTTGAGCATGCCCTTGCTGATGCTGCTGCTGGTGAATCTTGCGAGCTTGGCATCGATCCGGTCAATTAGCGATTGGTACGTGATGTTGAACGCAACAACGAGTGTTACGTAGTTGCCGCTGTCGACGAAATTAACCTTGACCTTGAGTTGCGTGGGGATCGGCAGTTCCGGGCTGGCAAGCGGGTTGGACGAAGAGCCGCTGATACCACTGCCAGAAGTCGGTGACAGCATCGCATTCATGGAGGCGGCCGCGTCGATGCTGAGCTGTCGGTCGTGAATGGAGTTTGGCGTGCCCTGGCGAGGGTAGATTGGCTGAGCAGGGAACTGCGACATGGCGCCGCCGTAGCTTCCGGACGGGTTGTGACCGTACTGGCGCTCACGCTGGGTGCCGGGGCTCTGCGTGTTTGTTCGGATGGGAACATCGTTCATCCTGGGCGAGCCGGTTTGCGACCGGGGTATGTTCTGATCGTGGGCGGGGTGCAAGTGTGGCGGGATGCCAGGCACCGCCGGGACGGGAGTGCCTCCCTGAGTGCGACGGATGCCTGCGGGGCCGTTGATATCAGGCGTGCTGTATGACCTGCTACGTTGTTGCTGCGCGGCACTCTGGCTGTTGGATGCCATGGCGGGCAGCGAGGGTCCACGAGGATTCCTCTGCTGGGATCCGTCCCGGGAGGGGGCGCGAGGCATCGCCGGGGCCGTGTATCTCTGGTTTGGGTCCTCCCCCCACCCGGAACCAGGCTGTGGAGTGAGTGACTTTGGTGGAAATTGGTAGTTCGGATTGGGGAACATGGTGCTCGCCGTGCTTGTTCGCGACGAGACGGGCGACTCGGCCACTGGGGAGAAGTACGAATCGCCGCCGCGACCTCCAGGCGAAGTCGCACCCGAGGGGAGAACTTGGGTTGTGAGACTCAAGGGGGCAGGAGGTTGAGGAAGCGGGAAGCGGGGCGGCGGCACCCTCACCATGCCAGCAAGGCTCTCGTTCGTGGCGGCGCGTTGCCGTAGGCTCGTATTTGAGGCATTGCGAGGAAGCATGCTACCTCCCGTCGACTGAGTGGGCATGGGGAATTGGGCGGGAGCTGAGGCTGGCGGCCACAGCTCATCGTCGTCATCCTCATCTTGCTGGTTGAGATACGGGTTCTCGAGCTTGGCTGCGTTGTCGCGGGTCCAGGCAAAATCAGGGGCAGCCTGATCAGGGCTTGCCGATGCCTTGTTAGGCGCGTTCTCCTTACGTTGCGCTTCGAGGGCGACGGCCCATTTCTTCATCTGCTCCTCGTTGCTATACTTGATCATGAAGTTCTCCACGCCGGGGTCGCCCTTCCACCAGATCTGGACACTGTACGATCCTATCCCTTGGTTAGTACCAAAGCTGTGCGTAGCTGATTTCTGGTGCTTACCAGGCTTTGCGAGCGAAACCACGTCGGTGACGTTGGTCATGAAGATGCGGCCCTTCAGTTGAAGCCTGGCATTCTTGTTTCGTATTTTGGGCCCGGTCGATCTGGTCTTGTCCTTCTTGTCCTTGCTCTTGTTTGCCGAGATTTCCTTGCAGCAAAGCAGGATACACTCGAACAGATAGATCTCGTACTATTTCAACATTAGCACAGCGGTACCAGGAGATGCCGGGCGGCGCAAGTGTCCAAAGTACTTACGTCTTTTTCCTGTTCGCTCTTGCCCGTGACGACGGTGTAAACGCCATGCATCAACAGTCGGCCGAACTGCTCCACGCGGTGGTTCTTCCAGTCGTCCACGCGGTTCCGCAAGTCATCAAGAGCCTCGTCCAGGAGATCGCGGTTGACCTCCTCGTTTGCCTTGGAGAGCACGCGTTCCGCAGCTTCGATACCACTTGCCAGGTCAGCCTTGATTGCCTCGTCCTCGCTCTTCTTCATGAGGTCCTTCAGTAGTAGCGGGTACTTGACAAGCCGCTGCATGGGCTTGAGCAGGAAACCGTCGAGGGTGTTGAAGTCGGCGGCCACGGGATGTCCACTGGCCTTGATCTGGTCGAAGACTTGATTGGCGACCTGGGCCGCCTTGCGCTGGTTGGCAATGAAGGGCCTGTAAATATCGAACGCTTCTTCGTACGTGACGAAGGGGGCTCCCCATTGTTGCACCGGCTTGGACATGGAGTTGGTTGTCTCCACGCGGATGAGGAACCGGCGCTGGAAGTCCAGAATAGCGTTGATGTTGAGAAAAATCTGGTGAATCGTGTCGCCGGTGATGATTCCCTTCGTTTCCAAGCTGCTCTTGAGGTCGTAGAGGTTCTCCAGATCCTGTACGTATTTGCGCTCCGTGTCAACCAATTCCTTCACAATGTGGTCCCGGTAGCTCAGCTTCGACCCAGGTTCGAGAGGCAGGTCATCGTCAGGGTAGGGCTGCAACTGTTGCAGAAGCCCTCGTTGTTCGGCAATATCGAGGACGTAATTTACGACTTGGGTTGTCTGCAGAGGACGTTAGGCAATCCGGCTTGAGGAAGGTAGGAGAGTGGTTTTTTTTTTTTTTTGGGGGGGGGGGGGGGGGGGGGGGGGGGGGGGATGGCAGTTTCCACATACCTTGACAAACCCGGTTGTGTCATTGCCTAGCACATCGCTGATGACGAAGCATTCGGCCGAGGGTATGCCCAAGTCCTTGAGACAGGCCTGGATGAACTTGAATAGGGCGATTTTTGCCTTCTTGCTGTCGTTGGCGTTGGCGTTTGCCTCTTCGATCTCGAGGGGCTTTTCGGGCTGCAGAGCGTTGTAGATGTCGAGGAGAGGGTAGCCGGTGCGGAAGAGGCTCCACAATGACTCGACAGGGTCGTTAGGGTCGAGTTGCTGCAGATAGGGGTCGAAGTTAGGCACTTGAGATAGGCGTTGCTTCAACGACATGCAGATCTGGTAGAGGGAGCGTGAGGCATCTGCCTTTTGGTTGATGATGTTGGCGGTCGCGACGACGGGGCCGCCATTTTGCGGAGGCGTGACGGTGGACGCGCTGTTGAAGGAGGCTAGCGAGGCGGAGGAGGTGTAGGCTGTTGAGCCGGAAAGCTGGCTGGCGCGGGGCGCATTACTCATGGTATTGGTGAGGCTGCCGATTCCGTTGGGTTGCTGGAATACAGGAGCCGTGTTCGTTCTCAGGAGGGGAGCATGAGCCATGACGACCTAACCCATCCGGCGAAAGGAAGGGGGAGGGGGGAGGAGGGGGGGGACTCGGCGGTGGAATGACGGTCGGGAGGATGATCGACTTTGGAACGAGGGTATCGCGAAGGGGGGACTGAGGGGCGAAGCGGTGGGAGATCGATGAATCGCTTTCCTGTACTGAATCACAGACAGGGTCACGTCATCCAGCGCTGGGGTTCTCGAAAGTCGGTCTGGTCGAGTGGGCTCTGTCGGGTATGTCAAAGAGTCGGTGGTTGGGGAGAAGCGACAATGTAGCGGTCACGATCGGCGCCAGGGAAGGCTCTGGGGGTGAATCGATGTCGTCGCGAAAAAGGATGTCCTTTTTTTTCCCCTTCCCTTGGGGTCCTGCGAGAGACGAGGAAAAGCAGGGGACTGATTGGGGCGGTGGGGGTTAGGCTGCGTCCAAGTTTTTCCTTGTGCTGTCGAACAGCCGTCGTCAATCGTTTGGCTCAGCAGCGGGCGGCAGCAGCAGATGGAAGAAGAGGAATGGAAGAAGCTGTATGTGCCCGTAAGTGTGTGAGTCTGAGTGTGTGTGTACGTGTTGTGTATGAGAGAGACAGAAGTGCCGGCGCCGAGTGTCGGTGGAGGAGGGAGGTTGGGCTGGTTCGGGCGGGTCTCCTTTCGAGTTGACGAGTCGAAGTTGCGGAGCGGGTGCGGAGCGTTGCGGGCTATCGGGGCGAAACGAGATGCCTTGGGTTGACGAACCCCTGCGGGAAGTTGCTTTTCGGTAGCCTTGTGGAGGCGATGGAGGGAGCAGGAGAGAGAGATAGGGGGAGAGAATGCGTGTGTGTTTCGAATGGGCAGAGGATTAGAGGATGAGGAGGAGGAGGCTTGCGGAATGGACGGCGTTCAGGTGGCTCTGTGTGGTCGCAGAGTCGGTGGGTATTTGCAAGTGCAGGTTGGTGGTGATAGCGCCGGAGTTGGGGACGTTGATGTTGCAGGGCGCAGGCGGATGCAGCGGACGTGCATGAGGGTTGCTTTGGGACTGGCCGAGGTAGAGGTACACTGAGTGTCAGGCGCAAGTGCTATAGGATGTACCGTGGTAAGGTAGGTTGTACAGGTAGGTTCACTGCCCTCAGACAGATACTGGGCTGCACATGCATATAGGTAGGTAGGTAGGTAGGTAGGTAGCGTAGGTATTGGCAGACAAGGGGAGAGAGAACAGGAAGCAAAGCAAAGAGGTAGAGAGAGTAGAGGGCGAAAGAGGGATAGAGAGAGAGAGAGAGAGAGGATAAGGCGAGGCAAAGGCAAAAATGATTGTAGTAAGGCGGGCGGGCACCTGAAAGGTCCGGTCCTTGTCGTCCAAGGAGGGAAGGGAAGGGTCAGGTCAGGTCATGACGGGGTTTCCGATTCCAGTGGCAGCCAGGCAGGTTTCCAGTGCCAAGTTTTCCTCTTCCGTTTTTAGTTCTTGATCTTTACTCTCTCAATATTGCTCTACTCTATGCGCTTAAATTTTTGATTTAATTATTGATCACCTTCTCTGCTAGAGTGATGGTGGGAGTGATAGTAGTGGTGGAGGAGATGGAGGATGTGGTGGTGATGGTGGTGGTGGTGGTGGTAGAAGAGAGAAAGGGGAGGGGGGATGACAGGGGACAGGGAAACGACAAGGGGGGAGTAAGGTATCAACGGCGGGAGATGTGGTATGGTGTGGTGTAAAGTAGTGTGTTCGTACATCGTACATGGTAGTGTCAGTGTGTGAAATATCATTATATGTACATGGAGGTAGGTAGGGTAGGTATTGGCAAGTGGAGGGGGGGGATCGTGGATTGATTGATTGTGCCAAGCATCCCAGATTTTTGGTTCCTTTTTTTAGGGGGGGGTGAGAATGGGAGAGAGGAGGGGAAGGCACGAAGGACTCTGTCTCTTTCCCTCTCTCTCTTTCTCCCTTTCTGTCTCTACACTACCAGCGGCAGTGGAGGGGAAGGAAGGGACCCTGCACGGAGGGAAAGAGGTGAGCGGAGATGAGAGATCGGTACCAAAGGGAAGGAGGGACAGAAACAGAGAAAGAGGCAGAGAAAGAAGGAGGGGCACGCAGACTAGACCGGACCGGACTGGACTGGACCGAGGCCAGGAAAGAGAGGCTGAGAAACATCACGCTAGGGAGGCAGGTAGGTAGGTACTACCGGTATGTCTACACTACCGTACACTACTCACTCAGTCGCTTTACCTAGGTCCTCACTCGCATTGATTCTGATGGAGGGTTTGGGCGTTTCAAATTAGCGGATAAAACACTAGTCCCAATTGGGCATCACATCACCTCCCCTCCCCCGTCCCAGGCAGTGGACAGATCATCGCGTCTCTCATTGATTGAAAATATGCCCTCGTGGTACGCTGCTTGCACGCGCGCGGTACGCATACCCAGTCTACGTTGATTGCGGCCCTCTTCTTTGATATTCTTAGAGCATCCACTCACTCAATCATACATCGAGAAGGCCTTAAACTACGGCGTGTGTGTGTGCGTGTGTGTGTGTGTGGTGCATCAATCTTTCGCTGGAAAGGTCTCGTGCCGTGGGGTCGACATGGCATATCCGAACCCCCAATCGACCGTCAATAATACATGGTACAAGGCGCATGCACTTTTATATCGCCCCTCGCTTCACGCACACGGCTGCGGCATCTAGGAAACACCTTTGGTCGGTGGCTTTGCAGAACGACATGGGGTCCGGGAGGGGACTGGGAGGCCCGTCAGGGGGGGGGAGGGGGGGAAGAGGAGGAACAAGGTGAAAGGAAAAGAGAGGACAAGTGACGATTACCATGGATCAAGTCGGCACAGCATTGTTCCAGAAGCCCGATGGAACAAAGGTAAGGCGAGGGTAGCGTTGTAAAGGTCAAAGGTCCGAGGAGGAGGGGTACGGTTTGGGACTTGGCACTGGGGTCTCGAGACTTGCTAGGCTGGCTGGCTGGCTGGCTGGCTGGTCAGATGGATGCATGCTTTCGAGTCAAGGTCAAAGAAAAGTAAAGGCAGAAACGGAAATGGAAATGGACTCGAAGCACATCGACACTATTCTCCTGACCGAGTCGAGTCCTTACTTGCTTGCCTTGTTCATGCTGCCTCGCCTCTCCCCGCCCTCCCGCCCTCATTTGCTGCTTCCTACCTACCTAGGTAGGCTGGTACGCTGCATGCATTGCAAGCATTGCAAGAGACTCTGGCCATGACGAACGCATCCCTCACAATCAAGCGGTCCAACCCAAGGCACATGCCTGTACATATCTAGCACAGATGATGGTCAGTAATCGAGTCACTACCTATCCGTACACTCACTACAATCCCTCCCTACCTACCTAGGTACGTAGCATACAAGCAAGCACTTGCCCCGTCGTCGTGTTTTGTCAGCTACCTAGATAGGTAGGTGGGTTGCCCTTCAACGCCCGGTACCCAACGTGATTTGAGTTTGAGACAGCGACACCGGATACCTGGTGCAGTCTCCGCCCATACTACAGGTAGGTAGGTAGGTAGCTAGCTACAGATATTCCATATACCCAGAGTAAGCGTTTGCATTACGCAGGTAGTCTGTACAGTAGACTGGTTACCCTGCGGTCCTAGGTATCTGTGAAAGCAACGCAGCGCCTCATCCACGGTAGCGCCCTACAGTACACCAACGATACCTCACACCAATCATACTTTAGTAGGTAGCACCGCGTCTGTCTCTTCTTCTCTGCAAGGTACGCGGATACTCGTCGCACGGCATGCCCTGCCCTGCTCCTCCTTTGTCCGTGTTCCCCCCTTCTTTTTCCTCGCTGGAGAAAACCAACGAATCCATGCTTGTGACGGACGACGAACCCACTGTCCATCATCCCACACCTTCTTCCATCCGTCCGTCCCCTCTCTCTTGCCGGATATCCTGCCCGGATGCAAGGCGGCTTGGGGTTTGGTGCCCGGGGCAACCCAAGTGTGATGAAGAGCAGCCAAGTAAGTTCATAGTTCTGTACGTGTGCCTCCCAGGTTGAATTCTGCTGCTTTGAGCCGCTGTCATCATACGGATACCTACCTACCTACATATTTAGGTAGCTAAGGTATACATGTAGAAGGAGGAGCCCACAAAGACGTTGCTTGCTTGCTTAGTGCCTGCATCATCCCTGGTACGTACTGTATACCTTTTGATAAGGCGCTTAAGTGCACTCAAGGTAGGTACTATGGACTTAGCCCCTTTCCACGTGTAATTCCTGTCCTACTGTCCTACCTAATGACTTACCTGCATACATACCCATCTAGGCAAGTATGTACGATGGACTGCACTACCTCTCTATACCCACACGCTACTGCATAGTTCTTGGGGAACTGACCTCCTCGTCATGAAAATCGTCCAAAGAAGCTTCCTTCTTGCATCATCTCTTGGCCAGCCCAACGCACAAGGCCCCTTTCTAGACCTCAGCCAAGCTGGGCTTGCGGCACGTTACATGCCCCGCCAACACCGCATCGCCGTCCGTTCCTCTCGACAAATCCCGACCAGCCAGCCAGCCCGTCAACGGCTCAGTGCGAGCGTGCGTCTACCTATCTCGGGCTTGGTCTCTTGCTCTCAACACCGTCGAAACTGGCGATGCGCCCCTACACTACACTACACTACGTCCCCTCCAAGCACAGCCATTTATCTGGCCACATCTGCAGCCTTCGGGCCACACCGCTGCCCCGAAGTCTCGCCCCCCGCCATCCCTTACAGTCTACGTAAACATGGACGAATTATTTGACCTTGGTAGGTATCCAGTGCTCGGGATGACACAGGCTCTTTGGTCCCTTGGCCAAGCTCTTGGGGTGAGGAGAAGATGCTGCCAATCGACCTGACTAACCATCGGCAGGTGGGTCCGGCATCTCAGACAAGCGCGCACGAGCATCGCCCACCCGCTTCTTGTTTCGTTGCTTTCCAAAAGCACGGAACTGCCCTGCTCTAATCAAGACCACCGCTTGCGCTTTGCAGCCTGGGCCTGCCATCCCGGTCCACTCCAACTTTGCCGTCTTTCACTTTTCCAGGGTGCCAGGGTCATCTGCTCGAGCTGTTGGCTGTCCTGATAGTCGAGATTCAAGTCATCCCACCGCAGAGTCGCTGTCAATGTGCTCGAGCACATGAACTCTGACTGTGACCGTAGACGACATGCATTCCAAACATACTGCCCGCCGACCGTTGTACCGTTGAAAGTCTTAATGAATCTTGCCCAAAGCGGCGAAGTGCCCTGCCCCCTCCCTTTCGCACCGAGAAGGCAAGTTTAGTATCCAGAACCGTGAATCAGATCCGGCAAGAACATCCATCGTGTGGCCTACCAGAGCACCTCAAAGCAGCTGGAACAGTCAGTCTCTGGATAAAGGGGGGCGCGGTCTATGTGTCTAGGTAGGTAGGTAGGCGAGTACCTGCATCCGCTACCCGCTACCGTGACGCTTCGGGTTGCTATTCTAGCCATGAGCCTTGGCTTCCCAACACTGTGCACGCCGGGTCTGCCGCTCGTGCCCTTTGTTTCTAGTTGGCGTGGACATGAAGAAGCAAGAATGCTAGCCCGGGACGCGGCAGTCACAGTCAGCCCCGGACGCCAGAGGCTGCGAATGGCGCGTCTCACCCTGGGCCTGGGCGGTCTGCGCAGCGGCACCGGCACCACTCCTTAGGAACTAGAGGCGTCGATGGTGGCTTGAATGGTCAACGCCGCGCGCCCTTTTTCGAAGGGCGAGCATGGACGAGAGGTTCGACGGGCTTTAGAGGAGCGCGCTGATGACCGATGGCCGTCCCGGCCTCCTCTTGATGCCTCTCCCGGTTTGACAGAAGCCGCCCGAGATTTGCATCGTGGCCAAGTTGCCATGGCAATCCGGCTTTTTCATCTCCTTTACCTTTTTTTCTTTTTTTTTCTTTCTATTGCGCAGCACACGGCATACATAGCTAGCTACATGCATCACAGACGGACCGGTTGAGCCAATGGGACAACTGGTAAAAGGAACCGGTCCGGATTCCGGAGGACGGTTCATTCAAATGCCAAGCTTGTCGTCATTGGACTGGGGCTCATGAACGATGGACCAAATGGGCATAGTCCCATCGGGATAAACCTTTCGTGCATGCACCTTCGCGGCTCATCCCTAAGTTGGTAGGTAGGCGTTCGTGGTGGAGCCCCCAGCAATCCAAGAGCCGAAGTACATACCCCGGAAAATCACTTTGGGGTTTCCTCAAGATTGGGGCGGCTCATTGGCCCTGTTCACTACACTACCTATTCGTACTACGCCGATTGAGGTTTGTCTTCGGTAGCCTTCTTTCAAATCCGCTCGACTGTTTTGCTTCACAGTAGAATGCGATTCCTTACGCATGGTGGGCTACGGGAGGGCAGTGGTAGGAGCGAGGCCGACTTGATCGACTCGACTGAGTTGACCGGCTCCCCACTCACGCTCATTATTGATAGTCCCGGCAGTTGTTCCATTGTATGGAACGACCACTGGATCCCGTCGTGAATTATCGTCGCCACCGCCGATCCGCGCCGTGCACGTGTCAGTGACGGGCGATCGCAAGCGTTTTTACCTTTGCTTTCTTTCGCAACCACTCCCAGGTGCCGGCGGGCACAAGGGGGAATCATGAGGCCGGAGGTAAATAGCAGGGCGGATGGGGGTCCGCCGCACTACTTTCTTGGCCTCCTCCCCGGTCACAGACTGATCGAACTACGAGGCAGGTAATACAAGTATGTACTCAGGACACTGTATAAGTCGAACCATGACCGGAACGTGCATCTCGATGGTTCAAGGGCATGTTGGGACGACTCATTCAGCAAGGTTTCGAACCTTGCGGAGGCGGGCGGGCAGTCTTAGTACAAAGTAGGTAGTACAAAGTAGCACCCCCATATGCAGAGAAGGGCAAACTCGTCCGTCCTCCGAGCGGCGTGTGGCCTGCGTGAAAAACGCCACCAAGCGGGACCCTGAATGCCATGGGGGGGGGAGGTGGACTGATTTTTGTGTTATTGTTATCATTATTTTTTGTTGGCACGGCCAAGGCGGGACATGTGATGACCGCCCAGACGTGAAAAGAAACGAAGAGGGTAGAAGGAAGCGCGCAAAACAGGAAAATGCAAACAGGGTAGATAGGGGAATTGAGAGTTGGCCCAAGAGTTCTCAGTTCCGAGTCTCTACCATACTGAGTCTCTGTTATGACGTAGTACACGAAGTATCTGTATGTTGTGATGAAAGAATGTGGGTGGGTGGCAGAGGGGTGGAAGAAAGCATAAGTATGGGACAATTAACAAAATGCCCTCTCTCGCGCACCCACACACCCACACACATACACACATTCTCTCTCTCTCTTCCAGAATGGAGGATGGCCCATGGCTTGGCGGTTCCCGACGGCTCACGAGTCTTTCCTGCCCCCCCCCCCCCCCCCCCTCCTCTTCGTCTCCCCGTGGTAGCCCGCATGTGAAAGACCAAGAGAGGGCTGAGTGGATTGTGCACGATTGAGTTGCGGCTCATCCGGGCGGGAAACGCCTGCGAGAGAAGAAGGCAATCTTCACGAACGATGAAAGGTAGAGAAGCTGGCCACCACCCCCCCTTTCTCCTTCGAACGTACCTATACGGTGTAAAGCTTCGGGTGGCCGGCCGTTGGTGTGGGTGGCCCTACGGAAGAGCGAGTCGTGAAGCTCCGGGATGTTGCCTTGATAACGAGCGTGAACGAAGGAGAGGGGGTGGACCGCGTCGAGGTTTAAAGGTAAAGTTATCCCACGCTACGTTCCGACGGACGAAAGACACTTTGGGTGAGTGAGTGGATGAGTAAGTGTTTGTGAGTGGTGTGTGTGTGTGTGTGTGTGAGTGGTGTGTGTGTGTGTGTGTGTGTGTGTGTGTGTGTGTGTGTGTGTAGGTGGGTGGGTGGGTGAGATGAGATGAGATGGAAGATGTTCAATGATCCCCGGCTGTAATGCATCACCAAAGCGATGCGAGATTCAGCTAATGGGGGGATATCCAGGCCTCCCTCGCACCTCTCTTCCAGCCGCACTCCTCCTCTTCCTCACAACCTCCTCTGCTCCGCTGCCCTCCACCCGCCCGCTCCACCGACCCCTCTCTCTGTACGATTCACGTGTACATGTACAAGAAGGACGCTTGGCCCGGGGGGTCCCACGGGTTGTGGTCGTTGTCGGGCCGCAAGGAGGGCACGACCGGTTCGCCACCCGATCGCCTGTCGCGGTTCTCGTAGGGTAGCGTACGGATACGTCACACGTTCAGTAGGAAACCGGACATGTGCAGCACGAGTGTTTCGTGCAGCGAGTGGACCAACAGATGAGAGAGGGAGAGCACGGGTGAGGAGGATGAGGGTTTGACGGCCCGGCGACGATGGAAAGAAAAAAAAAGTCGGCCCCGTGGATAAATTCCCCGACCGTCCGGGACGGGGACGATTTAATCTTCTTCTACATATATGTGGTTGTGAGAGAGAGAGAGCGGTACCGCCGTCATGGGGGGACCCTCCCCCCGCCGGCCGGGCATGTCTTCGTCTTCCGCTCCGTTCCATTCTCTGACCGCCCGCCTCTCCCTTTCCGGCTGGAAACCCTTTGTGCAGCCGAAAATCGTGGGGAGGGGGGGCATGGGGGGTTTTTGGTTGGTGGCGGTGGGCGAGACGCGAAGAATGGACCCCCATTTACAGAGGTGGCGCACACTAATGTAAACTAGACGAAGTAGTCTTGCCCTACATTACTATGTAGTTTTCCATTGTGCTGTTGGATGGTATTTTCTGGGCTTGGAGGTAGCACGCCTACCTGTAGCATGAGAGGTAACCATGGGGTACCTGGTCCATAATGTACAAAACCACGGCGCATGGCAGTACCTGGGGATGATGTGATACACTATGCGTGCATGTACCTACGCAGCGTACAGTACGGTATACCATGGCATGCATACAGTACCTATGTGGTCCCAAGGTAAACCGCCTCTTGTGTGGTCCCAATGTACTTATGTAGCACGGGCGACGCGGCAGACTTCGCGGTGGCCGGACCTGCTTTGGCTGCAGCTCCTTGCCCACTTGGTCCCCGTCGTCTTGCCCCAGTACCCACCCACAAGTTAGCCCCTCACGTGGCGATGGTGAAGACTGGGAAGAGAAAGGCAGAGGAGAGAACATGAGTAAAGGAGGGCGAGCGAAGGGGAGGTGGAAATCATGGGATTGGAGGGATGGGGGAGGATGAAGAAAATTGGGATCTGGGGATGACGGGTATGGAACCACCTGTAGCCGTACACTACCTAGGTAGAGTGGAATACATAGAATGAGGCACAGTCACAGTCCTTATTTACATGTACGCCACACGGCCTCTGGCATGATAATCCCGTAGGTAGTGGTACCGTGCAAATGAGAAAAGAAGCCTTTTCCTTTTCTCGTTTTGTCCTCCTGCCCGACAGTCCTCACGGCACACGGCAGTCTGCAGGTCGCATAGCAGACCGTCCCGCCGCCTGATCCCCCCCCCCCCCCCTCACTGGCTGGTCGCGCGCGTGGCGTACGTTACTTTGCCGTAGGTAGGTACTGTACGCTAGCATGGGCAAGCCAGGCAAGTGAGTTAAGCATGACAAAAGGTACATGTTCTGCATGCAGCTCAGTGGTGTCTTGTCTAGGTAGGTAGTCATCCTGCAACGGTGGTAAATGCCGCCACCTCGGCCGCTCCCCTCGCAAGCATGACATGCCGCATACTACGCTACCTACAGCAGGTACGGATACTGTCGTATGATATTTGCCATTTGCCATTTTGCCTGCCTTGCTTTGCCTGCCCAGTCTGCCCGGTGTCCCACCGTCGGTCTGTCTGTTGTCTTTGTCGTGTGTCGCAAGGCGCCCGCCTCCCGCCTGTCCTCATTTCCCTACGCGTCCCTGGTGATAATTACCCAGGTAATTACCTACCTACTACCTAAATAAGAGTCTACAAAGTACGTAGTTTATTGTTGTAAAGAGTGACAGCAGTCGCTCGCTCGCTCGCTCGCTCTCCCCTTGACCCCAAAACAGGCTTTCTCCAGCTCCACCCAGACTGCATCTCTGCATCCAATCTGCACTCATCCACCACAACATTTCAACCAACACAGCCAAGCAAACAAATCCACCGACCGACCGACCGTCCGACCCAGCAGACCAAGCATCCAAAGGGGGCCCTCCAACAACGGTTCCTCTCTCAGAGCGAGCTCTCCCTGTTTCCACCCCCACCTGGCGCTTCCCGTTTCCTTTCCTTTCCGGTGATTGACTCTCAATCATTAGAAACCCAGTACCCCCGTCCCAACTAATTCACCCATCTACCTATTCATCCATCCAACCATCCAACCATCCAACCATCCTTTTTCCATTGACGTTTTTTTCGTCGTCTTTTTTTTTCCCCTTCTTCTACTTTTTTTTGGTTTTGGTTTTGGTTTCTGGATGCGACGACGATAACCTCTATTCACTGTTGCAGCAAAGCTTCATCTTTCAGTGAATTGAAGCTCATCCATCACCTTTACGTCAAGTCAACCACTTCTGCGACATCAATTCATCCCCTCCCCCCCTGCGCATCTTCCCGGCAACCCGCGACCGCAGCAGCAGCAGCAGCAGCAGCAGCATCTCCACAAACGGCATACCCGTCCTTTGGAACAAGTGAAGTCAATTCTACCTTACCTTGGTTAGCCCTCCCGCCCGCGCGACGACCCCGTTGAGCACGAGCCTCCTTCGACCTTCGCCCGCATGGCCCGCGACGACGCATCCCACTAGAGACCTGCTAGAGAGCTGTAGCGACGAATCAGCCTGACACCTTCCTCGCCCAACACAACCTACCCAACCGCCCAACATGGCTGCCTTCGCCTCGCAAGACCCCGACGAGGGCTACTCTGAAGATCCCCTCAATCCCAGCTTCGGCGCCTCTCAGGATGTCTCGTCCTCTTCCTCCGCAGCAGCTGGCCGCCCGCCTGCCGACATGCCTGCCTGGCTGGCGAGACATCTCCCCGGCCTTCCCGTCGCCGCCAAAACTGGTACGTCCACTTGCCCGGAAACTGCACCACCACCACCAGCTTACTGCTGCTTCTTGCCTTGCAAATGCTGGCACCCCAATTAATCTTGAACTGACCTTGTCGCTTGTCAACAACCAGAGCTCGCCATGGCCCTCCTTGACAACCTGCCCACGTCGGCCGTTGTGCAAATCGTCCAGCGCCTCCACCCTCGCCTCTACATAGACTTTGTCCACTACCTTCCCCCAGAGGTCTGTCTGAAGATCCTCGCCTACCTCGACCCCATGTCCCTCGTCAACGTCGCCAAGGCCTGCCGCGCCTGGCACGAACTAGCCCTCGACCGCAAGCTGTGGGAGAAGCTGTACCACCTGGAGGGTTGGAAGGCCCTGTACTCCGAGATTCATCTCTGGGAACAAAAGGTTAACGAGGGCCTGAATCAATCCGCCAGCTCTCTCCACAGAGTGCGCTCGTCCGAGGATGGTCACACGTACAAGAAGCGCGCCATATCCGAGGACAACGACCTCGAGATGACGGACGCCGGAACTGTCCCATCCGCCGCCGCCAGGGAAGACTCGGTGAACTCGACCAGCTCGGTCTTTGGTAGCAGTATTTTCGGCAGCCCAGCCTCGTCCTTCACGGGCTTCGGCCGGAACTCGGCTACGCCGCAACCCGGAGACATGGACGTCGATCGGTCCTCCTCGGGGTCCAAGAGCCGGAGCGGAGAGAGGGGTTTCGGCATCGATTCCAAGGGCAAGGGCACGGCCTCACCCATGCTCCGCGCAGCGCTCGTCAAGGAAGAATCGCTGCCCCCCATGGTCCCGGCCGACGCCCCCGGCGGCATTGCGCGGTCGACACTGTGGGCCTGGGACGCCTCAAGCGCGAGGTACAGGCTCAACTGGAAGTATCTCTATACGATGCGCCGCCGTCTAGAGCAGAACTGGGAGCTTGGCAAGTTCTCCAACTTCCAGCTGCCGCACCCCGACCACCTCGATGAAGGCCACCAGGAGTGCATCTACAGCCTGCAGTACGACAGCGACTACCTTGTCAGCGGCAGCCGAGACAAGACGATCCGCATCTGGAGCATGCACACCCGAAGGTTGCTGAGGAAGGCGCTCGAGGGGCACACCGGATCCGTTCTGTGCCTGCAGTTCGATTCCGATCCGGAGGAGGACCTCATCGTCTCTGGCAGCAGCGACTCGGACGTCATTCTCTGGCGCTTCTCGACGGGTAAGATCATCCAGAGGCTCAAGAACGCGCACAGCGAGTCCGTTCTCAACGTCAAGTTCGACAAGCGGATCCTGGTCACCTGCTCCAAGGACAAATCCATCAAGATCTTCAACCGCCGGCCCTTGAAGTACGGAGAGCCCGGATACGGTGACGTCGACGTCGTCTTCTCCGCCCCGACGCACCTGCGGAACTACGGCTATGCGAACCCCTTGGATGAGTTGCCCGTCAAGCCACCCTACACCATGATTGGTGTCCTGGACGGCCACGGCGCGGCAGTCAACGCTGTGCAGATCTGCGGTAATGAGGTGGTCTCGGCCAGCGGCGACAGAAACATCAAGGTTTGGGACTGGGCCAAGCAGGTGTGCATCCGGACAGTCGTTGGCCATAGCAAGGGCATTGCCTGTGTGCAGTACGACGGCCGGAGGATTGTTAGTGGCAGCAGCGACAACGAAGTCAAGGTCTTTGACCGGCAGACGGGTCTCGAGGTGGCCAGCTTGAGAGCACACACTAACCTCGTCCGCACCGTGCAGGCCGGCTTTGGTGACCTCCCTTACAGCGCCGAAGAGGACAGGGCCGAGGCGAAGCGAATTGATGAGCAGTACTTCAAGGCGATTGAGGACGGCGTCATCGCCCCTTTCTCTGATCACAACCGGAGCCGCCGGGGCCAGCCCCGCAACGCGGGTAGTCGCAGACCAGAAGACATCACGGCCTATGGTGCCGCTCTGCCCCCTGGTGGCGGCGGCGGCAAGTACGCTCGCATTGTGTCGGGCTCGTACGACCAGAGCATCATCATCTGGCGCCGCGACAAGGAGGGCGTATGGAAGGACACGCAACACCTGCGTCAGGAGGACGCCGCCGCCGCAGCCCAGGCTCAAGCCCGCGCGGCCTCGCAGGCTGCTACGGAAGCCATGTTGGCAGCGACGAGCCAAGGTGCATTGGGGCACCTGGTGTCCTCGCGCACCGCCCAAGGATTGCCAGCCGGATCTTCTTCGAGAACGGCCGCCGCCGCTCCCATCTTGGCCGACGCTGCCCCGGCCTTCATGCACCTGATCGACACGGTCGTGCCCCAAGGGCCGACCCAGCTTCGGCAGGCCCTGCATAGCCACCTGAACATGGTGACCTCATACAGGACTCATATCCAGGCGGCCATCGGCCGAGAACCAAACGCTCGGATCAGGGACGATCTCCGTGGCGTGCTGAACGCAGCGCTGTTGGAAGCGCATATCAACCAGTCCCGCGGGCTCGGAGGCAACCGCGAAGGGCCGACCATCATTCCACCGGCGCTACCGTCACTTGCTCCCGGGGCAGCTGGTACAGCCGCTGGTCCATCCAACGCTCAGCCGGAGGGACGGCCTAGCCGACGCCAGAACGCAGCGGTGGCTGCTGCCACCGCCACCGCCGCCATGGGCAGCTCCTCGGCAGCAACCACGCCCCAGGTACAGGGACATTTACACATCCAAGGCCAGGGTCAGGCGGCACAGCCGACGCAGCCGGGCGCCCCCATACAGGCGCAGGCGACGCCGGTGCCGGTCCAAGGAGCGCAGAACGCCATCGTGCCGGACGCGGTGCACCACCCACACATCGCCAACGGCGACAACGGCCCGGCGAGGGTCTTTAAGCTGCAGTACGACGCCCGCAGGATCATTTGTTGTAGTCAAACAACTGTCATTGTGGGCTGGGACTTTTGCAACAACGACCCGGAGCTGGAGGAGGTTGCACGATTCTTTGGGACGGTGGAGTAGGCGTCCGGTTAGCATGGAAGGAGGGGAGGAAGGGCAAGTGTGGGTATTAGTAGCATCACCGGCATAGCGTAATTGTATCAGGGCAACCGGGGGGCATTCCCGGATGGTATTCACAAGGGGGAGGGCGGGGTGGAGGTGCATAGGAGTTTGCGGATAGCAAAGAGTGAAATTGGAGATTTTTCAACATGCAGCATGATGCTAATATGAACCAGCTGTCTTGAGTGCGTACCTCTCTCCCTGTACTAACGGGAAATTGATATGGGTGCGGGGCGGGGAAAAGTGTACCAAAACGCCGTTCAACTCCTGCCACACACGCACGTCGTTTGTCGAAAAAAAAAAACGGCCACCAATACATAGATATATAACCCTCTCACCGTCCTAGATGGACATTTCAACCAGCGACTTCCTTGACCTTGGTGCCCTCATTGGGGGCCTCGTCGACGAACTCGGGCAGCTCCTCCTGCATGAAGCTGGGCAGTCCGGCGCCCATGTCGGGCTCGAGCTCGGCCTCCATGCCGAGGGCCTCGAGCTCGGCGTCGAGCTCGGCCTCGTCGACGTCGTCGGGGATGTCGTAGGAGCGGGCGAGGCTCTCCTGGATGTCGTTGCCGACGTCCATGAGGTCGGCCATCTCGTCCTGGAGGCGCTCGATCTTGTCGATGTCGACCTTGCCGTACTGGCGCTTGAGCTCCTTGTTGGTGGTCTGCAGGGCGTCGACGGTGGCCATTGTGTTCTTGAGGTTGTCCTGCATGGTCTGGGCCTGCTCCATGTTCCAGACCTGGGACTGGAGCTGGTCGCGCTGGCCCTCGTACATCTTGCGGCGCTGGAGGACCTTGAGGGCCTTTTGCTTGATGGCGCTCTTGCCGGGCCCGTCGCGCATCTTGGCGAGCTTCTGCTGGTACGTGTTGAGCTCGGCGGTGAGGGCGGAGAGCTTAACGTCGATGGAGGAGATGCGGTCGTCGATGTTGCTGATGGCCGAGTTGAGCGTCGGCTTCGGGCCCTTGGGGGCGGTGCCGAAGAGGCGGTTCATGATGGGCGGGTCTTGTTGTGCGCACGCGGCGCGCGTGGGTTGTGTGGGTATGTGAGTGAGCAAGCTGGAAAGGGGGCGGTCGGTGGTGTTTGTGTCGGAAGATGGTGAGGAATGGATATCGTCGTTGCCGTCGTCGTCGTCGTCGTTTACGTCGTCGTCGTCGTCGTCGTCGTCGTTGAAGGGTTTACACTGCGGAGTCGGGAGGAGCAGGGGCTGGGACGTTGGGTGCCTGGGTGACGTTGCGTCGGTTCTGGTGATGGACCTGCGCCGGGCGGCTTTATCGATAGGAGGCCACAGCCCCGCGGTCGGGAGGTCGGAGGGGATGGTGGGCCGATGTTTCGTTCGAGTGGTTGGTTGGGAGGCGGGTTGGGGGGGCGGATTAACAAGAAGCCGAGAGACTGATGCTCAATAAGGCGACGAGATACCTACTCAAGGCACCATAGGTACCCTGGTACTGTCAAGTGCTCCCGGACGGGGACGCTAAGGGGATAGGAAATGTCCAAGCTGAGCATGTCACCAATTTCGTTCAACTCACAGATCTGCAAATGACAGGTGAGGGAGGGGCCCAGTGTACTATCTGTAAGTTTTTGTGCTTGCTTGAAAGAGTCTCCCCCTACTGAAGGGCTTTGCCTTTGTCTTCCACTCTGCTACATTACTGCTGCTCAGTCCAATAAAACGACCAAGCCATGTTGACTCCCACGCTGGTCTCCTTCGACGATGCCTTTGGAAGTGAATGGCATACCAAGCCTCGTTTCTCCCTCTCTGGACCCTCCCGAGACCCCGGACCAGGGCTTCTCCAGAAAAATACCGACACCAATCTTAGCATCCGATGCACAGAGTCTCAGGGGTAGTTGTGCGCGTGCATGGCGAGCCGCAGTTACATAATGATTTCCGCACCCGCCCTTCCCCCTTTCCTGGGCATCGTGGCAGTGGTCGTGTAATGAGCCGCCAAGATTCCATTACTAAAAAGGGTTTCCCCAGCCTGTTCCAGGCGGCCATTTAAAACTGGGCACGTCAGGGGAGCTCGTCGGCTTTTTGGCAACGGATCTTTTTGAACGGTCTACATACACTCTTTCTCATCTTGCTCTGTTGACCACTTCCCCTTCCCCTGCGCCTGAAGACCTAGATATTGATGTAGCACGTGAATGTACTTGCGACGCAGACGGAAAAAACAGAACTGCAAGGTGAAGCCGGACATGCGACGGTCGTCGACCGAGGACATGATGGAGGAGGCAAAGCTGTGGACGGGCCGGGAGCCGCGCCACGGCGGCCCGGGGGAAGACGAGGACGAGGGCCACGTCGGGACTGCTGGCGGCTCCGAGACGGAGGCGTGTCTCGGGGACGACGACGAGACACTCGGAGCATCGTCATTCGCCTCTGCGCCGTCGTTACCTATCTACATGTCGATGCATCGGTACTTTGCCCCTGGGATATCCTTGACAGAATGTTGAGCTGACTGTAAGGATAGTGTGCGCCGGCTCATCATGGCAAGCATAGGTGAGGGGGAGAGCCTCAAAAAAGTCTCAGCATCGAAGTGACACAACTGACTGTCCGCTCAGACGACCCCTACACGCTTGATCAGTTGAGCGACCCCAGGATGAACGTGCTCATAGTGAGACCTCTGGTCGAGCGTCTATTCCACCCGAAGGACATCACCATCGGTACGTCAAGTTGGAACCCCTTTCTGGGCCGTTGCCTCCACCATCACCCACGCCGCCACCACTCACACACCCCTCAGTCTACTGCCTGCTGGCCAACCGCCTCTACTTCCTCCGCCAGCAAGCCACCTCGGTCCACCAGGCCGTCAACATGGCCCGCGCGACCCTCTGCGAGCTGGTCGCCACCCGCGTCCTTCGCCGCTTCCACGAAGCCAACCCGGGCCCCCAGGGCCTGCTCTTCCTCTCGCACATCCTCGTCGGCGCCTTCGACCCCTTCGAGGGCGCCCCGGAGGCCGTCGAGTTCGAGGGCCGTCGCCAGTGGGCCGTTCAGGCCCGTGGCGGCCTCGAGCGCAAGCTCACCACTCTCGAGCTCGCCATCCTCTCCGAGAGCAAGGCCTTCATCAGCTCCCCCGGATGCCAGCGTGTAGTCAACGCCGTCTACGAGGGCCGCGTCATTTATACCCCGCTGTCCTTCGTCGACATCCTCCCGGACCACTACAAGTACCACCCCATCTCCCTCTACGACCCGCGCAAGGCCCCCATCCTCAACCACTACCGCCTCATCGTCCCGCGCTCCCGCAACTTCATCGAGTTCGTCCAGTTCCTCGTGCTCATGGTCCTCTACTTCCTCGCTATGCTCTACCGCCGCAGCAGCAACGAGGTCTTTGAGTTCCTCTTCTGCATCTACGCCGCCGGCTGGGTGCTCGACGAGTTCGCCGCCGTCGTCGAGCACGGCTGGGAGGTGCACGCGCAGAACCTGTGGTCCTGGCTCGACGTCACCTTCTCCGCCATCTACGGCGCCTACGTCATCGCCCGCATCTACGACGTCGCCGCCGGCCACTTCCCGGACGGCCACGGCCTACACATCCTCCCACTCGCCGCGCCCATCCTGCTGACCCGCATCGCCTTCAATATTGCCCCAGACAACATCGTGCTCATCTCGCTGCACGCCATGATGAAGGACTTTTTGCTGCTGTCCTTCCTCGCATGCTGGTGCTTCATGGGCTTCCTGCTCGCCCTGCAGTGGCTCATCGACTCCAACGACAACTTCAACGAGACGCCCTCTTGGTTCACCATCGGCAAGTGGATGCTCTGGATCTGGTTCGGCCTCGACGGCACCGGCATCGAGGAGTCGGTGCAGTTCCACATCGTCCTCGGCCCCGCCCTGATGATCGGCTTCGCCTTCCTGGGCAACACGCTGTTCCTCACCATCCTCGTCGCCATGCTCACAAACACCTTCTCCAAGATCATCGCCGACGAGACCGCCGAGGTGCAGTTCCGCCGCGCCGTCCTGACCTTCGAGGGCGTCAAGAGCGACGCCATCTTCGCCTACCCGCCGCCCTTCAACATCTTCGCCCTCGCGACGCTGCTGCCGCTGCGCTTCCTCGTGTCGCCCGAGACCTTCCACAGGGTCAACGTCGCTCTCATCCGCGCGCTGAACCTGCCGACCTTGCTGCTCATCAGCCTCTACGAGAGGCGCCAGTTCTCGCGGCGGTCGGGGGCCAAGACGGGCTCGTCGCTGCTGAGCTGGAAGTTCGCGGGCTTCTCGCCCCACGGGGACATCCAGGCCGTCTTCGAGACGCCGCCGCCGCCGCACGTGGCGGACCTGATTGAGGGGCTGGACAAGCTCGGGGACGAGGGGGCCTCTGTCGCGGAGGAGGTCATGCCCAGGCTGTCTTTGGACCTGGGCAGACCTATACGGTGGAAGCCGAAACTACGGAACGGGGTTCAGGAGCACGATGATCTCCCGTTTAGCTGAGCTGGGCTGGGCCAAATTGAAGTTGACGGTCCGGCCTTGAAGCCCATCCTTTCTCGCTACCAGTGATCACCCTTTCAACCAGCCTTATCAAGGCTAAAGCATCAATAGAGACTACATACAAGTCTAAGCTTCATTAGAGCAACCCTCTCCTGCTCTGATCTCCAATTTCATCGTCAAGCTGATCGTTTATACAAACCCTAATCCGGCACATAACCCTAACCCTAAGCTCTTTCCTTCCTACCATACTACCTAGGACTCAGGCTAAATACATAGTACTTCAATTACTATACTATTATCACGTGAGCTAGCTACGTATGTGGGTATGAGTCCCTATACGGGTATATATTGCCCCTATCTCACCCTATATACCTTTTATCTAGATGGACCGTTTTGACCGTATATATCTGGCCCCCATACGCGACAACTATATAGTAGTTAATCATTCGAATAGCGTTCTTTTCATTGTCTCAAGTCATGTCGGAGAAAAAAAAGTATCATATATTATATTGATGCAGTTGGACAAGTCAGAGAGTTCGCCTAGAGGTGGGGTTAATCCTACGTTAGATCCAAAGGTTACTGTCCAGAGCGGGGGGGTCACACGACTTCCGTCAAAAGTAGATTAGTCTGACATGACGAAGCCAACTTCTTTGATGGGAGAGTCATGCGTTTAACTGCTGTGGACTTGTGCAACCCTGCGAGGGACCCTCCCGAATACGTATTCCCGTTCCAATGCATATCTCCTCTCACCACAATGGAATGCTGGATTCTTATGGTACTTGCAAAGTAACGGCGTCGCTAGAAGATAAGAGGGGAAGTTTATTTGAGTAGTGATACTCCACTGTAGTATCAGCTGTGTCTCCTTGAGTTCTCCATCTGATTCAATAGGCTGAAGCCAGTATGCCAGTATGCAAGTCTCAAATCATTCGAGCATGCCGTACCTCATTTTCGCTATCGCTAGTGAGGCCGGTTGTCTAGTTAACCATTTGAACCACGGTGATAATGTCCTCTTGCTGTCAGGAAGGGGAAAGTCATGGTTTACCAATGTGTTCATCATAGGGCAGGCACCTCAAACTGCAAATATTAACTCTTCGGGTGGATTAGGAGGGGACACCAGGGAACTATGTTTACATAAAACCCTTTGAACCTCCTCATTAATTGGAGTAATTATTCGAATGTGAGTGTTAGACATGTGGGCTTGGGCCAAGAATCATTCACCCATATGTTGAACCCTTCCTACCGTCCCCGATTCATTCTGGGGTCATCGGAGCCATTCACCAAGGTTCTTTCCCTGGTGATTTGTAACTATTAGTGGGAAAATGTGATTCTGTCGATTTGTACCCGTCGTCCCGTTGAAACATCTCGGTCTTGCTCTACTCCGCATCAACAACTCCAAGACAGCAATAAAGACTTACCAGACACTGAGTGATTATCATTCCGCACGATTGTCTTTCCCGAGAAGGTACGTGGTTTCAGGCACGCGGTCATCTATTCCCAGTGAAACACGCACCGTCTAGAAGATCCTAAGCCATCTCGATTCTCCTATAAGCGGAAGCAACTCATATTACGTCACAGCGGCTGGCGAGCATCACGAACCACACAACATGGAGCCCAGATACGCTGAACATTTCCGTTTCTTTTCGTAAGAGGAAACGTCTGGACTCTTGCAGCCTCCTAATAGAAGGCAGCCGTGTCCAGCCCGTCATTGACATGTAAATCTCGGTCAACAGCTGGCTAATTTTTACCAAACCATTCCGGTGTTGGAGACTCTTTTGGAGCATGTCTTAGATGCAAGGCTCGCCAACTTTTCCCGCCCTTTCTAATCCGGCCAATATTGCCATATCTTATATGCATAGACTTGAACGTACTGGGCTATCAGTACGGCAGTCGCCTCATCTTCCCTAGGTGTCTGCTTTCCGAAGACATTTGACATGATGAATCTGTACCTTATAAACGATATAATTGAAAGGAAAAAGTAAAATATTGTTTTGATTACTAGGCTAGGTATATCATGGCGTCTCTTTCGAACCGTTCTATTCTATAGAAAGCCATGGTATTAAAGAGATATCTATGCCATATTAAGTTGTCATCCTTAACCCCTTACGTCTGGTTCATGAAGTCATTGGCTCTTGCACTTCAAGGCTCTATAAAAACCACCCAGTCAACGGCGCACCGGTGGTCGTTTTCCGGCATTACGCGAGTGAAGATGTGTCAGCCATTTGATGAGTGTAAGATAAGTGGCGTTATGAACTAAACTGCATTGCACTAAATTGGGCATTGGTATCGGGTTCAAACACGGCCGCCTGAGCCCGATCACGACACTGTTTGAGAGAAGGCCCAATGCGATACAAGGGCTTCGGTACCTCGATGACAACGACACGACTTCTACTCTGTTCCACTGCTGCTCCAGGCTAGGTATCTAAGGATTTACCACCAATTATCGTCCTCGACTTGACAATGCCTATAGTCAACCGCGAGAAGCCTAGGCAGAGACGACTGATAATGCCGAGGCAGGTCAGTAATCGAGCATTGTCTCAATTCACCGTATCGATTTCTCACAGTGCCGGGCCCCTCTTGAGTCTATCTGCGTCGTATCAACACTGATCACGACTCTGACCCAGCTCTGCGACCTCGATCCAGTAAGCGGCATACGCGGACGTACGCGCCACTACAGTAATCCCAGCTCGCACGACATAAATACAGAGCTATACCCAAAAGCCCTGAGCATGGATCTGCAGCAAACCATAAGCCACGTTAGGGAATTCCGCACAGCTCGGTAGTCTCATTCATGACATGGGCGGATTGCAGGTAGTGTGGCGAAAATAGAGTTGAGCGACAGGGGCATCCATGGTAAAGAACATTTGATTTCTGAGCGTTCATCGACATGATGCTAAGCAAACCACAATGTTGGATTGGACACCATACGACTTATCCTGATTGAGCCAGGCTGACGATCCTGAAAACACTAACATCGCCGTATTAGCAAGTCTCAAGGCCGCCTATCCTGCAACCACATCTCACCCTGCCCTCCACCCACTTATGACCTCCCTGAGCAGCAAGGTCCAGCGAACCGAGCATCCTGATGTGTTCTGACATCTATCGAAATTCCGATTTGCCCTGTGAAGTCATGATCGACACGAAATCTATGAAATGCACAATCCACGCGACCGCGTCACTAGACAGCGGGAGGGCTGACTGAGCAACTCTCCGAGATCGACCGATCTTATGCCTTACGGCATAGATGACCAATTTTCGAGATTGATATCGTCAGCTTCCTCCTTGCTTACGTCTCGTCAAGAAGGCGGTGACAATGTCCCGAACACATCGCGTCAGCCCAAATTGTGCCTGGAGCGTTCACGGTCCACTATACAACACACGCCCCCAAGCAGGGTTTCCAGCATCATCCGACAGCCCGTTCCGCTCACACGAGGCCCACAGTAAGCAACGCTCCAAGTTCGGAACTCCACGAGATGAAAATCCGTACCCTCACGCCTTCGGCATGTTAGCCAGCCACAAACCTCGAAGAAGCCTACCAACCAGGCCAATACAAACAGTTTAGGCTACGGTATCCGTCCACCCCGGCATCCGTAAGAATCGAGTTACACAAGGCCGCAAGTCGGAGTTCCACCGCTTCTCACTCCCTCGGCCGGGACCATTTGCCATCACCCCACGAGAAGGAGCGTAGAACCAACTCTAGGCTACCCCGCTATTAATGCTGTGTTCTGTTGTTACACAGAGTTGAGAAACGATAATGTTTGTCATGGTCGATCGGAGCCACTCACTGCCAGGCAACAATACCTGGTTCTGATTGAGTACGGAAGGAGAAGCGTGGAACCTGGCTCTATCGAGGTCAATTTGACACATGCCGGCCCATCTGAATTCGTCAACCGCAAGGCAGACTCACGGGCAGCCGTCATGCCGATGGTTGCATTAAAAACAAGCTCGTCTTCTTCGTCGAAGGCCGTAGCCAGGCGAAGCGCCTGAAGCACAAATGGGGCCACAGGAATGGATGGCCAGGTAGCAAAAAGAATTAATAATGTGTCAGCTTTCTTGGCAAAGAACACAGACTATACCTCGTCTGAAAGAACATCGGACAAAAACTTCACCCAATGGCTCTATCGTTGGACCAAGCTTCGAACGAACCCCTCCTCGGCCACATTGTGCTCCAAGCGCGGGCCCCTTATTGGAAATTGTTTGCACCGCAGATGGGGACAACAGGGCAGAATGAAGGGTAACGGATTCGTCCTTGGCGTGTCAAAGGTTTAGGGGTTAAGTGAGAGTCGCTGGCTCGCCCCAGTTATGGGCCAGTTTATCACCGCCTCACCCGCCTGTTGAAACTTAAGCCGCACTTTTATTGCTGGGATCTGGGGTCATGTCGTTTCTCACACGAGGTATTTGGATGAACCGAATAGAGTGATCAACACGTCAGATGTAACTAGAAGTCGCGAAGAAACGTGCAGGTAGCCCACACAGAAGAGAAGACAGCTCGTTCTCGCAAATCCTCATTCATGCGCAGCAGGGAGGACCACTGCTTCCCATTACACGACATCTGAGACGAAATTCCAGTCCCGGTTCCGGCCTGATGATGATCCCCATTCGGTCAATCAACCCGCGGGCTTAAACCACAACAATGCTCCGTGTTTCGTACCTTTAGCTGACTTTGCAGCGTATAAATGGGCGTTCATATCGATATATTGCGCGGATAGCTCCGTGCCGAGACGGCGGCTTCTTTCAATATGCGATTTAATTTATCTGCATGTGACCTTGCACGATGCAAGACCATTAGAGGTTTGCATTCAATATACGCCCACATGGATCATTCATAGACGTACGACAGTCTGGTCATCGGAATCGACAACTCTACAATTACTCATTGACCGAGAATTACGGGCTGTACGACCTCGTGGCAGGATGAGATGCTTCAAGGGACTATTGGCATTATCGTCGAAATGATTCGGTTCTACATGACTAAGTCATCCCCTATCCCTGCTTCCTCACGAACCCTTGGCAGAGCAAGTGTGTCGGTCTGCACTGTCGTGAAGTCAAAAGTACTGATAGCAGAAAAAGTATGCCCCGGATAGTAACAAACCCCAACCGGGTTGCGAGTATCCAGCACAGTTGCAACTCTCTTTCGTAACCTGACCCAGTTAAAAAATGCGCTCAACTTACTCATTTACCCTAACATCTGTCCTCCTTACCCTCTTCGGCTAATGCCGAACGAGTAGTTGAAGACCAACCAACTGCCTGATCCTTCCGTCCCCCTCTTTCTCCCTGGAGAGGGGACGGTTAATAGGCAGTTTCCCCTTTAAACAGCGGTTCGCATAGTTTCCCGAGCCGATCGCAATGCCGATTGCTATCTCACGGTGCGAACCCACAGTTCTCTCGCAAGAGAAGAGGGAAAAAGGACTCAAAAGGGGGAGAGGGAAGCTCCACCCGTTCAAAGCAAATGAGGTTCTCTCTTTTCGACGGAACTCAGTCCGATATGGGTCTTTCGAAACAAATGAGGCTGAGTTGCCCGATGAAGCATCCAACCCCGACAGGAGTCGCTCGAGGTACCGAACAGAGTCCAGCCTTACTAACCAGGAAAGCAGATGACGAGAGGGGCGTAAGCTCTTAGATGGACGACGAGCCCCGGCGTACGGTTGAAGCGGGTATCTGACTGGGGGACCCGGTTTGCTCCCGACTTGTTATGTCGGACATAAATGCGAAGGGACCAACGTTTCTTGACCTCCTGTCTGGGTCGCGGATGAGGCCGTTAAGTGCACCCCCAGTAACTCAAGTTCTGTGCATAGAGCCCTTGAATCCGTCAGTCAAGTAGTGGTAAGACCATGACCTGAGTGCGAATCCATTATTCAGAGAGAGGCAACAAGGGGGGAGGGGGTAGCGACACCCTCTGCTATCGGTTACCGCGGCATCAACGATAAAATCGGGATCGTCTTATGGGATCTTATGGGACAGCCAGCCAATTACCATAAAACACAGGACAGTATCAATCATCAGCAAGAGATGGCGATATTTTGTACTATCAACCATGGTTCGCTATCCACGTTGGGGCTAAACTAATAGTCGTGGGGGCCATCGAGAAGAATAATACCTAGAGCATCCGTGTCCTGATCGTCTCATAACCTGCCCCGTGCTGTGTGCTGTCCACAACCCTGTCCCAAAGCGAACCAGGTTGCCGGCCACCCCCTTGCAAAGCGTCGCCGGTTGCCACCACATCTCCTCAGCTGCCGTTGGACCACGCGATATACGATCGCAAGGGCTACGCAGGGCTAGTTAGCGCCTTTTCCCTTTCTCAACACTCACCGCACTTTGGTGACGGACAATCTAGCAGCCCGTGGAGCGGCAACACAACCAAGAAATCTACTCTCCAATAAGCAGGGAAACGATGCCCTATGACGACGGGGCTGAAAACCACACCGTAGGGCCTCTAACAACACGCCGCCGCACACCGAGGCGATGGCCCGTCGCCAGTTTGGCTGAGGACCCCCCCCCTTGTCCCTCGGCGCTGCAAGTCCGCGGAGAAAGAAAAGACATGTCGGTCTAGTGTGGTATAATGTACTGAAGAATGTGGAGACTGTCCGACATCATCCAAAGTCGACTCTGTAAACGGGCCGAGATTCGTCTTCATCTTGAAGCTGGACCTGGAACGAGGGCGAGCAACTGCACAGTAGGCCTGACTGGGACCGCTAATCGCGAGTGAGATAAAAACACACTGGACGGAGAGAAAACGGCCTTTACAGGCAAGGCTCCTCTATTTTTTCTTTTTCATTTATGCCCTGTCATGGAGAAACTTCGCGTGGTAGGGCGACTTGTAATGTTTCGATTCGTGTGGCCCAGCTTTTTACCCCCTAGTGCAGCCATGTGCGCTGCTAACGCCCGATTGGGGGCCAACTACAATGCCCACAGGCCACAAACTAAAAGAGTGAGTACAAGACCCCTTGATGATCCATCCATATCCCCGACAGAAAGGGAACGGCGTTCGATACAGTAGTGTACAGCGTATAGAGAGAAGCCAAAATGGGACAGGATGACCAAGCAAAAACCATAAATAACAATGGGTATCAATAACAATGGGTATCCCTCCCTTCCACGAACCAGTCTCATGTTTACTTACCGCTCCCCCCTCCCGGGTCCCAGCAAACTCCTAGTAGACGTGACATATTGCTGGGTTGACCTCCACGGCTCGACTTGCTGGCTAACGGCTTGACATCAACCTGACGTGCCACAGATTTGGTATCAAGGCATAGTCCTGCGACGGAGTTTATCTTACGAAGCTTTGAGCCTGCTTTGCAGATGACTTGATGTTGGGACATCTTGCTCACGTAATGCGCGACCGAAGAGGATGGCACTGCCAGGCATTGGAACCAGTGGCCAAAACATCTGCCGGAGTCGACTTCTCGATTGTGGTTAGCCTCAAAGGGCTAACTGGGTAGGCTGATGGTCGGCGGACCATTGCCTCTCCGTTCTCAAACACGGTCCCCCGAGAACGAAGTTAGATCCGCCGTGATACGAGTCCTCATGTCGTTCCAGATTACATCTAGTTCATGCTTAGCGCCGCGTGGGCAGCAGCACGCGGAGGGGGGTGGAGTGCGGACATATTTCCGCCCACCCAAGCAGACCGGACGCTGGTTTGACCATTCTCTTTCCGCTTGCCTGGGCCACCCACCCTGCTGCCCTACGGTAAAGCGCGTGCCAAATCTCCAAGTGGAGGGCTTAGTCCGCTGAACTAGCGGCAACCCGACCTTGACGGCGCGTTCCCAAGTATATTCAGTGGCCGGTAGGGCGGAAAGTGCGGGATCATGATCAGGTTGACGGGCTCCCTCGTCAATTGGCCATTCCTGAAAGAGAGAGAGCCCTTGACCTGACATCGGCGAGTCGGGGGGGAGGCGCTAGCTAGGTGTAGGTGGGTGGAGCAAACGCCGGGGGAGCAAGACTGGAAGAGAGCCCTACCATGCAAACTAGCATAGCAGGGCGTGGGAAGAGAAGGGGCGTGTTAGCCAGGTGCTCTTGAGCAATCAGTCCCCTTGGGTGTCGTTCCTATCGTCGTAGCCCAAATGGGGTGCTGGGGAACAGAGTCGGAGAAAAGGAAATGAGTTGTTAATCGTGGATGTCAAACTCTTTTCCCTTTCTGCACCATCCTGTCTCGTCCCAGATGGGGGATCCGGCCGAAATTGAGCCCAGCAAGCACTCGAACCCCCAACCCCCGTCTTGTAGAGTGGCAGGAAATAGAAAAATAGGATATTGGCATAGCTAGGTCACCTGTTGGTATTTAGGTTTTAAATGCACCCCACAGAGGCTGAAGATGACTCGTCGATAGGCGTCTTCCTCGCAAACTCTCGGGGCATTGGCTTCCATCTGCACTGCCGGCGATCCAATATCAAAGAGCGAGAGTTCGTCTGGTCAGGGGAAATCATCAAGTGGGAAGTAAGGAGGGAGGGAAGGGATATCAGTGTGCCGACGGCCCTCCATACTAAAAACTCACTAGCGCAGAATGGGGGCGTCGCGGAATTTAGGATATCTCAACCCAGGCCGGCACCAGGCCGGGCTCATGAAGCCCGGGAAGAGATGGTAGGGATGAGAGGGAATGATGGATAAAGGGGGGGGGGCGGTCGATAATTAGGGCTCCCGGCAGTCAAGAAGCGCCCGGGGACGGAACTCCAAGAGAGCAATTGCTCCGGCCGGGGGGTACTACCGGCTATTGGCCTGTCACACACACACGGAGCCAGGGAGGGGGGGGGGATGAACTGCTGCGAGCCGCCCTGCGTGTGGTTGGTGCAGCGCCACGCCGCAAGGCCGAACTCTCTTGAGGTCATTTCCTTGTTTTTGAGACGTCAGAATCTCGCTGCCACTGAAGATGAGGTCGCTTGTTCGCGCAGCCTTTGGGGACTCCAGCCTCGAGGGCGCCATGCTCACCCCGTCGCCACTCCACCGCCGCATTTCCGAGACCGCGTAAGCACCGAGTCGGCAAGCCACGTCTGACTGCTCATATAGAATTTTTTTTGATGAACGAGGATTGATGGCCGGCGATTGGCGCAGTCGGACCCGAGGAAACCACGCGTGCCGCACGTCGAGCCCCCCCTCGTTGCCCTGCGTGGCGTGGTAGCATCCGAGCCAGTTAGAGGTTTTCCATGCCCAGGTGTCGCGGCGTCGCCATGGCTGATCGCTGGACGCAGCTCGCCCAGGACGGCAGATCTCCCCGGGTACGGCCACGGAGCGATGGCTGGCTGTTCGTCGTGGTCATTTCCTCACAGGTTTCATCGACTGACAATCACTTGAACTACTGCAGGGTAGAAAATAAAGACCAAGAGGCTTTTGGTAACCTCTGTTGGCTGGATACACACCTCAAAAGGGTCGCGCGAACGTAGCACCGGCCGCCCCAACCTATTCTGAACTGACCATCTGGTGTTGTGACTGACCCCAGGCGGCAGGACGGGCTTTACAGCCCTCCGTTCTCCCCCAACGTCCTCTTCGGCGCAATTACACATTTGAGCGGCGAGTGGTAATTCTCTTTGAGGGGGAGGGGGAGGGGGGGTGCATGTCTGGTATGAATACGCTCCTCCCCCAGTGCTACGGTATAGGTCACTTCTCTTCTGGGAGAGGGGTGGCAGATCACAACCGCCGTAGATCTTACCGGAAAATCTCTTGCTGCTGGGAGAGGGGTTCCATCGCACTCAAAGACCATGTTATGTAACGTCGCAGGCACCGTCTGTCGCTAGTCAGGAAGTCCCGTCATCCTGATCTGGCTTTCTGTCGGGGCAACCATTGTGTAGCTCCCAGGTTGTCATAATCTGTGGCATCTCGAAAGAATAGCGCAGCAAAGACCGACACAGGCGAGCGAACACATATCCGGCCCAAAGGGGAACACCGGCATGAGCTGATATCGACAGGGCTGCAAAAAGGCCATTTGCGACTTTCCAGAAGCCTTCTAGGCCGCTTCCACAAACTTGCCGAATGGGGTAGTTCCTCCGTATTTGTCTTTCTCACTCAGCTTCCGGACCCCGTAAACGGGCCTTTTTTTTTTTTTTTTTCCTCTCGACGAAACGCTCACAGGAAGCCTGCTAAAGGGACGCGAACGACCGGATGATATGTCGATTGCAGAATCGAGCACCGGCACGATCAATTCTATTTGATGCGTCGGGGGTGTATGTCCAGCAATCCGGACCATCATTTCGGTCCTAGCTGGCGTGCTACGGCGTTGGACGATGAATCTTCAGGGAACAAAACCATAAGCAGTCTTTGCCCACTCATACGCATGCAGGTGGTGAGATGCTGAGCCTAGTGGTTAGGATAGTCATACAGAGAATCCGCGCCAAAACGATCCAAACTATGTGCTATCGTTGGTCCTTGTGTCCAAACCCAAACGCTCAACCTTCTGTACACGCTAGACTCCCAAGTAAGAGAGCAACAGTCACACGGCCCGTCAGGCCTCATTGGGTCAGCTCACGGACGTGGAGATGCTGACATGGATGGGTCTCATGGCAGGTCCAGCCTTGTCCAATATACCTAGAATTTGTTTCGTATGCGTCAACACGCAAACCCACACACCCAATTTTCATGCCGTGCTGGTCTGAATAGTCAGCCGCACACGCCATTGCCCGTGAAGCATTCAGACCTCGGTCCTGGCTCCACATCTCCCGGACGGACGCACCGACCGATTCGGAATTTAGGCCCGGCACGAGGCGGGCTCAAGCCCCGGGAAACCATGGAAGAGATGGCCGCCTCGTGTCCCCGGGCGGAGATAGGCATTGTCATAGCCAAGGGGGAGGGGGCATTTAGGGGCGTAATCTGACAGCACCTCCTGGGTGACCTTCAATCATACGTGCGTCGGCCCTGCCTCTGCGGACGTTCGTTCACGGGGCCGGCCCGATGAATCCACCACTCGCGCTCGCTTGCGATAGAGCAGTGGTAATTCGGGGCCGCAAGCAACCACTGTCGATCTACCAGGTCAGTACACAACGCACAGTATACGATGGCAAACGCTGTAGGCGTGGACGCACAGCCGCCGACTGGGACAAGGAGGAGGGGCGATGGGGCGATGGGTTACTAGGCAGCAATAGCAGCAGCAATAGAGACTTCCATCTGGCCAGCTCGGGAGACGAAGATGCGAATGGGAGGATCCGCCCGCCGCCTTGCGCTGGGTGGTTTGGGCGATCCGAGCGACAGGAGAGAGTGGCCCAAACATAGGCAAGCAAGCAGGCAACGCTCAAATCGTCAGAACAACGCTGCCGCGCCGCGTTGCGTCGCCCTAGAGTTCTCGCCTCGCATACGCGGATGCGTATAGAGTCAATGAAGAAGGGCGAATGGCCCTCGGCCATTGCTGAATCATTACTCGCCTCTCTCTGCCTTATTGGCGGTCTGTCAGCGGAACGCCGTGTCGCCAAGTTGATAAAGTCGCAGCAACCCGTATTCCTCGGGGATCGGGACGTGACCCACGACGACCGCTACCGATACATCTTTGTCAGCGCTCGAACGCCGGGCGAGGGGCGAAGAGATGCAGAAAGTTTTACCCAACATTTCGTTGGTCTACTTACGCACCGTGAGAAGAAAAAACCGGCGGGAGGGCCAGCGGTGCATGTTTGCACGTGTGTTGTGAGCGTGCCGCGGTTGATTATGCGAGTGAGAGAGGCCGGGGGGGGGGGGGGGGGGGGGGGGGAGTTTTGGGTCGCCGACCGTTGTGAATGCTGTGGGGACCTAGCGTCACATCGTCACGACGTCATGACCGAATAGGGAAAACCGGGCAATAAATTCGATGATGCTAGGCCTCTTTTCGGGTCGTTATCGCTTTTCAAAGTCGTATTCTAGGCTGTGGAGGTTGGAAACTCGGTGTTTTGCGGACAGGTATTTGTCCACCACCTACGTCGACCGGAGCCGAGACTGAGTAAGCTGGGAATGGCAAATGCCACCATCCGTGTACGTGAGTGAGGTGAGGCGAGACGTGACTGTCGTGGTGTTGGGGAACGTGAGCAGAGACTCGGATGAGGAAAAAGAAAGCCTTGTGATCCATATCGCGAGAGGCCGGGGGGGGGGGGGGAGGTCTTCCGACTCACCGTCAATGTTGGGGCGCAACTTTGGAACCAACCCACCTGGCCTGCCATTCTTCCTCCTCTTCCTCATCCGATCCCCTCTCAGCCCTAAACTACCGCTCAGTATTGGTTCCTTGCGGAGGCCCACAAGCCCGGGCTGAGGTGCCCTGCTTGAAGGGAGGGGATGAGGAACTCATCGAGAAAAAGGAGTGGAGGGTAGGGAAGGGAAGTGGTTCCGGCTGGTAACCATCGAGTCATACAACGACCAGGGCTGAGGTGGTAACCATACCCCCGGGACACTGATTCACGGGCGCGGTATAATTTACCGATGTTGCAGGCGTCCGCTCTGCTTAGTCTTACCGGCCAGGCCTCTCTCTCTGTCTGTCTCTCGCTTCCGGACAGGCAAACGAGGATGACATGTCACGCACGCAGAAGATGCTGGGTCCCGAAAAGGCCGCGGAAATGAAGCAACTTGCGCGAGAGATGTCTAAGACATGGGTTACCAACAGCGGGCCTTATCGTCGTCTCCGTCGCCCGCTTCGTTGCAACATAAACGGACGGGCAGCCCGGGCATTCAAAGTCAATAAAATCAATCGTAACCAAAAAGGCCCCGCGGTGCTGTGTGGGGAGAGGGGGGCAAAAAAAACCATATTTGACTCCTCCTAGTTCTGATTTCCTTTTTTCCACCTCCCCGGCTGGTAACAGCGCTGCAACAATGCGACCAAGGTCTCGTATCAGCCCCCCCCATGCGATGCGAGTCGCCTAAACGGGCAGGATAAACAACCTTGGTAATGGGTAGTCGTGCTTACTCAGTTCGCTGTTGGTTCAGCCCTGCGGATGCGGGTACATGCATTGCTCGGATCCGGGACACAAGTCATACATACACACGCACGCCAGGCATTATAAGTCATAATCGTCGTAGGGCGGCGACGGGCTTCTGAATAAGGCAGGTCGTTGCCTTCCGAAGGGGGAGGACGCCGGCCTGGGATCCCGTCAGCTGGTTGATTCCGTCTCATTTGCTCCCCCCCTCTGAGTTTCCCTTCCAACACGGCTTGTACAGGGCCGCAGCAGAGGGTGTATCCGTCCTGCCACCTTTCAATAGAGCAAGGTGAGTCGAGGCGTGCAGTGTATCGTCGGAAGAAGCCCCCCCTTTTGGGCTCTCACGCACCAAATTCAGGATGGGTGGCTTTTCAGCTGAAGACACCAGACGGCCCTAACTTCCCTTCCTTGGAACGATTTTACGAGCCGTCCAATGATGTGTGTGGGTGGGAAGTCCGCGCTGGACTTGAGCTAACGCGACTTGTTGTTGGTGATTGAACAGTTGACAGGTTAGGACTCTCGACGAGGTCGAGTTTCCCATGCTGTAATAATCGGAGAATTGAGAATTTGCCCCCCCCCCCCCCCCCCCCTCCTCACCCCTATTTCTTTTTTTTTTTTGTACCTTGCACTCGAGGCGTACACCAGCCACTATTGTTGAGGCGCCCAAAGTGAACTGACACATCAACCCAACGCGTCTCAAGTCTCAGCCCGAGGGGGGGGGATGGGGGCTTTGCGTGTGCTGACGGGCGCAGCTCGCCGAGACTGACCGGCTGCTCACTGTGGCGGGCCGAGTCAGTATTATCAGCGCCGAACCAGCGTCGATCCTTCGCGATGAGGAGACACTGACGGACTGCCTCGTCCCGGAATGAGTGCAGAGAGAGCTCGGGTCGTACGTCTCCTCTGACGAAACCGAACGTCTCGCAGTCGTGACCAAAGGTCCAGAACAGCCGGGTCCTCGGGTTCGGGATGGCGCCACGCTGCGCTTCTCCCCAGGAACCACCAGCCTTGCCAGTCCTAGCTCGTAGTCCGAGTTCTGCGGGGAGGGGAGGGGGTTACATCACCTTCGGCCGGAAGCTTCGATCGTAGGCAACTCCGGGCCAAGGCCTAGTGGATGGGAATCACGACCGCCCAATGGCGATGGAGCTGTATGAAAAGCCCAGCTAGTGGCGGAGGGTTTCCAGTCCAGTTCAGGTTGTTTTTTGTCTCAGCTGACGCCGAGCACAGCAGCTCTCGTAGGGCTTGGTCTGACGTGCGGTGGCTTGCTGACCAGATGCCGCCGCACAAGCCCTGAGCGTTTTCGCATCTTATTCAGGCTTGCAAGGGTTCGGTAACAAGGAACTTGTGCGCCGACTCGTTGACTGGCTAGCGAGGCTTCCGACTGATGACAACGCTGCTTGGAGAAGAAGTCATATGATGGCTAAGCCCAATGCGTTTGGGCCACCCTGGCAGACCTGACTACCTACTACTTACTATTATACTAGTACCAGGCGTCTCCACAACTATTGATGACGACCAGCGTAGGTGTTTGATCTTGACATCAATGTATACGGGACTAAGTCCAATACCGCCCCATGTTATCTTACTATGTGCACAAATTCCACGGGTCAATGCCAGCGGACCTCTCCCTTAGAAGGATAATATCGACCCCAAGAGACCGTGGCTGCAGGATGACCTGTTGAAGCTTGCGTGCCTGTATCATAATCCTCTTGTTCTGCAAGAGCAACCCGAATCCGATGTCACGCTGTGCCCGGAAAAGGCTCTGATAAACGTGTAACATGGCTTGGCTCACGACCCCTCAACACTAAAACGAAAGTTGTTGCCGACCTCGAGACCGGATACTGGGCCCAGAGGCGTAACTAAAACTACATGATGAAAATGAAGAAATCGTCATCGTGGTGTCACGGACATATGATACCGTCGGCATGTCGACGGGCCCCTCTGCAAAAGGTTATCAATCTCATTGCTCTAGGATGGATAAAAAAAAGGCCTTTGTCTCGGTTGGCATAACATCACCGGAGAGAACCCGCCGTAGACCAATCAATCCGGATGTTTCGATGTCAAGTAGTCGACGGGCTTGGACAAGCGTGGCCTTGGCTCTACCACACAGACACATACATACATACACACACATGCATGCATGCTGGAGTCTCGCTAAGGGCCAAGGGTCCAAGGCAGGATAAGCCAAACCGAAGCCAAGCATCTCTCTGAATACACTCACTCCCACCGTCAAGGTTGTCTTACATGGCAATTCTCGATGGGAATTCGGTTGATATGATTGTCTTGGCAAAAAGGTTGCACCCCCCGTATGAAAGGGAGGGATGGGCGAAGGGGCCCGTGGATGCCAAGCGCCGGTTCTCCAACATCTGCTGCAAACTCGGTCGTCGTCGATGCAGCTGCCATAAACCAAGAACCGACTGGCCATACGGAACCCAATCGTCTCCTCAACCTACTCCGAAAAGGGCCGCGCACCACTGTGGTTGCGTATCTTGCGACGTAATCCCGAGCCGGCCTCGTCATCGGCGACGTTGCAACAAGCTCGCTTTCAGCGTTCAATCTAGGAATCTCATCTGGGCAAGATCGTTATCGGGATCCTGGCAGCTCTGTTTCCATTTTTACTCATCCACGACACCAATATCGCCCCCCACCAGATAGTGTACGAGCCCAGAGTGCAGAAGCCACCTAGATAGGATGGGGGCGGCAAAGGAGGGGGGGGGTAGGGGCGGGAACATCGACGTCCAATCCTTTAATGAGCGGGTGCATTGGCGGACGGCGACGCCTTGCAAGACAGCATGTAATGGTACACACCCAAGACAATGCCCTGGAAATTCACTCACGCGGTTACAGCAAAAACACCGGAGGTAGGCTATGTTTCGTTTGCTGTAACCCGTTAAAGTGCTACCAAACAAGTCAAAACATGACATGATCATCGGGATCTTCAGTGCCCCTCACCCAACAACCCCCCCCCCCGTAAGGACTGAACGTTCACTCGTGCAGAGAGCAGTTGTCCAGTCTCCGTCCGTCGTGGAGCCGTCTGTCAAGTAAAGCGAGCCAAGACTTAAAGCTTGGTTGGCTTGCATCGAGGCGGGCCAGGGGGCGGTAGCGTCCTGTAGCCTGCTTACGTGCCGGACACGGGCGGCGACTGTGGCGCCGGGGGGTTCGTTTTGTCCTCTATGCCCCTTCCCCGGGGTTGGACTTTGGTACATTAATTACTGCCATTTGCGAGGAGATAGTGACAACGTATCACAGGAAAAGCATTCCCCTTGTCCTGCTTCGACGCTTCGGGTGGCCTGCCATGCCGCCGCAATTTCGTGCCCGATGTTCTCCTGGGCCAGCGTCCTTTTTGGGTCAGTTTTGATAGCCAACCGAGTTCCATGTTTACCCAGCATACTGTGTCAGGAGTAATAATAGCATAAGTCCGACTCCTGAGCGGTTGTGTTGCTTGGCTCGAACAGCTCAGCCAAGCCAGCAGCCCTGAGGGCGAACCCTGCATGTGTGGGCTTGTCACGACATCCGTGACAGGAGGCCATGAATGTTCAAAATTGCGGAATGCTGCTAAAAACATTGCCGGGGCGGCTCTGCCGCTGGCAGCCTTCCGAAGTCGGGGTTCTCCATCACCGGGTCGCTTGTTGGTAGGATGAAATAAAATAACCATCCACTTGCACTCACACGATAGATACTACGTAGTGTATCCATCCTACAGGGGGATCCGAGAATGAAGGGGAAGAATACGCGACGCACCCACTTGGATAAGAGCCTCCGCGTCGCCTCCAAGAGTGGTAGATCTCGTCGGGCGGAAGGCTAAGATCGGCGGAGAGGAAGGCCTGGTCAAAGTTGGGGGCACATTGCGTCCTTCGGCTCCTGAAATGTACATACATACCTCCTCTCGGCCCTACGAGTGGAATGTTGCGGCTGTCGGACGAAGTAGAAGCCGATGAATCCCATTTCACGCATTGCCAGCGGACCATTGAATTCTGTGCCTGGCGCCGGGCCTATTCCAGCCTGTGACTAGCGCAGCGAGAAACGAGAAAGGCCGTCGTCATGGATTCGGAACTACTGCCCGGGCAGTCGCTGTAAAGCCGGTCCGCAAGGAGACGAGACGAGTAATCAAGAGGGAGGGAGTGCACAGGTAGCAAAGCGGTAGTATTAGTAGTGCTCCACTTACCGACAAGGAGGGTTCCAAAACAAAACCTCCGGTGCGGGAGCGTTGCCTGTCCTTTCTCGACTTTAGTAAGGTGCCTTCTGCGTAGGTAATTGCTGACTCGGCTTGTTGCGTGGCTTGCGACTCCCTATGGCGACGTGCGCCTACTCGTACGTACACAGCAGACACACACACACACACACACACCCACAACTCGCGGAAGCCAAGCTGTGGCGTTAGCTCTCTGACTGATAAGAGCAGTAGTAGCTTGAGATGTGGAAAGTGGCCTGACCATTGCTATTCGTCAGGCCGGCCCAAGGTGTGAGACTAAGGGAGCTGATCATAGCCACACAGAATTGTCTGCCATACATGTACGTATGTATGTCCAAGGTCCGACATCTTCATCTCCTTCCCTCTCGCCGTCTGATTGACGGGTTAAGTTGACGATCATGTCACTTCGGCAGTTGCAAAGGGACAGCCAGGGGCGGGCGGCATACTAGCTTCTGAAGTTGCGATGCCCAAATGAAGGGTGGATGTGTCCTGTATCCCCCCCCCCCCCCCCCCCCCCTTCCGCATGTCCTGGGGTCATGATTCAAGCAGGTGTTATGATAGGATAGGGGATGAATGGAGCTTGCATGGTTTGAATCGTGCGCTACTTGCGCAGGGCAGCGGAGGGAAAAGCTGGTGGATGTTTCATGCCGTCGTGATCTGGGTGCCCTATTGGACAAAGGGACTCGGAGAGCGTTCCATTACGGAAGGCGTGGCCATCTTACCCATCGGAGCGACTCCAGCGTGCCCCATCGCACTCCGTTGCACAGCCTTCTTCTGGTCTCCAGTGCATGGCCTGGGTAGGGCCAGCAAAACCCACCAAGCCTTCAAGGATCTAATTGGGTCCTGGTGTATGTACTGACGTATCCGTACGGTACGGTGTACAGAGGGTTCGAACACCCATCGCCCGGGGCTTGGCCCTTTTGTCGCAATTCGTTCTCATGTTACATAGCGTTTGGGGGTCAATGTAGCTTGCCCTACGAGGACGTGACGCGGTATGAGTCTAGGCCTCATTATTGGTTCTCGCAGCACATTCTACACCTCTGTCTGCATAGTTTGAACGCGATGCGCTTTTTGAGCTAAAATTCACCCAGCTGTACCGTGGCTCTCTCATCGGCGCTTGGCACAAAGCAGGTAGAGAGACATATAGTAAGTAGCATACACACTCGGTAGGAGCCCGCAGACGAAAAGAGCTACTACTCCTTACAGGAGTGTTTGGTAAATCATCTAGCATCGGAGCTCTCGGCGGAAATGTGGAGATGTGGAGATGTCCAAGGAAAAGAGTCGCGGGTATTGGTGACGTGCAGCCCGTGAGGCGTGGTGAAGCAGTAGCGGCGTCTGGTAGCGGAGGTTTGAGAGTCGGTGGCGACGCTCTGAGGCCCCTACTATGACCGTTAGTCCGGCGTGCTGCTCCTCGTCAAGGGGGCCCGTCGCGGCCCCGAAATAACCCGTACTACACAGTTATGGTGCTATAGGACATCGTAGGCTTTGCGCTTCGCTTCATCTCGTGATTTAGTCCATCGCCTCGTCTGTCGGGTCGGAGGAGGTCGTCGAAGCCGCGCAGATCGTTGTCTCTTGTCGTCCATCCTACCTGGTCATCTGCAACTTTCACAATTGATCCCCCCCCTGCCAGGTGACATTATTCCATATCAACGGGCACATTACCGTTCAGCGAGATTCCACGTTGTGCCTAGAAACAGTTGACACATGCGATGAGGGGTTTAAATTTGTTGCCGACGCGGGACACTCACCCAGCCCAAGACGACATGGTGACAGGCGTAATGCCGCTCCTGGTCAGGACGTCCACGATGGTTTGGTTAGCCCGCTAGGTTTCGATTTGACATGCTTCCAAATCATCAGTCATTAGCGCGTCTGTGGTAATTCGGTGATGCGAGCTAGAAAGATGGCAGACGAGCCATCTGTTGTCCTTAACCATGATGGCGGGTTTCCATTCTGCCCTGCATTTGATCTAGCCTCTGCGCCGAGAGCGGGCCGCTCAGAGGCGACTGGCAAAACACTAACTTCCAGTGAGTTGGTTGGCATCAGAATGATTTGTTGCTGAATTCGGGAAACCCATCAGCTGCGAACAGCCACATAAACTGGTGGGATCACCATCATCGGCTGTGCGTATTTCCAACGACACCATGACCGTCACCACTAACGTGTAAACAGGCTGCAATGCTGGGCGGACTCTGCAGGTGCTGCCCTCGGCACCACAACGTCTGGTTGCGGACACACGCACAAGGCACGTATGGGCAGGATCCTCGACCATCCCCGCGCAGACAGACAAGGGAGCATCCCTGTCGGAAGATTGACGCCAAGTTGGAGGCACCAAGCTACTTAACAAGTACTATGTAGCGAGGGCCCAAAGTTGTGTAGGTAGGGCTGAGAAGGGGTTGAGCTGGCCTACCGCCTCGAAATGCCCGAGTGCTGTGTGCGTAGTCCATGCCGGCACATTTTCCTATGAACGCTTTTGTCGATGCTGTGGGACGCTGAGGGGGCCGCGTCGGATCCCGCAGCGTGATCGATACGCAGCGCCCGAATGACTCGTCAGACAACAACTTTTGCCGAGACGCAAAGGCATCGTCTCTTCAATCTCGCCGGGCCCATCGATGCACCTGTAGTTGGGTATAAACTTCTGGCCGTCAGCGCATGGGCAGGTAACGGCGCTGTAACATGGACTCGAACGCAGGGCAACCCCATCGAGCCCGATTCACGCCGCCGTCCCCACATTGTCGTGCTGACGGTATATTCTCTGATCTCATGTCGCCAACGAGGGCAGGGATGCGGCCAGCTCAAATCAGGTGCAGAGCGAGAAACGCGCCTCTCCCGCAGCATAATGTAGTCTGGTGACAGGTGCGGCATAGCGGGTGGTTCCCCAACACAACAGGATGCAAGGCAGAAGCCATTTTTTCGCTCGAACGCTTTGTCATGCTTACCACAGATCGTGGCAGCAACAGAAGTCCCGCTACAGTGGGAGGTCAAAAGTATCCAAGCAAACTTAATGCCCCACCTTAAATCCACTAAACTTAAAATTTTAAAAGTACAATAACTCCTTAACTTAGATATAAAACCTTTTATATTATTAACTAGTTCTATAATTTATCTAAGAAAGTATGCTTATATATATTTATTTTTTAATTTTAAGATCTAAATATATAGAAATTTAAAAGTTAAATAAAAGTAAGACCTTTTTAGCTACCCAAGTCCCTTATAAGGCTCTATAAGCTAAATTTTTAAAATACTAAAAGTTTAAGGCTTTATAGCTTTTTAAATAAGTATTAAAAACTAAAAGTAATATAGAAAACTCTACTTATTCTACTTTTAATTCTTAGTAAGAATTTTCTTAATATTTTTATATACCTAAGTTTAGATATTATAGTTTTTTCAATACTATACGTTTTGGTGGTAAATTAGGTGTGCTCGGATACTTTTGAACCCCCACTGTAGGCGGTGCTAAGGGTAGTTAGTGCCTGAAACCCAAATATCTGGGGATTGCTGAGAGGTGCAGTCGTCATCGGAGAAGACTCCGTAGCTAGGCAGGTACGTGCCCTCTTGGCTCAAGGTCCGTCAAAGGGCGGATGGGTGCGAGCTGAAGCCAGTCGCAAGTTTTGTTTCAACAAACGGGCCGGACTCGCGACGATTAGTGATGTCGACGTGTGCCAGGCCGCGTCGTCAGCCACACCGCTGGGCGACTTCACCAACTTTGCGAGCCGTCATGACTGTAATGCAGGGGCAACCCAGAGGAATGGGGTTAGAAATGATACCGGCAAAGACACGATTGTACTCAGAGTAGAGTGGATAGCATTACAATGCCCGCCTTGGAGAAGCGACTCCCGGGGCTGGGATAAGCTGGAGTCTCGGCCGTCCATGGCCGTCGTGCCGTGGGGCGGTCTATGAATCGAAAAAGAAATGACGATGCACATGGCCGAAAAGCCCAAGTACAAACGACATATTCACTCGTCGCCTAGACCGAGCTATTGTGGAGCTGCGCGGCCCTAGAATGGATCGCCTTGGGCACGTTCTTAGTTTCCTAAACCGAGACCATCCACAACGCCAGTCCGGTGGCGTGCGAACCCCCGGACATTGATGGCAAATACACAGGAAAGGAGAGGTTCCAGCCTCGTAGGGCAAAAGGCGGCTGATGGCTGGCCTTGCATATTGAATAAGATAGTCGACAGAGAGAGATCTGTTGTTACTGGTGTAACATGGTCATTAGCGCGCTCACTTCCTCCCGTGGTGGCATCCCCATGAGGCGAAGCCTCGCGAGAATGACATCAACACTCTCGTGTTGGGTTCGGGGCGTCAACTGCACATGGCGCAGGGAGGCGGTTGGTTAGTGGGCCCTCGATCGAGTCTATGAACCAGACGTGCTAGACCTCGAATGGCAACGTTATAGTGTGAAGAATCCAGTCATTGGCGACAAGTGTTTGGCCTTGGCCTTGGTTGAACGAGGTGCCTCATCAGGAATGCTCATCGGACTAAGCAATGGGAGATTGCTGGGCAAAGAGGCGTACACTGCTGGTTGCGAGCCACTTGCGTTACAGCTAGTGGTAGACAGACCGGTACTCACCCTCGAGGTGGAGACTGTGCCGCATCCGAGGTGTCTAGATGTGCTTAACACGCCCCTGGTCCCGCTGCCATGTAAGTCGCCTCAAGTGTGGTGGTTATTGTGTCTTCCGCGGGCCGTAATAGTCTTTTTTTTTTCGGGAGGTGCGCGGACCTGGCGAGTCTGGACAACTGGATGGTATGCAAGTGATGGGGCCAGCCATCAGGGGGGTTTCGACGGATGATGTTACGGCGGTGAAATCTCCGTGCCCCATTGTCTTCTATGATTGGACGCTAGGACTAAGTGCCGGCGCACTACGTACGCAGCCTAGTGTGGACGGGCGGCCTAGTAGGCGGATCGTACGGCGCCAAAAAGCAAGCACAAGTGTTGAAAGAGGTCGTTTCGCGGAGACGAATGGTTGAGCAATGGATATTGAAATGCCCATGGGCCCGAGCCTCAAATTCCATTAGAAGATAGTCCGCCGGTAGATGGGGTGGTTTGTTGCCAGGCAATCTTCTGGGCGCCATTTGGCTTTGAAGGTACCTACCTACCTAGGGATGAATGATGTGTGGCGATAAGCGAGTCGGCGACAACGGGGAGGTTGCCTACAGCCACAGAGGTTGGCTGCCCTCGACTGACGAGCATGGTGATTCGCCATGGTTAGGTTACTGTCGACGGGAGAATTGGTGAAGCAGAACCTTACACTAAAGGATGCGTTATCGTGTGATGGGGTGTCTGCATTGGGCTAAGCGCGGCAGGCAGCACACATGGTCGCTCATGCGTGCCATCCATCCGTTGAGTACGGGCACCACTGTGACTGTCTATGGCCTTGCTTACCTAGGAATAAGCAAGCTGCGGACTTGGGCAAGGTGTACAAAGTAGGGATTCTCACCTACATACATGTGCAGAGGTAGCGATCCGTAGGTACCCAGGTACCTAGGAAGGTAATCGTCATGACGTCTTGTATGGACCCGACTGGGACGGGAGAGAATGAGAGCGCGTGAGAGGGCGAAAAGAGCGAGAGAAGTATGTACCTACCCAGCTAGCTAGCTTACCCAGAGTACATGTACGTACGTGGAAGAGAGGAGACAGGAAGAGGGAGGAGATGAGTTGAATGCCAACCTACCTAACCGGAAAAGGGAACTGGGTGTGGCAAGCAAGTGAAGGTCTTCTCTGTATCCGTAGGTAGGTATTGGATCCTATTGTGGATATTGGGGGCATGGAATGGCATCCATCCGCACTTTGGGCAACTGCAAGTGCAACGGCAAGGGTAAGGGCAGCTGTGACTTTCGTCTCGCACGCATTTGGAAGTCGTGGAAGGCTCTGTGGAAGGGTTCGGCTTCGGCTCGGTACGTACTCTCTCTCTCTCTCTCTCTCGTCTTCGGGCACACTCACACTGCAAGGCCATAGGTACATACGTGCTAGTTAGTATAGGTAGGTAATACCCGCAAGACCTACCCTACCTGTTGGTCTTGCTAAATCTGGATAAAATGTCATCGAGTGTGTCTGAGTGCCTTGTCTCTGCAGTGAAAGCAGTGTGTGCCGTTTTATTGGTCCGCAGCTAGCCAGAGAGGGTTGAGGTGGTTTTTTTTTTCTTTTTTTTCTTTCTTTCTTTCTTTCTTCTTTATCTCTTACTTCTTTTCTTCTTCTTTTCCCTTTTTCCCCCCTTTTTTTTTTTCCTCCTCTCACCTCACGGGAGCGGATGCCAAGTGGTACGTATCCAACACACGCACACGCGCCAATCCCACCATTGTTCTTGCCTTCCCGTGGACAAGATGGGAAGGGGGAAGGGGAGAGGGTGGGTGGGGGGGAGGGGCAGAGGTGCAGGGCAGGCAAGGCCAGCAGGGCTAGATGACACCCCACCTCAACGCTCTCCCCACCCCTTCCTTGTCGGATGGATGGGGGAAGGGGGTGTTGGTAACAATTGACTGAATACCCGCGTTGCACACGCCCCTTGCTCAATGGGCTGTGCTGTGCGACAGACAAAGATGTGGGTCATCGTTACCCTCTTCCACCCCCTTCTCAATCGTGGCTCTTGTCCACGCCCTCTTTCTCACCTCATGCTCTCTCTCTCTCTCTCTCTCTCTCTCTCTCTTCCTCTTTCTTTCGTGAGTGATCATGTGTGAGTAAGACCATGCCGAAGAGCTAGCTGGCTGAGACAAACAAATAGTTGTATGATATGATTGAGGTTTGGCGCTGCCATTACATACTAGCGACCTTCAGCTCGTCAGAAGGAGGTTGGGTTACACGCTCGTTAGTTAAACATGCCTTGAACCGTTTACGTGTACAGAGTACGGAGTACGAATCCACACATTGTTTTTGTGTGTGTCAGTCAGTACCTCTCTCTCTCTCTCTCTCTCTCTCTCTCTCTCTCGGTTTCTGCCCTGTCAGCCCTGCTCCGGCCTTTCGTCCGCTTCCCTCTCGCCCACCTGCACCTCGGTGGGTTATACAAACTAAGCCTGATAGGGCACCCTTGGCCCAGTATCACAGCTCCCGACGCTCGCTACAGGGGGGGCAGAATCGTTACGCCGCTGTGTCACTCTCAATTCGCCTACGAAATAGTCGAGGGTGATGATACCGATCTTGGACCAATCGAGGTTGCGGACCGCGGCTCTCTGATTCGATTCCGGTGAGCCTTTTGGCACAGAGAGGCACAACGAGCGCTGCGAGATGAGAATGAGCGAGGTACCTCATCTGATGGCGGATAATCAAAATCAAGGTGACATACGTCCGTGCCCATGCCTTCCGGGCGAGGCGATGGAGGACGAAAGGTCCTTTCCCTTCTGGGGGAGGTGGTCAAAGCACCCTATCCCCTATCGATATCCTTATTAGGTATTCCCTATGTGCTGCCTTGCGAGGAAGGGGGTAGGTAGGTACTTGACCGTAGGGCTGGCGGTCAAGATGTTACGGCTCGGCGGCTTGATGTGCGCGCCTGTCACTCTTGACGATGGATGATGAATGTGCATGTATGTATGAATGAATGAATGAATAAATGAGGCACCTATGCACCGAATGAGCGGCCGTCCAAAGTCCCCCTTCTCGTTCCTTCCTCCCCTCCTCCCCCTCCTCTCCTCTTCCTCCCCATTTCCGGGCAACAAACAACTCGTACCCGTCTTACCTGCCTGATCATATCGCTTCGTGCCTGCCTTGCAGTTGCGTGATCTTTTTTTTTTCTTCCTTTTTTTCCTTCCTTCCTTCCTTCCTTCCTGCCTGCCTTTTCCCCGCCAACCCGCATGTCGATTCGTCAATAGGGAAGGAACCAAAAAGGCAGCAGCATTTCTGCCTGTGCTGCTTTGAATCTCAGGTAACCACTTCATGGGGCACTTTGACTCAGACGGGTTCAATCGGCCTTCCTACGTGCAACCACTTACCAAACATCCTTCATTCAAATTCGCTGCATCTCCCCGCGCCGCGTCTGTCCTATCGGACCGAATGTCGGAGTCCGGCCAGAAGCAGCTCGTCCAGATAGACAGACACTTGCGCACCAGCACAGCACAGCACAGCACAGCACACGGACCGCGCGTTCTGTGGACAAGGCCACAATCCCATTCTTGACTTGGTTTATCCGCCTTTCGGCGCCGTGTTCCACTTGTGTCTCCCAATGCCAGCATCAAGGCTTCTTTGTCAAGCCATCCGAGTCTCACCTTGAACCGTCCTCGCCTGTCGACACACCCAGCAAAAAGCAACGACACGGACGTCGCTTGACATGCCCGTCACCGCCGTCTTATTACCCACATCACTCCGACTATCGTCCGGGAAAGGCGCCTAACGAGCCCCGATCCGCAACCGAGTTTAACTCGGGTACTCCCTTTACATACGGGCACGCATTGCAGATAATTTGGAATCCCGGCAATACCGTCGGTTCATACCTTGCATTACGGGTCCGAGAAGAAGCACACTCTCTCCCTCTATCGCTCACACACACCCACACACCTACACACGCACGCGCGCTCCTACACGGCGCATCCGCAACCTACGCCTCAACAATCTTCTGTGCGACTGGCTTCTCGCAGCTTGGTGTTCTCTGTCGCATCACCTTAGTTGCTGTCAGCATTCCCCTCCTCCCCCTTCTCTTGTCGAGCAATTTCCTCGATCCCAAGCAACTGCAGTACTACAGTACTACGGTCACCACATACTACATGCAGCTCGGCATCCCCCCTCCTTTCCGACTCACGACAGGACAATAAACAAATAAACAAAGTAGCAAGGATACAGACATACAGGGCTGCATCGCTGGTACTGTTGCTTTTGTGCTTTGCATCACACTAGGTAATCAAAAACAAGAGCAGGAAGAGTGCCATAAGGAAGGAACAGCCACACACCCACCCGCCAACCGTCGTTGTGCGCCCTGGTGTGTGCTGCTAGTCAGTTCTTCCATCCTATTCCTCTTAGGGCTGCTCGCCGACAGAGCGTCCCGCTTCTTCTCTACCCTCTCTCTGTCGACGTCTGTTTCTATCTCTCTCTGTCCTGTCCGAGATTCACCCCCTCCCCCACCCCCACCCCTTCTGCTCCCCGTTATCCACATTGCTATCCCTGTCACTGGGCTGTCTACGCCCCCTCCCTGTTTAACCCCGTTCCGCTTCGTCTCCATCCATCTTCTTTTCTGCCCTGCCCTACCCTGCCGACTTGCCTGCCCTGTCTGGCCCTGTCCATTCAGTCAGTCCTGTCCTGGGGGCCAGGCTTGGGCTTAGACTCGACTGGTCTAAGGGGGAAGACACTCTCTAGAGGAAACCAATCCATCTGCGTTGCACCGAGCCGACGTTGCGTGTGGGTAAAAAAAAGAAGAGGTGAGTGTACGTACTGTACCTGTAATAACTACCTACCTATCTTTTTGCATTCTGGTCCGCCTTCTAAGGAACCCCCTACTGCACCGCTACCGCTACCGCTACCGCTCCCTACCGCTGCCGCCGGGCTGGCCTTTTTGCTTCGCTTGCCGCTGCCGACAGCTTCCCACACGCCCCTCCCTCCCTACACCCCTCTACCCCCCTCCCCTTTCTCACTCCCCTCCCCTTCTGTTCTCCTCTTCAGGTTTGCCCATCGACCCTCTCTCCTCCACCCGCTCTCTCAATCCTCATAAAGATACCTTGTCGCCTCCTTCACCCTCAAAGTCTACTTCTCTTGGGGTTGTTCAGTGAACGACACACCTCGCCTCTTATTTCAGCTGTCGTCTCCTCCCCTCCGACTTAACAAGACCTGAGATACAAACCGGCGTCGACCCGTTCAACAACCAAACCACCCACACCTCAACTCCGGTCACTCGTCTTATTCCGACTACCTCTGCACCTGTGCATTTCTCAACCCCGTCCGGACTTGGATTATTTCTGCTTCTCCCCCCTCCCCCGCGAATAGACCGCCGGACACTCTTAGCCGGCTGTGCAACTAGTCTACCCCGTCGAGCATTGCTGCATCTCTCTGCACATTGCTATTCGCTGCGCACTCGTCTTTTTCGTCCAGTCTTGTCTTTCCGCTTCCGCACCCTCTTCTCCCTCCAGCTTTTACGTCTAGGGGGCCAAGGAAATATCAAACAAGCAAAACGTAGGGGAAAAAATAAAGAGAGAGAGAGATCAACGGGCATATTTGACCTGCATTGCACCCCCGGTCACCACCCAACGGCCAACCCGACTCTCATCGCCACCCTCGGCCTCCAGCTGGAAGACCGTCTTGGCCTCGGGTGCACTTCGTATTCCATCGCGATTCGAAAAGGGAAAACTCCGACCCATCACTCATGACGCCCGTGCTCCCGTCGCTATAAACATTTGGTGGCGCTCCGCTTCAGCTGGAATTGTTCCCATTATCAGCTGGCATTGCACAGATATCCGTCGCCAACATGGAGGCAACCTCAAGATACCGGGAACCCGCTGGTCTCCCGAGCATCCTTATAGATTCCTCTAACCCCAGGCCGTCCGATCGAACGGATCCTTTCAGCATGTATTCTTCCTCGGTCGCTGTCTCCATTCCCGGCTCCGACAGGATCAGCAACGCGGCTCCTCCGCCCTTACCTCCTCCTCGGTTCCCTCTGGAACAACCCCACATGCATCCTCATGAGCCCAGGCAGTACCATCGCGACCCCTCTTCTTACAGCCCGAGGGAACACAGCTATCAAGATAGCATTGGAAGCTTGGACGACAGGCCGAATTACAAGAGAGCTGGTTACAGGCACGAAAGAGATGAAGGCTATGCAAGCATGGGCTCGGCTTCGGCTTCGACGAGGTAGGTTGTCTTGTGTGCGTGGACGTCTCTTGGCGACGTTGAGACTGGTCTTATGAAGTGTGTGCTCCTCTGCGTATCCTTACTTACTGCTTCTAGATCCGAATGCTCTCTGCCAAGCATCTCAGCTGGATTTGGTTTGCACCACAACAAGTTCCAGTTCCAGTCGAGCGCCGATGCCTTTACCGATATGAAGAAGAAACTGGACCCGTCGAAGACGTTTGATAACAAACATTCTGTATCCCTTCTCAGTGCCTCGAGCGTATCCGCTACTGAACCCTTCTCGAGGAGACTGTCCGGCGACCAACGTGTACCTCCGCTCTCCTTGCCCACGTCTTTACCTTTTCACCTGAAGACGTCAAACTTGTTGGACTCGCCAGACAGATACGCCCAGACCCCCCATTCCGCCTTGTCGCCATCCCCAGGGAGTCTTTACATGGGTCATGATTACAGGTCACCTCGTTCAGTCTCAGACCTTGACCGGTCGCCGCCCATGCGATCAAGGAGGAACAATAGCGACGATGCGTCTTCGCACGGGTATGAGGTGGAGGACATGGAGATGGAGGAGACCTCTTCCATGAAGAGATTACGCATTGAGGACCCTTTGCGGGCTCACTACGATGGCGCTGGAACAAAGCGACGCGCCTCTGCCGACCCGGATGATAGTGTTCCCCTCGGATTCACGACTCAAGGGGACTTGTTACGCCGCCGTGAAGGTAACCAGAGAGGCTCTCCAACACCTCGTCTCAGCGTAATCCCCCAGGGGTCTGTTTCCTCCATTTCGTCGGGCGGCCGCGCAGGATCGTACAGTTCCAACCTATCTCTATTGACTGGTAGCATTGCCAGCATGGGCTCCTCCTATGGCCGGATTTCTCCTGGCGGCTTGTCCCCGGGAGGCATCTCACCCGGCGGCACAGACCCTGGCTGCAGCTCTCCCTACAGCTCAACAATGTCCTTGAACCCTTCGCCGCGTGGTTCTCTTTCCCGCGCGCCGCACCAGCGGACGATAAGCGAAAGCCGGCCTCTAGCATCTCCTCGTAAATTGAACGAGGTGAACAAACCTGGCGGCACCAAGATTTCTGGTTTCTTCATGTGCGACTGCTGCCCCAAGAAGCCAAAGAAGTTTGAAACTGCTGAAGAGTTAGCGTAAGTTGGAACTTTCCCCCCAAAATCTGTTCACTGACTTAAGGTTATTCAGGGCCCACGAAGCGGAGAAGCAATACGAATGTTCCTTCTGCGGAAACCGATTCAAGAACAAGAACGAGGCAGAGCGTCATCAGAACAGCCTCCACGTTCGCAGGCATAGCTGGAGTTGTTCGGCGCTCAGCCATTATGATCGAGCATTCCACGACAGCACTAACCGACCTGGCGAGGCAGACACCTGTGGTTATTGCGGCGAGGAGTTCCCCCGTAACGGTTGTGGCCCTGGCGCTTCAGCACCACGTCACGCCACAGACCAAGACTGGGAAGAGCGCATTCGCCACCTTCAGGAGGTGCATAAGTTCCGGGAGTGCAACAGCAGCAAGAAGTTTTTCCGTGCGGACCACTTCCGGCAGCACCTCAAACACAGCCACGCGGGGACGAGTGGCAAGTGGACGAATATGTTGGAGAATGCCTGCATGCTGGACGAGGACCCGACCCCGAGGTGAATGGGTCAAGAGACCGTAAGCCAACCAAGCTCAGACGGCCTGGTCTCAACCAGGCCCATCGGCACAAGCCCCGTGTATTCTTCTGTAAATGAGATGCAGGCCGCGACATGGCCGGACCTCGGTAGACACCGAAAGACGCGGGCCGATGTCAACACGAGCACGCGGCGGCAACCTTTTGAGGGGACGATTCAACAAGAGGGGCGATTGGTGGGAGAAAGGCTATCCCCGCGCGATCTCATTTTAATTCGATTGTTCCGATGAGGAAGGGAAGAGAAATACCCGCCCGTCGCTCTGGTCGAGGGGAGGTCCCTCACCATCGATGTGGGCAAATTCAAAATGCAAAAAGCAGAGCTTCCTCAGATGTATGGGACAGCGTCTATGGACCAATAGGCTGGCTATTTGAACAGCGCCCATGTTTTGGGGGCTCTCGGAGTAAGGGTGGTTGCAAGTCTAGAGCTTCTAGGCTCTTCGTTACACACACACACACACAGTCATACATGTTGCCAGTTGCGCGCATTTCTTTTGGAGGGTATACCAGGTATCGCCAGGCCAGAGAAGGGGCGAGACACGATAACATGATAGCGTTAGAGAAGAAACAGTACGATTCGTGGCAAGCTGGCCGGCTGGCTGGCTGGTTGGCGTTGTATTTTGTAAAGGGTACGGGACAAACAGGTTGGTTGGATGGGAGCAAGCAAAAGAAAGACGTTAGTGTAAACAAGTCATACATCAAAACTAACAAACGTAATTGGAATCATCTATGTAAAGTTGGACAGGCATTATCGGTGTGAATGAAGCATTCGTAGGCGTGATTTGATAGAACCTGGGTGTATATATCAATATCTATAGCTATACCCAGGCACACAGTTGGCTTACGAGCTTCACAAAGATAGAAAAGACAGCCGGATGTCACATGATTTTCAGCGCTACAAGCCGCGCGTTCACCAAGCAGTGTGGCGAAAGGGGAGGGAGAACAAGTTTGGACAAATGGGAGAGAGACGTCTTTTCGTCGGCTGCCTTGGGAGTAAAAAGGAATAACTTCAGTTCGTCTCTCTAGGTAGGCATCCGTAGATAGATAGCTACCTACCTACCTTGGGTAACTAACTAGTTGCACCCTAATTACTTACTACCTCAAGTACCCAAGGTACCTATAGGTAGTAGGTAAGAAGGTCTCGAAGTCCCTGGGATTAAGGAGGGCGGCGGGTACGTACCCATACAAAGCAGCGCGGGCGAGTCTTTTTTAAAGCGGGGCCTGTGACTCTCTCTCTCTCCGACGAAAGAAACAACACTACGTACATACAATCCCCCAATCAATCGATGCGAGTTTCCCTCGGCCGAGCGACCTGCGTCAACTGCGTCATCCCCATTCACTACCAAGCCAAGCCACTACACTACCCTCGGATCTGGTGTGTTTCGACAAACGAAGAGCTAAGATAGAGGGACAGACAAGACAGAGGTGGACGAAAAAAGAGGATTTGAACCCCGCTACTAGCACCTCTTTCATTTCACGTCATCACGGTCACTCAGCCGAGTGAGTATAGCCAGAGAGAGAAAAAAGAGAAAGAAGAAAGAGAGAGAATCCGACAGCCTTCAAGTATTCTTCTTTGAAATCTTCAGAAGACTCATCCCCCCCTCGTCGCTATTTCGCATGGTTCGTGGCCAGCTGCTGACGGGGGAAGTCACGGAGCGGTTGAAAGATATCGAGTCGAAACTCGCGCCGGCAGCAGGGCACCACAAGGCACAACAGGCGGAGACAAACGTGCTTGAGATTTACAAGAGCGAGTCGGACGAGACGGAGCAAGCGAAGGAAGTGCACCGGCTGCTGAGGCAGAGCTGCGTCGACATGGCGATGAATCGCGTGGACGGGAAGGACGAGTTGTTCGTGGGCGGGTGAGTTTCTCTCTCTCTCTCTCTCTTTTTTTTCTTCATCTTTTCTTCTTCTTTTCCCCATTGTCCAAGTCTTCGCCCTCACCTGAGCATCCCCTCCCCATCTGACCCCCATCTCCAGCATCTGGGCCCTCCGCCGTCCGTCGGCCCTCAAGGAGCGCAATATCACGCATATCCTCTCGGTCGTGCGCTTCGACCCGGCCGGTCTCAAGAGCGAGACGGACACGTGGGAGAACTACGGCAAGACCTTTAAGCATATGGTCATCGACATTGACGACGTCGAGGACGCTGACATGCTCGTTCACCTGCCCAAGGCCGTGCGCTTTATCGACCAGGCGCTGCATCCGCAGGACTACCGTCGCGACGCCGCCGCTGCTGCCGCCGCCGCCGAGGGCGAGGTGGAGCAGGAGCAGAGCTTCAAGGACAAGGCGAAGCGGCTGAGGGCGGCCGTGAAGAAGGACGAGGAGGCTGCCTCGTCCGAGTCGGAATCCGAGGTCGAGGCGGCCGCAACGACAACGGCGAAGGCAGAGGACCCGGACGCCATCAGGCCTGCCCCGTTGTTCGAGAAGTTGAATCTCTATTCCGAAGATGCCGGGAAACCCGATCCCGACGCCCCCGGCGCCGTGTACGTCCACTGCGCCATGGGCAAGTCCCGCTCCGTCACCGTCGTCGTCGCCTACCTGCTCTGGAAGTACCCCTCGCGCTTCGGCCGCACCTCCGCCTCCGCCGCCGCCGCGCAGCAGAACGCCTCCTCTAAGCCCGACGACGCCGCCGCAGACCGTGCTTCGGCCGCCGTCGCCGCCGCCGTCAAGTGGGTCCGCAAGACGCGCGAGATCGCCGAGCCGAACCCGGGCTTCATCAAGCAGCTCGAGATGTGGTGGGCCATGGGCTGCCCGGAGGACGTGGAATCGCACCCCATCTACCAGCGCTGGGACTTCCGGCGCGAGATCGACGAGAGCCTCGCGGCGGGGCAGGCGCCAAGCCGGCTGCGCTTCGAGGACGAGGAGACGAGCAAGGAAGATGCGGCAGCGGCGGCGACGACGGCGCACGCTGTCGGCGGCAAGGAGGTGCGCTGCAAGAAGTGCCGTAAGACGCTGGCAACGCCGCGTTTCGTGCTGGCGCACGAGCAGGACGAGCAGGGCAAGGCGCGGGGCCAGGCGTGCGGGCACGTGTTCGTGGAGCCGTTGAGCTGGATGCGCGAGGAGCTGGAGAAGGGCGCGCTGGAGGGGCGGCTGAGTTGCCCGAACCGCAGCTGCGGCGCCGCCGTTGGGCGGTACAGCTGGAGGGGGTTCCGGTGCAGCTGCGGCGGGTGGGTGACGCCCGGGTTCAGTCTGCAGAAGGGGCGGGTTGACGAGGTCGCCGTGAGGGCGCCGGGGGCCGCCGCCGCAGCCGCCGGGATGGCGTCGCTGGGAATCCGGATGCCGCCCGGCGCGGGGAGGCTGTGACCGGAGTAGCTGGTTTCCTGACACGGGGGCGGGAGGGTGTGGCCGTGGCGCATGGAGGAGGGGGCTGAAGTTTTGTGGCGGGCTCGGACGGCTTTTTTTTTTTCTTTTTTTCTTCACTAACGAAGTACACGCACGGGGTTGCATAACGAGGAGAAATGGGAAAGGAAGTGGGTTTTTCTTGGTCACATAGAAAAGTCTATGCATGCAAATGTTGAATTTCCTGACATCCAAACGCTGAAGATGGGGAACTTCTCAACTTCGGATCTAGAATCCACCCGAGCAACATATCAGAAGCCTCGAGGCGGCAGGCATTACTGCAGCTGGCTTTGAAGGGATCCCGTCGGTCCCAGTTGTATGCAGCCTATACGAACAGAGGTGCCCAAGTCCTTGTCATCTCGTCGGTCTGGGGGGCGTCTGCCCGAAGTCGGTACCTGGACTTCGAGATTTCGGTGTTGCAACCCAACGCGTCTCCGGAAGGAAGATGTTAGGGATCAAGAGGATGCTGATTCTCGTGTGCCCATGATCCCTGCTTCTGTGGAGGGGGGGGGTGCAATCTTGTCTTCTTTGATTACACAAACTAGTTTGCCTATCCCACTGCTTGAGGGGATAGAAAGTGGTAGGGATCAAGAGTACATGGCGACGGACGGATACATGATCACAGAGACATCTCACCCTTGCACGTTACACGTGTACCCGCCAATCCTCCCGGTGTAGGATATAGGAATGGCCCAAGCGGAGCGCTCCCTTCGTTCCCCCCCCCCTCTCGACACATGCAGTTAGAATCCCCCGCTGCGACTTGCCACGGCCTCGGCTTCCAAGTTGGCTAGAGAGTCGCAGCAGGCATGCCCGATACTCATTGGCACGCCGATGCCGGGCCTCAACGCGTACTTCTGCCAGCAACGTAGCGAAACGACTTCGGACCAGTCGCGATGGGGCGGTGACAGAGGCAAGGACACCGGCTGTTAGCCAACATCTGTCCTACTACCCTATGTTCTACTACTGCCGTGCCATAAACCCTTTCAACGGTCCAAGACCCCATGATGTGACCACGGTGGATTATATGATCCCGGCAGAGGAATATCCACTCATTCCATTCCTTCGAAGGCTGCAATGTGAGTCTTGATGCTTCAGAGCAGTGATAACGGTACCCCCTTGGACCATATTTATATATCTGTTGTCAATTTCGCACGGGACTTATTTCCCCCTCCATCCTTTGGTCTTGCAGTGGGGGCAAGGATTCAAGCAGCATGGGGTCAAAGTTCCTATGAACTGCTGGCAGGCGCCATCGTCATATATCATCATCATCATCGGCCCCCCTGAAACTTCTGCCATCACGTTCACCTCTCGAGTGCGGAACAGCAGGGGAAGCCAAAGCCGGCGGGTTGCCTTCCAAGCAAAGACCGGTGAGCGATAATAGTTATCTCGAAACAGCCAGCTTATACTTCCTTGCAGGCCACTCTGTATCAAATCACACTTTGCCCGTTCCAAGCTTGGAGGATCAGTATCCCGGCATAAATGTGACCACTAAAAGCATCGCACAGTAGCCCTGTAGGACCCGCCTCCTATTGCAAAATTGTTCTTTCCACCCGCATTGCCAGATTAGATGCAATGCGGCAATGATGATGTGTCAGTTGTTGGGGGGGGCGGGGGGGGGCCTGTAGAGCTGGAAGAGGTGTGCGGCGTGAGGCTGTGGGCGACTACACGGATGACGACACACTGGATCAAGAGCCTTGCTTCCAGAACAATACGGGGTTACATCTTTATCGGGAAGAACATATCATGAACACTCCCGGTCGGGAAACCAAAGTTTGATTTAATGTGGTTGTCGGCCCAGCCCGCAAATACTGACGGGCCAGCACACGGAAGGTAGGTTTTTAAGAAACAAATTTCCGCAGTAGTGCAAATATAAGGGTTGGTTACCGTTAATTACTTCATTATTGCAGGTTGACACATGCGGGCCAGGGATTTGTCGTTTTTATGCATCGTTTAATGTGGTTCATTACTTAAGCCTCGAGGTGCGAGCCTATTTTATGCTTTTCTGCGTTCAAAGGTAAATGCGGAAACGCGTAGAAGCCAAAGGTTCAAAAGATGGAGAATTGAATCGCTGCCATCGCCAAGTCTGTTCTTCTTTACAACCCCTCTGATTACTCGCGTAACCGCTAGCGGAAGCCCGCGTCATGACACGATGAATTACGAGGAAGATAGCCATCGGACCGTAAGGTTTGTTGGTTTTGTCGTGTCGTTATCCGCGAACAGGCCCATGGAATGACCGAAAACGTCGGTGGCCACAATACTTCCCGGTTCTGCATTATGATTCATCAATGAATAATTGCGTCTCCAAAACCACAGAAACCCTCAATTTCCTTCTCTGAAACGGGCCATGACAACATTCTCATTCGTTGGGCACGAGTAGCCGACGGGCCGCTTCACGTTTTGATATATCCGAGACTCTTACGGGCATATCACGGAAGACATCTGACTCATAGTCATCGGACGAGAAAGTAACCATTGACATAGGTAGGCCTATACAAGAATAGATCCAAGATAGTGTTCAAGATGAAATTTTGACTTGCCGATAGTTCTGTGACATGGAAATATAGCTGGCCATGGCCACCGGGAAATTTTCAATTCCACTGCAGATAACAACTTGGCAATGGTTGAATTCTTAGTGCATCTCGGAAATCGGAATACAAGCTGAAGGGTTCATGCGATGTTTTAGGCCCATGAGTAAGAGGGATTGCATCATCCGTTGAGCAAGGGTTTTCCCTTGATCTCCGACAGCCAAATGACACGGTTTCGCGAGTCTCGCGGCACGACTGCGATGACATACAGGCGTACCCCTGGTGTAGCGAAATAGGGGCCGCCGGCTGAGGCAAAGAGATTTACCTCGCTGATTCTCACCGGACATGCTGCATAATACACGGAAAAGTGACGTTCGCGTTCTTGTACTTGTCCGCCGGGCGACCTACTTTTCTCTCCCTCTCTCCACCACACACTCGTTACGCTTCATATTTAAGAGTTACGACATAAGAAATAGAGCACCATAGACAAACAGTTCAATTTTTTTTATCTTTCTGATCTTTGGCAACTTGGATTCCGTAGTCCCAGTTCATAATGATGGCTCACTCACGTAAGTCATAATTCCATCTCCGGGACTGTGCAAGCCTACGTCACCGGAACTGTCGGATCATAGAATCTAAGCTGACCTTTAGTCCAGATTTTCCCGCCACGGCCAACCAGAAAGTGCCAGCACTGTTTGGCTGCCCTTGCGTATGGAGCCATGTGCCGCTCTACGGCGCCGCCCAGAAACGCCGCCGCTACTACCATGCATTGGCAAAGCCCAACTCGCCCGGGCTTGTACAACGTCTGCCGTCCGAGATCATCCTCTGCATTGTGGACGCCCTCTTCGACTTGTACGCCAAGGAGGTGTCTCTAGGTTATGAAAAGTACTGGGAGTCGTCATGCCTCCCCTACGAGAGCGAAGACATGTGTCCGTTCTGCATGCTCCCCCGTTTCGAGGTGTGGAGAGACGTGGCGAACCTGGCGGCAACGTGCCGCTCGCTGTATGAGCTCATCACGCCCGTGCTGTACCGACGCGACGCGCAACAGAACCACTCATCCGCGCTGCTGATCTCGGCAAAAAGGGGCAACGTCCGTGCATTGAAGCTGGCGCTGGAGAATGGAGCGGACGCGAACGAGGACGACCACACGATGCCGCTGCAGTGGACGAATGAGTGCTTCCGGCACTGCGAGCACTGCGAGTACCAGGTGTGGTGGAGAGAACCACGGAGGCTCGACATGAGTGCGCTGCACTGGGCGGCGCTGTGCGGGCAACGCGACGTCCTCGAGATCCTCCTGCGCCACGGGGAAGGGGTCTCTCCGAACAAGCGAGCCTCGGTGCAGCCGGGCCTGGACGACGGAAACTACGGGTCTCTCCAGTACGTGGAGGACTACTGCGATGAGTATAACGCCAGCTTCCCCTGCGTGGCGTTGCAGACGACCATAGGGTACAGCCCTGTGAGCACCCACGGAGCGAACCCGCTCTACTTTCTGTTGGGGACGAGCAGGTTGAGGGATTCGGGCAAGACGCTGGAGTTGGTGAGGCTTCTTGTGGAGACCGGATCCTCGCTGTTGACGCACGAAGCTGCTCGACTCCATGCGCTTCACCAGGCTGCTGCGTACGACAACGTCGAGGTGACGGAATTCCTGCTGAAGGAGATGAAGGTCGACCCGAATGCCTTGGACGCTGCCGGAAACACGCCCCTTCACCACCACATCGACTCCCGGTTCATGGTCGAGGGGGGCGTGCAGGAAACGACGACGTTGTCGCTCTTGCTCAAGTACGGGGCGGACCCGAACGTGCGGAATGTAGAAGACCATTCGCCGTTGGACCTATGTCTTGCCACAACGCTGCTGGGCGACGCAAGGATGAAGATGTCGGTCATGCTGGCGGAAAACGGGGCCACATTGAGGGACCAGGACTTGGGCCTTTATAGTATAAGGTTGACTGACGAGCAACGGCAAGAGTTAAATGCAGCTTTTCAAGAGGCCAGAATATCTGGGAAGATTCAGTGGGATGGTAGGGTATAAGATACATCATGGAGACGCAGCCATATTATTTACGATTTGATAGCGAGTTCTCCCTTCCTCATTAGCGAGAAATGCATGGCAGTTGGCTTTTAGTATGAAACACCGCGCTCATCAACAGACCTGCTGGTCCCGTCTCCCAGAGGGGCGTCGTAGACGCGTTCAAGCTCGCATCAGCCGCTGAGATTTGACCTGTTTCTGTTTATCTTAAAGGGCCGAAGCTCGCATAAGGAGGCCAGTCCACGTTGGGCAAACAAACGGATGGCTCTTGAAGTGGGAGGTTCTGGATTTAGTCGAGTTAAGCTTCCCGGCTCCGTATGCACATCGTAACCCCTGTCAGTGTCCACTAACGACCTTAAATTCCACTACAAGTCATGGGCATATGATCTGCCGTGGCTCTTGCAACTGTTCATTTGTTCGCTTATCCTTATATGAGAGTGTTTAAGTTTGGAGGCAGAGAAACGGGGCACACCGAGTCCCACAAGTGGTCCATGTGCCGGCATCCGGTTCACAACTTCACCCACAATCCTGACAATCTGGAAGTTGGAAACATAGTACACGCTTACGTGCGGGCAAGATGGATTAAACGCCCGAACACCATTTTCGTATCGCTGGGTTTATTTCTACACCTTAACTAAAATATTACAGGATCGGCGCCGCGAGGTCAGGAGATAGGCCCGTTGGTGGGCAAGAAGATCTTTGGGACACGGGGCAGGAGTGGAAGGGGGAGATATGAGAGTACAAGCTGTCCATCAGTGCTAGTAGCAGATACTCCAGGACACTAACATCGTTGAAGGCCTCTTGATTGGTCAAAATCAGCTTCTTCCTGTATACATATTTACGAATACCTTGGTACATATGTATTGTTTTGATTTAACCCTTCAACAGCTTTAAGGGTGTATGCTAAGCTTCAATCGCCTACATCTGCGTAACCACCTGCTTTACGAATTTTGCCAGGGTTTCTTGCGTCGAGTGCTGCGGATTTGTCCATATGTCGTTGCGGCCTCCTGATCTCTAGGTAATTATATGTCTCAATTTTTATCAGTAAGGCAAAGTCCAAAATTACAGCATACGATAAGTGAGCTCATCTCATTTTTATTGCCGCAGAGAAAATTCAAATTTTCCAGGTTACGATGTTTTGAGTCAATAATTATCTTCTGCATTGTACCACAACATCCCATTTGACTCTTGGTGCCTCCGTCTTGGTGTCACGATAGTACAGGAACAGGCATACACAGTCTCTGTTTATAGTCTTAATAGTCCTTTTCGATTGTTATAAGACATCTCACTCAGCTCTTCGTCTTGATTTTTACAGACTCTTATCTAGCTTTTCGTCCATATATCGCCTAGACTTTCATCTGATGCTATCCTTCCTCAGCCATGAATCACAACTCATATTCACGGGCCGGCTGCTAGTGACATCCAGTTCACTCAAATTTCTTATTTGCATGATTTTCACATTGTGCAACAACTGAAATGGGCTCGTCACGCTGTTGATTGCCGTCGATCTGTCCGGCGCATCACCATGGGGCTAGTCACCGGGGCGTCAGAATCACATCAGCCGCTCCTGCACCAACCTCACAAAGCTCCCCCGTCAGCAGCCACGATACATCCGCTACAGAGCATCAATAAAGGCACCCTGAGAAGAAAGGACACCTTTAGCCAGTCTTGTGACTTGACAAGGCTTTCTCCGAGTCTACTTGCCACACCAACTTGAGAGAGAGTGTTTGTGGCTGGCTGACGCGCGCCCGGACAACAGAGTTCTCACGTAATATTCCCTGCTTTTCCATTTGCGATCTTCACGTCGCGACTGCCAATCTGTGAGGTACATGGTAAGCTGCATAGTCTAAGCTCCTGATCGTCCGCAATTCCAGGTTTGTCATATGGGCATCATGTACACACCAAACCGACGCAATGTCCATATGCGTCTCTTCCTCCCGTTGACATTCAATTCATCACCCCGGCCCTGTTTCTATGATCGGCATCTGAATCTTTGGAAAAGACATTGCTGCTTTTATTTATAAAAATATGATAAGTGATCGCGGCGCAAGCCACTCACTCCCACAACTCCCGGGCACCGCTGCTAACAACCTTGATAGAAGTAGACACAAGATTCGTACATAAGGCATGGTCTCCAATGTGAAAATGCGATATCCCCTGCAAGACGATGACGCCTTCCCGGTCTAACCCTGGAAGCCAGCGATCTGATTGAATGAATCGTCAAATGTGAGCGAGCCAATGAACAGAGATCTCCCGTAAGCAGCGGGGGTTCCCAGAGTAGACATTTATGTAGTTTACTCAGACTGTCCGTGAGCAGCTAAAGCTTTGGTGCAATTCAATATAGCCAAAATATAGCCAATGTCAGCTTTTCGTCTGTTTCGAGCTATCTGATGACACTGGGTCCGGATGATCATTGAGCGGTAGAGATGGGCGCCCACCACCAACCACCTCCAAGGAGTGGAGGTGGTTGCGGGCAGGAAAGCGCCGTCAGACAACGGTGGGGTGAGGTATCATCTTCGTGGGTCCATCACTGGCTTACACAGCTTGAGATGACACTTTCGTTCTCGAGCTCCGGATGCTAAGCTTTGACTATAGGATATCGCAAGGCCTGATCTGAGAATGATGACATCAAAAGTTATTGCATAGTGACTTCGGCCATGGATGCATGATGATTATAAAGATAAAGACGGGACGAAGATTTCGATGTCCTTGACGCTGACCAAGAGCCAGGGAGCTGCAATATCACTGCTCAGGTTTCCTGTATGCGTGCCTTCTCCGCTGATCTGTGGTGTGATCGTGGTGATATCAAACTCTGCTAACCGCTCCGGCAGGTGAGACGAATGGCACACATACCTAGCGTACGCCACGACTCATACCCCTCCCTTGCCATGATGTGCGGAATGATTCACATACTAGTCTCACGCCCGAGGCGCGGGATTCTTGGCTCCAGATACACCACTGGTGTTCGAGTCGACGACGCTAGAGCTTGATCAGCTTACGCCCCCTCCTTGGGCTTGCCTCTCGCGGAAACTACTCCATCCCCAAAAGCCTATCAGCCTACTACAATCCCAGCTGGGTACGGGGAGTGGCACGGGATACCATGGAGGGGGAGCATGGTTTTCCCACCATCTTTTCCTTCTTTATTTGTTTGGTGACAGGCCCCCTTGAACGGGCCAAACCCCTCCTCTTGACCAGATCGTCGTGCGGGGTGTTTGTGGAACTAGACGGTTCTGAATGTGGGTGTATTGTCTATAAGGGGCATGCCTCCGTGATGTGGCGCAGTTGCGGCCGGAGTCTTGATCATCTTGGCACTCGTTGGAGGAGTGACTGATCTTGACCAGCAAGAGAAGACTTTGCATTCTCAAGGAGGGCCGTTAGAACTTGGCAATAGCGGACAAAGTACAAAATCACTGGTAACTCTTCACCAAACCGACAGTAAAGACATGTCGGGACCACCATCAACTCGCAAGGCTGTCACTATCTCATTGGCTTGACTGCACTATGCGTCAGCGCCTGACCGCCAAGTTGGTTTTGTATGAGTCCGATGACAGGCCCATACGAGTGCATAGTATCCCAAAGTCCCATTATCAATATTGCTGACGCTCAGAAGGTGAGGTCAAGGTTCCTTCTAGTCGAAACCCCTTGCTGCACTACACTTGCTTGCCCTTCTGAGAAGTGGAGGCGACACTGCATATTCTGACGTGATAACTATCAGTGGTATCAAGTAAGCCTGCCAGTGTACCTAGTGCGAGGGTAAACAACGCAGTGTGCTTTGTTGGCTGACAAGCCTGGTCGGGCATCTTGTGCCCCAGTTCCGGTCTCGGCATGTTCCAGTAGTGCAAAGTTTCGGATGCCGACTGAATTACCCGAAAGCGAGGCTTGGAGAGGGACTTCATTGGCACTGTCAGAATACGCCGTAACTACAGTCACTGCCCGAGGCAGAACCACGGTAACTTTCCTTTTGCCGTGTCGATTACATTACCCGACCTACAAGGAGGGCCGCTGTTCGTGCTTACTCCGCTGCGGCTTTTGCCATCATGCCGTCTGTACGAGGAGGCTGAATACGTTGCCCGAGTCTTGTTTTGTACTTGCCATCCGATGCTTTGCGGAGAAGATAACTATGCAACATATGAGCCCCGTGAGCGATTTGTGGAGGACTAGAGGAGCCTTGGCAAACTTCAACCTGGATCGCTTGAAGGAGAGGCTACCATCTCATTGTAACTAAACGACCAGTGCTCAACGCCCTCGGGAGTACCTGTGTACGTTTTTGCTTGCCATTGACTAAATTAGTGGAGTGGTTGTAATTGCCGCTCTTTAGTTGTACAGCGCTTGTTTTGGGCACTAGCTGACATGAATGAAAGAGCTATTAGCTGTATTAGTGAGCTCCGGTCGAACCTTCCGAGAAAAGACCAAGCCATAAGAAATGCTGAGGGCTAATAGATAGGTACGTTGGGTATTCATAGTTAACCTAAGATTTGCTGCGCTGGCTGATGAGAAAATACGAAGCCAATATTGCCAGGACCGATGCGTCGCGACACCGTCCTGAATTTGCGACATATTTTCAGAGTGGACTGCTGTGAACGGACCGCCTTGCATCAGTCTCGCCGGGGTGGTTCGATTGCTCGGCACCCGATTGCCGTCGGGTAGCACGCGTGTCTATCAGGCGGCGGTCAGCCCTAGGCTCTTCCGGTCGAGTGTCGCATGCTAGTAGGACGGTACGATAGAGTCCTTGTCAAAGGGCACCGGGCATTATAGATCAGTTGACCCCGCCGAGCTCGGGTTCTCGAATAATACCCAGCTTGGCCTAGGTGGGCGCTCGTCCTGGAACTCGGCAATAGGGGAAATACGGAGTTTCCAGAGGCCGACAGTACCGCTTCCATGTACCTACAAGGTGGTGCTTGTCAGGGTATGATCCGCTGCAAACTTCGCGGCAAATTGTGTGATGTGGTCCTAGACTAGATGTGTATGCCGCTGCCCCCCCGTCCCTCAAACATCACGATTGATCATGCAGTGTAGTCTGCAAGGTGTAGGGTACTTTGATTTGCTGAGTCGCTGTGCAGAGAGCGCATGCGCAGATGCCGCCCCAACAGAGTAAGCATGGCTGGCATATGTAAGCACTAAGCCTGACAAGGAGGCGTGAGTGGCAGAGAGGACGCGGCTGAAGATCATTGGTGAGGGTAATTAGGTTTCCACGGCTGACATGGATGTCGTATCGGCCTAGAGAGACTACTGATGTAGGTCTGGTGAGTTAATGGTACTTAGGTTATATATAATCATGACGGCATGGGCGAGTATTGAAAGTCTCGGGGACTTCAGTGGAAGTCCTTCTGCCACACAGGGGAGGACCGAAGAGCCCAAGGTGACATGTAAAATACGTAGAACAAAGTGGTTTTCCAAGGATTAGCATGGGTGCTCCGCGAAAAGCCTCCCAGTGCATGCTAACTACTGTGATGCACTGGTGGTGGTTTCTACCCGAGGCGCTACTCGAGGACTTGTGGGCGTCACCTGCGCCAGATCGAAGCCCTGAATCTCTCGAATGAACCTTGGCATGGACAGTGAGGGGTTCCAAGATAATAGCCACACGCCCGTGATCACCAGCAAGGATTCTGGCCGTGTTGCATCTCGAAGAGGACACTAGCTTGTGCTCCCGCAGCACCGCAGCGCGGCAACAGACTACTAGGGCTACTGCAGGTCGTCTTACGATGCATAATGGTGTAGACCAAACCAATATAGTTGGGGCCAGAAAGCCTTGCACATGCGTAAGTCAGCCAATGACAAGTCTAGGCTGAAGCAGAAAAAGCAGTGTGTGGTGGAATGCGACGTCGAGGCGTTGTACGCACGATAACGGATGACAATCGGTGCCGTCCAGAAACGAACACAACCGATGCAGGAAGCTCGATTTGGACGGAACCCGAGTTGGCTTTCGGGATCCCTGTCCTGGGTTGATTGGAACTGGAAATCGGTATATATTAGAAGGCGGCACTCACTCTAGCTGACAAAACCAGGTGTATAGGTGGTATGTGCCCTGACATTGCTGGTTGGATAGCAGCGCCCTGCTATCACCGAGGCTCTGAGTAAAAGGGTATCCATGTTGGTCGAGTATGGCCCAGTCTAGAACATGGATTTATTCCGGCACTGGGAGATGCATGTCAATTACTTGGTGCGCCTGGCGCACCTTTTGGGACCGATGGAAAGAGATTCGGCTGCTGTAGTCGTTCACGATTCCGCCTCGCAATTTCCATCTGTCGTTTCTTCTCGAGCCGTATACCGTAAAAGTTTCTATCGAAACGTTGAGCTTGGGAGAAGTTTTGGCATGCTTGGGCGTTGCTTACTTATGGAGCGCAAAAACGCGGGGCTCCTCTGTGGATGGAGTGGGTGTCTCAGGGCCGTCCTAGAAGCCCGTCAGTCGTGCTTTTGAGCCTCAAAGAGGTTGCAGCGGTGGTTTTGCTCACATTTTCGGGGGGCCTGGCACCATCTTCCTTCTTTTCGTCCTCGTTGTTCTTGTCATTATTGTCTTTCTCCTTTTCCTTGTCCTTGTTCGCGTTCTTATCCTTTTCTTCCTTTTCCTTTTTCTTCTTTTGTTTTTCTTCGTACTCTTTCTTGACGCGCTCTACTTCTTCTTCGAGTTCCTTCTTCTTTCTTGCTTCCACAGCCTCCTTATCGATGATGGGAGAGCAGAAGTTCTTGTCCTTCAGATGGTTGGGGCATACGTAAAAGAAGTCCTGGTGGTCGAGTTAGCTGTGATGGCTCAGTTGAGGCAGCTCGCCGTTACATACCTTGTTCTCCTGCGCAACTAGAACGCTGCTGGTGGCGCGATAGCATACATCGCAGCGCTTGGCCGCAGACTCGGCCACTTTGCGATGGGTGTAGATGTTGGCGAAGGACATGGTGTTGGCGCTAGGGGTAGATGCCGCGTAAGCGTTCAGACTCGACTCGACGATAGAGTGAGGACTCGGTAGGACGGATGTGCCGTCACCGACACCAAAAGGCGGGACGTGTCGGTAGGACTCGAGGTCGGGATAGCAAGTGTAGTGTTGGTGACGTTTGAGGATGGATGAGGTAAGTCGAGTTGGTGATATCGACGTGGGGCAGGGAATGTCTCATTAGCTAAGGCGGGTGGAAATCGCGGGGTGACAAACCGACGCGTCGAATCAATGGCGATAGATTGGGGGGTGCATCCACTGTGACGTCCCCTAAAGCAAGATGGCCAAAGCTCCTTAGCTTGCGATAAGAAAGAATCGCGTGCAAGATAAGACACGACTGAGGTCAGGATTGTTGCTATGTGCTCCGACTTGCGCTCCGATGATTTTTTAGAAAACATTGCGGGTATAGATGAGTCAAGAACCCTGCATTATCCCTCGATTCCCCTCCTCTTAAGACGATATTATTCTTGCATTTGGCAACGAACGATCTATTGAGCCATCTCTTGTGCTATTTACTCCTTTCAATTCGCCTCAATTGCTATAACCCCATCCTCTCCTTCATCCATTGAAACGTCAATCACTCATGACATACCGATATACTCTCTAGAGACATCACAATGGCCTCAAGCTCGAAGCCGGCGGAGAACAAGTTCTGGGGAGGTCGCTTTACTGGTATCCTTCTTTCCATTACTTTGTCTTTAATTGTGTATTGGACGATTGACTGACGAACCTAGGCGGCCTCGACCCCCTTTTCCTTATGGGGCAGTAGAATGAGAACATCCACTTCGACAAGCTCCTCTACAAGTAGGACATCCTTGGCAGCATCGCTTTTGCCCGCACAAACTACAACAACGGCATTCTGACTCAACACAAGTTCGAGGAGATCGAGACAGGCCTCTTGGAGGTGGGAGGCTGGCGACTTCAAGATCGTACACGATGACGAAGGTATGGCTGCCTGTATTTCAGCATTGATATGCACCAGCAGATACTGACTTTCGAAAGATATCCACACTGCCAACCAGCGTCAACTCGGCGAGATCATTGGAAAGGATATCGCAGGCAAGCTTCACACGGAGCGTAGCCGAAACGAACAGGGCGTTTGCGACACGCGCATGTGGCCCCGCGACGAGCCCATCAAGCTCGAGGGCCATCTCGTCAGCTTCTTGAATGTCACCGCTACCCGTGCCGAAGAGGAGATCGACTACATCATTCCCGGTTGCAGTCATCTTTAGCGTGCCCAGCCCGTCCGCTAGAGCTATTGGATGGGCGGTACTAGCAAGTCTAGCATCTTCGAGCAGATTGCCGTTCTGCGGGCTTCCTTGGAGTAACGGTGCCCAGTCTTACTGACATCATGAACACCAGGGGGGATCGACAAGAAAGGGAAGAAAAACAGAAAAATGCGATTTAGGGCGTCATACGCAGATGTGGATTGTTATGCTTAATAGAAGTGAGTTCCAGGAATATAAGTTGAGCCGAATGTAGCATTATCAACAGGAAAGGGGACAACAAAAAGACAAGGGAGTAGACTTGGGATCAAAGAATGCGAAATGGGTTTCCAAATATGACGATAGGTCGACAGATTAGTCAGTCCCAACAGGCTCAAGATCTTCCATCGTTTCCTGCGTGTTGAGGTATTGTGTCGCTTCATCCGTTGCTTAACGTTTTTTGAGTTGGATGATACAGTGACAACTTGACTCGAACAAGGCGCGAATTTGCTGTTTCAAACATACCTAGTTGGGTAGGTAGTGTACCGACGGCCCACGGGGGACACTGCCAAATTATGTAAGTCCGAGTCCGCGCTGCTATGCACCAGGAACATGCAGCGAACAGCTGCTCAGCCGAGCGTCAACACGTCACATCCCAAAATTTCAATTGGCGTCGCGTCAATCAAAACATCGCATCATCACCAATCCCCCACAAAGCTATTCACGACGACCCCTTGTACGCCAGGCCTCACAGCCTGCAATAGTCGCCATACCGCGCGAAAATCCTGTCAAACCATTGCGAAAAACCACCGAGATCCCAATAGTTCATCACAATGCCCGCCGGCCTCGATAGCCAGCGGCTAGACGCCGTCTTCAAGTCACGGCCAGACATTCTCCAGGGCATTCAAAAAGCAGCTGGTACGCCGATGGACCTCAATTGTGCACAATCCTTCTTGTCGACGCCCGAGAATTAATTCATTTCTCATACAGACACTCCTGCCCGCATCGCCCTCTTCAACGACATCGCAAATTTCGTCCACGAACAGATCAACGGGCCAGAGCCCGCATCGAAACGTAGACGGGTAGACGAGGGTCCCACGAACGGATTCAAAGCAACCAACACAAATGGCGCGGCCCTGAATACTGCCCCCAAAAGCTCTGGCACCGGCAATGCGGCCGACGAAGAGGTCCTCCTCGAGATCAAGGACATCTCCGTCTCGGTGCCGCAGCGTAAGAAGTACGACCTCTGCTTCACGGCGAACCACCTGTATGCCCGCGCACCCAACACTACTGCCCCCGTAGAGGGCATCATCTACGCATGGGAAGACATTGGTACGTCCCTGGGCATCCCGACCGGCTCCGCATCGAAGCTAACCCGGTCTTCCAGAATATGCATTCTACCTCCCCGTACCCGAAAAAACCCAGGTGCAGCATAACTATGTCCTGTTCCCGCGCGGAACCTGCCTCCCTACTAAGACCTCGCCTGAGAAGGAAGCGCTGGTGTTTACAGTGCCGTCCACCCCGCCCAAGCAGGGCACAGTCGGCGGGCCCAGAGCGAGTGCTGCCTCAGCAGTCTCCGATACCTACCGCGGCCTATTGGACTGGGCGCTGACGACACATCTCAGCTCCGCTGGCAACAGGGCCGAGATTGTTGCGGCGGACCCCAGCATATTCCACAGTCTCGTCCGCCAGCCGCACAGGCCCAGTGAGAAGGCAGTGCACGTCAAGGCCTTTCGCGGGTCCAAGGATGGATATCTTTTCTTCCTGCCTAACGGCATCTTCTATGGCTTCAAGAAACCCCTCGTCTTCCTGCCCATTGACCGTATTGTGGCATTCAGCTATACGAGCGTCTTGCAGCGCACGTTCAATATCGTCGTTGAGGTCTTCACCGAGGGCGACGCGACGGAGGAGATCGAGTTTGGTATGCTAGACCAAGAGGACTATGCTGGTATTGACGAGTCATATGTCAAGCGTCACGGACTACAGGATCGTAGCATGGCGGAGCAGAGAAAGGCCAAGATGGAGCTGACGGAGAACTTGAAGGCGAAGAAGGCGGCTGATGCTGAGGCTGGTGCGAACGGCGATGTTGATGGCAATGGCATGACGGAGCTAGAGAAGGCTCACCTTGAAGCTGAGCAGGCACTTCAGGAGGAGGAGGATGAGGATGAAGAGGACTACGACCCAGGCAGCGAGGGTGAGAGTGAAGGATCGGGGACAAGCGACGATGACGACGACGACGATGATGATGATGAGGCTGAAGGGGACCAGGATGACGAGATGGCCGAAGAGTAGAGGTCACAGGTTGCTCGCATACAACGGATGGAGTCGGGAACCGGGGCGCACTCACCTTGAACAGAGGGTTTCAATGCATTGGGGCCTACGGTCATACCACGATGACTTTGCTATGGAACTGTATAATAAATCGGCTACATCAGACGCACTAGAAGGCCGCTCAGTATCCACGGAAACTGGTTTAGTCTGGCAAATATGCCACTGGGAGCCACCCCTTCTCCAGTCCTTATCGCAAAGTTAAATCTTGGGAACGTGGTCGCATCGGACGTTGAGTCATATTCTGCCAACGATGTGCATATGCTAACCATCCTCACAACAATCAGAGCTTCTAGCATAAATAGATACTTAACATCTACAGCACCACTCACCATAATACTGCCATCGTGCTATGACGGGCTACTGGGCAAGGAACTCGACAACATGGAATCAACTTTCACCTCAAAACCTACGTTACGGGAGGCCTCCCTGCGAGGCACACTCGCGGGTCTCATAATGCTCCATTTAGGAAACTTTCAAACGGCCATGAAATCCCACTTACGTGACGAGAACAAGCCGCAGAGGTAACAATAGGAGCCTACAAGGTACCTCGAGAAACTACATATAGAAACAGCGAAATTTTCCATTGACAGTCAACATAACTCCCCTTACCAAAGTCCTAACGCACAGATTCCCAACCCCACGAACATTCATCATGAAGTTTACATCTTTCCCCTTCGCTGTCCTCGTGGCCTCGGCGGTCGCTGCCCCCCTCTCCCCTACCGAAACCGACTTAGGCCCTACCCGCAGCCGCCGAATTTCCCTTGTTCCCAATGATGACGTCGCCAACTCCGCCTCGGTGCCACCCAAGGAGGGCTTCATCCCGGTCGAGCTCCTGGAAAACGCCTGCTTGAAGCAATGCCCAACCATCAGCCCCGGGATCCACAGCTATAAACAATTCGCCGCATTCGAGTGCAGGCTTCGCTGTGCGGCCGACACCTATCGAAGGATTCGCAAGCCGAAGGCAGAAGACGACAGAGATGAAGACCGAGTTGAAGCGACCTTCCGTGGGCCAGCCGTCCCTCAAGAGTTCGTCGACGCGCTGCTCAAGAAGCATCGTTTCTGGAACACGACCGGTACTGAGAGCCGAAGCGAGGACGACATGGTGTCCCAAATTTCTGGCGGGGAAGATAACAACAAGACTGACTCCGGGGAGCCGATGGGCAACCCCTGCGCCTGGCCTACCGAGTGGGAAAACTCCTTGGCGAGCCGGAGGGAGCTGTATGTCTGCCTCGAATCCTGCCCCGTCGGGTCGTTCTCTGGGATCTGCCTGCACCCTTGCTTCTTGGAGATCACGGAGAGGCGGTGCAGAGAGCAGGCCAAGGAGATCAGGCTCGAAGACTGAGAGCACTCGGCAGGGATCCGGAGGCAGAGCTCAAGACGGCAAAGTTCAAAAATCAACACAGAGATCGCATAATATTCCCAACTTTCCATCTTGCTCGTGACGGAACCAAAAGTTGAATCTTGTAATTATGACTTAGTCTATTTCTATCATTTCAGGCCTGTGACCGCCGTCGCCCCTAGCGCGCATATCCTCTCGCCGCTTCCTGGCCATCTCCAGAAGCTCCTCCCACTCCGCCTCCGTCTCTAGGCATTCGTCCCCTGTCGCAGGGTACCACGGTATCTGTTCTCCGGACTCAACGCTGCCCTGGCGGATAACATCGGTCCCCCAAAGACCAGAAACCCAAAATTTCAGGCTCCTCGGCAACATTGGCGTCTGGCAACCCCAGTCGTCACCCTCCCACAGCGCGGTCTCGGCGACGAGGGTCTCCTCCCGCAAGGCAAAGGGCCACTCGTAAATAGCGCATACAGCCTCGCTAAGGGTGACGTAGGACTTCTCCCGCGCTTTGATAGAAAGTTTCGGCTTCTTAGTCATGTATAAGTACGGCTGGCGCTTGCAATCCTCGTCGCGGCAGTAGAACTTGATGACGCCTGCGCGCTTAGCCTCCTCAAGCTCGGTCCAGTCCAAGTCATGCAGCTCTGTCACCCTGTCGCTAACCTCAAGAAAGTCATTGAAGATGCCGACAGATGCCGTGATTTGAGACAAAAGGGGGTATATTGCAGGCAGCAAGGCTATTGGGTGGAACGTCTTGGAGCCGTTAGGGTTCTCAGTTACGAACGGTTGCCGGTTCTTAAACGCCTCGCCTGGGGCAGCTGAGCGGTCGAGGACGGTAACGTCGCTAAGTGGTCCGAATATCGGCCAGACTAACAGTAGGGCTTCAGGGCATTCGAAGGCAGCAGACTGAACTTTGTTCCAGAAGTCTTCGGACTGCTCGTCGGATCGGGGGAGCACTGTGTGTTCAGTGATGTCTAGTAGCGAGTAGACAACGTCAAAAGGAGTTTCAGACATAGTATAAGCCTGGATGACTGTGACTTCCCTGAAGTGCAAACGATACAGGGGAAAGGAAAATGACGAAAAGGGAGGCTGATGAGGGAGTGAACGTCTGAAAGTCTGAAAGGGAGGGGGTGCAATACTTCTCCACCTTGCCATACCCCAGGTACCAACAGATCGCGAATAGCTGAATAGCAATCACGGTTGATTAAATGGCAGTAACTTAGACTGAATCTAAGTGTATCTATCGATCGGTGTCGACTTGCTATCAACCCCACTCTCAGATATATGCATATGCTCTCTACTACAGATGTATAGCTAACTACTGCGTTTGTTTCCGCATTATCGAATACATCTTCCCTTTGAGCAATTGAAACTTAGTAGGCTCAGTGCAATCGCCAGATAGCAGATCCTCAACGGTCACGTTGTTGGCCCGGTTCATAAACTTAAAGATGCCGGAATCCACGTTTACCGCCCTGCACACTCGTCTTACCTCCCTGGGAAAAGCTCCCGACTACCATCAATGACTACCCGGTCGTCGCCATGGACGAAAAGGAAACGAGGTTCCCGCCAGTGACAACCAGCGAGTACGAGCTCTCTACTGTTGTTATCAAGTCGAAGTCTAGCATCACGCCGATCATCCGTTCCACAAGATCTTGGAAGCCAGTTATTTACACTGGAAATGGAACGCCGAGGACTGTCAAGACCACAGGCAAGTTCCCTCTTCTGCCGGGCCCGATGCCACCGCAGCCGCCAACTTTCTTTATCCCGTCCCTACCCCCGTCATCATCGGACCACCGGGTCCTGTAGTTGATCGCTGTGCCTTTGTAGCCATGGGATGCCCTCCTTTCATGAATGATGCTAGCGGCGACAAGGGTAACTGTCTGTGCTACATATGCCAGAACTGACGGTATCGATGAAGGTAACAACGGTGACGTTGGCGGTAGCGGAGGTGGTTCATTGAGATATCTATTGGGTTTCTTGCGGTCGTTTCACTCCAGGTGTTAGTTTCGGTCGAGTTGGACAGCTGTCAGTACACAAATAAGACCGAGGAAGTACTCAACTACTCTTGTGGACAGTTGCGATTGCAACAGTACAAGCTATAAGTATGGAGGATACGTAGAGAATAACTGTGTCAAAATCCGTACTTACCCGAACTGGGGAGATTAGCAGGACTTACGCCAGAAATTCAATCTAATGGTCTCCCCCAATGCCTTGAGATAACTCTAGACCGGTTTCACTGTATTCAGCTCCGTCTGTTTAGGAAGCGATTCCCGGCATCCTAGGTTAGCGAAGTCATTATGAATGGCTGTCTCCGCTCCATCTACAAGAAACCAGTGGAAGCCTAATTGCTGAGCCAGGGCTACAGGATTTCCTTACGTTTTCTGAACAGGTTGAAAATTGACAACCTGCTTGTGAGATGGGCGATGTAAGTACCTGACAGTTCCCGGAGCTGAGCGTGCTGGACGTGGTAGGGAGGGCTTCATCCCAGTTTGGATGAAATCCGAAGATAGCTTTCTCAGCTCTACCCTTTTCAGTAAAGTTCTCTCCAAGGTGAATGCCGCACAATTTGTCGTTTGTGCTAGTTTTGGGCTGCTAAATGGCTACCGCCAACCACTGTCCAATCAGCCGCTTTCACAACACTTGGCATCATCGCTATTGACGCCACCTCTGTGTGCTAATGGATTCAAATCATACCACATGAGAATGGCGATGATAGGAATAAGATGAGGGAAAGACAAGGGAGATCATGAGGCGTCATGATTAGCGCTGTTTGCGATATGGCGTACAGCCCTGTAAATACACCGTCAGCGCTAAGTTCCTGCTGGACAATTAAATGCCTCTGCAAAAAAGCAATCGGGCGTCGCGTTTCATTCAAATCACATACATCTTTTGGCGTCTTTGACGTTCAGAGATACACCCTACACTCAAGACACTTTTCAAGAGCCAATTCAATCGTTTTCCCGAGAGTCGAGAACATGGACGAAGCCACGACGGATATAACGCCCATGTACGACTGCGTGGTAATAGGGGCAGGCTACTCTGGGCTTGCGGCAGCCAGACTCTTGAAGGATTCTGGAAAGCATATCTTGGTGCTGGAAGCGCTTGACCGCGTCGGCGGACGCGCGAAGACGATACCTCTCGGTGATGGCGAATACTGGGACGTTGGAGCCTCTTTCCTCGGCGATCAGCAGGACTTGATGTACGCCTTGGCAACAGAATTCGGCGTACCACTGCACACGACACCCACAAATGGCAAGATTGTCCTGGCTTATCGCGGCAAAGCGCGGGAATACAGCGGGCTTATTCCGCCGATGCGACCATGGGAAGTGATTGACATGGGTATGTTCGTTCGCCGGTTTGAGAAGCTATGCGAATCTGTCAACTTAGAGAAGCCATGGTTGACACCAAATGCGGACGAGCTCGATCGCATAACTGTGCGTGAGTGGCTGATGAAGGGGGCATGGACTCAGGCTACAATCGACATGGGAAACCTGGCGTTTGAAACGACGATCGGGCAGAACACGTCTTGCATATCCATGCTACACGCCATGTTCTTCTTCAAAGGCGTGATCAACCTCACGTCGGCGCTCAGTTCGGAGAATGGGGCACAGAAGCATTTCATTCAGGGAGGTGGCCAAGCTATTGCCAAAAAGTTGATGGATTACCTCGGAGACGGGACAGTTCATCTAGAAGAACCTGTCCGTAAGATCTCTTACTCCAAAAGCGTTGCAATCATCCAAACAGAACAAGCGACTTACCGAACACGGCGAATAATCTCTGCCATTCCACCTGGCAACGTTCTCAAGATTGAATTCGAGCCACGATTGCCTATGGAAAAAGAGTCGCTTCTTCAAAACATGCCGATGGGGTCTTTTACGAAAGTGTACGCCACGTATAAAAGGCCTTTCTGGCGAGAAAGGGGCCTGACGGGAGAGAGCACGAACCCAGACGGCTTCGTCAGCGTAACTTTTGATGCTACCCCACCGTCCGGATCCCCAGCCAAGCTCATGGGGTTTGTTGCGAGCACAAAATCCCGGGAATTCATGAGTTTCAGCAAAGATAAAAGGCGGCATGTCGCCCTCGGCGGGTTTGCCGCTGCGTTCGGCCAGGAGGCCCTTGACTCCGAAGACTTCTTCTGCCACAACATGATGGAGGAGAATTGGTCGTTCGGGTGCCCGATGGCAACACCGGCGCCTGGGATGTGGAGTTTATTCGGAGAGTGGATGAGGAAACCGGTTGGGGCGATCCATTGGGCTGGTACAGAGACTTCAACGAAGCACTATGGGTATATGGAGGGAGCTGTGTTCGCGGGCCAGAGGTCTGCGAGAGAGGTTTTGGGGGAGTTAAAGTGGAAGATTTGACTTCAATCCGTCTGGAGCCATATGTCAATCGATGTGGTTAGACTGTTTAGTTGCACAACTGTCAACACTATCTTCTTCGAGAATGACACCGCGAATAATTACATCATTGGTCCTTAGCTCACAGTATCCCGACTTATTCAGACCTCTTGTTCTTTCATTCTTCCAAGTGGGATTTCGAATATGCACAACACAATATTACGGCACGCTGCCGAATTTCTATAGAGTAAGGCCCCTTCCCCGCCTGTTACCCCTCAAGATAGAAGGATGAGTGAATATGGACAGAGAGAGTAGTCTTTTCAACAAATGATGATTATTTTAACGGCATATGTCGGAGCCATTGCACAGGTTCGGTTTTGGTTTTGTTAATCTTGCAATTGGTTAGACTGGGTGTTTAGACTTTAATAAACCACTTGGCTGTTGCTAACGGACCTTGATTACAATATGCTTGAACTCGAATTAAGTTTGTTTGTTCCCTTCCCGAATTCTTTTGGTCTGTTATGGTTTTAAATCAAGCCAGGGGTAGCTAAGCTTCGTTCGTCTAAATCCTTTAGACTCTCGCCATCTTATCCAAAGATATTTCGGATCAAGGATTCCATTCATACCTACTAAGTCTCACCGCTCTGCCAAATGCAAGCAATAACTTCTCCCGCGACAACGAGAAGCTCTCAAGGTGCCCAATATACTCTAAACACTGTATTATATTGATGATAATGCTTTATAGGTGGAAGCTGAAAACATGCTGCCGCCAGCCGAGGCCGTGACACTGTGTAACTAAAAGTGTTTGGTTTGAATCCCGAATGTTCTCCCGTAGTTGGTGTAGTGCAAACTATTTAAACAATCCACCTACATTCAAACCAAGGAATTGGATTGAAGTAAAGTTTTGTTTCAACGATCGACGTGTGATTTGTCATGCATTCCGGTGACACTGTGTAGCCACCAAGACATGAGAGTGAAGGTGGCGGCGGAGTTCCACCTTTGCTGCGGTAAACCCACGAGCAGTAACTCCCAAACAGATGCAACAATGTCAGATGAGCGGTCACCTGTTATGCGCCCATTGCTTTGGCGTGGCCCTGAGTAAGCGACAGGAAAACTGGAGTCAGCTTAGTACGGCATAGCTTTCTGTTGCATTCTGTTTAATACGAATCAGTAATACTATGTAACATCGCTCTCCTTTCGGTCATTCCTGCCAGTTGAATTCCGTATAGGCTGAATAAATAGGTGTTTTTGATCGTGGTTTGGTGGGAACCACGAGTGCAACGCCAGCTATTACACGCACAACGTTACAATTTGCCTCCCTAATTAGCAGTGCCACACCCTTGCCTCGCGTAAAGTAGACGATTACTTGATGATATGGAATTATACCATAGCGACACATATGTTCATTCCTCTTGATTATTCATTTCTTTTCATTTCCTTTTTTTTTCTTTGGTTTCCCCCCCCTCTTCCTAACGAAGCAACAGATATTTCCCTGCCTGTTTCACGGCTAGCCAATCCGTTGCCGGAGAATTGATAATCATGGCTCAAGAATCTTGCCATAGATTCCATAATACACAAAGCTCGAGGGCGAAAACATTTGTAAACCTCGTATAGTCGAACTGTACCCGCAATATGCCTATTTAGGACAACAAAGCTAAGCAACAGCAAAGTGGTTATGATCCTACGAACACGAGGGCTCAGGCGACATGGAACTCCGCAATCCTAGCTCCCGCAGCGGGGCAATCCCGCGTCGTCTGTTGCTTAATTGATGCTCGTATGACGGAATGGCTGGAGTGAACACTCTTTTGATGGTACTGGTGGCTCCTGGTTACGTCTAGCGGCTCGTATTGCAAGGAGCTTCTTAGACACATTTCCATTAGGCAGCTATCTAGGCTTTTCAAATTGATATTTTTAAAACTGCTGAGAAGGTTGTGTTCCAGTAAGAATACAAAAGTCAGCAGCTATCCTGTGAAGTTGTTGAGTAGCTTCCAAACACATCTTCATCCATCTCAAAAGACTTGAAGCATTCACACTCTCAGCATCATCAAGAGCATTCTTACTGCTTCGTGCCAGTCAAGTTTCCAAAATGCAGTTCAGCATCGCTACCATTCTCGCGCTCAGCGTCTCCGCCCTGGCATCTCCGACTCCTCAAGTAATTCCTAGCGACCCCACCAACCCCGAAACCATTGTTGTCCTTGACTTCTCTGCCCGCCACCAAACTGATGGTTCAGTTGACAGCGTTGGATTTCATTTGAATGGTCATGATGAGCAAAGCCTTTACTGTGGCCAAACTGGGAATGTTGTTTTTGGTGAACAATACGCTTGCGGTGACAGCAAGTACAGCTTCGCCCTAGTGAAGGGTGTCTTTGATACTTGGGGGATTCGGGTCTTCCACCGATGGGGTGTTGCGTGAGTATTTCCTCTTCCTCATGATGAAGAACACCGACTGGACAGGGTACTAATCTCCGCTTTAGGAGCGGTGCGTCTGGGTACCGTGACATCCCTACCTACTGCCATGGCGGTCCGTTGGGGTCTACCATCTGCACCTTGGAGACCGTTGTCAGTTTTTACATTGACGCCACACCGAAGGATTGGTGATCGTTGTAGTTAGAGATCTAATCAAATGTTCCAACTTGGAAGTTTGATATGAGAGTTGGTTGCATGACAATAGGCCAAAGTTCGAGGCTGGGCGATGGGATAGTTGCCACAATAGCTTCATTCATTCCACCCTCTGTAACCGCATTGTCATGTGCACATCAAGTGGTGTTTCACATTCGTTTCCCTATATATAGGACTTCACTTTATGCATCTTTACCTTCATAGAATTAAGCCTTTCACATCTCAATTCTCCAATGCCCTGCGGTGTGCTCTAGCTCGTTACAATTGATAGTAGCTGTTTGGTGTCTGTTACTTTTTGAATACGCACGTGCCTACACTAAATGCTATATATCTCCCATTAAGACTATTTCTCTGGCTTCAATTGCGAAATACCTGATCTGACGAACCGTTGTCATTATATGATCTACGTAGTGATGTTGGCAAGACCGCCAAATGTGGTAATGTACCCACTCCTCCACGACAATCAAACAAACCCACACTCTCCCCAACTAAGGTTTCATTACTGAGTAGCCTAGCATAAAACACGTGGAAGCTACAGCTAATTGTGGTTCTCATCAGTCATTGAAAATCGTTATTCTCCACTAAGATCTCGGAAGCTATGCACAAGCTCAAAGTCATGTCCGATCGACGTCAAGGAAAACATACGCTCGCTAAATAGTCACTAATTCAAGCATCGCTTTCAATCCTTCCTGCACCAAACGGGCCCAGTATAAGTCAAAAGCGGCCCCAAATAAGACTCAGGGAGAACAAGGCCGCCATACATCCAGTCACAGAGATAGCCCCATTCCTTATCGTTATCGCAATTGGTAAACTGCTTATCAGCTGTTTTCACCTCGGTAACAGTGTCTTGGCCGGCATAGTCATACTCGCAATAGCCGTGCGAAGCCAGGCAAGTTACCTTGGTCTTGCCGTCGAAGCTTGGGTCCTTTCCCGTGCAGTCTTCCACCTTGAAGATTTCGCTCAAGTTGGCCCAGCCTTTGTCGTGAATCTTGTTGAGAGCGTCGACATAGTTGTTTTTAATGTCCCCAGGGTTGTGAAGTGCGTATGTATTATTCTTGTCCGGGTCGATCCAAAATTGGTAGCAGTTGCCGGCAGGGCCGAGTCCAGGACAGGATATTGCGCCGTTTGTTTTCGGAGCAAAGTTGAGCGCATTTACTCCTGTGGATCGAGCAGAAACGATTCCGTTTGCCTTGAGGGCCAATGAGAGCGTGTACAGCTGCAAGTCGTGGTACAGCGAGACTGATTCGAGGTTGAGGCTGGCCGCAGCGCGCTGACTGAAGCCACCCGGCTCCGTCGCCGCCAGAAACAATGTGCTGTTGCTTTGCAGCTCCTTCAAAGAATTCTCCAGATCTTTCTGATAATCAATGACAAGCTCAGCGAGGCTACTGCCAATCTGGCCCAGAGTGACGAAGCGAGCATCAGAACTGCCTTGTGTTGAAGCCATGAAAAAAGAACTCATTCCTGTAACAACAGCCAACCCTGTGGCAATTGTTGCTAGAACTGGGTTGACACCACCAGAAGCGATAAGCCAAAAGCCACCTGATATCGCCGTCCACAAAAGGTTGCTTGGGACATTTGGGTCGGCAGAGGGCGATACAGTAGCAACAATATCCCCTATCGTATCAGAAGCGAGCGAATGGCCATTCCACAGAGCCTCCGAATATTGATTGAAAAATTGGTATATGGCATAGATGTTCCAGAGCGTGTAGAATTGTTGTGGTGAGTAGTATGCAGTGTCGGAGCCAACAGTCTCGAACCCCTCGCATGTGTCTCTACTAAGGGTATCGCAGGTTCGGCCGCCATAGCCATTGAACATAAGAAAGCATTGAGCAAAACCCAAGGTGTCGCAGTCAGCTTTGGTTCCATTCTCTGCCAGCCACTTTGTGATGTAGTTCGATACGTTTAGCTGAGTCCAGCATTCAGACTTGAGCCCCGTTGATGACGATGGGGAACAATCAAGGGCACGGGCAGTGAGGGAGCTTTCGGATAAAGAACCAAGAGCTGTACTGGAGAGCAACGCAATCGAAAGCGATGTTCGAATCGCCATGGCCAGCCGAGGACAAGTAGGGATAAAGACAGGAAGGAGTGACGAAAAAGAACGCTGAACAATGGTAAGGTCTAAGCTCGGAGCTCGACGCTTTTCGACTGCTACGGTCTATAATGTACTGTAAGATGATATATGTTCTTCAATCCCTTCCTCTTCCTCTATAGGTAGAGAGGGTCCTGGTCAAATTGTAAGATTGCATGATATTATTACAAGAGGTATTTTCTGTCAGGGGTGTTGATTGTATTGACTCGAGCAGTACCGTGTTGAACACGTGGGACGGCAAATATCTAGCCGGTGAAAGGTTGATTGACGCCACCCACTTGACTCTTACATGGAAGAGCCTTCGTTTATCGCGCACCGAAAAGTTCAAGGACCACACATCCCAGAGATAAGGATGGGGCCTAGGAAGGCTATTGGCTCGGGGCCTGCCGACTACTCCGGCAGCACCGATCATCCCTTGTTTATTGGAGGGCTGAGCTGAATACATACAGTCTCTTAAATTACGGAAGAGGTCCGAGCTAAATACCGCAGGCTTCCGCCGCGAATGTAAGAGATGCGCTATTTCTTTTTGTGTATCATCTCCTTTGACAACCTGCTGGTAGCTGGGAAGGTCTCGCCATGTGTGGAAAATATCGCATCGACTCACTATGCGAGCTTAAGTTTGCAAAGTTCTCTGGGCTTTGTTTCCCGCGGATATCCACTTTCGGGGTAAAATTGTTGGCTTAAAAAAACTTGGCTTCTATTTAACCTTGAATGTTATATTCGGATCATGCAAAGGGAGAGTCTAACAAAAGTCAAACCGCCGTTTATTGTTTCAAGGGGGGTATTCATTTAATCTCAGGAGCATACGAGGAAAACGAAGGCAACTGAAGAAGGATGTTTTCCTTCCGGACAACCAAAAATAAGCAGCCATTTCTTCCTCGTTCTCATCCTGAACCAATTCCAATTTCTGGCTAACACAACCTGCTTTGTCATTATTTTGCAATTAGCCGATAATGTCACCTTAACATCCATCAGAGGCTGCTTCTGATAACCTTGAGAGTTTGGTTTTGTGCTCTGCTTAGCAAGCACCTCTCTTTCGTGCTGTATCAGAGCCCAGGAAACGCACCAATACGACCCACAGCAGTCTCTTGCGTCACTGCCCTGGTGTTATAGCGCTGGCGGATTTGGAAACGTTTGCGCATTACAACTCTGTACCGGGTTGCTTCTTAGCCGTAGTTGCCGTTGTTATCTGACGAAATCATCCATAATTGCCAACTTACATCCAACCGCAACCAGCAAGACAGGTGAGGCCCAACAGCATGCAATCGCAGCTTATACGGCTATGATTCTCCATGGAAGGCTATCTAAAGCGGCGTGATGTTTGGCCGTACACTTTGGCCTTGTCAGACTGAGAGAGAGTCACGCATGACTCAAAAGAAACATACAAAGACACGGTAGAAAAGCGCCCATCAAGCATTGTTGGCACGAAGCGCAGAAGTCGAAGTAACTGTGACGCCATTAATTTCCTGTTCTTTGTGTTGCTTGACATGTAAAGATTGAACGGCATGGGCCTAGGCCTGCTAGATGTTACTGCCATGTTGAAACTGTGATTGAGTCATTGCCATAGAAGGTGAGGCCAAGTAATGGGAATCCACAACGCAGCGGCGAAAGTCATCAGCAACGCAGCACTAAGAAGGTGTAATGCATGCGTCAAAGACTATAGCTTGTATTTGCGCAACAAGTTGGTATATACGATCTTGTAAATGAGAAAAATCTCATTGACAATGTGATGTCATGAGTGTCTAGGTAGCGAAGGAGAAAAAGTGGCCGGCTCTTAGAATCCATCTCATGGGCTTTTTTTGTTGTTTTCATGGTATTATTTAACGCCTATTACGTTCCTGTACAAGACCAAGGGCGCCTAGGTAGCCAACTTCAATACATACAAATACTTCCGCCAAGCCTTATCGCATGCATATTCGTCCACCATATCTAAGGTTTCAACTCGAATTGTTCCGCGCTGTTAAGTAGACAGGGACTTTTCAGCGTCTAGGATCTATATAGAGTATCCTCCCCCTAGTAAGCGCTCTCACAAGCACCTACTAGGAGTTTCTATATATTTAGTTATATAGTACCACTTATAAATCTATATTATTCTTAAATATCTACTATCTAGTTTAGTTTGTAGTGCTACTTTGCGTATAGTAAGGAAATGAAGCGAATAGGTATAGAGAGAGGGTGTAGGGAGGGGGAGGACATAGCTAGCGTAGATAGAGACTACACACTAGACACTGCCGTCTTGAGGGCATTATAGTTTCTTTCAGGGTGTAGCCCCGTTAGGAATATTTCAGATAAACGCTACTAAGCAGTCTATAATAGAGCACTTCCTAAGCACGCGTTATGCTCTACCTGGTAAACGCCTGAAATAGTAGTTCCTACTATGCGTCTAGGGGAACATATACGGGACTGGTAAGTCAGGAGAGTAAATGCCTCCGTTAAAGTTCGCGGCCGCGCCGTGTCGAGGGATTGTCGAAAAGCTTATTCCGGCAGTACGCTGCTGTTGCAATGAAGGATTAGGGTGACTAGTTGGGTACATTTTTAGCTAGATTATGCCCTTGGGCATATCTTAGTGTAAAAGGAATATTGGTTCTATCTACTGGGCAAGGAGGCAGCTAGATATGGGGTTCTAGAATTTTCAAGTGATGCTAAATTGGACTTTGCAGAAGCCGGAAAGCATATACATGTGCTTCATGAGAAATCTACTTGGTTTATGAGAGATGGCCATGTCAAATCAAATTTCAATGCTCTGCCTGACCTGAAACAAATCGACTGTTCTTCCGCTTCGGTGACATAATGCTGAGTGAGGTTTCCGTCTTGCTTTGGAATCTTTTGAGCAATCCCTGAGCATATATCTACTGGCAATCAATCAGGCCAAATCCTTCACGCTGCATCTGGCCTACAAAAGATCACGACGAGAAACATAAGGCATACGAACTCAGAGGTCTTCCTTTTTTGTTTTCCTCTTTTTTGTTTTCTCTTCTAATCTAACACTTATATAATTTCGGGTTTGCAATAACCCAATGATTACGGCGTCGATTGGCCACAAAAGACGATGTTGGACGCTCGACTGACCTTGTGATCGTCCGCATTGGTTGAGGCCAGTGGTCTATTCACCAAGTATCATATAAGAGGGCATAGGCTACATGTTATTCTGGGAAAGAGCCATAATTTAAGGCTAACCTTTGGCAGGATGATGATCCTAGTATTGTAAACACTCTATATCTGTATATCTCCTGCTACCCTCTTATTCGATAGTTCACGGACTCTCTTCCCATTCTTATCTTCTCGATTAGATTCCATGTAGAGCTACGTATTGATAAAAACACCTAACATACCTCTTAGTTTACACACCCGCTCAGGACTGTGTAAATCTGCCCTCCATATGTCTTACCTGTATCATATACCAAGTAGATTTGCTTTCAAGGATAATAAGCCATGTATGTTAGCTCTAATAAATTTCTCACTTGAGCCTTTTCCCCTTTCTTACGCCTTGTTACGTGACCCAGTCAAAACAATGTGGAGTTAAATGGCTCACCATAGTGGACAGGCTAAATATGGAACACCTTTTTTAGAGTTGCGGAACATACCGTATACGGGATGGTTGTATTGTCTAAGTAACTACTTATAGTAGTCATCGTACGATCCATACCGCTATCTTCATCTTAGAGTTTTGCTACCTCGACCGTGTTGATTAGCTGCCCTGATACAATTCGACAACATGACCATAGGCGTGCGTTTGCAAGAAGCCACCGTCCACCAAAATCATTACCAACATGAATTGATGATCAAATGATCAACAAACAGCAATAAGCAATAACAAGCTCAACAGAATCAAAGCACTAATAAAGAGGAACACGGTGTGGTTCAATCTACAAACTTTATTATATATACGAAACACAAAATTGCGTTGAAAATATGTGACAAAAAGGGTACAACGGTGACTGGATGGATTATGAAGAGAACACGTCTTAGTTTTCCAAAATAAGATCAGCCGCTCTCTCAGCAACGGCGTACAAAGTGCTGACGAGATGTCCGCAAACCTGGAAAGGCAGAACTGAGGCATCGACGACACGCACATTGGATGTGCCGTAGACCTTCAAGTTGGCGTCGACAACACCGCCCTTCTCACGGGGCATCATAGCAGCAGTGCCGACGGGGTGGAAGTTGGAGCGGTAGTTGCTCTTGATGTAGCCCGTCCAGCCCTCGATGTCGGCATCCTCGGCAACAACATCCGCACCAGGGCGTGTCTCGGTTCCAGCGAAGGTTGAGAACGGCGCGGTACCATAGAGCTTGCGGATGAACTTGGCAGTCTGCACCTGCTGGAGAAGGTCCCAGTCAAGAAGGAAGTAGTTGGGGTTGATAATGGCGTTGGCAGTAGACGTCTCGCCAATGTGAACGCTGCCACGAGCGAAGGGCAACAGACCCCAGTACTCGCTGCTCCAGGTGCCTTTGGCCGCGTTGACAAGGACCTCGGCGACGGGAATCTTGGACTCGAAGATGAGAGACCACTGCATCTCGAAGAACTCGAGAAGGTCGGCGGCCCGGGTGACATTGCCGTTGACGGAGGCGACTGTCGCGGCGTAGGCAGGGAGGCTCTCTTTGATCTGGGCGGCGATCTCCTCGGCATTGTCGAACATGTGCTCAGCGGAGGGGTAAGCGACAGTGGTGAGGGTACCATCGAGAGTGGTGTTCTTCATGTCGAATGAGAGGCCGTTGTTCATCTGGTCCTGGAGGTTCTCGCCAACAGTGGGGAGGTTGACAATAGTCTCAATGCCGTGCTGCTTGAGGACTGTAGGGCGGCCAACTCCCGAGAGTTCCAGGAGCAGGGGCGAGACAAGAGCGCCGGCGGAAAGAATAACCTCTTTGCGGGCCTTGACGATTCTGCTGGATCCATCGGCTAACGCGACCTTGACGCCGTCGGCGGTGGGAACGGTAGCGTTCTTCCAAGTGAGCTTCTGTGCGCTAGTGTTCAGAAGAACCTTGAGGTTGGTACGGTTTTGGTACGGGTAGTAGTAAGCTCGAGCGGCATCCTCACGAACAGTGTTCTCCTGGTCGACAGTACGAGGGAAGATGGAGAAGCCCACCATGTTTCCTCCGTTGACATCCTCGTTCCAGGGCAGACCAAGGTTCTGGAAAGTGGAGTTCAGGACGGTCGGGATGGTTCCGTTCGTTTGACCATAAGTCCAGCCGGTCAAAAGAGGGCCGTTATTTCCGTGGTCTTGGGACTCGTACTCTAGGTGGCTAGCAACCTGGCGGACAGGCTCCGGAGCCTGCAAATGTTCGCTCTTGAGATAGTACGGGAAAAGAGCATCCCAGTTCCAGCCCTCGTTGCCGAGCTGCTCCCAAGCATCAATTTGTGAGGCTTCGGCACGGGTGTAAGCCATTCCTATCGATGGTTAGCTTGGTTCAACAGTTTGGATTCTATCTTGAACCAACCGTTAATGGTGCTGGTGCCTCCCAATGCCTTGGCAGCTCTCATGGTCTGGACCAAGCCACCGCCATAGGTCTGGTTCGTTGTCTTGAAAGCGTAGTCGATATCGGTGCCAAAGGCTAGTCCGTACCCGTTGGGGTTGGTGACATTGACGTTGTCGAACACCGAGCCACCAGCCTCGATGATCAAGACCGAGACGGCAGGGTTTTCGGACAGGCGGTTGGCAAGAGCAAGACCGCTGGTGCCGCCTCCCACGATAACATAGTCATGGTTGTCGGAAGAGTTGGTGAATCGGACTACCGCTGAGGCCGCTCCTGATAGGAGGGTTGAGATTGTGAGGAATCCTCTCATAGCTTCGTAATGTTCGGAATGCCCTTTGAATAAACCGGAACAGGCTGAGCGGGCGGACTTGTTTGCGTTGGCTAACTGAAATTATTTTTCTTCGTGGCTCCCTCGGGAGGCAACACCGTCTCTTATCTAGTTGACTAAAAACATAACTGGGCCCTTTGGCAGAAATTTTTATGTTGCATTCCAAGGCTTTGGATTCCCTTCTCACGTCACACCTAACAAGATCCATCCAAGTCCATACCCCAAAAGTAATTGAAGGGTCTTCTGTCGGATTCTTTCACCAGCGTACTCTGGACGGGTCAACCTACTCGAGACTTGACTAAGTGGAGTGCGATGTCGCCGTAGATCCCGATTACTTCGTACACTGGGGCTGCGCGGTTCGCAACCTCATTGGACCTCGTTGAGCGTTTTTCAGATATTTGTGATCGGGCCGACCTACCGGCTGGCAGGAAACACGCTTATCAATTATCACAGTGCAACAGGCAAGGGTTCCAAACCCGCCATGCTGGAAATATCAGCGTAGATCGGCGGGACCTGCAGAAGCTTCCTGTTCGGATGGTACCCTAAACCGAGCTTGAAAAAGGGTCGAGACCCGTACAGGGAAGGTGTTAAAGTGGGTGGCGGCTCACATATCTTGATTTGGGCTATGTGGATCGACTCAGGAATCATTGTCCGAGGTTGCGAAATTCTTGCAAGACGGAAGAATGAGGCCCTGGTCTACGTCATACAGGGACAAGTGATAATGCAGTCTCTTATACAGGAGGCCTTCTCATGCCCGTTGACAATGTTTGTTGACCAGCCCAACATTATGCTACTAATGCTTTAATTCAAGTTCACACTAATGTACAGACGCATACGCCAACGAACTCACAGTAGTGGAACCGTTATTGTTGGTCAGCATCGTCCGCGTTTCTCAGGGCGCGGATTTACGGACATACCTGTATAACATAATCAAAGGGAACAGTTTTCGAAGGCTCTCTAAGCACCAGGGAATTAAGGGAGATCAGAGATCCACGTGCTGTCATGCTGGAGTCGGCCCGTCAAGATCCAAAAACTTCCATAATGTGGATACGGACTGGGCCCCTTGGCTTAGACAGCAAGCAATAAGCATTACGGCCCCGCCGAGAAAGACAATAGATCCCTGCGGGCAGAGAGCAACTTCCGCTTGCATCGACCAGTCTGTCTGCATGCAAACTTGGTTAGCTTTGCCACAACATCATAGCAATATTTGAAAAAGGGGGGTTTTTTTTGGGGGTTTTTTTTTTCGCCACGAAGGTCGTATGCCATGACATTTTAAACTTCCATTGCTCTTAGACTCTTTACTTTCGTAAAAGTCAACTTACCAACTTTTAGTGCATCGTGTTGAAGTGGTAGTCGGACGTACACGATTAATCACTGTTCGTTTGCATCTATGTTCGTGAGTTGTCAGGTACATCGTCTCAAGTACTATTCCATTTTGTTCTAGAAAACCCAAACTAGTGGTTTTCTTAGCTGCTCTCAGGCCAATGCTTCTGTTCAAAGGTTACACAATCTCGTTCCCGCCAGGCATGGAGCTAACACGCAACAACGAGCAAGCCATTGAAGCAAGAACACGATCAATGCACAAACAGGCTAAAAAACAACAGACTTGCTTGTTCATTTGGATACTTTGGAAATGAGCGGGAAGTTCCAGAGGACGATACCCCCACCAACAGAACCTTCGCATACAGACAGCCTACCAGAATCGGAACGATGGTCTAACGCTGGTAATGGCTTCGTGGACTTTGGATCTGCCTCGTCACTCACCCTTCACGTCTCAGCTTCCAGCTCAGACTTGTGCTGGTGCATCTTTTCCTCAAGTTTACTCGCTCAAGGTCAGATCGAAATAATACGAGGGAGACTACCTTGTTGCATATGCCGAATCTTCAGGGAGGAAACTACAAACAGTTACTGTTTTTTTTTTCTTTTTTTTTTTTTTTTTTTGGATTCAATTGGTCAAAGATTTCAAGATTCTATGGTAGGAACCTAAGCAACAGCGGAAGACATTCAAGATCCGGATAAACAACTGCGATAGTTCTTGGGTGCCCACTTACTTTGTGACCCCACCTAGAAGTAAACACGTCGAGACATGTTTCTAACGAAGATGACCTCACTGCGCGGACAGCAATTGTGTCGCAAGGGTAAGCATGGAGTTGTTTGACACGCGATTTGCTGTGTGGCTCCATGAATGATGTCCTTCTCCAACCCAAACGACTCTTATAACTATGACGGTTGAGAATGCATAGTCTGGCGGCCGTTCTGCTTTGCGAGACCAGAATGGACTACGGCCGTAGTCACGCTTGAATCCATTTGCATTACTAGACGGTATTGTCTAGGTGCGTGGGTTCTATCTACGTTCCTGATACGACCTCTCGAAAAATTCCTCCTCATTCTCTTACTTACCCTTCCCTTTGTTCCCTCCTCTTCTTCACTGTAAGACAAGTACAGCTCCATAACACACTGGCAGGGGAATATCTCCAAACGAACATGGATATGCGAGTAGTACTGTACAACTGAACACACGGAATCCCCCAAGAGACCTCGTGAGAGGGCTCCTGACGGGATTGATGCTTCCGCACAGATCCTGGACGCTGAAGAGCCCCTAGGTACTTCACAGCATGGGACAATCAAGTTGAATCCTAGACACGATTGGAGGATATGATATGATAGGCCTTGGCGGGAATTTTGCATATGTCGAGGTCGGCTACCTTCGGCGCCCTTTATCCTCTACAAGAACGTCCAGCTGAATAACACAACGAACACAACAACGCTTGACTCCATAGACCCAGCATCAATTCCATCATTTGAATGTGTATAGGTGGCTGGAATAAAAGATTGCAGTATCCCGTGGATAGTTACAGTGTGTTGAGAAGGGGGGGAGTATGCACCTAAGACTCATTACACAAGCAATACGACAGACATCATTGTCTAAAGTGACTCTGTATTCGACAACACTAAAGTCACTATTGGTTGCATTTCGAAAGGAATAATCATCTGATTTTCCGTCCTCTTTAGCGTATTTGGAACTATTGATACGGCTCTTTGGTGTCCTGTTGGCATTATAGTACACGTCTTCAACCCCCGTATCTCCCCTTTGTCAACTTTCTTCATTCCAAACTCAACGTCTTCTCGTGGAAGCACAAGCGCAGGTCGCTCACTTCCTCGGCGTAGCCCCCTCAGCCAGCTTATCAAAGTCTCCCTTCTCCACGTAACTGCCCTGGCCCTTGGATTTGCCCGCCAGGTGGACGAGGTAGCCCCCCACGCCTAGTCCCACGGCCCCGATCGCTGCTAACGTCGGCCTATTTCGCCTCCCGTCAGTAGAGTCACAGGGAAGAAAAGTATACCGACACTTCTCAAGAAGAGGAAGGGAAAAAAGCATCTCCTAATGTGCAAGACAGAAACCTGGAGAAACATGCGTCTGTATTTCCAAAACGACTCACCAGCTCTGCAAGATTCCGCTATTCGGCGGCACGGCCTCCTGGCCGCCCGGGCCGCCGATGTCGCCGTCTTCAGGCTTCTGCGTGACCCACCTCACCTGCCGCGCCGCGGGAGACGAAACGGCCCTTGAAAGGGGCCGTACGAGGGCTAGGCGTCGGATAGCGAGGGATTGAGGGGATGCCATGTTTGTATTGGATTCGGGATATGTGTCTGTATGTATCGTTCGCGCGGTGTCTGAAGCTGCCGGGTGTGGATCTCCCAGACTCGTGATGATGCTGGTGTCGATTCGGTGCTCTGGGGCTCGTTTCTTTCTGTCGCGTATTCCTCGAAAGGATTGCTTGTGGGATTGGCTAAGTGTTGAAAATCAAAGCAGAAGCATTGGTCGAGGTAGAAGATTGAGGTGAGGTCGGAAGCCAGGGTTGGTGGTGACGACACTAAGATGATCCGGGGTACTGGGGAGGAGGACCTGAAGCAATGCGTCATAGGTGCATCACCAACCGCGTTTGTGCCCCATGCGATATGATCTCCAGAAAATGTCATTTTGTTCTAGCGTTGCTCCGATCAGCCCGCGGTGCTCTTCAGGCGAAAACTACAAAACGTTCTACGCGGTGTTCTAGAAGCCTTTGCCGAATTTCGAGGCACAAGGGATGCCGAGGCCGCCCCCATCTCCCTTACTTTATGCACACTTCTTGTCCGTGTATTTTGAAATGCCAACCAATTTCCCCATGCCAGTCAATTAACCTCAAGTCCGAGCTTACCGAGCTTACTGGGCTTGTCGTCTCCTGAGATGGCAAGTTGCAACTGCCGGCGGTGTTAGTTTCCGTTGACCAGCACAAGCCAGAATATCACGAGTCCCATCACAGAAGCCGCAATATCGATACGAGAGCAAGAGATTCACACATTACGATGTCAAGGATTCTTATTCCCAGAAACCACAGTCATCAGGACGACAAGAGCGCCCATGGCGAGCAAAGGCCGGCCGAGCCCGTCCGAACCGCGGTCGTATTCCCGAGTCCTCGCCAATCCAACCGAACTCAGCGCATAATTACCATACAGGGGACTCGACATGACCCTTGGACGTTCATCCCTCCACGCGTGGGGGTTGCCTTTTTGCCCCCACCCCTCTGAGTCCAGGGGTCACCTGTATCCCGCTTGAGTCTCTCGTCTGTTCGTCTGTCTTGTCACCTTTGATTAACCTGACCCAAATCACGAGTTGGCTAATCTCTTTGTATGGTGCAGAATAGAGTAGGAATTCATTTATTCGCTATGCTAGAAACTGAGAGGCGCTGGTCCGTTTCGGCTGTCGCTTGGTATAAGAATACGCCATCCTACTGTGTGCTGCCATATCCGAAATGCAAATGCATGTGCTAGAGTTCCGCAATGCCCATACCCATACCATGATGCGTAGAAAGAAGTAAAGAAGTAAAGAATAAGGACAAAAAAGAAAGAGAGCAAGAGAGCAAAGTCCCCGCGGTTGCAAATACCGTCCGTTTACCGCATCATGATCGCTTTTCGCTTCTCCTGGCGCCCTGCATGTTGTTCCCATCGTCTTACGAATTCTCACCAGTCTCCTCATCTTCTAGTTTTCTATCCCTCAAATAGGGAGCGACGAAACTACCCGCGCACCTCAGATCGTAGGTACTCTCTCAGATTGGCCCGTGACGATATATAGGGGTCAATCTGGTAAAAGAACCCGGATTGATACGTATCCCTCTTCAGCTGCCCCGCATTCGTTCGCCCCTTGACCAGAATTGCTGTGATGACACGTCTGCGCACCAGCGGCAGCGCGACGGCGTCCTAGTCCATCGCTGCTGTAGACGCCGTCGTCCAGAACTTCGTCTTCGGCACTACGCGCACCTCGGGCGACGGCAAGGCGTTGGCGTCCGTCGCGCCCGCGCGTTCCTGTGCCAAGGCCTCTAGCACCCATCCCTTGATCTCATTCAGGGCGCGGCGCTTCTGCGTCTGCTCACGGTGCTTGCTCCCCGGCTCTCCCAGCGGCAGCGTGTTGTAGATCTTGAAGGTGACGAGCAGGGTCAGAGTGCGGAGCTGCGGAAACTGGTGCACAAATAACGCGCCCGTGCGGCAGTGTTGCTGGACCCAACAAGGGCGCAGGCCCCATTCCATGGCGAGGTGCTGGACCTTGGCGAAGTTGGCGGCATGCGGCATGGTTGCAAATTGAGGTGCTGGGAATTGTTTGTTAGTTCTGCTGAAGCAGAGCGGAGGTCGGAGATTCTGTAAAGGGAGCCACTCACCTCGATAGATCAGCAACGTATCGTCTCTGTAGTTTATGTAGACGCCCTTCTGGTCGGAGGAAAGGTGCAGAAGCTCGAACTGGTTGTCCCGAGAGCCGTGACGGTCGTTGGCGCGGTAAAGCAGCTCGGCGCGGGACTCGCGACAGACTTGCAAGATGGCGGGAACGCGGCGGCGTAGGCCGAAGGCCATCGTGGTGTTGTTTATGGTGCGCTCAACGACGGCTGGTTTGGGAGCGGCAAGACGCCATATCTTGAAACGGAGCTCGGGGGGCAGCGAGGGAAAGAGGTGGAAGGCGGGTGAGGGCGCGGCGTCGGCGAGATCCAGGGAAGTTAATTTCGAGAGGAAGAGATCGTGGTCCGATTTTGACGGAAGAGCCATGGTGGCGAGATACGAGTTGGGGTAGTGTTCCTACTAGGAGGAGAAGCGTCTTGCCATTAGTTGGCTTGAAGAGTGCGTCGACCTCATCGAAGAGAAGGCGAGAGTAATCGAGAGAAGGCTGGCGCTATTTGAAGCGAAGGTAATAATAGGCCAGTAATAATTTGCAGAATGAATGAAGATGCTGTGATATGTTGGAGGTGGAAAGGTTGGGAGAGACGATGAATAGTGGTATCACTCTCTTCTTCTTATCGGAGCCGAATAAGGCAACAATTTGAGGCGACAGTGAAGGAGCGGGTGAGAAGTGGACAGGAGCAGGAGGTGAATATCTCAATGGAGTCAAGTGCGAACGAAGATGAGACGCAGTGAGGTACCAAATGAAGTAAGTAGATGTGCCCCGAGGTCTTCAAGGCGAAAGTCAAGATGGGCCACACTTGGAAAGTAAATCTTGGGGCCAAAAACTTGTGAGATCTCAGACACAGGCTGGGCGAACATAAAACGGGAGAGCAAGCTAACGAGTCTATCTACCCTCTGGAGGAAAACGGGCGTGAATGAGTCAAGGAACAACGGCGTTGCCTGCGTCTCGTTCTACCTCACCCAGGTACCCAAGTTATGCGGTGACGGGCTATGCGAACAAACAAACCAAAACCTCAGAATTGGACAGGGGCGAAGGAAAGCAATGAAAATTTCTCGGGTTGATGGTGACATCCCGTCACCCGTCACTGCGCTGACCGCTGGAAGATGACGAAGAGAAAGGTTTGGGAAAAAAAGAAAAAAAAAAAACCGCTGCGTTGTAAAGACACCGCCGGAATGCCTCCGTCTCGGACCATTAATCCTGCAAGCTAGGGAACGGCTCAAGGCCGCCCGACGACCAGTGCAGCGCCGTTGGAAACGTTTGACGCCGCTACTGGCTTGAACACCCTGCCGGCCCATCCTGGACAACAGGCATATGCAAAAGTCAATTGGGCGGGAAAATTGAAATATCTTGTTTTACCAAGTACCATTTTTTTTCCTAGATGGATGGGAAACTGGCTGTTTGATAGGATTACGTTTCATCAAATCGAAACAAGAGAGCGCGGGAAGACATAAGAAAAGGGGGGGATCGCCGAGATCGCGTGTTGTGTCAGCTGTTTCTGAGCCGAGCCGCCGTATAGTGACACACGGACAATCATGCCAGAATGGACTCGGATCCGCCCATGTTGTCAATACTGTGGGCACTCTCTCGCCATACCTAGGTAGGTAGGCATTCTGGCTCCGAGTGGCTACGTGTGACGTCGAACTAGTATCATTCTGTTTCTTCACCACCTTTTGCCTCTCGGGATATCTCCATATACCCGCACCTATTCGGCTCGGCCGACTCTTCCATGGACCGACCAAGCAGATTACGTTGCGGTCCTCTATCCGCCTTGTTTCTGACCACTGTCGCTGTCGTGGAAAGTAACGAGCCAGCCGTCGTGCAATGCTCCGCCGAGGGTCGTCAGACATCCGCCCGTTCCCGGACGGCCTCTCCCACAAACAAGGTAGCAGAGCACTCCATGAGCCACACATTTGGCACGTATCAAGAAACAACGTAACATCTGATGTATTTTTGTGTTATTCTGGCTCTCACCCGACCTTAATCTTGCGGCACCAGTCCCGTCCCCGCGCCACCTGCCAATTGCACAGCTGCACCTCCATGATGATGCCCAGGAACCCCGCGATGCAGACGCCCCCGCTGTCGCTGACGCTCGTCGCGCTGAGGCTGAACTCCCTGTCTTCACTCGGCACCCGCTCCATGATCTCCGCAAACGTGTTCACGTAGACCGCGCCCCCCAGCAGGCCTTCCCAGAACATGATGGCGAACACGATGTACACCGACGGGATGAAGTCGAGCATGGCCTGCGCCGTTAGTAGGCCCAGATTTCCCACCTGTAGTAGCGATGGCAGGTACAGCCGGTGGATGCGGAAGAAGGGCGTCGACGACCGCGAGATGAAGACGCCCAGCTGGTACAGGAACCCGTACATCGGGTAGAACTCGCGGAACTCCTTGAACGGCGACGACTCCAGCGGGAACAGCAGCGTCGGCGCCACACCCTGGTTGATCGTGTACTCGGCCACATACACAAGCAGCAGCGGCAGCATGTAGGGGAAGAAGAGCGCCCTGGCTCTCTTGAGGTTGGCCTCGAAGCTATGCTCGTCCGCGTGGTGGTGGTGTTGGTGCGTCGAGTACGCTGTCGACGCCACCGACGGACCCGGCGCGAGCAGGGCCGAGGCGGCGGCGTTGCGCGGCAGCTCCGCCGCGTCTTCGTCGTCCATGTCCCGCTCCGGCAGCGCCTCGTACTCCTTACGGCCCGCGCGCAGGGGGCCCATCGGGAGTATGATGAAGAAGCTGACAAACATGACGGATGGCAGGCACGCCGATAGGAGCAGGCTGTTGCGCACGCTGATCCCCCACCAGTCCGTCATGACGACGTACATGCCCGCGCCGACCAGCCCCGCCGCCCCCGTCCCGCTACCCCAGCCCGCGAGGCTCACGGGGCCGTAGTAGTGCGTCAACCCAAGGAAGCTGAGCTCGCCGCCGCCAGAGCTGAGACTGGCGACGACGACGCCGATCATCTTGAAGGCGACCGACTTGCTGGGCGGCGTAAGAGCGATGAGAAGCATGCCCGAGCACGACAGGCCAATGAGGACCATGACGCGGACCGGGTAGGGTACGCGGTGGATGAAGTAGGGGGCGATAAGCTTCGTGAAAAAGGAAGGGAGGATATCGGCGAGGAGGACAACGCCTTTCGGAACCGAGGAGCCGACAAGATCCTGGGCAGCAGACAGAATGATCACGTAGAGAACGTTGTTAATGAGGCCTGTTCAGGTTCACGTTAGTACACGGTCTAGCAGCCCCCCTTTGCCTCTCTCAACCTCCTCTTGCTCTCCTGGGGAACGATTGAACAAGAGCGTACCGAGCAGCCAAAAGGCCACGACGATCTGCGTATCGGCATGTCGAAGGAGCGCGGATAGGCGGGCGCGATACAGCGCCCACGACGACGAGGGCGACCCGGGCATGGGGAGGAAACCGGAAGACGAAGGCGAACGGCCGGTCATGGTACACTACAGCGCGCTTCTCGATTCCAGGAAGAAGAAGGCCATTGAGCAAAAGGAGAAGAAGCTGCGCGGATGGGGGCGTCCGATCTTGTTCACGAGGCGTATGCGAGGGCGGTTAGGTTTTTGTTTGGAGGCGTAAGTTTGGGACGTGTCTGCTCCCATTCCCTAAGGGTTTCGGCATGTCGGTCACGAGATAACCGTGTCTCAGCGGGAGCGATAAGCAGGTGGGGCCAAAGGATCGTGTGAGATAAGCCGGCGCCCCATAGAAGCTTCTGCTAGAAGGGACCGGGGTCTGGACCACGCGACACAGACTGCACTGTGACGTCGCCGCGTAAAGTGGCCGGCCGTTCAACTCGTGAAAGCAGCGTCCGAGTCAGTGTCGATCAGCTAGCATCGGATTGTATCTACGTGACAGAAACTGCAAGCAGATAATGCTCAAGGGGGAGACGATGCTAGTTTTCTTTTCGCCTTGCATCAAAGCCCCTCAACAAGGCCATCCTCAGGTATCTCCTTTCGCTTGTGTCCTCACGAGCATATTAGCCAATTACAACCTTCACATCTGCCTATGCATTGCACCGCAATACTTCTAGCCTAGGTAATCCATGCCAACGCAAATCTCGCATTCTTTGGTTTTGCATCACCACCGAGCCGGATCCTACATCGTCCTGAAGCCTCACCCCGCTCACAAGGCTGGCCCCTCCCACGCGTCTCTGTTTAGCTTCATTAGGTAAGACTGCTTGTGGGCGAAGGCGACCTCTCGTTCCTTGGCAAAACCGGCCTTTTGTAAATGATCGTGGAACCTATGACTTCTTAGTTAGCTTAGCTTGACACCAGGCGGATGAGCTAAGCCATGGGTGGGAAATGTTCACCTCGTGTTGTCTACCCGCGGCTCCAGACAGACATGCATCGTACGGTAGTCGTCCGTCAGACACCAATGCACCAAGCTGGACAGCCACGCCGGCACCCGGCCTCGGGCCCACTCCTCCCCGACGAAGACGTGGAGACCGCGATCGTAGTCTCCGGCGTCGCTGCCCAGCTTCTGGCCTAGGATATCCTCCTTGACCCAGTAGATCTCAAAATACCCAAACGGCACCCCGTCCCACATGCCAATGACGGGGAAAGAGTGTTTCGAACCGAGGACGTTGCTCAGAAATTCGGGTGCGTAGTCTCCCCAGAACTTTTGGACGCGCGGGTTTGACATCCAGGACTGTAGCAGGGCCGTGTCGGAAAGCGTCGTGAGGTGGCTGTTCTCGGCGGGCTTCGGACCCACAGGACCGAGATAGGGAACGGGTTCTGACGCAAGAGATGCGATCCGAAACGACAGATACTGTCCCACGCTCGGCACGAAGCGGGAGTAAAAGACTTCACCCATGCGGCCGGGCTTTCGGCGTACGGGGTGCCGGATGCCGTTCGTGATGGTATACATCAACGGTGCCGGCGGGTAGTACGTTGGGAGATGGGAGCTCGAGTAGAACGGCCCAATGGGAAAGTTTGACATTGTGCCCATGGACGTCGGCGGCGGACCTCCCGGTACATCCGTCTCAAAGTGAGTCACCGTGGACTGGTGGGGGGAGTGGATAGGCGTGTGATGCCGTGAGTGAATTGATTCACTACGGGCTGGCGAAGTCGGGCGGCTGTCAGCCGGAGACTCCATGTAAGATGGTACGGCGTTTGTGCGCTGCAGGGTGAAAAGGAACAGCCGCCCCGGGATCTGCCAAAACGTGCGACGTGAGACAAACATCTGTGACCATTCCTCGCCGTCGTCCTTGAGGTTTGTCCCGACTGCAGAGTCCAGCGATGAAAGCAGACCCATGCGCTCCAGCTTCGGGATTAGGTTCCTGCCGCGCAGGACACCATCGCGCTTGATGTTGATGCGCCATTCGCCCTTGGGTCGCGCTTCCTCGGGGGTGAGTCGGGATGCGTCGGTGGTAAGGTACGGCGACGGCTGGGATTCATGGAAGTACCAGTAAAGAGTTACCCATAGCATCATGGCGATTTGACGGGTTGGGCTAGCAGCAGGCTTGAAGTCGGTGCTAGAGGGCTGCGATATCGACGAGATGAAGAGGTTGTCGTTCTGTAGGGTGGGTTGCCTGAAGCCGTGTATGTGACGCTGGCGGGCGTGTGCGCGGTCTTCCTCGCTCTGATGGCCCTCAACATTGTTAAACTTGGGCTCTTCATCCTCGGTGTTCAACACGACGGTCCAGCCGATAGGAAAGGGGCTGTTGTGCGTGCTCAGGTCGTGCGACTTGAAAAAGAGGCCTGCGAAAACGGGTGTCACGGTGAACTTTTGCCCATCGGGCAGGTAGATAATTTGCGGAGGCATCGCTGTGGATCTGCCGCAGTGTCCTCTAGCCCAAGTTCGATCTCCTTGTGGAGAGGAGGGGAAAGGGGGGGAGAAGATGGAGGGTACCTAGGACACAGTAAGAACAGGGAGGGCGGGCAAAGAGACAAGCCAAGGTGGACGTCGAGCGAATGTCCACTGGGGAGTTCTGGCTCGTGATTGCTCGGGGATAGACCTGGTCGATGATGATAGCGGGGTAGATCAGCTCCCTTCAAGGTGATACCTATCGAGCAGCCAGTCTTATGTACCCGGTCGTCGGACGGTATCGACATGCGCCCAGGGTTGATGCAGGAGTCTCGTCAGATCTGGGGACAGATTCTAGTGCCCCTTCTGGAAAAATCAAGCAGCCATTCAGTGACGAGCCATATGCGAGGTAGCGAGATTCTGACAAACGGGGACCTGTTGGTTGGGTGGTGGCATGATGATGCGTCAATCAGGTGGGGTGAAGCTCTCCCTTTCGGCCTCGGCGGCGGGGTGGTGTGTTTGTTTGGCGCACGCACAGTGGGCCAAAGCTCCCCACCGTCTTTTTGAAAGCGGGGATCCTCGCTGCTATCTAGCGCATTTCACCGGCGCATACCGAGCGGGCTCTCCGTAGATAGTCGATCCAGTTGACTAGTTGGTCGGTTAACGACGGGCAGAGTTTGCATCTTGCCAATAAAGCGCGCGTCAGTTTTATATGAGGCATCATTCTTCAGGTTCTGGTCGATTGGGAAGCCATGATGTTAAAATCAATTGCTCTTTCGCTATGTGTACTCCAGGGTATGCTCATTTCCGCGATGCCCAGAATGCAGGTACTATGATATACAGATTTTTGCATTAGGAAATGCATGCGGCAAAGCGCTATGATGATGTCTTGCTTTTGTTGCCCTCCTCTGATTTCTGCGGCGTCTTCTTGTCGTCCTTGCGCTTGTGCTCTACGCGTTCCTCTTCCTCAGCTTCGTCGTCTTCGTCTCTGTGTTTCGAACCCTTCTTCTCCTTATCGAGTACTTCCTGGACCTCCTCGCCACCGAGATCCTTCGTCTCGTTCCAGTCGACGTCGTACTCGGTCGCTACAAATCTGATCTCGCGTCGCAGCGAGTTGGCCTCGTGTACGAGGGCCTCCCACGCCGCCTGATCGAATCCCCGCTCCTGGTAAAGTGCTGACTGCCGTTTGGAGACGGTAATGTTTAACGCTGCCTTGTAGCTGAGATCTTTGCTGATGTACAGAAACCAGAGGTAACCGCCCATGATGGTCGTCAGCCCGGCGAGGTACGTCACCGGCTCGACGAGATCCCAGCCGAAGTCGGTATGAAACGTGACATAGTACACCACTCCCCACCAGCCCGACAGCAGGGCGAAGCCGCCCTGTGCGAGGCGATGGGCTCCGCGATGCGCGAGGTAATCGCATTCTTGTTTGATCTTGGCTAGTTCTTCCACGCGGCGAGACATCTTGCGCAATCGGACGCGCATGTAGTATGTTCTGTCGTTGAAACTCGGCACCGCTACGCGCAGCTCCTGGTTGTACCCTTCAATCCCAATTGAGAACTCCCGGCCACGAGCGGCGTCCCTGATGAAGTCGCCAACCTCGGTGCTGCCGCTCCATCGCACCCAGTTCGTGTCGTCGCGGTCTCTCTTGGGGCCCTCGTGGCCGAGACCGGAATACGAGGCAACATTGCCCTCTTGCTTCTGCGATGAGCGTCTGTCCGGCTTGGACTTTTGGTGATCACCCTCTGCTCGGAAGTATATCTTCGGGATCCGTTCTCGGCGACCATCGTCAATGGGTGGAATTTCGGCCTGGAGTAGCCGTTCGAGGTAGGAGAGAGGCTGCTGAGGGTGGACAAGCAGGGCGAGAGGGGCGATGTCGTTCCTTTCTTCATCTTTCTTGGGCGTCTGGGTCATTCGCGATTGCTCTGCATGGAAAGGTAGTGGTAGGATGAGCTTCAACAACCTTGTTGGTGTTGTAAGTAGGCGCCCTGTAAGTAAAGTAAGTACAAGGGTCACCCGGGCTTTGGGTTTCACCGGAATAGCAGGGTATCCCACCTCGTGTCTTGTCACCGTTAGTAGGATCTTTGGACGATTCCCGCTGCTCGACCTCGTCACCGGCTCGGTGCCATGGCCTCTCCTCTTGCTTCCTCAAGGCAATCAGCTCATCCTGCTCGAGTTTCTCCCTGTCCTCTTCCTTGATCATATCACGCTGGCTTGCTTTCTTGGCTTTGGCATCTTCGACATCTTTGCGCAGTTGTGCAGAGAATTGGAACGCGCGGCCTGTTCCTGGGGTCTGGGTACCGATGCCGAGTCCGGCTGGGCGGAAAGCTTGACGCAGAGGGCCATGCTTAGGGCTGAACCTCGCAGGCAGTTGCAGGCATACGCGACGGAACGCGTAGCTCATTTCGAGATTGAGTTACTGCAACTGAGTCGTGTTTTCTATGGTTTAAGTTTAGTCGATAGAGACGGACATTTCCATCATTTCAAACTCATTAATCATGAACAGCAACAAAACTGCACTGCGCGGAAGGAAGTAGGCATTGGCATTGCCTGCCGATAGCTCCCTGTCACGGGGATTCGCTCTTATGACGTCAATGGCAGTGGCCGTCACGTGCGGTGGCTGAGCTATCAATCTCCCGCGGAGCTGCAGCTCCAGATAGGCAGGTTTTGGGTACCTCAGCGCAATGCTCCATGACATACCCACCATTCTCGCCGCCAAGCTTGGTTCACGCATCATGATACCCAGTTTCCGCGGGAGCCAGGATCGTGATTCTGGTTCCCGAATCTGAACTTATCTATGACGACCTGCCAAATGTGGCTCCCGCCAAGTGCTGCTGCGTCTAGCCACTCACCTTTACTCGGCGTCCAATTTCGTCTGCTGACATCATCCATGGGTGACGAAGCGCAGCATCATTCAATGCTGGCCTTAGGGATACAATACTCTGGCGATGCATTTTTGATAAGGTTGTTCTTGCTTTTTTTTTTTCGGATCCTCCAAAAAAAAAAAAAAAAAAAAAAAAAAAAGCCTTGTCTGCCCGCCTTCGTTATGACACGCAGTGAATGGTGTTCGCTACGCAGATGATCCGCTGATATATCGCCACTTCACATTCTCCCATCCTTCACGTTTTCGAACGCGAACCCCGAATCCCGCACCATCGTCCACTGGCTTCACAGCAGCGCTGGTCATTGGGCAGGCCGCTGGTTCAGGAACGCTGGTCGTCTGCTCCATATTTTCGTTCAGGGTCAGAACGTCGAATCCCGCCAACAACGACGCCACAAATCCTAGGTTTTCCGCAAACGCAAAGTTGCGTCCCGGGCACAGATGCCGTCCACCGCCGAACGGAATGAACGATGCCCTCTTCAGCTTTTCTGACTCCGCGTCTGCCTTGCTGCTGTTTGCCATAAACCTTTCCGGCACAAATTCCGAGCTATCTGGGCCCCAGGACTTCTCCAGACGGTGAATGACCTGTGACGACATCTGCAAGTTGCAGCCCTTCTTCAAGAGATACGACCGACCATTGCCATCTGTAATGGTCGTGTCTTCCATGACCTTTCGGTTGCCCATACCCTGGCTGGACATCCGGATGGATTCACGGTAGCAGCTGACCAGCAGTGGGCACCGTTCGTCAAGTGTCCCTATGTCAATAGTGACATCGCCACTGCCACTGTGCTGAATCACTGGCAACACCTCATCTCTTAGGCGAGCCACCAGCTCAGGGCGGCTGAATATGTATGCCATGAACCAGAACAGTGTCGGGATCGTGTTGGATGTTGCGACGTGCATCAAAGCAACCTCGAAAACGCCAACTTGTTCTCCTGGCATTCCATGTTTACGTAGGACCGCGGCGCGGTTCTTGACGATTTGGGATGCGTCCTCGTGGTAATCTCTGTGGTTGCCGTAGTAATCGGCTAACGCTGCTTGGAGGCGCTTCCTCGCGTTGTAGCATTTTTTTGCCGTGATGGACGGTACGACGCCGAGCATCAAGACCGGCAGGTCTGCGTCAAAGGCCCTGTGCATGCATAAGACACCATTCAACAAGAACAAGGGTGTAGTAAAAGTGCTTACCATAAATCGTCCATCAAGCTTGAATCCTTTCTCAGCGGGTTATGTGGGCCGTAGAGAGCTTCTGCTGTAGCCATGGTCATCAAGTCTCGCATCCAGATGAAGAGGCTCGTTGCCTCATAAGCTTCAGAACCCTTGCAGACGTCGTCCAGTGCGTCGGACACGTATGCAAGCGCGTTGGCGTTCATTCGGTGCAGGTTGTGCGCGGCCATGGATTGATGGATGCCCTCGAAGAATTCGGGCACCAGAGTGCTTTCCTGAACGGTCTTGAGGACTGCGTTACTGAAACCGAGCTCTCGCTGCGCAAACTCCACGGCAAACGGTTCAAAGGACAGGTGCCGGTTTCGGAAGACAGACTGAACCAGCGTCGGGTCCCAGATGCCGTAGATCTTGCCGTTCAAGATCGGCAGAGTAGCGATTGCCATGTTGCGGTTCCTGCGCGAATGTTAATGCCCTCTGCGGGGTTGCTATCACGCTCTGAGGACTATACTTACTCCAACGTCTTGAAATAGCCGGACTGGTGCCAGATCATCCCTAGGAGGTGCCCAATGATCGGAATTCTGGGCTTCATCGGCGGTGGCTCGCGTTTGTCCATCTCGGGCGACGAAAATCTGTGTAGCAACATTGCGAAAGCCAGCAGCATCGCGATGGTGGCGTACAGCGACGCCGGTTTATGCATGTCTCCGGCGAGAAAAGACAAGATGCCGGTGCCGTTGCCCGCCATGTTCCCGATTCCTCCACCCATTTTGGGGAAGCTAGTCTGCGGTTAAGCACCACGTAATTGCCGTAAATCAGTAAGCATCCGACGTCGGATGTATTGATGAATAGATGACTGGAAATCACTTCGAGGCTAGATGCGAAGGGCAATACTCTTCATATACATACCTGCATATGTTACATGACTGCTTGGGAGAGGGAATGCTGGGCGGGCGCCAGTCAGAACTTAGCGCTGACATTCCTGTGTCTAAGACCTAAGGATTGGGAACCGATGGCCATCATTACGAACCTAAGGCTAAAAGTCGTTAGTCTCTTTACCAGCTAAACTCTAGTATTGACTGTCCTGCCGCTTGGCGGTTAGCCACAGCTTCGCATTCGGCCATCGTATATTCCAATGGATATGCATTGATAGCACCGCGATTTCGATGTATCACTGCAACTAGGAACTGGCTAGGAGTCTTGCCAGTTGTTTTGAGGCCTTGATGTGTTGGTAAACATCTAAAGCTAAACGAGAAAAACGGCTGTCTCGATGATAGGGCACAATCCTATCGTCAATATAAGCCAGGGACGGAGGACCTGAAAGTTTCCCAAAAGCAGCCAATAGAGAGACGTGAGAAAGCTGATTTGAAGTCCGAGAGAGCCAATCGCTGGCGTGGCGGCATGGCGGAATCTGAAACACACAAGCCAATAGAATCCGCTAGACCCGTAAGTAAACTGTAAGGCACAGGGGCGGTCCTCTGTTATCAGCATTGTGTAGAGCAGATACGCATGTCAATGGGCTGTTGAAGTGGTGTTGTTCGCCAGCGAACGGGCGGCCAGGTTGAAGTGAAAGTCGTCAACAGTAGAAGTTCAAAAAACACGGTACAAGGCCAGAGACCCAGATTCGAGCTTATATTACTTCTCTTCGTGGGAATTAGAGTCACTTATCACCAGCCCCACTGGCCTGATGGTATATTCAATAGACTAGAGAGGTATTCGTAATGCGTTACACAGTTGTGTTCCTCAGTGACCCGGGTTCCTACACCAAGCCACGTCTTACCTAGGATGGATGTGTTGAAGTGAGTATATACGGCGATTATCCTTGTTCAATCCGTTGATGTGTATATATGTATCTAGGCCCATAAGTGCCCCTATTTCCAATTGCCTAAGGCCAAATGCACGCGTCATTGTTTTTCCTTGTTTTAAGTGGGGATTGCCTATAGCCGAAATGCGCCTGGCATTTGCCTTACAGATGCGGCTGGCGCCCCACTTCGTGGCCTATTTGTTACCTATACTTCAACACGCCCTCTCAGATTAAAGCTATTCATAGATTCAACCTGACTGTATTAGCAACTACGTTACTACCTGGCCGCAATCATAACTTCCTTTAACTACTGCTCCTACCTATATTAAAGAGTAATTAACTAATAATTAACAACTAACACTAAAGTATATATAGTTAAGTAGTTTAGCCTACTACTAATAAATTATAATTATAAGATAGTAACTTATAATCTAAGCTTAATAGGTTTAATCCTAAGTAGAGGTAAAAAGACTTAATAGTAGTTATGTCTATTAAATCCTACTAGTTAGTTAATATATAAGTCTAAGCCTTAATAACTATAATATATAGGTAAGGTTACCCTTATTATAATTCCTCTCCTCTAGTCTATTAATTATATAAGGTAGTAAATAGACTTTAAAAATTATCTTACTACTTTCCCTTAAAGGTAATTAGTAAGATTAATAAATTATTTCTTAGCTAATTATCTTTTAGGGTTTTAACTTTTATAGTTATAGTTAATATTAAATTATAGCCCTAATTAAGGTAATTATAATAGTATAATTACTAACTATAGGAGACGTGTAGTTATTTAGATATTTATAGTTAAAGTTATTAATAACTTTAGCTAATTAATTATCTTTAATATTATAAAGTTTAGGCATACCTATAGCTACCCTACTTTAACTATCTATCTAGTATAACTATACTAATTAACTATCCTAGTTAGGGCTATACTAGCTAGTTATTCCTCCTCTACTATAGTTACTATAGTTATAATTACTTTATTTCTCTTTACTTTATTATTATTTAATTTATTACTACTAGTTATTAGTAATTTATCTACTATAAGCTCTTCTTTATAGTTATGTAATAACCATTTAGATTAATTAACTATCCCTAATTAATCTATAAAAGTCGCCTATTTCTGCCTTAGTAGCGCCTTTATTAATCTATCTACTATTAGCTTAGCTAATAGAGTATAAATAACCTTAACTTATCCTTTAGTAATCTCTTAATATAACTAGCAGTAATAGATATCTATATAGTAAAGTTATATTTAGAGCTAAACTAGCTCCTTTATAACTAATCTAATAGTCTGTTAATTATTATATTAGATTATAACTTTTAGGCTTAGAGTAATTGTTTCTTTACTAGCTATTAATTTAGTAATTAATTAGCTTATAAATATAGCCTCCTTTATAGCCTATAATAGAGTAAGTAGCTCTACTTCTATTATTAAAGTTATAACTATTTACTACTTATTTACCCTCTATCTAATAAGGCCTCTAAATAGTTTAATAGTATATACTTATAAGCTCTTATAATTAATTAAATTATTACTAAAGCTTATATTAGATATAATTATTATTAATCTATTAGTACTAAATTTAAGGTAAAGTCCCTTTATTTAATAAAGGTATTATAGTATATAATTTACTACTTAGTAGTAGGTAGCTAATAGATTATAATTAAATCTTACTAGGTAACTAACTATAAATATAATATCAGGTCTTATTATTATTACTATATATAGGATTAAACTAACTTTCTACTAGTATCTTACTACTTTAAAGTTTATAGCTATCTTCTTTAAGGGAAGAAGTTCTTTATTACCTATTAGCATATTATCTAATAGCAGGCAGTTCTTATTATTAATTAGCTTTAATATTTTCTTAATATATACTACTTATAATAACTATATCTTTTGTTAATCTTAATTATATAGTATCTCTATACCTAAGAACTATTATATCTCTTTACTACCCTCTAGATAGTATTGTTCTTTTATCCTATTAATTAATTTATTAGCCTCTTACTACTATAATTTAGGGAACATAAAGACGTAATTATTAATATAGAAAAAGAATATAATAGCTCCTTTCTACTAATAGTAGGGCTTACCTATAACTAGAGTAAATCTAAGTTTATAAAGTCCCTTTTTAAGGTGCTTTTACTATAATAGAGGTAATTATTATAGACTATATAGGGCTTTTTATAACTTAATAATTCTCTTTTAGCTATAATTAGGATGTCTAGGTAGAAGCTTTATAAATACTATTTTATCTATATTAATATATATAAATATATTTACTATATTAAATTAAATTAGCTTAAGATCTAACTTAGCTACTATTATAATTAGTAATCTAAATAATAATCTAGTAAGTATTACTATATATATATCTTAGATTACATCCTTTAGTTACTAATTACTATAAATAATAAGGCATACCTTTAGCTTTATAAGGTATCTATACTTATTTAACTTATAGGTATATACCTATTAGTAATTAAAAATCTAATTATTACTAGCTTCCTAAATTCTAACTTTAACTTAGCTATTTATTACCTTATAGCTTTATAAGTAATCCTTTTTAGCTTAAAGGAAGTTATCTATAAACAGATAATCTTTTAATTTAGCATGTAATCTAGGTAGTCTAGGCAGTTCCTTCTAATAAATACGTCTACTAGCTGCATTATCCCTTTAAGGGCTTCCCTACTATCTCAGCTCTACCTTATCTTTAGAGCTTTTAGAGGTTACCTCTCCTACTAATTAATCTATATACCTACCGTCCTAAGGGGGCTAGCCTATAGGCCTATTAGGCAACTTAATCCGCCTTAAGGAATAGTTATATTTTAGGTAGCATAGGTATATAACTATCCTAGCTATAAAGGTAGCTTTCTATAATTCATATAGGTATATATATCTTTATTAGTTAATATAATTAGCATAACAGACTTTATTATATATTTTATTTATATATTACCCTCTTATAGTAATAGTATCTAATAATTATATAATAAAGAATGCCTTTAGTAACTCTAGAGGGGTTATTAATATAAAGTATAACTTTATATAGTCTTGTAATTTACTTATAGGTTCTTTAGGTATTTAATATTAAATAGTATTAATAAAAACTTTATCTATATTAACACTATTAGCTATATCTATAAAGTTCTTACTTAATACTTTTATAATCTATTTATTAATAGCTGCTTTGTTAGTATTTACTAATTTATCTACCTATTTATCTTCTTTATCTAAGAAGTAGTTATCTTTATTAAAGATTATATTACATAAAGTAATTACTTTATTCTTTAGGGGAATATATATATAATACTAGTTAGTTAATATATATCTAATAAGGTATCTAATATACACCTTAGCTTTAAAACATTATAGATAATTATAATTTAACTAGGTATCTAAAGTTAACATATATGCTTAGTATCTAAATACATATAAGTAGCTAATATATAGTAGAGATAGTTACCCTTAAGTAGTATACTATATCTTATATAGTAATTACTAACTATACGACTCTACTAGCATGTAATTATATAGATATACTACTACCTTTAGGATTTCTAGCTATAGATGTAATAGTAGCTTTAATTTTAACTATAGCGTAGTTCCCTTTTGCTTAATAACTACTATAGTCCTTTTAGCACCTCTATTTTAAGCTTATATATTTAGTATAAATAGTTTAAATAGGATTCCTAGACTTTCTATAGCCTCTTTTACTTATAGATAGGAAGTTATAATCTTATTATTATACTTAAATACTATAACTTTAGTCCTTTTATAAACCTTAACTATCTTAATAAAGTTAAGAAGTATATCCTTAATAGCTTTAGTTATCTATTATTATATATAGTAGTCCTATATAAATCCTAATTTATAGTTAGTTAATAATAAAGCTAACTTATATCTACTATAGCCTTAGTTAAATAGGTAGAAATTAAGAGCTACTCTATTACCTACTTCTACCTATTTAATTAATTCCCTTAGCTACTATATAACTTAGCATTTAATCTTACTTATTATATAGACTTTATATTAGTAAGTAAGTATTTTTAGTATATTTCTATATATATAGGCTTCCCTTACCTTTATTATAATATAGTAAAGTACGTAGCTACCTAGGTGCCTAAGCTAGTTATACTAGTAAGTAGCTTTAATAGCCTATAGTTACTAGTATTAGCCTAGGTCTACTATGCTTATTACTACTAGGTATGCTATAGGAGCACCTTTTGCTATACTATTAGCCTTAATTACCTATTAGCCTATAATTTCTTCTATATTAAATACTACTAAATAGTTATTTACTTTATAGATTAAATTATTTAATAGGCTATTATCCTACTACTAGTTATTATAATTCTTTAGCTATATATATAATACTAAGTTATAGGATAGTAATAGGTAGTAAGTAATATTATATAGGGTAATCTTAACTATATAACTATCTTACTTTACTCTAACTACTACCTTTCCCTATCCTTTAATTAGGATTATTACGTTACTAGCCTAAATAAAGTTATCTAAATTTACTAGAGATATACTAATAAATTAATATTATAAGTAGAAGATATAAAGTATAGCCCCTAAATTAAGGATAATATAGTCTTTAAGTAGATATATAGAAGCTATAAATACTACTAACTATATTATTAACACACCTCTACCCTTTAGTAGTCCCTTTAATTATTACTTTAAAGGTATTACAGCTTTAGCCTATAATCCTCTCTTTAATAAATCCAGCTCCTCTAATTTCTTTATAACTACTACTATTAATATATCCTCTTCTTAGAGCTTTTCCTTTACTTATAGATTATTAAGCGACTTCTTTATATACTTAATAGTCTCCTACTTTAGCCTCTATATATACTATAGTTATATCTTACCTATAAAGAAGCACCTTTTTACTTTATAACTAATTATATTATAGAGGAAGCACCTTTTATATATTTACCTTCTACTACTATTACTATTACTATTACTATTACTACTACTACTATATTGTCTAGTAGGCTCTTTTCTTATATAGTCCTTAAGGTCTACTATAATCGCTATGGATACTAGCCTAAATGCTCTGCGCGACACTTTTGCCTATAGTTAATCTAGCTCTGCCGTAATATAGGTATATATGTCTGAGATTACCTTATAATAGGTAAGAATCCCTTCTATTACTTAGTCCTTCTTACTACTCTTATATACCTCTACCTATATTACTATTAGGGTATATCTTAATATAGTTATTAGAGCTAAGAACTATTTACTAGATTTAACTATAGTAGTCTACTTAATATAGATACTATAGAAGATAGCGTTCTCCTAATCTATTACCTATTATTCTATATCTTTTATATTAGATATCTTATGTTTAGAAGGCTGGCTTATAACTCTATTATACTTTATAATTACTTATACTTTATCCTCTTATAGCTAAATACTAATATAGGCTTCTAGTTATTTAATCTATTTATAGATTAGGCTTACTAGTTTATAATACTAGGATATTAATATTAGGTTAACTATTACTCTAATCTAGTTAGATATATTATAGACTACTTTTGCCTTTTATTTATATTACTTATTATTAGCCTAGTATTTTTCCTTTAACATCTTAAAGTACTTTAGGTTATTCTTACTTAAGTAATAGATCTATAATGCCTTTATATTATCTTATAAAGGTAGCAGCTAGCCTAGCATAGTATTCTTAGCTACCTATTTGTTAATATAGGTCTAACTAGATATTCAGAACTAGTTAAGTATAGGATAGGTAGGAGGCTCTAGTAGATAGTTTGTTATAACATAAATTAATCTATCTCGCGATAGGGTGATAGATTCTTATATACCCTATATATATACTTTTTACTTGAGTTGTTAATACTAATTGGGCTAGTTAGTCTAGCTCTTTAATTAGGTGTTACCTATAAGCTTATTAGCTATAGTAGTAATATTTAATAACACGTATATTACGTATAAGCTATATATTACTTCTAGTGATATTAATTAGCGCTTTACAATTCAGACTGTTAATTGTTAAAGTAAGTATATATAGCGATTATCCTTATTTAATCTGTTAATATGTATATATATATCTAGGCCTATAAGTGCCCCTATTTCTAATTGCCTAAGGCTAAATGCACGCGTCATTGTTTTTCCTTGTTTTAAGTGGGGATTGCCTATAGCCGAAATGCGCCTGGCATTTGCCTTACAGATGCGGCCGGCGCCCCACTTCGTGGCCTATTTGTTGCCCATACTTCAACAGGATGTCAGTACTTGTCAGTAAGCCTGAATATTGGACTCACCAGCATTGAGCAACTTTTTGAGGTTTGCCTTAGATTTTGTGGTTCTACTACTATATAAAAGTCTGTAAATCATTAATATTGACAACTTAGCGCTCGCTTCGAAGGGCATGCATATTGCTGTCCTTCAAAGGGATTGTATAGGTGGTGGGTTTAGTGAAGGCTATTAGTAAACGTCTTAGAGCCTGATTGATAACTTTAATAATAGTCTGATATCTCTTATACTCTAATAGGAAAATACATAGGGTTAGGGTTAATAAGAGTTTTCTATAAGGTAGAAGTCTAATTTAAGAAAAGTACTACTTAGACCCTTATATAAAATAAATTTATTACTACCTACCCTTTTTATAAACTTTATAAGATTTATATCCCCCTTATTCCTCTTAGTATTATTTTTAATAATAATTACTATAAATAATTACTATAATCCTTATTATTTTAACCTAATTATTATAGTAATATAGTAAAGTAAAGAGGGCTTATCTATAGATATAAAAGGCTTTATTATTATTTAACCTCTTTCCTTAAATCCTACCTCTAAATATAAAAGTCTACTATAGTAATTATTAAAGATATAAGTATTATAAAGACTATAGCTTAGTAAAAAAGCTTACTAAAATACTATTAAAGTCTTTAGTAATTCTTTTAGTTTATTTAGTAAATCTACTAGTAATAAAGTAACTTAGTAATAAATTACTAAAGTTAATAATAATAGCTAGACTATATTACTTCTTCTTAAAGATAATAATAAAAGTAATAATAAAGGCTAAAGTATATTACTTTTTCTTAAAGATATATAGTAATCTTTTACCTAATCTTCTATTTAAACATTAAAATAGCCTTAAATAGTATAAAACTAATACTTAACTAACATATTTATAGAGGAGCTTTTAGCCCTTTACTAAGATAAAAAGCTTAATATAAAAAAAGCTACTATTTAAAAGTTAGTTATAAAAAAGCTTATAAGGGAGATTAATATATTAGGCTAGTTTACTAGTCCTATAACTAGTAGATAGCTAATAAATAAGTATAAGGTTAAGAGAAAGAGGTATACTATTTAGGCCTTTATTACCTATAAGTTAGGTAATATATTTAATAAGGAAACTAGTATAGTTTCTTATAGTAAAGAGGCTTAAAAGTACTTTCTTAATAACTATCTTTAGTAAGATTAGGTTTTTAATAAAGGTCTAAAACTAACTAAACTATATTAAGAAATATAAGGTAAGAATACTAAAAAAGGTAATAGTATTTAGTCTATTAATAAGACTATTACTTTATACTAAGTAGTTAACTCTTTAGATAAGAATAGTAATAAGGGAGTTACTAAGGATTAATAAGGTATTATACCTTTATAGTTAGCCTTACTTCTTAATACTCTTATACCTTAACCCTATTAGTAATTTAATAGTTAAGCTATACCTATTAGTAGTAGTAATAGTAGTAGTAAAAAGTTACTAAAAAAAGGTTAAATAGTACTAAGGTAAACGTATTTATTAGATAATTAATATAAAAGCTTAGTAATATATTCTTTAGTAGTAAGAAGGAGCTATTAGAGATAAAGCTAAGAGAAAAGTATAAAGTTAGGGAAGAGAGGTAAAGGCTTATTAACTAGCTATTACTAAAAGAGATTAAGGTTAATAAGGTACTAAAAGACCTTATAAGGTTTAAAAATAACCTTAATAAAAAGGTTTATATCTTTATAATAAGGAGGTTAATAAGAAAGGAGAAAAAGTTAATAATATTAGAGGTAAAGGGTTAAAATAAACTCCTAAGTAATAGGCTAAAAAAGGCCTATTATATAAAGCTTTTTAAGTAAGAAGCTAAGTAGGAGTAATAAGTAGATTTATATTTATAGTAATTATTTATATTAATCCTTATACTAGCCTACTTATAGAGATATCTCTTAAGTAGTATTCTTATTTCCTCTTATAATATTTTTATTTCCTCCTATAGTATTCTTATTTCCTCTTATAGTATTCTTATTTCCTCCTATAGTATTCTTATCTACCTTAATAGTTAGACTATACTTCTTTTTCTATAGCTTTTTATAGTACTACTTAAGTACTAGCTTTTATATAGTAGTTAGGCTAGTTTTCCCCTTTCCTTTACTAAAGCTAGCTAACTCCTATCTAAAAAGCTAAAAGGACTTTAGAGGAGGTTAGTAATAGTACTAGTCCTTACCTATTAGCTCTATAGTAAAATAAATAGACTTAATATAGTCTATATCCTTTTTTATAATAGTAACTCTCTTAGTATAAATAGTAGCTAACTAAATAGCTAGAAAGATATAAGTTAGTTATTATAGTAATTAATTATAGTAATTATATACCTTTAAATATAGCTATAAGATAAGTCTTAGTAGCCTCCTAGAGTATAAGAATAGCTACCTTTTAAAAGTAAAAGTTATTTTATTAATAAATATTATTTATAATCTCTTTATAAAAATATTAGAAGGGTACCTTTACTATTAGAAGGTTAGTTATCTTTTAATACTTATAGATTTTATAAAGAGTAATAGCTATAGTAAATTAGTATTATAGTAATTACTTATAGTAATTAAGTAAGTACTTTATTAGAAGTAAGAGTATTCTCTAATACTCTTATACTTCTTTATCTTATATTTCCTCTATTATAGAGTTTTATATATAAGATATAACATACCTATATAGTAAGTAACACATTATAGTAAGCAACATACTTTCCTCTACCCTATTACCTTTTATATAAGTAAATTTAGCCATAACATATAAAATCAATTAAAACTACTAATTACCCTCTTCCTTATTACTATCCTAAACTACTTTATAGGTTTATACGTTATACCTAGGCTTTCTATAATTACTATATTATTACGTATATAGTTTAGTACCTTCTATATAACCCTACTCCTAAGGGTTATTCTCTCCCCTAGTACTAACGCCTTTCTTTTCTCCTTATAGTACCTCTACTTTAGTAGTATTAAGTAACCCTTTAAGATATAGTCTAGTCTTTTTTACCCTCTAGTACTTACTTAGTACCTCTATCCCTATATAAAGCTTATAGTTCTTAGCCTTAATAATAATAAGCCTATAGGCTAACTTACTAATACTTTTAGCCTAAAAGTTAATTACTTTATATATTACTATTAGTAAGCTACCTTAATATACCTAGATCTTCCTTTTAAGGGAAGTAGTACTTTATATACCCTTTAGTACTATAGTTAGTATCTTTAGGTCCTAAGAGCCTTAGCTACTTAGCCTTAAGTTTAATAGTATTAGAGTCTTTAGCTTAAAATCTAATTAAGAAATAACTACTTTAGGGTTAAAAGGTATAAGGCCTACCTATCTAAAACCAGCTTATATATTATTTTTACCTATAGAGGTAAAGAATACTACTTTAAAGGTAGGAAAGAAGTTATCCTTTATAATATATAAAATCTATATCTATATTATCTTCTTAATTTCCTTACTATATAAATACTTTAATAGGCTAAAACACCTAACATTAAGAGGCTAAAGCTTATATAATAAATAGGGAGGTATATAAAGAGTAATAATATTCTCCTTCTTATAGTATTTATTAAAGTTAGTTAATTTATAGCTATTATAGCTATTAAGGATTAAGAGGTAATAAGTACCCTTTATATAAGACTTTATATATTAATTAAAATAATTTAACTAATCTAGGCTAATATTATTTATTATCTATCTATTTTTACTTAGATAGATATACTATATAGCTAGGAATTAGCTATTAGTATACTAAGAGAGGAGGTAATATTTACCCTTTATAATAATATATAGAGGTATTACCTAGCTATCTATATATATACCCTAAATAATAGAAACCTATTTATAATTACTAGGCTATATTATATAAGGCCTTCCCTTATAGTTAGAGGTTATAACAACCTTAGTATATAATAGTATTCCTATTAGAAAGCTAGTCTTATTAAAGTTATAGATATTATAATCCTATATCCTATACTTTATAATTATATTTTATATAAGTATAAACTAGCCTTATATAATTATAGGATCCTTAGCTAAGGCCCTCTAATAATTAATTTAATATTAAAATTATATTTTTAATTTAAGGATATATTATATAAAGTTCTCTACCTATTAGGGTCTAGTATACATCCTATTATATACGTTTAGGAGTTAGTTAGCTATTTCTTATATGTTATCTTATTATAGAGGGAACCCTTAATTAATTAGGTTAATAACTTAATTAAGAATCACCTCCTCTTTAGATATAGTCATCTTTATTAAATTAGGTTATCTTTCGCCTTATATAACACGTCTAGTATGTTAGTAGTAGAGGGTTAATTTAAGGACCTTAAAGGTAGAGGCAGCTCTTTATATAGACATTTTTAGGTCTTTTTTAATAGCCTAGATAGTAAGGATAATATAGCTTTTAATTAAGGTAGATTATATGTTTATATATAGAGAAAAGTTATCCTAAAGATAGAGAGGATAGATTTAGGAGGATGTGTGTCGCTTGCTATAATATGTCGCTTACTATATAAGTACGTTATATATATATATATAATCTACTAAACTAGTAGATTAATATATATATTAATTACGTAAGTAGGTAATTACGTAATTATAGCCTAATGCTAGAAGATTCTATAAGGAGTAAGATTAGCTTTACTACTCCTCTCTCTAACTATCTAGGTTATCTCTTTAAGTTAGGGTTATTTAGTTAGGGTTAAGTTCTTACGTGTTATCTAGGTTAATTTCTAAGTAGCTTACGTAAATATAGAATATTCTAGTAAGCTAGATACGGTTATATAAGGATAGGAATCTCCTATATTCTAAACTACTGTCTTTCTCTCTAAGTAAGTAACATCTATAGTAATAATCTAACTATTATACTCTCTTTATATCTTTTATCCCTTTATACCCCTTATATTCTATATATCTCTACCCCTATTATCCTATATTCTTACTTCTATAGGATATACTCTTATATAGGATATATACTATCCTATATATCTTTACCTATTATTCTAAAATACTTACTACTAGCCTTTTAGTATCTTTTCTTAGTAGAGGTTACTACTACCTTCTTAGGTATTTTTTAGTAGCCTTTTTAGCTAGGGGTTTCTTTACTAGGGGTTTAGTAGCTAAGGACTTTTTTATACTATTCTTCTTTATTAGGGGCTTTTTAGTACCCTTTTTTAAAGGGTACTTATAGAAAGCTGTTATACAGACAGACTATCCTACTAAAGTAGGTACTACTAACTAACACTACCTTCTATACTTATATTATATAAGATTCCAGAACAACCCTATATTTAGTAATAAGGTTAGGCTATACTTACTTAGAAAGAAATAAGCTACTTTTAACTATATAAATTACCCTATTAAAGATCTAGCTTTATAATAGTTATACGCCTAGCTCTAACTTAATTATAAGTATAACTAACCCCTACTATTATTAAGTAAATCTTTAAGGATATTCCTTTCTTAAAATAACTCTTTCTTATATATTAATTAGTTATAACCCTTAATAACTTTAGATATAAACATTAGTCTTCTAACTAACTAAAAGCTATATAGTCTAGCTACTATATATAAGGACTAGTATCTATAGTTTATATTACTTTATTTTCTTACTATGTCTTAAGATATCTAGTAATATATTAATTTAGATAGATATATTAAGCTTCTAGAGTATCTTAGTAATCCTACCTATAAGGAATATATTAAAGACTAAAATAACTTATAAAATAATATATACTACTTAGCCTAAATTACATAGGAAAACCTCCTAGATGTTAGTTATAATATAGTAAATAAGCTAATTAAACTAATACTACTTATAATAGATAATATATTAATAAAGAATAAGTAGCTTATTACTATAAAGGATATATTATTAAAAGAAACTTTATATATATAAGTAGTAAAAGTTAAATAAGCTCTTTATATTATAGGTTAATACCACTATCTCTAAGGATATTATAAGTAGTATCTAGATAGATTACTTAATAATAGCTATAAACTTACTCTTTAAGTAATAATTAAGGTACTTTAGGAATAATATACCCTATTATATAATAATATAATTAACTTTACTAGAGAAATATATAATAAGACTCTCTTATAAGCCTTATTAATAGGAGATTTAACTACTTAGCTTACTAAGTAGTATAATACCCTTATAAAAGCTAAAGCCTTTAAGATATTAGAAATTAAGGGTACTCTTATAATTAAGATATTCCTATATGCTATTAAGTAATAAATTACCCTATCCTAGGTAGCTAACAAGCTTAATAATCTTATAAAAACTAAATAACATAGGGGAGGCTATTTAACCCTAAGATAATATAGAGATTTACTTAGTAATTTACTATACTTAGCCCTACTAAAGTCTTATAAAGTAACTAGGATATATATAACACTTAGAGGATAACTAGAGCTAAGAGCTAATAAGAAACGCTATAATAAATACCCCTATAAACAGCCTAACTACTTCTAGAGTATAGTAAACTATAGTTTTCTTAAATATATAGTTAGGAAAAAGGTAAGACTATTAAAGTACCCTCTAAGTAACTTAATTATTAAGTTAATCTAGACTAAACTTATAAAGCTAAAATAGGCTAACCTCTACTTAGAAATTAAAAAGAAAGGTTAGAAACATAAGAATAATAAATTAGAGTTATAAAAGGCGTTAAATACCTTAGAGTATCTACTAACAACCCTTATTATAGTTATAATAGACCTTAACACGCTCTATAATAACACTTTAATACTAGTATACTTCTTACTTAGCGTCTTCTTATCTCTAATTATAGGCCTATATATACTTAGTAAGAGTACTATACTAGATAACTATAGAGGGATTTATATTATTAATAATAGAGACCTCTTTAAGCCTAGCTTATACTAACATAATAAAAAGGAGAGCTATATTAAATCTAGTATAACTTTATATATAGTTAAGGGTTATAGAACATATGTTATAAAGAATATACTTAATAGTACTAAAGGGCTTAAGATATATAACCTTACGCTAGAAAATATAGCCTATATTCCTAGATTTTACGTTAATATTATCTCTAAGGGCTTAGTTAGGAAGAAGGTAGACTTATAGTACTTAGGACTAGATTATACTTTTTATTATAGTATATATAAGAAGGGTATTATAATAAAGACCCTTAGGTATAAGGGTAATCTTATCTTTCTTTAATATATACCTATCTTATCTTACTTAGCCTTACTATATAATAATATTTATTATAGCCTTACCTCTCTTATTAACACTTATATTAGAATAGCAATCTTATATGACCATATGGTAAACCCTTAAGTCACGTATAAAGAATAAAGGCTATTAGATTAGAAACTCAGACCTTAGGTATAAACTAGTATATAACTTAGACCAAACTAACTTAAGCCTTATAACTAAGTATATAACTATCATATAGTAGCCATCTTATAGTTAGAAAGGATAGTTATAGATAATATATCTTTAGTTTACCCTATATTTCATTTACCCCCTTATATATAAGGGACTCTTATAGATAGGAGAGAGTCTATTTAATACTAATTAGTAGTTATTTAGGTAATTATAAATAATTACTTTATGTAATTACAGATTAATAAGAGTAAAGAGATAAGGACTTAGGAATCTAGGAGGATTACCTTATACTAAGAGCCCTAATCTTACTATTATTACCTAGTAAGTTAGAACTAAATAGTAGGGGTAGGGAAGACTAGATACTACTATATTATATAAGAAAGCATCCTATATCTACTCTAGTAAGTTAGAACTAGGTAGGAAACCTATTATATACTTTACTAGTAGATAGTATATACTATAGTATATTACATAACAACCTAACGCTATATAAGATAAAACAGCTACTACCTAACTATAGCTTTAGCTTAAGAAATAGAAGCCTCTTAACTAGAAGAGGAAATCTAGTAGAATAACAATAATATAGATAAATATTAGATTATATATAAAGATATAAGTAAGAGGAGTAGTATTCCCCTTAGTATCTAGAAGAAGTTAACTAACCTAAGATTCTAGATATAAACACTAGATATTATAGCTACCCTAATAGAAGTAGAGCTTACTATATATATTAGATATATTATAATAAATATAATTATAGTTAGACTACTAAATAAAATCTTTATTAACTAACTATATAAAGACTTTAAGGACTAGTTACTATATTAATAGTTAAGAGTTAGTTATATATACTAGGATAAGTTTATCTAACTACTTACTAAATAGGGAATTTAACTCCTAAAAGGTAAGGAAAGATTAGCCTCTATATAAATTATAAACTTTATTAAAGGGATTAATAAGGAAGACATAGAAAATACTACTATAACTACTCCCTCCTATATAATTAATATACTAATAACTACTATTAGGAACCCTAAAGTTACTACCTAGTAGAATATAGCTAAGCCTCTAGTAGAGTTAATTAAACTCTAGAATACACTACTAGCTTAAGGGACTAAAGGATTTAATATATAAATAGTACTACTTAGGATAAGATTTCTATAGGAAGTAGAGAGCTTCCTAAGATTATAAAGTTATAGTATACTAGCCCTATAGAAGGATATCTATAACCTTCTACTAAAACAAATAGTATAGAATAGACCTTATAAGCCTTATATAATCTCTATTTTCTAGAAGGGATAGAGAAAGGATAGGAACTATATAGGCAAGCTATATAATATACTATATAATAAGGCTAAGGTTTTTATTAGTTTCTATTAATACCTCTAGATTATAGAGGATTAATACTATATAGTATTTCTAGATATCCTAGCTAATTATATAGAAGAATTCTACCTATACTATATTAGCCCTATATAAAGGTAGGATAAGATATATAGCATACTAGATATATATTTTAATACTAGTATTAACTATAGTTTATATTAGACTAACTAGACTACTATATTATTTATATAAGTTAAAAGAGAGAACCTAGATAAGATACCTATAGAGGTATTAGAAGTACTTTTAGATAAATTACCTCTTATATAATAAGCACTAGGATCTAGATTCTAAGGAGAAATCATGCTTTATACGTAGGTTACCTAGGCCTACTGTAGTATACTAGAACTTAAGACAGCTCTTAGTAACCTTAAGGTATATTATATATATAAAGAGTTCTTCTTAAACCTTAAGGCTTCCTTATAAGTAGCCCTAAATAGGAAGACTACCTTACATAATATATACTTTATAGATAAGAGATATATATCTAACTATAAAAATTAATAGTAATAATATTTATATAAGAGAGGACTACTATATTAACTATTCTATAAAAGTAAAGGTTTTTAGAATAATAGACCTAGACTATATTATATAAACATAACTAAGAAATATTTCATATATAAAAAGGAGGGATATTAGTTAACTAACTACTTAGAGGAGGAATATAATTATATAAAGACCTAATACCTCTAGGCATATAACATACTTAACTAGGAACTATATAAGGATTTCTTACTATATCTCTTAGAGGTAGAAGGAGAAGACCCTATTAAGGAAGAAGAGGATGACTTACATAATAAAGATAAATACTAGGAAGACTAGGATATTTCCTAATACCTCCTATTAATATTATTTCTTTATTATATAACTAAAGAAGATGTCTTCTCTAAATAGGTATTAAAGGAAGGGGAGATTTTTATATTATAAGACCTATATAGTACTATATACTAAGGAGAGTTATAGGACATAAGAGTAGCTAAGTTCTCTACTATTAGAAGGCTATACGTTATAGTATACTTATAAGAGAACCTATATATAAAGGTAATATAAAAGCTAGGATTAGCTAATATATAATTTAGAGGAAGTAAATCTATTATATTAATTAGGATAATAGAGATAGATAACTAAATTAGATAAGTTACCTATTATATCCTAAATATACTAATACTATTTCTATTCTTACTATATAATATAGATAGGCTAGAAGCCTATTTTAATAACATATAAAATACTATTATTATAAAGGATAGTAAACTAATACCTATTATATAAAAATAGGGATACCTATTCTTTAACCTAAGCTATATAAAAGCTAGGATATTCTTTACTAAACCCTAATTAAGGCGACTCTATAAGAGGTTTAGACATCCTTATATAGATTGCCTATACTACCTCCTAAAGAAGGCTAGATATAAGGATATTAATTTTAATATTCTAGAAAAGATCTAGAAGTTCTATTATTATTACTAATTATATAACTAGGCCCTAAGGAGATTTAAGTTCTTACTTAAGGATAAGAATTACTTTAACTATAAGATTATTTTAGACGTTATATAACTAAGGGATAAGAATACCCTTTATATTATTAATATAGAGATAAGCTTCTAAGGAGTAATATTTCTTAAATTACTATCTATATAAGAAACCTAGAACGTACTCCTAAAATACTAGATTAATATATATATAGGTCCTCTAGACTATATTGTATACAACCTAGGTATAAACTTTACTTTAGAAGAATTTAGGAATAATACTAAGATTATAGGTATATTATATAAAGAAATACTAGTTAAAGCTTACTAGGCTATAAGTAAGATTAAAAGGGTATATATACCCTTAAGATATACATATAAAATACTCTATAAGGAATTAGGACATAATATAGATAAAGAAGTTATTCTTTAGATAGTAATTAAGGCTCTAAACAATACTACTAGACTATATAGTATTATACTAACCCTTCTTATCTTTAGGATATATCTAAGGATTAATATAGATTTACCTCTATTATATAACATTACCTAATAAGCTAAGGCTATATAAAAAGCTATAAAGATACTTTAAGGTATTTAGGCTAAGGTAGAAGTTAATTATATAATTAACATAAGGAATAGCCCTAACCTTTACTAGGTTTTATTACTCCCTATCTAAAGTAAAGTCCTTATATAGAGAGAAAATAAGGGATAGACTAGACTATATAAAATCTAGGGAATAGAAGGATATTATAAGGATGTAATCGGTCGGCGACCGGTCGGCAGGCCTTATAAGGGCATGTGTGGTGCAGTGCTGGCACTAAGTACCAGAACTAGTTAATCTTTTGGTCTATTAGTTGAATGGTCTATTGTTAGGTGTGGCACACCACCCATACCCCTTACAGACATACTATTATAGTTAATATAGTTAATAGTCCTACCTAGTTTTATATAATATATATTAAGACTTACTCTAGAGAGGAGATACTACTAGAAGATCCCTAGGACGTTATATAACTAACCCCTTAGTAGTAACCTAGGAAGAAGGGAAGACCTAAGAAAGGGTAGAGGAAGGCTATATAATAATTACTAAGGGCCTTCCTATCCTAAAAGGAAAAGGATTACTATAAGCTAGCCCTAAAGTTAAGACGTAATAATATTATTACTACTCTAGAAGTACTATATAAAAAGTCTAATAATATTAAGATTAACTTCCTTATTAATAAAGGAGTATTCTCCTTTATATACTATAAACTAGTAATATATAATCTTATATAGATCTATAAAATAAGGATAGTAAGAGAAGTTAAGAACCTACTTACTAAGCTATATAAGAAGTCTAGACTTATTATCTAAGGCTATAAAGACTAGGAGAAAGAGCCACTCCTTATATAAGCTCCTACTATCTAAAGGATAAGCTAGAGACTCCTCCTTACCCTTAGACCTACTCTCATACAATCATTTAGTTATTAAGGAGAGCTTAAGGATATTACCTAGGTATACACCTAATCTAATAACACCCTTACTAGGACTATTATTATATAACTTCCTAAGGAACTAAAGGATAGATATCCTCTAGATATACTCCTATATATTACTAAGAGTAAGAATAACAAGGGGTTATTTAGAATAGTCATAAGGAAAGTAGAGAAGATAGATAAAGGTAGACAGAAAAGGTATATCAATATATTAACTATATAGAAGTCCATAGTAGAAAAGACTGTCTAAGTAGAGGAATAACTCTTAGTTATATAGGAAGTCCTTTAGATACGTATAGTATCTAAGCGTATATCTAAGCGCCGAGAGGTGCTTAGTATGTATCTCGTATATGTATATATATGCCCGTATATGCCCGTATATGCCCGTATATGTATGTAGGTAGGTATAAGCGTAGGTATAAGCGCCGACATATGTAATGCTTAGAGGTATATGCGTTTACATACAGTAGTCTGCAGTAGTTTGCATTAGTTTGCATTAGTATAGTTATATATAGAAGTATATACTTCTATAGTTCATTTTTCAAGAGGAATCTAGAAAAATTACTTATATAATTATAGGACTTTTAGTTATAGAGTTATATAGAGATTTATATACCTAAGAATTAAGGAATATTACTTCTTAATTCTTAGTTTCCTCCTTAAGTTATATCTAAGTTATAGATAAAACTTACTTATTATTATATAAAAACTTATAAAAAACCTTATATAAGGAAAAAGTAAGAAAGTTATAGTTATAATTATAGTTAAAACTTATTAAAAACCTAATTATATAAAAATAGGAAAAAAATAAGAAAATAGGGGAAACCTAATATTTAAGCTGTACTACTTTCTTTTTAGAGAGTATTTCTTTATTATCTATAGTTTCTTTAGGTAAAAACCCCTTTATATTAAGATTTATAGTCTCTATAAAGTATTTAAATACTTCTTTATTAATAGACTTAGTAAATATATCTACTATATTATTCTTTATATATATATGATATAAAGAGACTTGGTTATTATTTACAGCTTGTCTAGAAAAGTAATATTTTATATCTATATGTTTAGATTTCTTATGAAGCTCTGGATTTTCTGTTATACGTTATGCTGCCTTGTTATCTATTAGAATAATAGGCTTATTTAACGTTATATTTAATCCTAAGTTGTTATATATATAGGAAAAAGAGTTATATAAATATATAGATTCCTTTATAGCTTCGCATAAAGCCATATATTCAGCTTCATAAGTAGATAAAGCAACAGTCTTCTGTTTTATACTATTCTAACTTATAACATTATAGTACCCTAAGGTAGTTATATATCCAGTAGTAGACATTCTATTATCTAGGTCTCTAGCCTAATTAGAGTTAGAAAACGCTATTATCTGTAAATCTATATTATAGTTATATATTAATCCTAAATTAGGATACTTATTAAGATATCCCTATATTCTATTAAGGGCTATAAAATGCTCTTTAGAGGGGTTACTTATATATCTAGTATATATATTAACTGGATATGTTATATCTGGTCTTGTTTTAAGACTAGTAAAGAGGAGAGATCCTATCTCTTGTTGGTATTGTGTTATTTCTTCTTTTGTTACTTGCCCCGGATTTTTCCTTAACTTAATAGTAGGATCTATAGGCGTATTATAAGGATAAATATCCTTTTTATTATACTTTTCTAGTATATTATTTATATATTTGGTTTGGTGGATATATAAGACCTTATCCTTTTTATTTATATATATTTCGTTCCCTAAAAACGTATATGGAATTCCTAAGTCCTGTATTTGTAAATCCTTATTTACATTATTATAGAAATATTCTATATCTTTATCTATAGGAGCTACTATTATAATATTGTCTATATGACAGGCTATTATAGCTCTTATATTATTATTATTAGCTATAAAGATTCCCTTATTATAAGGAGATTCTTTAAAGCCTAATTTATATAGTATAGATCTTAACTACTTATACTAGAGTCTAGGGCTCTGTTTTAGACCATATAGGGCCTTATTTAGCTTATAATATACAGCTTTTTTATTTATATTATTAGTATATTCTAGGGTATTTGTTTTATAGTTATAAGAGAAACCTATAGGTAGTTATACCTATATCTCTTTATCTATATTGGCGTAGTAAAAAGCATTAGAGATATTAAATTGCCTAAAAGACCAGCCTAATTTTATTCCTATAATAAATATAGCTCTATAGTTTTTAGGTTTACAGGTAGTACTAAAGGTTTCTAGATAATCAATACCTATATATTAATTAAATCCTTATACTACCTACCTTGCTTTATATTTTAACAGGTTATTATTTATATCTGTCTTTAATTTATATACCTATCTTCCTCCTAAGGGTTTAATACCTATAGGTAAAGGAAGTATTATCTAAGTATTTATATTATGTAAGTTATTAACCTCTATAACTATTGCTTAAATCCATTCTTTCTTAAACACAGAAAGTATAGCCTTTTTATAGGTAGTAGGGTCTTTATTAGTTGTTATAGTAAGGATATATATAGCTTTATTAAACCTATTTATCTTATTATTATAATTATTTATAGTAGAAAGTATTGGTTTAATTATAGGGCAGTCTTCTATAGTATATAAAGTGCTTTCTTGGTCTGCTACCTATTTATAGTCTTTAAGCTTATTATTATCCTACTTAGGAATTTCTACTATTATCTTAGATTTATTTATATTATTTATATTATTATTATTATTATTATTATTTATCGGCTTTATGTTTATACCTCTAAGATTTAAGTCTTCCCTTCTACTTTTATAGTCACGTAGGGTTATATTATTACTACTATTATTATGATAAGTTATATTATTATTATTTATATTATTAATAGTAGGAGGTATAAACTGATTTTCTAGAATAACTATATCTCTAGTCTAAAAGGAAGTTTTCTTTTGAAAATCATAAATTTTATATATATTATTCTTATAGTTAAGTACTATAGCTTTTATTGCTCTATTATCTAACTTTTTTATCTTAGGATCCTTATTTTTATAATAGCATATAGATCTAAAGGTTGTTATATTATCTAAGTTAGGTTTTATATTATTTGCTATCTTATAAGGGGTCTTATAGTTAAGAGCTTTATGAGGAGTTATATTATATAAATCTACTATAGTTAAAGCAGCCTTACCCTATAAATATAAAGGCAAATTTGCCTATAAAAGCATAGCTCTAACTTTATTAGTTATAGTTCTTATTACTCTTTCTATTATACTGTTAGGTTTGTAAGTATAAGGAACTTTTATATTATAATTTATTCCCTTAATAATATATATATAATTTATAGTATTATTATTAAATTCTAGACTACTATCTGTGTTAAAGTCTTTTATCTTATTTTTATTTATATTATTCTTATTTATATACTCTAGAATAGTAGAATTTACTTCTTCTGCTTCTTTAGTTCTTAGTAATTTTATAGATATAAGTCTAGATTTTCTTTCTAAGAAGATAATAAACTATTGATATTTATTATAAGTAGAAGGTGTTATAGGTCTATAGAGATCAGAAGAGACTTTTTCTATATAGTTATATTCTTTATTATAGTTATTAGAATTCCTATTAACTTTAGTAGTAAAGTTTGCTTTTATATAGGTACTATAGGTATAGTCTTCTTCTATTATATTATTAGTTATATTTATATTATCTTTAAGTTGCATTAGGACTTTTCTACTTACGTGTCTAAGTCTATTATGCTACTTTTTATAGTTATTTATCTCCTTATTATCCTTAACCTTCTTATATTTATATGGTTTTCTTCTTATATTTATAGTATTTATATATTCGTTATTATTATTTAGATCCTCTTTATTTAATACCTTTATAGATAGGTAATATAGGCTGTTTTTTATCTCCCCTTTACAAAGGGTTTCTTTATTTGTTATATTTATTAAAGATACCTTTATATCCTAGAAAAGGGAGGCTATCTTTAGTCTTCTTAGTCTATTTTAACTTAGAAGATTTATACCTATCTTAGGCATATAGTAATAGTCTTTAAGGATATATATATTATTATTATTATTAGGAAAAGAGATAGCTATATCTCCTTGTAAAGAGACTTTCTGTTTCGTAGTATCTCCCTAGTTAACATACTTGTTTATAGAAGTAGTCTTTATAAATAGGGATTTATTACATATTATAGTAATAGTAGTAGTAGTATCTAGGCAGAAAGGAGTATATTTATTATTTATAGTTATATATATAGGGTTATTCCTTATATTACTACCTATTATTTTATTATTAGTTATAGGTTTTATAGAGGAGGTTATAGGACTTACATCTTTAAAATCTAAGTTAATCTTACTCTCTTCCTTATATAGAGGGTTATCTATAACTATGTTGTCTTCTGTAACCGTTATATGTGCATTTTCTATATTAGATTTATTAGATTCTTCTGAATCTTCTTCCTCTATAATAGCTCTTTTAGCTATTAAGGCCTTTTGGGCCCTATAGAGTTTATTCTTCTTTATATTAGTCCTTTGTTACCTTAGGACTTCTTCCTTATCCTTATTTTTCTAGCCTTTAGGGGCTTTATTTAGATGTAGGAAGTTACAGTCTTTAACTATATGGTTTTTTAACTTGCAATATGTATAGTAAACACCCTTTGTCTTTTTCTAAGGCTTTTTAGTTCCTTTTCTAAAGGTAGAAGTATATAATACTATAGAGGACCCTTTTCTTTTTGCTTTATCTATTAGATTTATAAAAAGGGATTCTATAGTATAAGAATCTACATCCTTTCTAAGGGCTTAAGTTACGTTAGTTATAAAGCCTTTATAACTACTATCTAGACTATTTAATACCTAAGCTATAATAACTTGTTTTAGTAAAGCTATATCTTTAGAAGATAGGTTGTCTATAAGCTCTTTTACCTTATTAAGGTATTCCTCTATAGATCTAAAAGAGTCTAATAAAGTATTAAAGAACTCCTTACAGGTAAGATATTTATTAGTAAATCCTGTAGGTTTATATAGATCCTTTAGTTTCTTCTAAGCTTTAAAGCCTGTTTTAGAGTCTTTTATAACCCTTAAAGGGGAATCCTTATAAAATAGCTTAATATAAGCTAATACTTTATTATTACTCTTCTATTAAGAAGGTGTAGTTAGAGGTATTTCTAAACTAGAGTTAATATCTTTACTAATAAGTAAAGCCTTAAATCTAGTTACCTAAACATTATAGTTAAGGCTGCTAGATAGGTAGGGTATAGTTATAGATTTTTCTATAGTATTAATTCGTTTTGGTATTAGTTAAAAAAGAGGTATAGGAGGGTTTTTATTGACTTTTGTTATAATAGTATGGGTTTTTGGATTTTAGTTAATATAGATGAATTTGTATTAAAAAATAGATATTTAAAGTGGTTTAGTTAGAAGTTGCCATCTTGCGTTACGTTAGGTTAGTAATAGTATAATACTTATAGGTTAAATCTACTAAAGATTTTTACCAGCTAGATAGCAGACTAGTTAGTCTAGTAGTCTAGTTAACTACTAGATTAACTTAATTAATTAACTACTAATTAAGAGGTCTAAGGTTTAATTCTAGCTTAAGGCAAAAGAAAAGATCCTTTGTTAGTTAGATCTAAAATTAACTAACAAATTAGGTGTTATGGTGTTATATATTGTCTAGAGCTGTAGTGACGTTAAATATAGTAGGGTGTATAACTTACCTAGTAAGCTGATCCCTCTATTCTGTTAAATATGGATTGCTAGGTATAGGGTGTAGTCGCCTTAGAGTTATATTCCGTAAAATTCCCTTAGCTAATATGGTTTATCCCCTAGCGAGGTTAAGTTTTTTGTAAAAAAAAATAACTAAAGACTTAGATATAAAGTCTTAGAGTAGAAGGTAAAGGTATAAAGTATATAAAGAGAAACCTTCTCTACTAAGCTAGGCTTATAACTAGTAAGAATAATAAGGGGTTATTTAGAATAGTCATAAGGAAAGTAGAGAAGATAGATAAAGGTAGATAGAAAAGGTATATTAATATATTAACTATATAGAAGTCTATAGTAGAAAAGACTATCTAAGTAGAGGAATAACTCTTAGTTATATAGGAAGTCCTTTAGATATATATAGTATCTAAGCGTATATCTAAGCGCCAAGAGGTGCTTAGTATGTATCTTATATATATATATATATGCCTATATATGCCCGTATATGCCTGTATATATATATAGGTAGGTATAAGTATAGGTATAAGCGCCGACATATGTAATGCTTAGAGGTATATGTGTTTACATATAGTAGTCTGCAGTAGTTTGCATTAGTTTGCATTAGTATAGTTATATATAGAAGTATATACTTCTATAGTTTATTTTTTAAGAGGAATCTAGAAAAATTACTTATATAATTATAGGACTTTTAGTTATAGAGTTATATAGAGATTTATATACCTAAGAATTAAGGAATATTACTTCTTAATTCTTAGTCTAAGCTACTATATAGATTAGTAGAGTTAGGCCTCTATTAGTATAAAACCTACTCTAAATACTATAAGGAGGACTTAGGTATAATAGAGTTAATATATAACCTATACCTCCTATATATAGTTAAAGATCTAAAAACCTTTAGTATTATAGTAATATAGATAGATAACACCTTAAGCTTCTATATAAAGGTATTCTTAGAAAGGGAAGAAGAGGCGCTATAGGTAAAAGGACTTTATATAAAGCTAAAAATAGTCCTTACTATTAATTAAAATATTAATTTTAATAGTAGAAGGATTTACTTATATAAAGATAATAGTATTATATTTACCCTAAAAAGTTAAGCTACTAACCTTTAGTAAGTAGATACTAAGGTAGAAGATAAATAATAATAATATATATCTTAGAGAGTAAGAGGTACTTATCTTACCTCTATTTACTAACTAGAAGTATTATATAACCTAGCTATTACTACTTAGGTTAAGGCCCTAAATAATAAAGACATCTAGGCCTTAAATATATAACTAAAATAGTAGATAGATAATTACTAAAGAGGGCTTACCTATATCCTACTTAACCTTATATATATAAAGATATATATCTTTATAGATAGGTCTTTTATAAATAATATAGACCTATCCTTATAACTTAGATTTATAATTATACTTATAGAAGAGATTACTTATATAAATAAGGACTTTAAAATTAGAGGTAATATCCTCTACTAGAGTTTAACTAAATATAAAAGAGTTATATAAAGTATACTAGTAAGTAAGTTATATAGTATAACTATAGGATTTAATAGTAGGATTACCTTAAGTATAATACTTAACTAGATACTCTATATACTTTAGATACCTTATATACTAGTAGTAGTATGTTCTAATTTACGTTCCTTATATAAATGCCTTATATAACTAGGCATAATAGATAAAAAGAGGTTAATAATAGATATTATAAGCCTATATAAGTTATATAAGAAGAAAGAGATCTTAGAGGTAAGATAGATTAATAGATAAGATAACCCTATAGACATATTTACTAAGAAATTACTAAATTTAGTACTTTAATAACTTATCTTATATAATATACTTAAGATATATATTAAAGTATATATAGATAGAATAGGGGAAGTAACTTCTAATTAATAACTACTTATATACTTACCTATATAAAGAAGCTATCTACTTCCTATAAGTAAATACTAACTAACCTAGGTATTATATAAGAACTAAAAACCCTAACTCTAAAACTATATAACCCTAAGAAATAGAATAACTATTACTACTTTATATACCTTATCTTACTATAACTATAATATATATAAGGATTAGATATGCCTTTTACTCCTAGTTAATAATATATAGAGAAGAGTAGTTATTAAGGCGGATAAGCTAGTAAGATGTAATATGCTTATAAGCTCTAGCCTTAGGAGTAGGGAGGGCCTTCTTAGTAGAAGGAGCCTCTAAACTATTATCTAAACTACCTCTACTAGAACTAAAGCTAAAACTACTGGAGCGGGGTTGGGGTTACTACATTCACCGTTCAGAAGTTGATAAGCAGTGATTTCTTTTCTTTTGTTTTCTTCAGAGCATTTGCGAGTCATAGATGCTTACTTAAGCATCTATCAAGAGAGTATAATTAGATAGACATAGCACACCCCAGATCAGAGAAAAACAAGCACTTCTTCACACACTTATTTGTCTTTTAAAAATGATACTCTGAACTAGAGCCTTACACCCTCATCGATGCAGTTCAGCGTGGTAACTCAGGCGATAGGGAGATCTTTGCTATGTCTGATCAGGGGGTGATATGTCTGTTCAGACCTTGAAAGCTCTGAACAGATTGTATCTCCCTCACGTCGGATCAGACATAGAACCTGAGTTGCTTAGAGTAGTGTAGTGTTGTTGTGTCCTTTCGCACAGCTCCGCCACGACCTAAGTCCCAAACCACACCCTACACGCTTTCAATGGTCTCCCCTTCCAGAACAGAGTTATCAATAGCAAAGATGAGTCTGAACAGACGGAGTATAGACCACTGATTAAGCGTCCTACGGCTTCTTCCTCCCTCCCTCTTCACCAACACCTTCGGAGTAACCGTTAAGACGGACAATACAGCGAGCAATGAAAACTCAGAGATAAGAAAAACTCAGATTCGGCGATAGTATAAGCGAAACGATACCAGCGAAACGATTTCAGCGATGGATAACCTTTGGGTTTTCCAGGCGGTCCTTAGTATGCGAAACAAGGATTACGCCTCAGAGAAAAGATCACTTGACAGACACGAGCGGTGCCTGATCAGGTCACCCCTGCTCCACATATCGATTTCAGCGATAGGCAATGCTCAAGATGCCTGCAACCCTCGATGGGCTCTGCAATGCGAGCAGCCATACGATATCACCCGAGGATGGAAAATTCTGCACAGAAAATTAGCGACAATCTCTGCGGAAAATCTGATCAGAGCTATCTCCTATGGAAAATTCTTCGTTCAGACTACAGGAACCATCCTAGCGACTTTGATTTGGCTTATAGGACGGTCTTCAGCCAGTCTTGCCTACCGATACTTGGAATACAACGATCACAGAACTATCACAAGAATCATAGACTCTCTAGAATCACTCAACGCTACTTCAACACCAACCATGAGCGACCAGTATATGTCTTTCGGAACTGGAGGGTCTTCCTCTCTTCCTCCGGCTGATACTCCACCTGAAGACAGGGCTGATCAGCGTGAGTCTCCTGGGGCTAACTTTACGGTTTACCGGGATCCGCCGATTGCTTCTGATTCGGATGATGATAGCAACTTGGCAACCGGAACTGGTGACACCCAAGGCCTGTCTCAGCAAGACATCGGACTTGGAACCAAAACCTCGGCTGCTGCTGTACCTCAGCTATCGGTCCCGGCAACTGCTTATGCGACCCCTCCCTCTATAGAAGGATTCCTAGAGGCCATCACGAAGCGCCTCCTAGCTGCCCCCGCCACTCAGTCAGTTCCACGTACTGATCAGAATGATGTTCGCAACTTTTACAAGCTTCCTATGCCCGGCCAGGACGGATCTCCTGTCTTTAAGGGTGACAACATCGTTGAGTTCTTAGAGAAGTTTGAGGACCAATGCGAGATTGCTGGAGTCCCTCATCGCTACATGGGCACCCTAGTTGCCTATTCTATGGGTGGGGACTATCAGACCCCTGTCAAGGACGCTATTGGGTCTCTCTCTTGGACCGATGGAAAAGCCTACCTTCTCACTGAGTTCGGACGACAAGACGCCAATCGGTTCCTAGATGAAGAAGAGCAAATTGAGAAAGTAACCAAGGGACCTGTCATCTCTGATCGGGATCTCACCACTGCTCAGAACCTATTCATCAAGATTGATAACGTTGTCATACGAGCGAAGCGACAGAAGCTCCACAACATAACAGACCGAACTCTGATTAAGACTGTGTGTAAGCGATTTAGGCAAGAAACCGTTAAGGACGCTGCGGATGAGCTGGGTATTACTCTTGATGCCTTCGTTCGACGGACCAGTTATCTTGAGTTCAAGTCTGCCCTACTGGATGCGATTGCCCATAAGAAAGAGTACTCTCCTTTCTTTGCCTCTGATTCTCAGACGACGACTTTAAGGTCTACCTTGGGACAGTCTGAACAGACGACTAGGCAGAACCAGCAGCCTCAGCCGCAGCGACATACCCCGATTGACATCAAGATCACAAAGCCTTCTGGCACTGAGCCTGATCTAGCTGAGGACTTTGCCAAACTAAAGATCTATCACCAGTCAGCCTACCCTCGCCCAGGCGCACGAGTTTTCTCAGTCAATACAGGCAGATCAGACCCACACAAATGGGTTAGCGGACCGAAGGACCGGTGTTGGTACTGTTATTCCACTTCTCATACTCAGATTAGAGAATGCGAGCAGTATACGATGGACAAAGATGCTCAGCTTCTCTTGTTGGTCCAAGGTTCATGGAAATACGGGCGACGAACGGGCAGCTCGCCGATGTCCACTATTCCCCATGCCATTCTCGACGAAAGCCGCAACCAAGGATGTGCTGATCGGACTGCATTGCTCGGCCATGTTTCGAACTTCTGCGACGACCCTATTCTCAAACAGATTGCTAAGGAGATCCTTGATCACCAAATAGGATTACCCTGGCAAACTCAAGCTAGCTTCCCAGAAGTGACATTCTCTGAGTCAGAACCCGCCACCCAAGCCGTTAGGTGCCTTCGAGCAGTTATTCCCCCTTCTGATCAGTCCGATGCCTCTCGCGTCTTTGCAGTCACCAGAGGCAACCCTGCAAAAATGCCTAAGACCGCAACCCAGAAGCACATACAGGGCTCATACACAGTTGACTCAAGAAAACCCACGGCGAACATTACAGTTGAGATTCCAAGCAAGAAAAGGGTTGCTTTTGAAGAGCCTGAAACTATGGAAATTACCGACCAAGATGATCCGACTCTGTCCTCTGAACCGACTATGACCACCCCTGCGTACACTATTCTTCAGCGACCTCAAACCCCAAAAGATACAGCCACTAGGGTTCCTGCCCCTCCCTCTGAGAAGCCAAAGGACATGCCTACTCTTTCTTCTGAACAGCCCCGAAAGCCAGATTTCGCCCAGGAAGCTCGCCGCCTTGCAGAAAAGAAACTCGATGCCCCAGTCTCTCTGCCCACTGAACTCCTGCGCCAAATATGGCCCGAGTTTGACAAGGCTATGGCAAATGCTCTGAAAGACCATGGATACAAAGCAACTGAGCCGGAAGGGGTTTTTCTCCCAGCGCCGTCTTCTCTGATCAACCTCATGACTGAGCCCGGTCAAAAGTCAGACGTCGAGGGTCTGATCAGAGAATACAACCAAGCTGTTGAAGCGGGAAAACCCCTAGCGGCCAGGATAGCGAGAGTAGCCCATGTCGCGCCCCCTTTGGAGCTACCAGAGGTAGTTATGTCGAAGGCTCACCTTCAGCTTGAAGTGAAGATAACGCAGCCCGATAGAGAAATCACTACCCCAACAATCAGCGGTGTTCTGGATACAGGAGCACAGGTCAATGTCCTGACAAGACAATATGTTGAGAGAGCCAACATCCCCTTCACCCGTACGACGCTTGCGATGAAGACCTATAGGACTGATCAGGCGGATTCACACTTTGAGGGGTTCTGTTACGTGGATGTCTGTATTGACAAGTACAAGGTCCGATCATGCTTCTTTATTGCTGATGAAGATCATGTTTTGGAACCACTGTTACTGGGCCTTCCGTTCATTACGGACAGCCGGATGACTTTGGGTTGGTCTGGAGGACTGATCAGCGCAAATTTTACCGCAAGCGACACTCTTATACGGATCCCCGTCGGAGTCATTCAGAGGAATGCAGAAGCTGAGCTCAACCGCATACTGCCTGACCTAGAGGGCTACATACAGACAATCTCTAGGGACGAAGAGTCAAAAAACTAGGTGCCAGTAGCCGCCCCGGGACTACTACTGGCCCTCAACACTACCCGGACCTAGACCATGAGGATGGAGATGCGGTCCTAGTAACTCTGAATGACCAAGAAGCGGAGGTCTTGATGACCTATGCAGCGGAAGATCTTGTGAGACCTCATGCAGCTACAATTGCTCGGATAGCAACTGTAATGGGGGGACACTCCCACACGAAAACAGCATCTGAACCACCATCAGCTGAGACCGCACCGCCTAGGCAACAAAGGCGATCAGAGACTCGGAAGTTCTGGAAAAGAATTCAGACCGCAGTCACGCGAGTAAAACAAACTGAGGAAAGGATCGCATGCGCCATAAAGAAGACTACTGCTGCTAAAGTCTTCACGATGTATAAAAGAAAGGGAGTGAAAATCCACCCTGTGGATGACCACCCCTCTGATGGGTCTGTTCCAGATGGTGACCCACACTGGAAGGTCAAGAAGATTAAAGCCCTTGGAGAAAAGTTTACCGCGTCTACTGGGCCGTATGGGGATCTGATCACGCCGAAATTTTCCGACATCAAAGAGCGCTCCCGACTCACGCCGGAAAGGCTGAAACAGATCACTAATCAGTGTCTCCACCTCCAGCCAGAAGAGCTCAAGCTGCTGGAGCAAATCCTAATTAACCGCGAGGCTGCATTGGCCTGGGAGTTTGAAGAATGCGGGACACTCGACCCAATGGTCGCACCACCCCAGGTTATTAAGACTATCCCTCACAAAGCATGGCAAGCGAAAGGGATCCCTATCCCTAAGGCCTTAGTTCCTAAGGCTATGGAAGTCCTCCGCAAACGGGTGATCAGAGGTATTATTGAAGAAGGCCACGGCGCATACAGAAACCCTTGGTTTCTAGTTCTGAAGAAAGATGGCGACCTGCGACTCATCAATTCGGCGACAAGATACAATGGGGTCACTCTTCGTGATGCGTGGTTGCCTCCGGGGGCGGACGAGTTCTCTGAAGATTTTGCCATGGACCAGCTTGTCTCGCTGCTGGACTTCTTCTCAGGGTATGATCAGATCCTTCTAGACAAGAAAAGCCGCGATCTTACGACATTTGCGACGCCGTTGGGTCTGTTCAGATACTGCCGCCTACCCCAGGGTGCCACTAACTCTGTCGCTCAATTCTGCCGCATTATCACCCGAATCCTTTATGATCTGATTCCAGATTGTTGTAGGGCTTTTGTGGACGACATAGGTGTTAAGGGCCCCCGCTCACGCTATAATGATGAACCGATTCCGGGATACCCAGGCATTCGTCGATTTGTATACGAACACCTCCGTAACATCGATCGGACTCTTACAAACGTGGAGCTCTCAGGATGCACGATCTCAGGAGGAAAGTCGCAATGGTGCCAGGAATCAGCGGTGATCACCGGGTATCTCTGTGGGACGTCAGGAAGACGCCCAGATCAAGCCAAAGTTCTGAAGATTTTGGAATGGGAACTCTGCAGAGATGTTGGGGACGTCCGATCATTCTTGGGCATTGTTACATTCTATAAGTCCTGGGTTCCCCATTTCGCTGAGGTGGCCCTCCCGCTTACGCGTCTCCTGCGAAAAACTGAGAAATTCTCCTGGGGCTCGGATCAGAAGCTGGCAATGGATGCCCTCAAGTCTGATCTGACTTCCAGCCCGGTTCTGATTGTCCTCGACTTTGGGCCTGACGCTGGTCAGATTGTCCTTACTACAGACGCAAGCGGAGAAGGATGGGGGTGTACCCTCGGTCAGATTGTTGATGGCAAACTTGCAGTTGCAAGATACGAAAGTGGTATCTGGCGTGGACCAGAGCTTAAGTATGATGCGGGGAAGCTTGAGGCGCGGGCAGTTCTTATGAGTCTGAAACGCCTCCGTAACTACCTCTTTGGAGTCCGTTTCCTCTTGGAGACAGATGCAAAGGTTTTGGTGGCCCAGATTAATGGCGCAGCGAATGATGTCCCTTCAGCAATGATGACTCGTTGGCTGACTTGGATCAGACTCTTTGACTTTGAGATCAAGCATGTTCCAGGCAAGAAGAATTCTGCGGCTGATGGTCTTTCGAGAAAACCTCCAGGACCGTCTGATCAGAAGGAAGCAGAGGACGAAGAAGACATCGAAGACTTCATTGATGCCAAGCTTTTCCGAACAACGGCAGCGCGAAACTTTTTCCTTGAAGCACATGGCCGTTCAGATCAAGACCCTGAACCTGGAGATTCTGATCAGCTTCTAGACATTCCATCAGACCTGCTGAATTCCACAGAAGAATGGTCGACGCACTCGAAGCAAATCGCTTACTTCCTCCTCACACTTAAGCGCCCGCCAGGGATCCCGATGCCTAAGTTCCTTCGGTTCAAGAAAATGGCGCTGCGCTTTGTCGTAAGGGATGGGATCCTCTTTAAAAGAGGCACTCGCAGAACTCCTGACCCTCTTCGGGTCATCGACAGCCTGTCTAAGCGGCAAGCTCTGATCGGCATGGCACATAACGAGACTGGACATCGGGGACGTGAGGCAACCTATTTCCGCCTCCGGGACAAATACTTCTGGCCTGGGATGTATACAGACGTCAAGACTGCGGTTCAGGGCTGCGATGCTTGTCAAAGGGCTCGATCAGCTCGCATGGATGACCCTCACATCTCAACTACACCCTACACCCGGCCATTTCAGCGTGTCCACCTGGATGTCCAACATGTCGGGAAATGGAAGGTTGTAGAGGCCCGATGCGACCTATCCGGATGGCCTGAGGCGCGAATCTTCCGTAATGCGACTTCGGCCAACGTTGCAAAGTTCCTATGGGAAGACGTTATTTGTCGTCATGGGGTCTACGGGACTCTGATTGTGGATGGAGGACGAGAAAACAGAGGTCATGTTGAAGCTCTGAATAAGAGGATTGGGGGACGCAGGAAGGTCACCTCCGCTTATAACCCAAGGGCGAATGGCGTTCTCGAGAAAGGTCATCAGACAATAGCACACGCCTTGCGAATATGGTCGGATCAGGGAAAGAAAGACATCAGACATATCCTGCCTACTGTCCTATTTGCTGATCGCACTACTGTCCGCCCGAGCCACGGCATGACGCCCTTCTATATTGTCACAGGGTACAACGCGGTCACACCGATTGAAGAGAAACTTGCGACATGGCGCGTCCTAGAGTGGGAGAAGGTCCGAACAGCGGAAGAGGAACTCCAGCTTCGGATCAGAGCTTTCCAACAGCTCACGGAAGACAGACAGAAAGCGGCCAAGATGGTTGCGAAGCATCGCCAGAAGGTCGCGGAACGATACAACGAGAAACACGCGGCGAAGCACCGATCAGAGAAGCTGCAGGCGGGAGATTTAGTCCTTGTCTTTGACACTCCTCGCCAGACGGATATGTCGGCAGCTAGAAAGACTGATTACTATTGGAAGGGACCGTTCAGAGTCCACTCGGTTTCCCCGATCAGCCCATCATACGTCCTGGAAACTCTTGCAGGGGAACTCATCACAGGGGCAACGTATGGGGCTGATAGGCTGAAGAAGTACCACACGGGTGCTGACGGTGTCCTTTACCCAGTGGACGAAGGCACTGTTCGAGGTGATATCCCAGCGGATGTTAAGGACTTCTTCCATTAGCCAGCTTACACTGCCCCTCCGATCCTATTTTAATTTCCTTTGTCCTTGTTTAGAATGCCTATTGTTAAAATTCCCTTTTGTCTGAATTTTAGTAAACTTACATTTTCACCTCCTTTAATACGTGTGTTATTCTTTGCGGAAGAATGACACAGGGGACGAAGGATAGGGAGCTGAAAATGCGTAAGGAAATTGTATTGCGAAGAAAGAAGATGACTCGGATCAGAGGATCCCAAACCGCCACAAACCGACCGATTGTACGATGCCATCGAAGAACCACCGATCACTACCAGAAACTAGTGCCACCACCATCTTCACCCACCTCCTCGTCATTAAAACCATACCAGCTCGACGACCTTACTGAGGACTGCGGAGGGGCACCTCGCACAGTAGATTGGGCAGCGACCGACGAAGCTCTAGATGCGTTCGACAGCCATTCAGAGGTCTCAATGGTCGAAGGAGGAACTGAAACCTCATTCCTGAAGGGCACAACTGCACTTCTCATCTTTCGGCGTTCGACATCCAACCAGCCAGACGTCTCCAGAACAGATACAGCACCACCAGTCCATTCAGACAAGCCGGGCACAGTGATCAGAGCATTGGCGTAATCTCGGAAGTCATGAAGACGGAAATAGTTCACAGCCCCAGACAATAGATCATTCGGAGGCGCCAGCGACGGCAGTCCCCCACCACTCAGATGTCGACGATGAGCCGGATCAGTAAGGGAGCGCTGATCAGGGCCGCCAGACGGATCAGCATGACCCCAATGACCCTCGTTCTCCTGAAAGTCGCACTTCTCGTTTTTGGCCTCCAAGAACATACAGTTTCCGCAGCGGTTGTGGAATGACTGGGGCAAAGAAACGCAGTCGTAATAAGGCATCATGCTCCGCACCTGACCAGGCTTTGTGCCAACGAACTTTTGAAAGTTCCGAGCGCAGCAATCACACGGAACCAGGTTCCGTATGCCGAATGTTTGTATCAGCAGGGAATTCACAGCTGAGGCGCGCTGCATGAGGCGCCAGGAGAAGGACCCAAAGTGGGATCCTGCCTCCTTACTGACATAGACAGCCCGCTGGAACTTGCGACTATTGTTTCCGAAAGTGTTGAGAACACCCTGAACAACAGCGGCGTTGGGGAGCGCCTGCCAGAAGACCATGGCAGCTTCCTCAAGGGATCGATCGGGGTAAGGGTTGTAAATTTGGAATTCAGAGTATAGTTGGCCGAAGGGGGACGGAAGATCAACCCATGCGGTAGTCTTGAGGAACTGTTCAGACCTTGCGTCAGAGAAAGAAGGACCTTAAAGACATCATTAGGGAAACTTACGTCAAGATGGGCAGGCGTCACTGAGCGCAACTCGGCGCCTCCAAAAGCCTTAGCCTCCTTCTTCGAAGGAGGAGGTGTCGAAAGAAACCAGGGATCGATAGGTTGCCGCGGGTAGTTGTTAAGCTGGTACTTGTTGATGGAGGAAGACATTCTGAAAGGTTGAAAGTCTGAAAGGTTGAAAGAAGAAACAACGAAAAGTCGAGAGTATGGGTCTGAAAAAGCGAGGGCAGCAACAACGTTGGTTTCTAATGTGGGTGGGTGAGGAAGAGAAAAAGAAGAAAACCCTGAGGGGTGGAAAAGATGGTTGCTTTTATAGCAACGAGAAGAGGGTCTGAACAGTCACCACGACGAAAGAGCGGTGATTCAGAAACGGAAGGAGCAAACCGGCCAAAGGGTATTCACTGTTCAGAGGCGAGGCTCTGACGCACCCTTCGACTTTGTTACCGCCACGAATTGTCAACAACCTCTACTGCGATTCACCTACAAGTTGAAGTTGCTAGGGCTCTGAACAAATACTCTAGATGCCTTCACCCTCTTACCCTTAGGACTTTCCTTTGAGTAACAAGGGCCGCTCCTTCTGAAAGCAACCAAGGGAGGAAGCCTCTCAAAACTTCAGACTTCATTCACCTTTCGACTCAACCTCATTCAACCCTCACCTTTATTCACCTTTCTTTAACCTTCTACCCCTCTCCTTCACCCTACAAACATCTTACTATTCTCTTCTGCCGCATCTACTCCTTCCTTCCTCGGATCAGACGCTCCTGCCGCAACTGCCAAGCTGTGATTCACAACCCCTTCTCTTAGAAACCTATTTAAAGGCCTTCTTTTGCCCCCCCCCTCCTCAACCATTCCCTTCCCTCCACCAACAACAACAAAAACACACATCAAGTTCCTTATCCAGATCTAGCAGTACCTCTTTCTTCATTACATCTTTTCTCTTCAGAACACACATATCGACAACGCCTCCGAACAGACAACGATGGCATCCCCGTTGGCTCCTTCCCCTCTCACTCGCGCGATGGGCCGTCCGCGAATCTGGGACGTCTACACCTACCGAGACCTCCAGAATGACAGCCAATTCCGCTATGGTGCCTGGGATGAGAACCGAATCATCTCATTCAGACACACGCCTCCTACCGAAGAACTTGAGCCCCGAGAGTCTCAGTTCTACAACCCGAAAGCTCACATTCGCTTCGCCGGCAAGACAGTGGCGCACCCTGCTCAGATTCCGACGCGAGAACCATTCCCGACACCTTCTAACGCTTGGTTCCCCGATTGGCTCATGTGGGAAGACGCTGATCAGTTCTTGAGCCAATTCAATTCGGCATTCCGAGGACCGAACGAACACAGACAATGGGAAGACATGGGATACAGACAGGCCCGAACGGTGCTCAGCGACTATTATAACCTACAAGGACGCATACAATCCAAGCAGTGGATCGCTAGGGATGAAATCGCAGCTGCAACAGTCATCATGGCTCGAGGTCTGAAAGCGAAAAGACGGATCACTGTTGTCCCCCTGTGCTGGGAAAGCTGTTCAGACGACAACTGGGAGCCTGAGTTGGTAATGCCGACTCAGGAAATCTGCAACGCGATACGAAGAGAGGCTGATTTGGTTGTTTTCCCCTTGTTCTCGGCCCAGCACAGACACTTCATGGGCATGATCATGGATCAGAGGGATGGCATGGTGTACTGGTATGATCCCATGTGGTCTGGCGGTCATTCAGAGGCTCTCTTTGTCAATGATATCAGAGCTTTGAGGAAGTTCTACTATGAGCTTAACGCACCAATGCACATCGCTCAGCTGATCAACGCCAGCGCATGTGTGGTAGATGCGGTTCAGCAGACTGGTGGTTGGGAGTGTGGACTCTATGTTGCTGAGTGGTTCAGATCAGCACTTAGGTCCGGATCTCTGTGCCCAACCAGCACGAATGAGTGGGATGTTGAGGAGTCTCAGAACCTGGACTACGGCGAAAGAGTCCGACGTCAGTGGATCGGGTGGATCAGCGCTGAGTTCCATGTTTCCGGCAGACACCAACATGGGGCCATGAGACCAGTTCCCAAAGGAACATTGGAGGAAGCTTGCCACCGACATGACCAACTCAAGCGAAGCCAGAAGAAGCAAAGCCAGTCCCCTGCGAGCGTAATCTACGATCCGATAAACCTCGAAGACTCTGATCGCACCCCTACGCAACGTTCAGAGGACCGCCTCTCCACCCCCCAACCGCTTAACCTTCCGAAACACGGGTATCAGGATAAGCCCTCCTCCCTAGACCGCAAGAACGATGTTATGATGTCGCGGTTGCAATCAGAGGTCGCTTGGCTGAGGAAAGACATGGACACCAAGTCGCCGCCCCGAACACCTCTGAACAGAAGACAGAAACAACTCCTCGCCCAAGAGGACCACATCGTGCGACCCAGCCCTCCTGCTGAAGCTCCTGCCACGCCAAGCTCCAAGCTCTCTCACTCGCTGTCTGGACTTTCGATTCCTGGAGATACACCGTCGCGACACCGAAGCCCGAAGAAGATCAGACGTGTTGAAGTGGATGAATATACTTCGCCTAAACCGCCTGTACCAGGCGTGTGGGAAGGCTGGACGAAGGTTCGGGACTCTCTCCCGTCGTCTGAACGGCGCGCTTGGGAAGCTCGAGAAGCCGATCGCGTGCGATGTGCCCAACGCCACAAGGACATTCTGAAGCGGCGCAGGAACACATACTACAATCAGAAGAAGGGCATTCTAGAGTACAGACGTCATGAGTGGGTAGATCGTTTTGATGACCCCATTGCTGAAGCGGCGTTCACCACCCAAGCGTATGCACCTTGGTTCCCGCCAGGTTGGGCTGAGGGATGGGAAGGATGGAAACGATGGAACGCGGGAGAAGAATGGGATAAGGCTAACGACGGAGATGCCGAGGATGACGAAGACGAAGAGGGCAATTAATAGGCGCGGGCATAATTGGGACAAGGTCTGAACGGGTGTATGCTTGGTAGTTCTTTTATGATCAGAGGATCATGAAAAGAACTAGGGGACGATTGGAGCGGGGTTGGGGTTACTGCATTCACCGTTCAGAAGTTGATAAGCGGTGATTTCTTTTCTTTTGTTTTCTTCAGAGCATTTGCGAGTCATAGATGCTTACTTAAGCATCTATCAAGAGAGTATAATTAGATAGACATAGCACACCCCAGATCAGAGAAAAACAAGCACTTCTTCACACACTTATTTGTCTTTTAAAAATGATACTCTGAACTAGAGCCTTACACCCTCATCGATGCAGTTCAGCGTGGTAACTCAGGCGATAGGGAGATCTTTGCTATGTCTGATCAGGGGGTGATATGTCTGTTCAGACCTTGAAAGCTCTGAACAGATTGTATCTCCCTCACGTCGGATCAGACATAGAACCTGAGTTGCTTAGAGTAGTGTAGTGTTGTTGTGTCCTTTCGCACAGCTCCGCCACGACCTAAGTCCCAAACCACACCCTACACGCTTTCACTACTATTACTATTATTATCTTTATCTAAAGACTTATAACTATAATATATATAGAAAGCAGCCTTAAACTACTAGGCGTACTTAGTATATACTCTACCTTAAAAGTTAGCTATATAATAATACTTATAGAAGTACTTCTAACTATAGGTAGAGTAGTAACTATATAGAGTAGTATAGAGACGTCTATAGGACTAAATAATAATTCTAACTATATATAAAGACTATTATATAATTAAAGTAATAAACTCCTAGATAGATATTCTAGTAGTTATTTAGATCTTAATATTATAAAAAGGGTAATTAAGGGTATAATACTCCTTATCCTAGAAAAGATTATTAGTATATAAATAAGGCATAAAAAAGAAAAAGTAATATATATTAAGAGTAAGAGTAGCTATAAAGTTATAGTTACCTTAGGTTAATATTAGAATAGTTAACTAGTAAATACTACTCTTAGAGTAGATAGTAATATTACTAAGGGTAGAAGGCTAGTTATAAATAAGAGATATAATAATAGGTATATAATTAATCTATTAAAGTTAGTAGATTAATAGGTAAGAAGGGAAAGGAAGGAAATATATAAGAGATATATAAAGAAGAAAAGAATAATAGTAAGGAAGGTAGGTAAAGTTATATATTAGAAGAATTAATAATATATATAAATATTATTAGCATATAAAAGGTTTAATATAGCATAAGGAAGAAAAGGGAAAAGGAGGAAAAAGGTAGGAAAAAAAGAGGTTTATATACTACTAGAGGTAAGGGCTAATTAGTACCCTCTAGGTAGTAGTATAGGCAGAAGGTAAAGTTAAGGAAGGAGCTTATATATATACCTACTAAACTTATTTATAATAAGGAAGGTATATATATAAAGAGTTTTTACCTTACCTATTATTTAGTTTAGAAAGGGTATATTTAGAGTTTGTTTTTTACCTAGTAAATAACTTTATTATATATTTAGCTAGTAGGACTAGCTAAAGGGAAGGTAAAGCTATTTATAGGTTTGTTTTAAGGGATTTAATTAGATAAAGGGCGTATAGTTATAAAAAGAAAAAGTTATAAGTATTAGAATAGCAATCTTATATAACTATACGGCAAACCCTTAAGTTATATATAAAGAATAAAGGCTATTAGATTAGAAACTTAGACCTTAGGTATAAACTAGTATATAACTTAGACCAAACTAACTTAAGCCTTATAACTAAGTACATAACTATTATATAGTAGCTATTTTATAGTTAGAAAGGGTAGTTATAGATAATATATCTTTAGTTTACCCTATATTTTGTTTACCCCCTTACGCATAAGGGACTCTTATAGACAGGAGAGAGTCTATTTAACAATTATTATTATTAAAGAGGAAAAAGTAAAGTTAAAAAAAGGAAAAGGTAAAAATAGGTAGAGAAATATAAGTAAGGTAGGTATAATTAATAGTTAGGGAAGGTATTAAAAATAAAGTAATTTATAGTTACCCTACTTATTATTTTTAACTTATTTTTAACTTTTCTTTTTTTTACTTTACTTTTTCTATTTTAATAATAATAATAATAATAACTCTAAAAAAATTAATTTAAAAATAAGAAATAAATTATCTTATTTATTCTTAAAGTATTCTAACTTTTCTTTAGTTTCTTACTTACTACTAAGGATATCTTCCTCTTAGCTTTTATAAAGTCTATTTATATCTATCTATTTATAGTAATTAATTATAGTAACCTAACTAATATTTCTTTAGGCTGCCTATTAGGCTTTAGTACTAATATAAAGTAGAAGGCTAATAAAAGCTACTCTAAGAATATATATACTAAAAAGGCTTATAAGTACATTAAGGGAATAATAGAGGAAATAAAAGAGCTTAAAAGGGCTAAAAAGTCCTTTACTACCTAAAAAAATTATAAGCTAGCTACTCTTAAGAAGTCCTAGCTATATATTAATAGTATAGCTTTAGTTAAGACTAATATAGAGGCTAAGGTAATTAATAATATTACTACTATAGTATAAGTAACTTTCTTTTTACCTATTTATACTTATACTTATTTTTAACCTTAAAAATAGGTAAGTAAAGGGTAACTATCTAAAAATAGTTACTATATAACTTAGTCTTTATTAGGCCTCTTTTAAGAGCTAAGCTCCTATTTAGGTTAATAGTAATAATTAAGTTATTTAGAATAATAATAATAATAATAACTAAGAGGATATTTCTTTTTTTAGCCTAAAAGAGTAAATAGAAGAAAAGCTAGCTAATCTTAGAGATTATTATAACTTTAAGGTTAGTTCTTCTTCTATTAAGAGTATTAATATTTAGTAGAAGATATAAGTAATTATAGCTAAGTATAAAGAGGTAAGTAATTACTATAAAAGATTACTATAATTACTAATTAAACTAAAATCTTATCTAGTAAGAGTACTACTATATAACTAACTACTAATATATAGCTCTTAACTAGCTTTTTACTAAGGTTTATTACCTAAAGGTCTTACCTTCTATCTACCTTTAAGTTACTTTAGAGGTAGGCTTTCTTAAGCCTAGTAAAAATCTTTTAGTAGTAGTAAATATCTTTTTAAAAGAGGAATTTCTTCTTTAGTTAGTACTTTCTAAGTACTAAAAGGTCTCTACTTCTAAAGACTATAAGCTCTTAAGAATAATCTCTTATTTCTACTAAAAGAAAAAGTAAGTAAAATTAATATTACTTTTTAGACTTTATTAATTAGTTTTTAGGTAATTTACTTTTTAATACTACCTAACTATAGGCTAATAAAGTAAAGGCTTCTTTTATACTATTTAAACTTACTACTTAACTTAGGACTTTAAGCTAACTATTAAGTAGTTAGTAAAGGAGGTAGGCTAATTACTATAAATAATTACTATAATAATCTTATTATTAACTTATATTTAGGTTTAAGGCTCTCTTAAGTCTTCTTCTTAAGAGTAAATTCTTCTTAGTCTTATAAAGCTATAGGATAGGGTTAATTTTAACTCTAAGGTAACTATAGGATTTAGTTAATTAATAATAAAGGCTTTTAAGCCTCTTTAGAAGCTTTTACTACTTTATCTCTAGCTTTAGCTACCTATAGAGGTATATCTAACCTCTTAGTAGGAGGTTACTAGTATAGCTTTTAAGGCTATATAAGCTTATAACTTTAACTTTATTAGAGAGATAGTAAAGGATATCTAAAGGGGATAAGTATAAATTATAGTAATTAGTTATAGTAATTTCTACTTCTTATATACCTACTATTATTCCTATATTACTTTAGCTATTTTCTTTTAAATTTATCCTATACTTTAACCTAAATACTACTTATTAGCCTTATTACTAACTATATTTATATTAGGCTAGCTTTCTTTATTACTATTACCCCCCTTATCCTTAGTATAAGAAATTAAAAAGTTATATAGGCCTATTACTATATATATAATTTAGACTTATATATTAAAGCTATACTCTAGAGGTAAGTAGGTAATAATCTTTTACTTTTATTTAAGGTAGCTAAATACCTTCTTAATAAGAATTTAGAGTTAACTATACTATAAGTTATAAAGCTTTTAAGCTATTTCTAATAGTTTATTTATATCTCTTTAGTCCTATAAGTAGTACTAAGTTTTATAATAGGGAATAATAAGCCTATTTTATCCTCTAAACCTAGTATCTCTTAGAAAGTATTAACCTTTTAGTACTTTAAAGCCTTAACTATATATAAAATTAATTATACTAGTATTATAAACTAACCTTTTAGCTCCTATAAGTATATATAAGAATCCTCTATTAAAATAAACTATAGTAAATATATTTTAAGATATAATTCCCTTTTAACTATATTATTTTTATTAATTTCTTATAGGAATATATACCTAAATAAAAGTACTATTAACTATTCTAATATAACTAGTAAAGAACTTCTTTAGCTTCTTATTACCCTTAATCTCTAGTAAAACTTTACCTTCTCTAGCTAGTATTATATATACCTTATAAAGTATAAGTAACCTAAAAAGCAGGCCTACTACTTAGTTATAACAGAATTAGCCTTAAGTAGGAATTAATATTCTAATATAAAGTTTAATAAAGTATAATAAAACTTTATTAAAGGTTATTAATACTATTAATTAGCTAATTTTAAAGTAGTAGCTAATAATATATTAGCTAAGAGTACTACCTTATAATAATATAAAAAGGTATATTATAACTTTCTACTTAAGTAAAAGGTATTTTAATAGTAATAAAGGTATATTATCTATAAGCTATTATAAAAATACTTAAAATTAGTATTTACCTACATAAAAAAGGCTAAAAATTAAGAATAAAAACTAAAGAAGAGTTTTTAGTAAAATTATTATATAGCTTTACTACTACTTAAATTAATAGTTTTTTTTCTTTTTTAGTTTACTTATAATTATAAGAATTAAATATAGCTATAATAGTACTAACTATAATAGCTATTATAAATAATTACTTAGTATTTATCTTAATAAATAATAAGAAGTAGAATTTAAATTATAGTAATTAGTTATAGTAATTAAGATAGTAAGGGTCTAAATATTAGTCCTTATATAAACTTTAACCTAAGTCTAAAAGTAGAATAATAATTTATATAGAGAAAGTAAGGAATTTAATAAAATCTAGCTAAAAAAAGTTACTTTTATAAGAGGTATAAGGTAATTATTAAAAAATATAGAGTTCTATAAGATAGAACTATAATTATAATATACCCTCCTGTTTTTAGCCTAGTAGGATATGATTTAAGTTTAAATAGTACTTATGGCTGGTGCTTGGTCTGTAATATCGGTCTATATCGGAGTGTCAAAAGATATCGGCGGTGTCGATCAGGCTCTTAATGTGGATATAAGTCGCCTTGTACTCGCGACCGATCCACGAGGTCTTGCCTACGACGAGACCGGCGTGGAAGCAATTGTAGTTATTTAGCAACCATTGCGCCTTTCGCGTTGCGGGATGAATTTCTTCACCTGGTTCCAGCATGTTACAATTCATGAAGTAGTAGTAGGTGCCGCGGTAGAGGCTATGTCCAGCGGCCCGCCTGGCCTCCTCGTAGGCACTTTTTGGGTCATGCGAGAGCAGCTTGGCTAGAGACGGCTGGTACGCAGTCTCGGTCACTTCGTCAACGCCGCGAACTTGTACATCGGTGTTGTTTTCCGTAACCATAAGCACAACGCCGGCGAGCGCTGCGGTGCAGTAGGTCAGAAAGGTAAAGAGCTTCATGGTTGCAAGCTAATGCCTTTTCCTCTGAGAGAAAAAGAGAGAGAAAACTTCCAACCTACCATCACACCTTGATACGAACGGCAGAGCGTCGAAGGTTTATGAGTTGGTTGATTACATATGAGTTCACGTCATTTCCTCTTGTAGGGTTCGGTTCCTCGGCCAGAAAGTTGAAAGGGCGATAGGCTCGTACCAAGTCTTGCTTGCCGAGTAGGGGGTCTAGTTAAATTGAATGGATATATGGGCCTGTTCATGCGTCGGTTGCCCCTGCACCGCCGGCTCCGGATTCAACAAGGTCGTTCCCGGGGTCAATCCACAAACCGTTACATAGGTATGTTCGATTTCGCGGTCACCCATGCGCGCTTGTTCAAAAAGATTGAAGATAGCCATTGAAACGGTTCAATCCATGCACACCTATGCCTCTTGGATACATTTGAGCTCGAGGCCCGGAATACCGTCAGCGGCCTATAAGGATGGCAGTCGCATAAAAAGTGGACGGAGTGCTGGAGACGGATGTTGACACGGCACGCTTGGCTGCCAACGAGTTTTTGGCGAGCAGTGGCAGTGAGATTGAGACATAACACTGCAAAAGGGTGGACAAAAATGATTTTGATCTTGGAAGAAGTGAGGCCATAACTGTGTTCTAACACTAAAGAAAAGAAAAAGAAAAGAAAACCTGACAGCACTTGTTTAAGCCGTTATGCGAAGACGAGAGTACGCCCTTTGATGGAGAAATTGTGCACCCACAGTAGCGGCGGTAATGCTATATACTCTGTTGTTGCGTTCGCAACGTCAAAACCCCACTCTGATACTACTAGCTATAATTAGAAGGCCTTAACAGATAGAGGTGTAAAATCTCAACAAAACTTCAAGCATAATATTCCGTTACAATTTTTCTCAGGAAGATTACCACTCTAGTTCGTTTCTTACTAGTTAATGGGATTACTGGAAAGTCAGAGCCTCTACAACGCCAAAGGTTGAAGCTTGTAGCTGTATACTCTTTATAATCTCTCGTCACAATGAAATTGAGGCGCTTCCAGAACTTCCCGACAAAGGCCTACTCGGCGACATCGAGCTCAAATTCGCGCCCTTCCTAAACCCATTGCAAGGCTGTATCCCGTACCCTGCAGTAGATGCTGCCGGCTATGCTGGGTAAGTGAACACTAAAAATGAGCTTAAGAGATAATCGCTAATTTAATTTAATCGACTACCAGGAGCGGCTTGAGGTTCCGATGGCGCCGATTGCCGTGACTTCCACCAACACGGCCAAATGTACTCGCGAGTTGGGCAATCCCATGGTAGATGGGCGGTCCTATACAGCTACTACTTGCCTAAGGTCCAATCGAAACAAAGCAGCATCGCCACGACTGGCTGACGGTCGTCCTCTGGCTTGCTTTTGACAAATGCCCGAATGAGGCCAATAATTTCTATCTTCGAGACATAAGCTACTCTACCACCCCCGGCAACTTCGACCTCACCCAAACACACATTCTCTTCGCCGATGACCAGAACGGCACTAAGACACATCCCATTTTGGCGTACGACTCGGGCGAATCAATCATCCCCTCCAGCTCAGGACCGGATGCGGATACCCTGAGGCCCCCTCTGGTGGGTTGGGGTACCCTCCCTGATGGCACCAAGGAGCAGCTCAATGGCATCCAGTACGAGAATACCAAGGTCCCATTCAGCGATAAAAACTTCCAAAGCTTCCTAGATGCCGCCTACTCCGACGCCTTTTACAAAAGTGAGCCGATGCCAAGCCCTGGTGAATGCGGATCTGACGGTCCGCCCCAAGTTGGCTACGCCCCGCCTACTTCCACTGCCCCGGCCGCGAAACCTACTGGCGCTCTACGCCGATGAATTGTTCGTCTTCTCCGCTATGCCGGAAATCATACACAGATGAGATGTACTATTGAAGTCAAAGCACTTGCGGTATTATACTACTAATATTACTTAAAACCCATGAGACAGGTTAAGTTGGAGGCCTGACTCATGAGGTAGCTGATAGACAAGAGATAAAGCTTCAAGGCTATATATAGTATAAGCCTTGAGAGCATTAGAGCATTAACAATAAGACCATGGACCTCAGATAAAGAGGCAGGTCATGTTGATGAACTAGTCGTAAGATTGTCCAACTATCGTAATTATCCTGTCGGCTATAGGCTTTTCCTGTAAAAAGATACAATATACCGTCTGATGTGGTGGTACAGCTTGACGTCCATTATTCTAAGACTTTCATTCTAAAGGATTTACGTATCCCTAGCGGTTCTTACACACCACTCTCAACAAGCACTTTTATGCTGTAAGAGGAGTTAGCAGTCGAGGGTGGTACAAGGAAAGAGATTGAGCTGTGTATTCCTAGATTCCGAAACTACTACCATATGTCATCGATGTACCGCTCCGTCCTTTATGAGCGTGATAGGCTCTCACCCTAGCACATCAAGAAACCACCACTGGGAGCGCCCTTGTGTGTCATGATACCGCAATAATAAACCTGAGGGTTTCCGTCGGCGCTGGTTTCCCCATCTTCGTAATAATAGACAACCCTTTCATCACCCTGCTTCACATTGTTCTTGCCACCGTCGTACGGGCTTCCATTCATAAGTGGGAACTCATAGCGGCTGTCATCGGCGGGACATTCCTTTGGAAACTTGAGCGTATTCCCCTTGGAGTCGTCGTTGGGAAACGGGTGAGGGTATTGGTTTCCTAAAGCGGATGTTAGAGTACTGTGGGAGACAGACGTGCCAGAGTGGGCGGCTGGAGCATGAATAGCGAGAAGAAAAAGGACAGAGACACGAAAGAGTGAAGTTGAGAGGTTTCAAGAACTTACGGCCACGTGTTTCGCCCGCCAGGTAGAGATTGGTGCCTCGTTGCGCGGCAAGATAGATTTCGTGCCCGGTGTAGGTCTTATCTCCGCACTTGAATGATTTGGAAGAATCGGGACGGTTGAAAAGCTGGATTTGATAATGGTCAGCAGTGTTCTTCCGTTTGACTATTCTGAGAGTGTGTTACGTCGATGGGCGCGTTTGAAGGCACCCGAGCTTCAATGTTGGCTGGAAGCCCGTTGACTGTACCAAGGAGAACGAGCAAGGTCGCGGAGGCGGAGAATCTCATTTTGACGACGTGGGCAGTGAAATGGTAATAGTTTTTATGTGTGTGATGTAGATGATATGGAGGGCAAAGCTTTCGAGGCCGGAGTTGCTAGGGACTTTGCGTTGTGATGATTGAGAACTTGACGAGATTCTTGAGCCCTTATATAACAATCGTTGCTGTATGTCGCCCTCGGACCTTTGTTATAGCTTAGTAGACATATATAGATCAAGTCACGCAGATGAGCCATATCACCAGTTGCAAAGCACGTATAAAGATAGAAAAGTGGGAATGATGCTCGTAGGATGTCAGGAGCCCGGAGGGGGAGGCTCGGGGGGGCACCAGCGGTAGGGCCGCGCCCGGATAAACTATAAGCCAAGGGCCACATAAAAGGCTTTCACAGGGGGATCATAGGTTAGAGGAAGGGCAGATTCAAATAATCGTTATAATCAAACCCTAACTACGCTTATTATTAACTCCTTTACTTAGTGTAATTATAGCCTTCTAACATATTTAAATCTCTACCTACCTATAGGCGTACTAACTATTAGAGCAGCAATAGCGCCCCCTAGGTCCTAATCTACTACCTAGCGACACGGTAGTGCTATATTAAAGTAACTAACCCTAAACACAGATAACCTTATACTAGTAGGGGAGTAATATATTATTAACCTAGAAGGGATAATAGAAGATAAGCTAAAAACTATATTAGATAAAGAAGCTATAAAAGTAAGAAAGAAGAAAATAATTAACTAGATTATAGCCCTATAAAACAGCACGCCCTTAGAGAATATAGTTAAGAGCTATAGGGGAACTACTACCCCCTAGCTAGAACCTAAGTAACCCTATACTAACACGCTAATTAAGTAATTAGCCCTAATATAATATAAGGGAGGTAATTAGAATAACCTTTAAGACTTCCTATTTAAACTAAAGGGATAATTTAATATTATAAAGGATAAGTTTACTACTAATAAGAATAAGGTGTAGTTTACTAGCGCCTTACTAGAGGGTAACCTAGTATATAAGTAGAGGAACTATATTACCCTCTACTATAGTAGGAAGATTAGGGATATATCTTAGGTAGCTATAGAGGCGTAGCTAAAGAATAGTATAGCTAATAATAATATAAGGGCCTTTAGTATAGTAGTTAAGCTAGATAAGATAAAGTAGAAGCCAGGCTAGTCCTACTAATAGTTTATTAATAAATATAAAATAGTTAAGGTAGAGTACCTTAACCCCCTACTAGAGAGGTAATAGGTAGTCTATATACTTAACTAATTACTCCTAGACCTAAGGAGCTATATACTTACTAGAGGCCTACTAGCTACTAGGTAAGAGTTAGATAACGCTACTAAAAGGGCTAAAACCCTTATAAAGACCTATATAAAGGATATATTAAGTAACTAACTAAAGCTAAACTAGGAAAGGAGGGACTAGTAGGCCCTAATAGCTATGCTATATGTGGCTATAGTAACCCTAATAGTAGAGTCTAAGGTATAGTACTTAGTAGTAGCGTCTATACTAGTAGTAAGCACCCCTATGCTAGAGCTAGTAGTTAAGAAGGAGGAGAGGGGTACCTACCTACCCCTATCCTAAGCTTAGGGATTACCTACCTACTTTAACTATAGGAAAGTAGGCTATATGTTAGCTAAATATATAGAGGAGAAGTACTATAAGTATAGCTAGCTATAGTATTTAGGAAGATAGTATGCCCTAGCGCCTATTAGGGTTAATAGTATCTAGATCCCTTAGGGTAAGAAGCCATACTACTATTTTAAGGTAGACTTCTAGGCTAGGATAAATAGTAAGTAGAAGAGGGGGAGGGTACTAATTAACCTAGGGGTAGATAAGAACATTTTATATTAGTAGATACTATATATAAGGGTGCTACTAGAGGCCTACTAGTAGGGACTACTACTATAGGGTATATAGGGAGGTAAGGCCCCTAATTATAGGATATAGAGGGTAGTTATAGAGGTAAAGGATAATATAAGGGTTATAAGGACCTAAAGCTATAAGTTTTAAGTAAGTAATAGGGGTGGCTATAATATAATCCTAGGGATCCCCTAGGGGAGAAGGGCGTAACTAAACCTTAAGTAGTTAATAATAGGATAGACATACCTATTAAGTAAGGACTATATCTAACTTATCTAGACTAGATAGGCTATTAAGAAGGTAAAGTAGGAGGTAAGGGCTATCCTAGTATACTACCTAGTAGTCTACTACCTTTACTATAGGGATAAGGGGGGAGTACTTATAATACCCCTAGGCGCCTAAGAAAAGGGAAAAGAGGGGGACTATAAGGGCTTTAAACTACTAGATAAATATAGTAAATAGGCCTATATATTTAATATAGTACTAATAGTAAAACTAGTAATAGATAAAGGCTAGGTATATCTTATTAACCTAGAGCTAGGTATAGAGCTGCTATTTAGCCCTATCTACCTACTAGTAGAAAAGGAACTAAAAGAGTTAAGGAAGTATATTAAGGAGTTATTAGTAAAGAGATAGATTTAGCCCTTAAAGAGCCCTACTAGGGTGCTAATCCTATTTATACCTAAGAAGGGTAGTAAGCTACGCCTCTATATTAATTATAGGGGCCTTAATAAGGTTATAATTAAGAACTATATGCTGTTACTACTAATTAGGGAGATCCTTAACTAGCTAGGAGAAGTAAGGTAGTTTATAAAGTTAGATCTTAAAGATATATACTACTAGGTAAGGATCTAAGTAGGGGATAAGTAGAAGACAGCCTTCTATATAAGATATAGCTACTTTAAATACTATGTTATGCTATTTAGACTAGTTAACATGCTAGTAATATTTTAGGCGTATGTAAATAATACCCTAGCTAGGCTAGTAGATATTATCTATATTACCTACCTTAATAATATCCTAATCTTTATAAAGGATAAGGAAAGCTATATAGAGGTAGTAAAGATAGTACTATACTAGTTAGATACTATAGGTCTATATGCTAACCCTAAGAAGTATGTCTTTTATACTAAGTAAATTAAGTTCTTAGGCTTTATAGTCTTAGACTAGGGAATTAAGATAGAGTAGGATAAAGTTAAGGCTATTATATAGTAGCTACTCCCTACTAGTATATAAGAGATATAGGGATTCCTAGGATTTATAGGATTCTATTACTAGTTTATTAAGAACTATTTAAAGGTATATACCCTACTAACTAATAGGCTAACAGCTAAAGTAGTAGGGGAGTAGGTAATAACTAAGGAGGTAGAGGAGGCCTTCCTTAAGCTCTATATAATATTTATATACACCCTAATACTATAGTACTTTAACCTAATATTACCTATAAGGGTTAAAATAGATGTATTAAACTTTATAATTAGTATAGTCCTTACCTAGCTAGTTAAAAGGGCTTAGTACCTAGTAGCCTTCTTTTTAAGGAAACTAAAGGGGGTAAAGCTTAGATATAAGGTACTAGAGGCTAAGCTACTAGCTATCTATAAAGCTACTATATAATAGAGGTACTACTTATTATATACCTAATACTAGATAGTATTCCTTATAAACCACCTAGGGTACTACTACTTAGCTATAAAGCTATAACTAAATAGTTAGTAGGCCTAGTTACTATAAGACCTATTACTCTTTAACTTTAAAATTAACTATTAGCTAGGTAAGGATAACGCTATAGATAGGCTCTCTAGGTAGCTAGACTACTAGCCTACTAATATAGAAGAAAAGGAGGCCTAGAGTATATTCTTAGATAACTTTCTTAGCTAATTTAGGAAAAAGGTAGTAATAATTAGTTAGGGAGGGTTACTAGCTACTATACAGCCCGCCTTAAAGTAGTATATAGCCAGCCTAGAAGATAAGATTAAGGCGGTATAATAGAGTAATAAGTAGATCTAATTATAGGAGTAGTAGTAACTAGGGGGCTAATAGGCTAAGGCGGCTAATAGTACCCTAAGATACTAAGGGAGACTAGTTATACTAGAGGGACATATAGCCTAGTTAGTACTACTTACTATATTCTATAACAAACTAGCTAGGGGGTACCTAAGGGTAACCTATATGCTTAAACACCTAGGTTAGATATTCTTCTAGAAGTTAATAAAAAGGGACGTAAAGGAGTATATAAGGACGTATATAATTTACTAATAGATAAAGCTAAGGTACTACCTACTATATAGGAAGCTAGCACCCCTCTTACTACCTAGCTACCTATAGGAGTATATTACTATAGATTTTATTACTAAGTTACCTAAGTTAAAGGGGTTTAAAGGGGGGCTATATAATAGCATCCTAGTAGTAGTTAACTAGCTTATAAAGTATATAATCTATATACTAATAAGGGAGACCCTAATAGTAGACTAGCTAGTAGCCCTACTAGTAGATAGAGTCTTCCTATAATTTAGGGTACCTATAGTAATAGTATTAGATAGGGGGTTACTATTTATAAGTTACTTCTAGGTAGTAGTATATTACCTACTAGTAATTAAGAGGAAACTAAGTACTACCTATTACCCCTAAATAGATAGGTAGATAGAGAGATAAAACTAAAATATAGAATACTTCCTATAGGCTTTTTATAATATAGAATAGGATAATTAGGTAAAATAGTTACTAATAGTAGAGTTTATCTATAATAGGGCATAGTATAGTATAACTAGGGTAGTACTAGTAGAGGCCCTTATAGGCTATATACCTAGGAATCCCTATAACATAAGACTAGTAGGGCTAAGGCCTATAGAGGTACTAATAGCTAAGGAAAGGGTAGAATAGCTACACACCTAGTAGGCTGCTACCCTTAAGACTCTAGAGGCTACTACTAGAGTATATAAGAAGTAGTATAATACTAAGAGGTTAGTAGTAGAATTCTAAGTAGGAGAAAGGGTCCTACTATTAGTAAGGTTTATTAGATAGAAGTAACTATTAAAAAAGCTAGCTAATAAGTATTTAGGCCCCTTTATAGTAACCTAGGTAGTTAGTAGGGGAAAAGCCTATAAACTTAACATAAGGATAAGGTATTATATCTATAACATCTTCTTACTATCCTAGCTAGAGAAGTTCTATAGGGTACTAATAGAGCCCTAGTAGATCCTTATTAAGGAAGAAGAAGTAGATATCTATAAGGTTAATTATATAGTTACTTATAAAGGACTAAGATAGAATAGGTAGTATCTTATTAAATAGAAAGGCTATAGTAAGGAGGAAAACTTATAGGAGCTATAAAGGAATATAGCCTAAGACCTATAATATAACTATAAGGAGGGGGTTACTAAGGGGGTATAAGGGGAGAGCTAGGTATAAGATAGTCCATACAGCCTAAAGGCTAGTCTCTATTTAATTATTTTATTAGTACTAGGGCTAAGAAGCATAGGTAGCCTAAGGGCTAGGTATCTAAGGCTAGAAGGGCTAGGGAAAAGCAAATTAAAAGGATAGGAGGGCATATTAGGGGTACTAGTAGGGGGGCTACTCCTTATCTACATCCTTACTCTTACTATTATTCTCCTCCTAACCCTTATTCTTACCTATAGTAGTAGTATTACTAGTAGTAGAATCTAAATTACTAGTATACTAAAAGGTATTAGTAAGGGGGACTACTAGGGGGGTACTAGGGGGGGGGTAGGGGTATATATAACCTAGGAGTAGGTCTAGGACTACTCTAAAAAGAGGGAGGTCTAGGCTATAATAGTAGTAGTCTACTCCTAGAGGGTAGTAGTATAGGCCTTAAGAGCTATAGTGGTAACCTTAGTAGACTTAGCTAGGGACTTAGCTAACTTAGCCTAATAGCAGGTAGTATTAGTACTAGCCTTAGTAGTAGTAACACTATGCTAGTAGAGGAGCTACTCCTCCTCCTTAGCCTTAGCCTTATGCTTAGTGTTAGGGACCTTAGCTAGGTTAGTCTACTTCTAGAGCGCCTTCTTACCTACAACCTAGGCCTTATTAATCTTGTCTTAAGTAATATTAAAGAAGGGGGGGGTACTAGTAGGGGAATAAAGGGGTATATATAACTATATTAGGGTAGGTATAGCTAGGGTTAGCAGCCTAGTTAAGCTCCTTAAAGAGGTAGTAGAGCTTAATACTAGCTATAGTAGTAGTATAGGTAGCCTATAGGGGGTTAGTAGTAGTTAAGTATTATAGGAATAGCTAGATAAAAAGAGGATAGATATATAGGAATATAGGTCTTACCCTTTATATTAGTATAATAAGTATATTTATTACTAGCTATTAGGAACTATTAGAAAGGAGGTAATAGGGGGGTACTAAGGGGGTACTAAGGGTAAAATATACTTTAGGTCTTAATATAGTAGGGGAGGTTAGTAGAGAAGGTAGTAGTTATAGCTAGCTTCTAGTTAGCTATCTAATAAATATAGTAGTTATATAGGACGTTATAGATAGACTTATCCTCCTTATAGGAGGTATAGGAGTAGTAAGGGGGTACTAGGGGGGTACTAAAGGCACCCTATCTACTAGACATAGGAGGGTAAGGGGGAGGGGGCATACTATTAGAGCTAGAGGTGCTAGTAGGGGAGCTAGTAGGGGACTAGTAGGGGCCCTAAGGGGTCCCCTAGGAGGCGCTAATAGAGCTCTAGGAGCCTATAGTAGTAGTAGTAGTACTACTAGTAGCACTAGGAGGGCTACTAGGGGGGGTCTAGGGGGGGCCCTAGGGGGTAGTAGAGGAGCTTAAGGAGCCCTTAGTAGCCTTACTAGCGTTATAGAATCTAGTAGTATTAGTAGTAGAAGTAGTAGAGGTACTAGTAGAGGGGCCCTAAGGGGTACTAGTAGGGGCCTTACTAGAGTAGGTACTACTAGTAGGGCTAGAGAACCTTATAGGTATAGATATAATAGTAGTAGTAAGGGAGCTAGTAGTACTAGTATTATTACTAGTACTATTACTACTAGGTAGTAGTAGTAATAGTAGTAGTAGTAGTAATAAAAACAAAAAAATAATAATAAAGTAAGGGTAATAAAGAGGAAAAAGAAGGAAAAAGAGGAAACTAAAGATAAAGAAAATAAAGAAAAGAAGGGCTATTATTAATTACCTATTTAGGCTAGGTAAAAAGTAAGGATAAGCTATAATAATAACTTAAGCCTATAGAGAGGGACTAATATAATTACTAATAGGATTAGTAACTTAGGAGGTAAGGGGTACTAGTAGCCTTACTAAGGTAATAAAGCTAGGGCTCTTATTTACTAGGAGAGTAGTATAACCTAAGGCTTAGCTATACTAAAATAGGCTAACTAATAAAGGTACTACTATTACTAATAAGGGTAGGGAAGTAAGGATATAGATATAAAAGGGCTATAAGGAGAATAAGAGACTATAAAGGAGGGTACTATAGGTAGATAAGACGTCCTTACTATAGAGTAGGTAACCCCCCAGTCAGGTAGACTAGATAGGTTAGGGCCTATATTCTAAGCTAAGTAACTACACTACAGGCTAGGTAGCTATAGTCAGTCAGACTAGGGTAACTATAAGGTAAGGCTAGAGGTAAGTAGCTAGCTAGGGAGATAGTTACTAACCTAGTAGCCCGCTAAGCCTAGGGGCATTCCCAGGCACCCCTAAGATACCAGGTTATAATAGGGGAATAGGGGGGCAGCAGTATAGGCACTTCAGAAAGTCCTAAGGATAGGACCTCAGAGGGGGGGGATTATATCAGGAGCCTAGAGGGGGAGGCTTAGGGGGGCACTAGCAGTAGGGCTGCACCTAGATAAACTATAAGCCGAGGGCTATATAAAAGGCTTTCATAGGGGGATTATGGGTTAGAGGAAGGGCAGATTTGAATAATTGTCATAATCAAACCCTAACTATGCTTATTGTTGACTCCTTTACTCGGTGCGATCACAGCCTTCTGACATAGGATCAAGGACCATAACTTTAAGTGCGGCGCAGCGAGAGATACCGAATCCACAGTTAGTGTCTTAGAGCTGGGTAGTGTTGATCCTGAATCAAAGACACTGGCTGATCATGGCAATAAACTCCTGTGAATTTTCACTAATATGTAAGACTCTCCCTCGAGATGCGTCATTCTATCGCAAAGCTCTCCCTAGCAGCGCGAGGCTGAAAATCCATCGTCCCATGCTACGAATCCTCTGGCTTGGATCAATCATAAATGGAGTCTGATTTAGATCCTGCCTTGTAGATCTTTACTATTATAATTCTTTTTGCTTGTCTGCCTTATGTAGCGACCCGCATATTCTCGGCGTCTGCCTAGGCTTCTAGGACTCAAGACAACGATCTCCAGAAATCTTGTCAGCTGGCCCCCGCACTTAACTTCAGACAGAGTACTTTGGAACGTCAGGCTTACTCAGGATCGTCATTATATACTAAGTATATGCCTTGTTAGGTTAGGTTGTCTTGTTGAACTGGAGGAAGCCTAATGACGTCAGGGAGGCCAATTGACGCGATATAATTAGTGGAGCCAAACCAGACACCCAAGCTGATTGAGAACCAACATAATACAACAGTAACATTATAGACTCATCCATCTTAAGTTAAACACTACCCTACGAAGAAGAAGAAAACACTGTCCCCGAAATACCATCCGCGATTCAAGACTGTCACACATCATGTCCGACGATTGGTTTTCTTCCAAACTCGCCCCAGATGGCGCCGTCGAGGATGGATGTCACCCTCAGGAGGCACAGGCGATGAAAGACTTCCTCTACCAGAAGACAACTGCAGCTGAAGCCGCTCGAGCCATCACACACCCGGTTGTGACTGCAGACAACCCCAGAGAGGACCTCGCCCGCCTCTGGGGCTTTCTGATGGATTCTCTCGTGGAGCTACCAGCAGAACACATCGAGTCATTGTTAGAACTGCTCAAGGCAATCGAGAACCTTGCAGAGCCTGACTTCACAGGTGTGGACGAAAGCAATCGGACATCTGAGAAGCTTTGGAAGGGTCTCCCAGGGTTTGGGCACCTGTGGGCCGATTCATATCAATCTGGGAGCTGGAGGAAGGCTGCTGCGGCGGCTAATGGCCCGGAGCGTGACGCGCTACGAGACACCCACGTGAGGAAGGCAGAGATTGAGGCGCGGTTAGTCATAGCTGGCATCGGTGGTATCCCGATTGACTGGGGATACGAGGCCGTCACGGATGCCCTGGAGAGCAGCAACGCGCTGCTTGATTTTGAGATCCCAGCTGCGGCGAAATGGTTTATCTTCTGTGGCCGGCGGTTCCGACAGGGAGCGGAGGATAACGAGGAGAGCTGGGCATTGAAATCACATGTTACAACGTCGTCCAGGACCCCCTCGCGGGATCTCTGGAAGGCATCCTCGAACCAGGCGATGAGTCTGGATCGATGGTCGTCGTGGGAAGGGCGTCTGAGGGAGTTGCGAGGGGAGCAGGGAGTCGTTCAGAATGCGGCGATCACGGCTCTCGATGCCATGGGTAAAGCAGTCTATGCGCCATCATGAAAAAGGGAGACAATCATACAGAATAGTCAGGCACGATGAAGAGAGGACAACTTTTGAGGTACTATCCAGCATCACGGTTCAGATCACAACTTCTTTGCTATGCTGGGATTGTTGTTGTGGACACGTAGTAACTTGGTTTTGAGATTTCTGCTGTACATTGCTATCATTGACCTAGTTTCTCACAAGATCCAAAGTTCGTTACAGGCTTCCATTATCTCAATTAGTGTCACTAGTCAAGCCGAATGTAAGCAGTGTGAGCTGTGACGGTAACGGTTGCATTGACATATATTATGTAGATGCAGTTAAGGAAAACCAAAAATTGCAATGGTTGTGGGTGTGTAGATAGCTGTCACATTGCCTGTTTTCCTCAATGTTCATCCTTTGCGTTTAAGACGTTAGAAAAATTCCTGTGATGATTATTGGCTGTTATCTCAACACATGCACACACAACACACACTCACTCATTCCCTCTTCTCACCTAAGACTCACCAACGCCTTACCTTAGCCACCAAGGTGAGCAGCTCGAATGTGGGTTGGTCCTGGATCACTCGTTCCATGGTCCTACAAGCAGATAAGTTCACAACATCAACGGCTACCATGGATCTTAACCTGTGTGGCTTTCAACCCATCGGAAATACATCAATTTCCTTCATTTATAGAGAAGGCCTGCCCTCTGTTTCTGTTTTCTTATCCCTTGCGGAAATTAAATCCTTTCTTTTGTCACACCCACCGCGAACAATTCCATCCCAAATATTTCCGCAGTACACTTCTTCTTTTCTCATCGTCCCTTCTGCATCAATCGTCATTCTACCTTTTGAAAATCAAACAAGAGGATTGAAGCGGCATTCTCCAAGATTTCCTAAGGAGGTCAAGCACCTTACTCAAAAATCTTTTACACCATCACCATCATAACCACCGCTGTGGCCTTCACTACATACAGCACGCACCATGACCTTCTCTGGCTTGTTCTACTCTCCTACCGATTACCCCACACACCATGACTATCAATACGAAAGAGCAACTCACGTTCTACACGCAAATCCAAACACTGGGGAAGGCGATGCCTACAAAGCAATGGTTAAACAAGCCCAGCTCCGCATGCGTGTTACCAACGCAATTTTCCAACTCCACAACCCCTTCACCAACGAAGACAGACTGGTTCTTCGACAGATTCTCGGCTATCTGGACCAGCACAGACATGACCTTGTTGCGCAATGCATTAGTGTTGACTCAAATGCGCCACAAGTCCATGTTCCAGCAACTTGGTTAGAAGTGTCAGACCTTGCCTTTGAGGGGATTCAAACTCTTGATTATCCCTACCTCCTTCGCGTCATGCAGGCTATTGACATACTTGTTTGCGGCATATGGCAGGAGGAGAAGGATGCGGATAAGGAGAATGTTCCTCCTGAGTTCGTCCAAGTCACAGGTGGACAAAGATGGAGCAGTGCATTCATGGAGTGGGAACACAACAGAAGTCTGGGTGTTTAGCAGTGAGATAATCCCTGGGTACACAATCCCTTAAAAAGATACCTTGGGACCATTCTGTAAATAAATAAACAGTGTTGTGAACATCTTGATTGCACCGTGGATAATTGTGGTGCGAGAACTATGGTCATGAAGTGAGGAAGTGAATGACATGAAGTTGAAATTAGTGAGACAGACATTCAATAATTAGTTCTTCCGAAATAGCAAGCGTGATTCGCTCTAATTTCCTTCTTTTTTGGCGGCCGTTGTGTGGAGATGGAACGTCTCTTCGCCCAGGGGCCAAACGCCAGAGACCCCTGAAGACCCCGCACTAAGCTTGTTCAGGCAAAGATTGCATGGCAAACCAAATTGGCTGTTGTTGTGAGGAAAGTAAAGTAGCTTCACAACCCCGTCAGGGTCGTCGTCCTTCTTGTCCAGCTTCACCCAGTTCAACCACAACATTCCTGATCGTCGAGAGTGGTGTACCACAGCTCTCAAAGGCCGTCTTGTCTCTAATTAGCATATTCCAACAGTAAGCTTTGCCCAATTTGCCCAGTCCCCTTGCTAATGCCTCTTATCTCTGTGTCTGGTTTTGCCCCGCATTGAATCCTACTGACCGCCTCCTCCAGCAGGCCGCAAACTCGATCGCAAGATGGCGGACAAGAAGGTCTACCGCGCCAGCGCTACAGCGCCCGTCAACATCGCTGTTGTCAAGTACATTTTTCTCAATACATTCCGCCATTGAGGCCGTATTGCTGACGATTACAGGTATTGGGGCAAGCGCGACCCGAAGCTCAACCTCCCCACCAACAGCTCCCTCTCCGTCACCCTCTCCCAGGCCGATCTGCGGACCCTGACGACTGCCTCCTGCTCGGCCTCCTACTCCGATGGCGACAGCCTCATACTCAATGGCGAAGCCTCTGATATTTCGGGTGCCCGCACACAAGCATGCTTCCGCGAGTTGCGCACCCGTCGTGCCGCCCTCGAGGAGAAAGACTCGTCCCTGCCGAAGCTGTCCGCGATGCCCCTGAAGATCGTCACCGAGAACAACTTCCCCACTGCTGCGGGTCTCGCCTCCTCTGCAGCCGGTTTTGCCGCTCTCGTGCGTGCCATTGCCGACCTCTACGAGCTCCCCGACTCGCCGTCTGAACTGTCCCTTATCGCGAGGCAGGGTTCGGGCTCGGCGTGCCGCAGCTTGTTCGGTGGATACGTTGCGTGGAGGATGGGCGACAAAGCCGACGGTACGGACTCCAAGGCCGACCTCGTTGCTGAGGCGTCGCACTGGCCCAACATGCGCGCCCTGATTCTGGTCGTCAGCGCGGCCAAGAAGGGCGTCTCGTCGACGTCGGGCATGCAGCAGACTGTTGCGACGTCGGGTCTGTTCAAGCAGCGAGTCGCCGAGGTGGTGCCGAAGCACATGGCTGAGATGGAGGAGGCCATCGCCAAGCGCGACTTTGCGCAGTTCGCCGAGGTCACAATGAAGGACTCCAACTCGTTCCACTCTTCGTGCTCTGACACGTACCCTCCCATCTTCTACATGAACGATGTTTCGCGGGCCGCCATCCGCGCCGTGGAGCAGATCAATGCCGCTGCCGGCAAGACTGTTGCTGCCTACACGTTCGACGCCGGCCCGAACGCCGTTATTTACTACCTTGAGGAGGACACTGCCACTGTTGTCGGCGCCTTCTCTCCTATTCTCGCTTCCGTGAGCGGTTGGAAGGAGGGCGTCGAGAGCCTCAAGTCTTCCGTCGCGCTCGACGAGACTGTGGCCGGTATTCTCAAGAGCGGCGTCAGCCGTGTCATCCAGACTGGTGTTGGTGAGGGCCCGATCAAGTCGGATGTCTACCTCGTTGGAGAGAACGGCGAAACGGTCAAGCGATAAGCTGCTTGAAGTGACATGTAGAGTGCACTTTAGAACTAAAGACATGATCGGAGTTACTCAAAAGTCCCGGCTGCCCAGTTAGTAGCGTCTAATTTAAAACGTAAATAAAACAATGTCTCTGAAATCCAGAGAGTCAAGCAAGCGTTACTGAGTTTTGACTCCGACCAAGTCAAGTGAAGGGGGGTGGTGCTTCCAGCCTCAATCCGTGTCTCCAGTAATTAGCATCCCCTTCCACTATCAATAGCATGCCGCAAAGGGTGCATTGAGCGTGGGAAACAATAATACCAAAGAATGCAATGTAAATGAGGAAATAAGGCCTATAGATAAAATCAATCACATTCAATAGTTGGTGTAGCAACAACACAACAACAGAATTCATTGCTAACATAGTTGGTTCCCTTTTGTCCTTCACTTTCACATAGACCCACTTTTTGTCTGGAATACCTACCGACCATCTCTCCCTATCCTGCCACATCTCTGTCGTTCTTCCCCATCCTTCCCCATAATCTTCCAGTCAACACCAAGATCCAGAATGGAAAAAACGAATGATGGGGACCTTCTCATTGAAGAAAGACATGGAACCGGAAGAGTCACGCGCCGGTGGCTACACAAAATTGAGTCTCAACAAGTGACCCAAGTTCACGCGCCTCACCACCACGCTGTCCCTCACATCACCAACACCTCAAGCACTGCTGCAGGCTTCCTCGCAAATATGCGCCAAATTCTTTTCGACGCGTTCCTTCCGATCGGCTACCCGGACTCAGTGACCCCGGACTACCTGGGCTACCAGACTTTCGACTCCCTCCAGGCTTTCTTCTCCACCATCACTGGTCTCCTCTCCAATCGTGCCATCCTGCAAGGCCTAGGCGTCGGCGACCCAAATTCGTCCGCCACGTACGCCCTCCTCCTTACCATCCTCAAGGATGGCGTCTCGCGCGTCGCCACCATTGCCTTCGCCTACCGCTTCGGTCTGGTCATCGAGCCCGAGTGCAAGAGATACCGCTTCCTCGCTGATATCTTCAACGACAGCGCCTTCTTCCTCAACCTCTTCAGTCCCTACTTCGACCCTTGGACCAAGGTCGGCGCCCTCGTCCTTGCAGAGGCCCTGGGCGCCATGTGCGGCGTTGCTGCCGGCGCGAGCAAGGCCGCCCTCTCGAAGCACTTTGCCCGCCGCAACAACCTCAGCGAGCTCAACGCGAAGGAGGCGTCCCAAGAGACGGCCGTCGGCCTCGTCGGCCTGCTCGTCGGGTCCGTCGTGGTGCGCTTCGTCGAGGGCCGCGAGGCCGTCTTCGCCCTCATGATGTTCCTCGTCTTCGTCCACCTCGGCATGAACTACTTCGGCGTCCGCTGCGTCCAGCTCGCCACCCTCAACCAGCAGCGCGCCACCATCCTGTTCGAGCACTATGCGCAGACGAAGCAGGTATTGACCCCTGAGCAGGTCGCTAGTCGCGAGAATATCCTCTTTTGGTCGCCCGTTATCAGAAACCACCGCGGAGAGGTCGTTGCCAATATTAGATTCGCCAGGAGCTATGCTGATGCCATGACTGCCGATGTCAAGAGCGCTGGCATCCGCTTCGTCACACTCAAGCGCGAGGGCCAGTCGGAGAAGGAGGGAAAGGCAGCTGCGGCAGGCTTCGTACTCTGCCTCTGCGAGCAGCGCGAGGTCGCCATCGTCAAGATCCTGTTGCTCAACGATCAGTCACTCGACGATATGAACGACCTCACCACTCTCGAGGCGTGGTTTTATGCTACTTTGATTGCGCGGGATCGCCAGCTGGGCACGAAGACGTGCACGCGCAAGCTGCTTGGCGCCCTCCCTGTGGACGAGGTTGAGATTGACGACGAGGGTCAGAAGTTGGACTTTGCGGCGCTACAGGAAGCCGGCTGGGACCTCAGCGAAGCCAACTTGGACGCTTTTGCTCCACGGATCAGCATGGGATATACGGATAAAAAGGAACAGTAGGCAGGATGATAAAAAGCTGACTCTACGGAAAGGACACGGCGTTTGGAACGAAAAACACTTATGATGTACAGCTTGCTAATGATACCAACGGCCCCTCTGCATTTGAGGTCTCGCTCTCACTACTAAACGTCTGTTGCGACTAACGATGTTTTGCTCCACTGAATATTGACTGACCTGTCTGCCAAAATCTTTAAGCCACGCTTTGCTGCGTGATGACTGGGGAGGGATGGTCTGGGGGAAATAGATCACCCATCAGAGCCAACGCAAGGTCAAAGGCCAAAGCAGTCATTCATTCTCTGCATCAAGCTTGGCTGAAGAGAAGAGCATGGCAGGGGGTTAAGTACACTGCAGCATATCGTTGAATACGCTACAACGACCAACGAACCATCGACAAGAGAACCGCAACGACAAGGGCATCGTGATACCCGGGACCCCATCCTCCCCCCCACAGGCGAGTGACTGGGCATCAATCTCCGATTAGGACACCGCACCTTGCCAGCGCGTTGGACAGCAAGCCATATCCACTTGAGAATAGCTTCCCGTCCGCGCGCGTCACCACCCGTCGTTGAGATCTTCCCGTCTTGGCGGTCCCCGAAGAGACCTTCGGGGTCATAGGCCTTTGCTTGCCACACTTGCCTCCTGGGCGAGCGTGTAGATTGTGTAACGAGACAGTCCCACCAGCCAGAGCCCCACCGCGCGCGCGGAGGAGGAGCTCCCATCTCCCTTGAAGGTGTGGTCAACATTGCTGCAGCCGCGCGAATCGTGGTTGCGTCTCCGCCGGCTGCTCCACACAGCCAGACCGCGCGGTGCCGTTATCGGAGCAGACAATCGCACGGCAACGCTTCTTCCACTGTCCTACCTTTTCACCTCCCCCTCCCGTCCCCGTCTCCAACAGAACCGGGATCAGACGCTGCACTGCTTCCTGCTCAGTGGCAAACGGCGCGAATCGCGGTCCCCATTGACCGGCCCGGTCAGTTCCTGTGGATGGGGGCACACGTGTTCCGTCCGTTGTGAATGGAGAGCAAGAGCTGCAAACCGGGCAGGGTGTGGAGTGGAGGCTACGTCTGTCTGGTGGTAGCCATGTCGCAACTCTACCTGGATCTCAGATCTCAACTTTTCTTCTTCTTCGTCTTCTGCTTGTGCGAAAGGATGAAAAACACCGTACAGTTTGGATCCGGGGGACCCCCACAAAAGCGAACACCCATTTCAGGGTAACTCGAATCGAAAGGGCGACAAACGTGCCCGGCGGCTCGCTGTCTTACCCGGTCCGGTACCACGCCCCAAGCGGCCATACCCAACCGGACAAGACCATCCTACCCGACGGCCATGAGGGTGTGCTCGGCCGCTCCTCATGAGTAGTGATTAGTGGCTAGGAGGGATATCTGCCGTGCATAACTCGGTCGGAAACGTATCCGGCAGTACTAAGCCATATATGGCTGCTGCAACTTGAAAGCTAGATTTATGTAATGTATCTTTTTGAAATAGTCGCGATTTGCTACTAAAATAGGAAAAGTGTTATTCAAAAGAGGGTTTTCTGCTGTTAATCCTAGCACTGCCAAAAGGGTGGCCAGAGTGATTAGTAAGTAGGCTAGATGTGTGAAGTAAGGCAATACTTATAACAATAAATACACTATGGATAACTACTATGAGATCCTAATAGCTGCTACTGCTACTACTGTAATAGTAGTATTAGCCTTAACTACTGCTGTTGTTAATAATACCCTTATCTATAATAATAAGAGCAAAAAACAGTATATCTATCTAGGTGGTATAGAGTACGTAAGGCAAATAGCTAATTTCTTCCTTAGTAGTTCTAAAGAGTAATTTAGAGGCCTTTTTTATATAGGCAAACCTGACTTTTATTAACTTATAAAGTAGCTATAAGATAGTAACTATATAAAAGACACTATATATTAGTTAGTTAAGTAGAAACTTATAGTATTGCTATATGTGTTTAGGTAAGGAGAAAGCTAGTAAAATACTACCTACCTCTTCTAAATGGCATATAGTATAGTATTAGCTATTATTTAATAACTCCTCCTAGTAATAGTTACTCTCTATACTAAAGTTATTACTTTGCCCGGCTAGTAGTATATATCTCCTTTAATAGAGCTATTACTATAGGACTATTGCTTTACTAGGTGTATTAGAGTAGTAGATAGTACTCTAGTAAAGGCCTATATACTACTTAGTAACTAGAAGTAATTCTTTTACCATAAGGGTTATATATTATAAAATATACTTAGTATAGTTAACTTTAATAGGTTATTTATATACGTAATAGTAGGAGCTAAAGGATTAATAAACGATATAAGCCTAATAAAGCAAGGATTTAGTAGGTCTTTTATAGTACTAGAGGGCTATTATTACCTTAGTAATACTAGATTTACTTACAAAAGGGGGATAGTTACTCTATTCCCTAGCAAAAGATACTATCTTAAAGAGTTTACTAATAGGGGTATAGGGCTAGCAACTATAAAGGAGTTATATAATCTATACCACTTAAGACTATAGGTTATTATTAAGAAGGTATTTAGAAGGCTAAAGCAGACTTAGAAGATTTTATAGGCGGCTATACCTAAATATAGCTTTATAAGCTAGATCTAGATTATATATATAACAACTACCCTATATAACTTTATAGCAAAAAGTAAGGGTAATAATAGTAAAGAAGAGGTTAATAGGTAGTAGTTATTATTATTAGAGGTAAGTAGGTAAGTAGATACTATAGTAGGTAAGAGGATATTAAGGGAAATTTACTATAATACTACTATACTAGTATAGGAAAATTAGGTATTATATCTAGCAGTATGTAATAATAGGCCTAAATAAGTAATGTAAATATCTAACTATTTAATTATACTAACTTCTTATAAAAACTCCTTCTTACTATTAACTAACTTTATTACTAACTAAGTAACTACTATATAGGCTAACTTTATAAAAAACAACATAACTTTTACTACAACCTAATTATCTAACTTATCCCTAAAGAGCTACTAATAGTTATTAATTACCTTAGATATATTATTAGATCTAGGTTCTTATAGTATTATTATTACTAGCTAAGGAGTTATGAGAGCTACCATAGCCTTACTCAAACCGCCAAGGCCTCACTTAATAGTCTGGCTAGAAGACGTTAAGGTATTATACCTTTCCTTCCCTACCCTTATTATTTTTTACTATGTTAATTACTATAAGTCTACTACTATTTTAGACACTAGAGGTAATAATAATAAGGGATTTATATTAGGGTTATACTCTTCCCTCCTCTTCCTCCTTCTATTATCAGGTGCTAACTAGTCTTCTTCTTCTTCTTTAGCTTCTTCTTCTCTAATAACTACTTACTGATTGTTTACTTTACTAGCCTCTATAATATACTACCCTATTATGACCTCCTCTGGCCATAAGTTGCCTATCTTATCTATATACGGGAAGCCCCTACTACAAATGGATTTTAGCTAGGGAAATTACTTCTTAAAGGCCTCCTAGCTCTTATCTAATATAGTAATAATACTACTATTATTATTATACCCTACTCCTAACTAAATAAGAGTCTTTACTTTATAGAAGGCAGCTAGAAGGTGCTAATACTTTATATATAGGGTAGATACTAATAACTATAGGTTAACTTTATTTATTTTTAGTAGGATATTTCCTATTACTTGCCTTATAACTAGCCCTCTCATACCTACTAATATACCTTTGTTAACTTGTTGCTGGCAGAGTTGGAGAAAAAGTAGTAGATGGCTATAGGCCTATATGGCCCTTCTAGGCTGCTGTTGTTACTAGCCGGACTTTTGCTTTTTTAAAGGCTGTAATGGTAGCACTACCTGTAGCGGTAGTAGTTACACTATTAGAGGTGGTGATAGTAACGGTAATAAAGACAATATCACTAGCGGTATGCTACTGCTTGTAGTAGTATTATCTGTACTAGTCTCTTTAGGTAACAAAGTCATTGTAAGTATTAGAAATTAGTTATTTTAGCTGTAAATCTAATAATAAGAAATATAGATATTAACTCCCTTCCCCCACACTACCTATCAGCCTTGACTTTCATGGTAATATAACATCACGAACCTTCGACTATTCAAGCAAGCAGTCAGCTGGCGAACAGGCCCAGTGACTATACCTATTACAGCGGTACTTCGAGCACGCGGCAGGGGGGGCACAAGTAATGAAAAGTCCCTCCTGGCCACTAATCACTACTCATGAGGAGCGGCCGAGCACACCCTGAGGGGTGGATGCTACTCACGCACGCGCAAGGGCATCTGATGCAATGCAATGCAAGACCGGGCCCCCAGTCCCTTTCGCCCCCGCCGCCGTTGTCCGTGCCGTGGGGGATTGTTTCCAAGAGGACAATAGCAGCAGGGCGGAAAGCAGACTCGGCCCCAGCGGTTAACGGCATGCCGTTCAGTCCCCGTGTCAATGTCACTGTCACTGCTGTGCCTTGAATGTAATTGCCTTGGATGGAAGCACGGTGCTCTAGATCCGGCCCCAGCCCGCTCTATTTGTGCTGACTGGAAAGGAATTCACGTTCTGTGTTCTGCAATGTGCTGCCTTGAGTGAACTAGGCATCGGCTGTGGAGGAGGGAAGATGCATTGTGCTGCAGAAGACCGGGAGGGAAGGTCAGTAACGAGGACACCCTCATGCTAGAGGCGTGCCAGCTCGCATGCCCCAATCTCGGCTTGTCCAGTCGTGGGATGGGTGAACCCAGTGGCCGGGCTGGCTCGTGTCCGGCCGCCCGAAGAATCGTTCGATGCATGCGCACGTCTCGGTCGAGGATATCCTGTGCCTTGGTGTCTTGGTTACTATTTGTGTGTGCGCTGTTGGTGTGGACGGGACCGGACGGATCTGTTACGCGGAGGGTCCAGAGAGGTCTAGAAAGGAACAGGAAATGCTTGTTGGGTGCTCGTTGCGAGTGCGTCTTCACTTCATCCTTCAGCTGTGGCATGGTGCCGATCACTCGGGGTGCAACGTTGGTCCGTCACTCGTGAACTACTCTCGAAGCCGCCAATGATTGATAATCCTTCAAACGATGCCATGACAGTGGCCGTCGAAGAGGGGGCAGAGTCCTTCTCACCCCTCCTCTCTCCTTCCTCCATGCTTAAATTACCGGCGGCGTCTCATCATGTTAATTACAGATGTCTTGGAAAATGCTAAGTTGGCTTGACATTTCGAGATTCCGGGGAACCAGGGGTGGAGAGCTTCTGCGCGGGGTTTCGCACGCACAAAAAATTTCGGACGAGATGTCTTGGCCCAGAGCTTGTTGTCCCAAAGTTGCATCCGAATCCTCGTCCCACCATCCGACCAGTGACTGGGTTGAGGATGCTTGAACGCTATTATTGCGAGAAAAAAAAGTGAAAAAAACTCTGTTGGAAAATGCGGAGCAGCTGGCGAGCTGAATGGGATAGAAGCGACTGAGCTGAAGGCAGTCAATAAGGACCTAATATAAATCAGACAGGATCATGACCTAATAGATAGAGCAAGTGTGGTGTGCCTTGACACGCGCCCTCAGCAATAGCCCGCCGGTTTTATCTATACCTTACCTACCGGCGGGGTATTCTTGAGGACGTGCCTGATTCAAAAGTTTTTCTGCTGCTGTTTGGTGTGGGTGGTCCTTCCTGCGTCTGCGTCTCTGTCCGATGGGGTCCAGGACATTGGGGATGGTACGATGTTCCGCCATGACGTGGGAGATCAGAGATAAGGCGTAATTCACGTGTAAAATCGATTTGTCCCGCTGTTCCGTCACTGGCTGTCACTAACTGCGTTGCGATCCCGTCCCATAGCGGAGAACGCTAGAGAGACGGCGGCGGGAGAGCGGAGGGCGGGCAAGGAAAGGAAAGGGAAGAGAGGGGTCGTTTGTTGCCATTTTGGTAGGTGCCCACGAATAATGGATAGCGATGACTGCTGTGGCCCGAACGCGTGGGATCCAAACGTCCCTGGGGGGGGCTGCAGTGTTAAACCATTAGGGCTGTGGGCTTCCCTGTTCATGCCTGTCTTGCCGGTCGGGTCTTGGCTTTCTCTCCATACTCATCATAGTCGTCCGCCTGGTGTCTGGGAATGGCGTGGTCGGTCGAACGTTGGGGACGTTTAGGGCGGTGGAGACCCCCGTAACCGGGGGCAGGGAGGAACTCTCAGCTTCGGACTGTAGAGAGGATGAGAATGATAGTAAATGGAGAAGACAAGACTTGCCTTTGTTGGGCGAGGCTGGTATGTCTTGGGAGAAACATTGGCAACCGCTAGAGAGTTTGTCTGGCTGTCTTGAACCAGTGGAACAAGACCTCCAGTTCTCTGCTTCTATGCTCATGTGGTGGGGTGTGTTGCTGCACCAGCACAAAAACGCCCGGAGATAGCGTCAACCCGCATCGACAACCGAACCGACGACAGTTGCCTCGGGGCTTCAACCGACTTGTAAGGACAGCATTGTCTTCGGAGACAGCTTGACGTGCTTAAACCTTTCTCTCCAGCGGCCTCGGGTCGGGTTCGGGGTTGGCGCGCTAAGACAGAGATTCGCAAACTTCGCAGTGCACATCAACCTTGTCTCGTACCCTGTCCCCCGTCGGCCGTTCCCCCTCCTGGTCCTCGTTCTCCTCCACCATTGACCACTAGCTCTATCAACCTGCCATGCCATCCCCTGCCACCCTGCGCATTCCCTGCTACGTCCTAGTTCTGGTTTTCTCATCCCGAAGTCTGCCTGCAGGGCGCGAAAGAGTCAACGGCGGTACGGATAGGCGCCAGCAGAACAGCTAGCTAGTCGGCGACACCCAACCCAGCGAACCCACCAGAAAAGAGGATGCGCCATCAAAGAATCCAACCCCCAACCACGCAACACAGCACACTTGATACAGGGGTACAGAGAAGAGGAGGGGGAGTGGTAGTGCAAAATCATGAACCGGTGAGAAAATGGGGCACGGCCAGCGGCGCGCAAGGTGTCTCGGCTTGTGAAGAAAATTCCCCGTTTCTTCCCACTGATGAATATTAAGAACGTGCTTTCCTTTTTCTCCCGTCCAAGCTCCGCCTTGACTTTCCTCTCACTTCTCACCTTCTTCCCTCTTTCAAACCACCAAACTTAAAACCTGGACTACGCTCTCCTCCCTGCTGATAAAAGCTATTTCTTGCCACGACAAAAAAAAACAAAATACAAAAAATAAATTTAAAGACCAAACCCATCGGACTAAACCACCGTGTTCCCTATCGCAAGAATCCAACCTAGGTAGATACCCGTCGCCGGCGCTACGCAAGCACAGCTTTATCATTCCAAGCAAGGAGGAGAGTCGACCATACCCAAACTTTCTCTCCTACGCGACTTTTCTTCTCTATATACCCAACCCGTACGAACAAGCTTCGTCTACTTTTGGTTTGCCTAACGCTTCTTCAAATTTTCCTTCCACTCGTAATACCATTACAATGTTCGCGACCAGAGTCCTCCGCCAGGCCGCCGCCCACGCTGAGCGTACCCCGAGCATCAAGTTCCTCGGCCGCCGCACCATTCCATGTACGTCTTCCACCTGAGGCTTCGTTCCTCTTCGTTCATAATACTCATCGTCTATCCTGCAGCCTCCATTGATCATACCCCCGCTCCTCATCCTGCCTCGCCCACCGGCAAGCTGCCCTCCAGCTTCGGCAACGGCTCTGCCTCCCCCAAGCACACCAACTTCAGCTCCTACCGCGACCACGCCCAGCAACACGGTCCCCTCCAGCGCTCCATCAGCGCCGGCGTTGGCGGCACCTCCGGCCACAACATGGGCCCCGTCGCTCCCCCCTCGGGCGTCTTTTTCGACCGCTCCGAGCTGCCCGCCCGCTTCCGCCGCCAACCCCTTGACATGGACGAGATCGAGGCTGTCGAGTCCGGCGGTGCTGCTCTCTTCGGTTGAGTCTAGTTGCCTTGGGGCAACAGAACAGCCGCCACGGAACATATTATGACCTCTATTAATGATTGAAAATATGGGCAAAACCTTGAATCCGCGGGGGGGGAAACGAAACGAGCGACGAAGAGGGGGCTGGGGTGACGATTAAAGAAAACGCAAAGCGGCACGTGTGTATGAAGACGAGACGCTACGGTGGACAAAGACCCCCCGTCCATCACCAAACAGCTCCGGGATTGGGGCGTTGGGCAGGGTACGGAAAATCCGACGACATCAACTACGGCACGGACTCGTGACGAAAAGGCAGGGAAAAGTTACAGCAGAGAAGAGGGGGACGGGCGGCTTCGTGCTTTTTTACTGCATGCTACGAGCGTGTGCTAGAGGGTGACCAAATCGACTCCCGCTGCCAAGTGGAAGCTTCGCTGGTCACATTGGAGTTTGCAAGGCTGTTCAACATTCAAACAACGCATGGACACGGACTCGCAATTGGTCTGTCTCTTGCTCTGGCTTCTTTGTGTTCGTTTTCCTTTACCCTCACATCGACTGTTCGATGATCTGTCCTGTACCGATAGTCTAGTGTAAGCTCACAAAACCATCACCGTGCATACGACAATTGTTCCAGACAAACTGCGAGTATCCGTACGCAAGGCTCGGGACATTATTGACATGTGCCTGCAGTTCCATTTTGACATCATGTGGAGCTCTCTGCTAGCCTCTGTATTCTTTTGCGACCATCTTCCGGAACTGCGAACCAATGCTAGCGACAGCTAGGCGACGCATGTGACAGCTTCCTGCAGCTAGCTTGTCGAAGCACCTGCGTCCGTAGCTCCGGGACGTTGGGAAAGCCATTTGGGGTAAGCATTGACGTTTCCTTAGCCAACCTCTCATCCATCCATCCGATTGTTCTCCATTTCTCGCTTCCCGCTTCCGTCATTTCCCGAAGTGGTCGGCTGGACCAAGGAGAGCCCGAGAGACCCAGCCACTAAACTGGCCCAAGCATCGTACAGACAGCCACATCCAATGCACAGACCGAGCTCAAGCCACACATGACGGCTGACACATCACCAAGCCAGCAAGGAGGATTTTGAGCTCCATCCTGCACATCCGACGATTCGACCTCGAAAAGCACCACCCAATCAAATGGCATCAATCACATCATTCTAAAATAAAAATCCCAGAGCAGGTCGCGTCTCCACTTAAAAGGTTGTTGCATCGAGGGAATCCGATTTCGAAACGGTTCATCACCCAGCCAAGCTACCCCGGTGCCAGAGATCCAATGCGATTACTGTCGCATACCCCTACGACATACTCGAATTGAGCAAAACCAACAAAGAAAGAGACATCACTGCAACCCTATTCCCCAGAATCCGGTCTAGACTGTCCACTCCGCAGGAGAATCTACCTAATCCAGTCCACGGCCCATCGACGGGGAGGGGAGGTTCAACATAGATAAATCCCGAACATTTCCAAGACCACCCGTGTCTTTGGTCCTCAACTGGTATGAACAGCACGCCCCTGCTCGCAACTGCAATCAGTTCCAAAATGAACGCCGACCTTGTGGATCTCGTCTTCCTAACTCACTCGCAACCTCCAGCTCCGACCCCATCCTGCTACTCGGACCTATCGTCCTCTGCCATCGACTACGAGAACCAAAAAATAATGACGGACCCCAAGAACGACTCCGCGTCTGAGGTGTGCCCCGTCGACCACAAGGCCCGCGAGGCATGGCTGCAGCATGCCCGCGCCGCGAACCCGAGCGAGGCGCATCCTCACCCACCGCATCCTGTTGTCACCCCCGCCGACGTCCCGCCCCCCCAATCACAGTCGCAGTCCTGGACGCAGTCGCTGCTGTCCCTGACGCCTTTCTCGTCATCCTCAGCTTCCTCGAACGGCCCCGCGACATTGTCCTCCGCCTCTTCCGCCAACGCCGAGGCTTGCCCCGTAGACCACAAGTCCCGCGAGGCATGGCTCGCTCAGGCCCGCGCTGCGAATGCCACAGCGAACCCTCACACCTCCGCGGAACAACAAAACCCACACCGACCCCTTGACCAGGCGTCACCACAGCCCTCGCGATCCTGGACGCATTCCCTCAAATCTTACATCCCCTTCACGTCTTCTTCCCCAACAACAGAAGAGGCGCCGAACCCACCGCGATCAGCGACCGTGAAAACGGGCCTCGACACTCATCGGGAGGTTTCGACAATTCCCCGAACAGCGACCTCGGCGTACCCGGGCAACAGCCGGCCCTCGAACCACGAGCAAGAGACGGGCGCAGACGAGGCAACGGGGAACTGGATCTACCCCTCGCAGAAGATGTTCTTTGACGCCATGAAGCGCAAGGGCCACGACACGCGTGCCGCAGACATGGCGACTGTGGTTCCGATTCACAACGCCGTCAACGAGAGGGCGTGGAAAGAAATCAAAGAGTGGGAGAAACCATATCTTGAGGGCACAGCGTAAGCCTCACCCTATCACCTCCCATCCCCCATCCTTGGATCCCTTTACTCTTGTGTTCAGTCGAGGAGATGCTTGGAGCTGAGGAGACAAACGACTGACAAAGAAAACAGTTGCGAAGGTCCCAAACTTCACTCCTTCCTCGGCCTCAGTACCAACATGTCCCCGAAAGCGCGCATCAACACGCTCCTAGGCTACACCCCGCCCTTTGACCGCCACGACTGGATCGTCGACCGCTGCGGCGTGCAGGTCGAGTACGTCATCGACTTTTACGCCGGCCGTCCCGATGCCCACGGCAAGCCCAGCTTCTACCTTGACGTCCGGCCGAAGCTGAACAGCTGGGAGGGGTTCAAGATGCGCGCACTGAGGGGCGTTGGGTTGGGTTGACCGAGCATCGTTGGACTGAATCCACGAACCTAGGATGGTGTTACATAATCTGGTGTAGGACAGGGATGTACAAAACGTATAGGTGTGGTTTGATATTGTACAAAAACAAGCAGCATTGGAACTGGCGCAGATATCCCGGGGGAGGGATGTCCTTGGAGGAGACTAGTCCTTGCTTGATCAGACGGACTATGATGGTCTTCGCACCAGGGGCGAACCGCATCCCACTCAATCCAACTTTTTGAGAACCTCTATACCCGTGAGGGTCGTGCTCTTCTCCGATCTTTGCAGTTTTATGAGCCAAAGCATGGTTGATTGGTGATACTTGCCTCTTCTTTTGTGGCAGAGAACTGAAATTAACCTACATTGTTTACTGTTGCTAGGCTTGCGATCTCGAAGGCAGCAGTTCTTTGTGAAAGGGGGTTGCAAAAGGTAGTTTATGTCCCTCGCCACTTTCTGCTATTCTGTGTCATAACATCACTCTTCTTGAAGCGGATATAACAAGCTAGTCTGTTGGTAGAGAACCGCCATGCGAGGCAACTACGACTGTGATTCATGGAAAAAGGTCAGAAGAGACTTTGGAAACGCATCATACGGAGACCCTCTGAAGAATACGGGATTCCGACACATCCTCTCCAGTGTTAAGGTGCACACTCAAATTATATCTTAGGTATGAGGACCAGCGGGCGGTTAAACCCTAAGAGCCTGATCGGCAACTTCGATAACAGTCTGATAACTCCTGTACTCTAATAGGAAAATACATAGGGTTAGGGTTAATAAGAGTTTCCTATAAGGTGAAAGTCTAATTAAATAGATATACTGCTAGGGTCCCTACCTACTATATCTACAGCGCCTACCTACTATTACCTACTATTATTAGCGCCTAGCTACTAGCACCTAGCTGCTAGTAATTACCTACTATTACTAGTAATTATATACTATTACTTAAAATTACCTACTGTTACGTTACTTATAATTACCTACTATATAGATGTTAGAGATATACGTTCTTAATTACCTACTTTTACTATTATCAGGCCTTATATAAACTTTAACCTAAGTCTAGAGGTAGAATAAGAATTTATTATTAGTATTATAGGATCTAACGTTAGATATAGGGGTTAAACTGTAGTATATTTAAAGATATTACTAGAGTTAAACAGAAGAGAAAGAGGGCTAGTAAGCTAGCTAGTAACAGTACTATAGATATTAAAAGAGCCGTTAAGGTAGGTTACGTGGCGTGGCACGTAATCTAGATTAGCTCCTCTTGTCGAAGTAGCCAGAGTATTTAGCAGCAACCAAAGTGTCCCTAAAATGGGGGTGCCTCCACTTTTATAGGCGCTTTGACAATTAACAGTCTGAGCCGCTGGCCGCGTCGGTAGGCGTCTAACACCTACCCCCTACTATTAAATTCTATGGGCCATGAGTTCGAGTTCGGCCAAATCGAGGGGTAGACGACTGATGAATCCGCTGAGATCTAGAAAGAGCCGGAAATCTGGAAATTACTGCTTAGATCCTTTATGACCTGGACTATCCTGAGAGGGTGGATGAGAGCTCATTGGTCGGCAAATCCCCTGGCATAAAAATCAGGCTTAGTGTGACGCATAAGCCTGAGGGGGTGTGTCGAAGTAGCCAGAGTATTTAGTAGCAACCAAAGTGTCCCTAAAATAGGGGTGCCTCTACTTTTATAGGTGCTTTAATACCTCTACTATCTATAGATACTTAGCATCCTAATACTAGTAACTTTCTAAAGTAGTAATAAATATGCTTATTACCTCCTTTACCTATTACTTACTAAAAAGCCTAAAAACATAATAAAAATAAAAGATTAAAAAGTATTATACTTTTTAGATATATATAACCTAATTATATATAAGAAACCTATCCCTCTATCTTAATCCTTACTTTCCTACTACCTACTAATTCCTTTAGTACCTTATTAGGTACTACCTTTATAAATCTATTAGCTAGGTTATTAGTACTATAGATCTAGTATACTTTATAGACTTTACGTCTCTTATAGGACTACTATAAGGCTATAATATTAATTATAAGCCTCTTCTCCTTTATAGTACCTAGCTTTATAAGGTATTTATAGAGTAAATAGGAGTCTATATAGAGGATTATTAGTATTAGAGGAAGTCTTATATAATTAGTTACTATCTTTAAGGTTATAAAGATAGTATATACTATATTTATACTAGTAACTATATTATATACCTTAGAGGTAAGTATACTATAAGTAACTCTTTTATACTTTATTAAGCTAAAGTAGATAATATTCCTAGTTATTATAAATTTATTACTATTATTAAGGCCTTTACTAGTTATCTATAAGGGTATAGCTATAGGCTATAACTAGGAAGGGTATAGAAGGTAGGTCTATTTAAGCGTAAAGACTTTAAGCTAAAGATTCTAAGTTCCTAACTTTAGCCTTAAGCCTTAAGTTAGTAAGGCTTAGCCGACCCTTAGCTAAGGAACACCTAAAGTGCTCCTGTTAGGCTATGTGTCCTGTTGGCGTATGGCCCCCTTATAATTGCCCCCCTCCTTACATCCTTAGTCCCTAAGGATAAGTAGAGACTATAGTGTTAAGCACTAAGCAGTTGCTAACTAATTGCCCTCTACTCCGGCTGTTTTATTAACCTCTTTATTAGACAATAGGATCTATTCTAGTATTATAAATCCTAGTATGCCTTTAGCCTCCCTTTACTATAATTCCTTTATAGTTAAAAATAAAATTCCCTTAACTCTATTTGTTTTTAAACTAGGTACTTCTATTTATAGTCTAATAGTTTGTTATATAGCTTTACTTAATATAATAATACTTACCTCCTCTTTTGCCTTACTTTATTATTATTATACTAATAGTTCTATTTCTTTTAGTAAGCATCTATTAAGCCCTTATTATTATATAGTAGTGTTATTATTTTTGTTTTTTATCTTCTTTTTCTTCCCCTAAGGTGAGGTTTTTATTTTCCTTTTCTCTTCTTCTTTTCCTTAGTGCTATATTATTATTAACCTTTTACTATACTTCTTTATTAATAACTTTTCTTATTTTACCTATTTTCTTACTATTACTTTATTAACTATATACTAATTAGTTACTATATTTCCTTTTCTTCTTTTTATCTATTTTATTCCTTATTCCCCTTTTTATTATACCCTTACTAACCTATTACCTATTATAAGTATTATTATCTAAGTTACTAGTATCCTCTAGATACTATACGACCTAAATAAGGGTTTTAATAGCTTAAAGGGGGGTACTCCTTATATTAACTATCTTAGATAGATTTATTATAACCTTAATAAGTTTATTTACTACTAAGCTAACTATATTATAAACTATCTTACCTGCTATATTAATAAGAAGAAGTGTTCTACTATAAGTTTTTACTAGTCCTTTACTAAGAGTTTAGCGTCTCTAATCTATTTTACTAGGTTCTAAAGGAACTCTAGGGTGCTATATAATCTACCTAGAATTACTATATATACCTTTACTAATTAGTTACTAAGTATTAACTTAGTCCTCTTAAACTTTAGTATATTAACTAGTCTCTTTAGTATGTTACCTATGCTTAGACTAAAATTAGTAAGTATATTACTAATCCTTTATGTAGTATAAACCTACTCTAGCTCTAATATATTACTATCTAAGAGTTAGTATCTAATTATAAACATATAAGCTTAATAATTTAAGTTTAGGTTTATTATAGTTCCTTTACTAAGTATTTACCTTAGCTAACTTATTTTTTTAGGTAGGTATTATTACCCCTAATAATATTATAGATTAATTAAACTAGCTTTAACCTATATATATTTATAATAACTTTAAGGTAAAGGGTCTATAAATACTTATTAAATACCTTAATAGTTACTAAGGTAAACGCTTTAATAAGCTAGTTAGTAAGGGAGAACTTAAATGTTTCCCTAAGTAGGCTAAGTTCTATAAGAAGGTTAATAATTATAAGGACAACCCTATACCTATATATACTATTTATATTATAGGGTTAGTACTAATTACTTATAAAACTAGTACTAAGACACCTTAGAAGAAGTATAAGCTTATAGGTACTACTACTAACTCTATAAAGTATTGCTATAATAAGGGTAAGGGTAAGGAGGTTACTATTACTATCTTAAGTAGTAATAATAATAGTAATAACAATAAGTATATTAACATCCCTACTAATAATAATTCTTTACTAAGTAGTCTTACTCTAATTACTATCTAGAACTAACATAAGAAGAAAAAGGCTATAGAGAAGAAGTATAAGGAGGAGGAGGCTATACGTAAGGAAGCTATTTACGTCTATAAGGAGTAGGAGGTTATAAAGAAGAAGTACTAAAATAAGGAAGAGGCTAAGAAGAAGAAAGGTAAAGGTAAATAAGTTACTAACCCTCTAGTAATCCCTTATATATTTAGTATTCTTCTCTACTTAGTTAGTTTTTACTTTTTTGTTTTTCTTATTAAGATACCCTAGGTAGGCCCCTAACCTAATTTAATAGGGGTAACTATTCTTTTTGCCTATAGCTAGGTAAGTACTTAGTAATAATAACCTAATTCTATACTATTTATTATCCTATTTCTTATGTTTCCTCCTTATAGCTTTCTTATATATAGTAACTTTCTGTTATGTATCATATAGGTGTTCCTCTAGTTCCTAGGTGTTATATTCTATAGGCCACCCTACCTATTTAATAAGGTATTAGCAGTCCTTTACTAAACCCTAGCTAGTAATAATCTCCTCTACCTCCTATTCTTCTAGTTTGTCTTTAAGGTTAGGGAGGATTAGTTAACTATTACTATACCCTTACTAGACATTCTATAGTTTAATTATAAATACTAAGAATACGTTATATATATGCTAATACTTCTTAGGTAAGTATACTCTATATGCTTAGGGGCTAATCCTTTCTATAATTACTACTTAAATAAATCTTAGTACTAATTTTCTGTTCTTAAACCTAAAATTCTTTATTAATAGTCTAATAATGTCTCTATAAGAGTACTCCTTAGGGGTATGTCTTATGTTATATCCCTATGCTTAGGCACCTATTGCCTTTTCCTAATTAAGCTATGTGTGCGCCTAGAGTTTACTAATATAGATAAGTCTCTCTTTAACTCCCTAGACTATAACTCTTATAGTAGAGGGGATATATTTAATATACCTTAGATTATACCTATATAGGGCTTCTATTAGTAATAGGCTAGTAGTTATATAGTAACTATTATTATATATAAACTCTACTTTAGGGAGCTAGACTACCTATTAACTTACTAATCCTATAGTATATACTTAGAGATACTTCTTAAGTATCTAGATTATTCTCTCTATCTATCTATCTATTTAGGGGTAGTATGCTATAGATAGTTAGCTTTAGATCTCTCTTTCTATAGTAAATTCCTTTTAGAATTTACTTATAAGGAGTTTATCCCTATTACTAATAATACCCCTAAGGGTGCTAAATCTATATTCTACCTTTTTATAGAGTATTTAGGTAAGCTATACTACTAAAATAGTCTTCTATGTTAGAATAAATATAGTAAACTTTATTATCCTATTTATAATAATAAGGATGCTATTATATTTAGTACTAGTATTCTAAATACTTAGTAATAGGCCTATAATAAAGTCTATACTAATTTCCTTAAAAGGATATACTAGTATTAGTAATAACTAGAGTTCCCTATAAGGTTTATACCTAGGTATTCTAACCCCTTAGTACTATTAGTATGTTTAGATATAATCCTATATGTCTAAAAGGATATCTAGCTAGTAGAATAACCTTAAAATAAGTTCTTAAGTCTTATTTACTCCTATATAGCCTATTATTAGCTTATTATAGTATTAGTAAATAATTACTAAGCGTAATAATGCTTTATCTGGAATAACTAGTCTTATCTTATAGAATAGGGTCCCCTTCTTATTAAGGTGGTACCCCTTTTGTTCCCTAGCTGATCTGTAAGCCCTTACTGCCTGCTTCTAGTAGTTCCTATCCTTAGCCTATAGTCCTTAGACAAAATCTTCTAGGGCGTCTAATAGCTATTAGAGTAATGCCGTTCTATACTCTATAAGCTCTTCTATAACTATATGTAGGATATACTACTCTAGAATAATAATCCTAGCTCTAGGCGTTTCCTCCCCTTCTTTAGGTGTTTGCTAAGTATTCTATAATTCTTCCTAGCCCTTTTGGCTATAGGTTTCTATAGCTATAACTTTTATAGTAGTGCCCTAAGACCCTCTAGTCCTATAGGGACTTTAGGGTAAGGAATGTTCCCTATTTATAGTAGCTCTAACAGCTTATATAAAAGTAATTACTGTTTTACTCCCCCCTTCTAGGGCGGTAATAGTTTGCCAGCTGTTTAATAAGAGTTCTTCTACTAGTCTTAACTTCTTTAAGAGGGTAGGGAGTACGTTATTATATACTACTTTACCTTCTATATAATCTAGTCTTCTTAATAGTCTATCTATAGGGTTTATTACTCCTAAGTAGTAGTATATTTTAAAGTTAAATGCTAATAAGTAGTAGACCTATTTAGTAAGCCTTCTATAAAGGTCTTATACTAAGGTGTTAATAACACCCTTTAGGGCCTAATAGTCTATTAGTACTATAAAGACCTTAGACGTCCCTTATAGATAGTATGCCTAGTAGTCTAGGCTTTCTACTATAGTAAGGAGCTCTTACTATCCTATTACCTATCTCTACTCTATATTAGATAGCTTCTATAAAAAGTACGTAATTAGTTACTATTAACTATCTAAAAGTTAGGATAGGATCCCTAAGATTGCTTTTTAGGATATATCTATCTTAACCCTAGACTCCTATATAGGGTCCTAATATTATAGAATAGTTACTAAATAAAAGGCGACCTTTAACTTATTAAATACTGTCTATACCTCTAGAGTCTAATTAAACTCTTATTCTTACTTAGGACTACTCCCCTTAAGTATAGACATTATAGGAGATATAATTCCTAAGTATTTAGGTATAAATTTCTAATAGAAGTTATAAAACCTAAGGAATACTTATATATCCCTAATAGACTATAGCGGCTTTTATTTAGTAACTACTTATACTCTATTTAGGTCTATTAAGATACCCTCTAGTAAAATAACATATCCTAAAAACTTAGTTTTATTTATATAGAATTAATACTTACTAAGTTTTACGTATAGCTATGCTTTATAGAGCTTTATAAGAACCCTCTTAACGTCCTTTATATGCTGTTCCCTAGTTTCTAAATAAACTATAATATTATCTATATATATAATATAGTATGTATTAACTAAATTACTAAGCGCTTAGTAAATATACGCCTAAAACGTTATAGGTATGTTAGTTAATCTAAATAGCATAATAGTATACTTAAAGTGCCTATATCTTATATAGAAGGCTGTCTTCTACTAGTTAGTCTTCTTAATATAAATACAGTAGTATACATCCCTTAGGTTAATCTTTAAGATCTATTTTGCTTAGTAAAGCCTTTCTAAGAGCTTACTAATTAAGGGTAATAGGTACCTATTCTTAATTATGACTTTATTAAGTCCTCTATAATCTATGTAGAGTCGTACTATCCTATCCTTCTTTAGGACAAAAAGGATTAGAGTACTAGCCTTACTAACTAACAGCTTTATATAACTATTTAATAAGTTCTTAGTAATATAGAACTATAGTTCCTTAAGTTATTACTTACTTAGTAGGTATATTAGTCTAAATAGAGGTTTCTTATCCTCTACTAGATTAATAGAGTGTTTGGCGTTAGGAAAGGGATTAATTGTCTTTACTACTTCTTTATTAAACGTTCCCTACTTAGATTCTAACTCTAGGGGAAGTAGGGCTTATAGATTTCTTTCTTTTTCTTTCTTACCTAAGGAGATAATATTAGGTTTGTTTTCTAGTATAGCTCTATAGATATATATAATATACGCCCTTTTATAATTCTTAATAATCTCTATTATAATCTGCTCTAGTTTAGTAAGTAATATGTAATTATACTTCTAGGTGTTAGTAGTTATGTTAATAATAATTCCCTCTTACCCTATAGATTCCTATAATAATAGTAAGTTACTAGACCCTTTAGGCTTTTTAGACTTAGTAAATAGACGCTAAATCTTCTATAGCTATCTATAGGAGTTAATTAAGAAGAATGTTACCTAATATATTGCCTTTAGCTTTATTTCCTTTCTATTAAATCCTATAAGTATTAGGTATAATATATTTACTTTTTCTAGGCCTAGTTATCTTACGAGGCTTAAGCTAATAATATCTACTTATACGTAAGTATCTATATCTATACTAACCTTATATTTAGTATATCCTTATAGAATAATTACTCTACTAGTAGTAGTTTCTTTAATAGGGACTATATCCTTCTTAGTAGGGTAATCTAGAGTATTAACCCTACCTATTTGTTTCCTATATTATAGAGTTCTTAAACTTTTGTCCTAGTAAGAATAGCATTTACTCTTACCTTTAAGACATCTAGTTGCTAACTAATTAGCATGTTATTACTATTCCTTAGTTCCTTATAAGAGGTCGATATATAGCCTAGTATCCTATAGTTATAATATTTAGGGGTAGTTATAATATTACCCTATTATAGGGTGCTTACTCTATAGTTAGCTATTTGTCCTCTACCTCTTAATACCCCCTATATACTAAACCTAAAGGATAATATAGAGGTAGAGGAGGCCTAGCTATATGCTTAAGATGTTAATCTCTAGAATAGTAGAGGGCGTTATTTTACGTCTGTGTCTTCTCTTAGTTATTTCTAGTAGTCGTTCTATAAAGGGTTGCTATATAACTTACAATTTAACTCCTAATATCTTTAGGCTTCTTATACTACTTAGCATAGGGTTTTAATTTCTACCTTCTAACAGATTAGCTCTTCTTAGAGTACTATAGGAAGTCTAAAGAAGAAGTTAAATACTTATTCTTTATCTTCCTTAATCTTATTCCTAAGTATACTATAAATTACTAACTATTCTATAAAGAAGACTATAGGGGAATCTCCTATTTTCTTCCTTATGCTAAAAAGAGTATAATAGTATTCTCTTTCCTAGGCTATAAGGTTAATATATGTTTAGTAGATAAATATAAGGAAGTTATCCTAATTTATATCCTTATCTAGGCCTATATAGTAGTTTCTCTATTAAGTTTATATTAATACTATTACTTTAGATAGAGCCTATATAATCTTATACCCTATAGAGGCTTCTACCCTTAGATTATTTACCTCCTTAATAGCCTTTATCTAATTATCTATTTAGGCTGTTATAGCATCTTTATTAAGTACCTTATAATTATAGTTTAGGGGTTTTTTATATTCTTTTAGTTAGTCCTTTATTAACATATGTTTAGTAAGCGTTTAGAGTAGTTCCTAATTCTATCTTTATATTTCTATATTCTAACGTTATATTTTAGCCTACTATATTTAGAATATTTATAAGATATTAACTAGACTTAGTTTCTATCCTAAGTCCTCTTATAGCCTATATGTCTAACCTCTTTCTACTAATAGGGATGCTAATCCTTTACTATACGTTTAGTATTAGGTATAACCCCTAGAGACATCCCTTACTAGTTTATAGTACTAATATGTTAACTTATGTTTAGCTTCCTACTACCCCTCTCTAATAAGGTTATTAAGATCTATATTATAGGGGTGAGGTAATACCTAGTAGTTACCTATAGGAGTAGTTAGTAGTACTAGGTTATAGGTTTTAGGTAGCTATAGCTTATTATAGCTTTTATCTTACCTAAGGATTACTAAATATTTACTATCTAACTAGTAACCTAATATTCTATCCTATACTAGTTATCCTAGTCTATAGAGCTTAAAGAATTATAAGGGTATAGCTATAAGCTATAACTAGGAAGGGTATAAAAGGTAGGTCTATTTAAGCATAAAGACTTTAAGCTAAAGATTCTAAGTTCCTAACTTTAGCCTTAAGCCTTAAGTTAGTAAGGCTTAGCTAACCCTTAGCTAAGGAACACCTAAAGTACTCCCATTAGGCTATATATCCTGTTAGCATATAGCCCCCTTATAATTAATTATAAGGGGTATAGGTAGTATACTACACCTAATAATAGACTATTTAACTAATAGACTAAAAGATTAACTAGTTCTAGCACTTAGTACTAGTACTATACTATATATACCCTTATAAGGCCTACTAACTAGTCGCTAACTAATTACATCCTTATAATTACCCCCCTTCTAATACGACACATCCTAAGTCGTAACTCTAAGGCCTATATACACTAGTACTAGTAACTATATACTAGAGCATAAGGTTATGTTAACCCTAAAGGCCCTAGACAGCCTGGCACCTGGCGACAGCTGGGAATCCCCCGGCTAGTGCTAGGATTGCCTCCCTGCACCTAGTCCCTCTGAGCCTAACGTAAGCTGCCCCTCTTTACTGCCTAGCCAGCTAATTACTTCTGCCGCACTAAGGCCGATTGGTCGCTAATTGGGTCATAACCCCTAGCCCCCTTAGGCCTACACTTAAAGAGACGGTCGCAGGCGGGATTTAAACCTAACCCTACTCAGCTAGGAGACCTACTAAGTGCTAGAACAATTATAAGGGGTATAGGTGGTATGCCACACCTAACAATAGACTATTTAACTAACAGACTAAAAGATTAACTAGTTCTAGTACTTAGTGCTAGTACTATACTATATATACCCTTATAAGGCCTACTAACTAGTTACTAACTAATTACATCCTTATATTATCTTATTAGCTAGGGTAATAAGAAATCCTAGTTATAATATTATATCCTTATTATTAGTAAAAGATCTATTTATAAAGATAAAGAGCTTTATAGTAGCTAGATTAAGTAGTTAAAAAGTAAGGCTATAATTAGGGTTATCTATTTACTACTTAATATACTAATTAAGTACCTTAATCTCCTTAGCCTAAGGTACTTAGTACTATACTATAATAGAATAATTAAAGCTAGCCTTAGGTTAGTATATAGAGGTAATATATATACTATAGGCTTATTACTTAATATATTACTTAATAGTATCTATAGTAGTTAGATTAATAGGGTAGAGTTTCTTACCCTAGCCTTTTTACTTAAGGATTATCTTACTATTAGTAGTAAGGGTTATAATACTACTATTAAATACTAGGGGGTTATTAATACTAAGGATTTACTTCTCCTTAGTAGTAAAGGTTACCTTAGTAAGTTCTTCTACCTTATAGGTAGAGAAGGATTTATCTAAAAGTCTAATTATATTATTAGTTTATATCCTAATAATACTAAAGTTTAAATTCTCTACTATAGATATAAGTAGGTAGGGATTAAAAGTTAAAGTATTTATCTTAAGATTTTCTCTATAGTAGTAGCTATAAGTTACCTACTAGTAGGTACTAACATAGCTAAAAGAGGTAAATAAATTAGTTAATTAATTCTAACTAGGCTATAGCTAGTAGTAGCTAGTTATATAGGCTAGTACTAGGTAGGACTAAGTAGGCTAAGGCTAATAGTTAGGCTGGGGGATCTACTAGGCTGACTAAGGCTATAGTTATAGCTAAAAGGCGCCCCTTTTAGCCTGTGATAAGTACCCCCCTAATAAAGAGCAATTAGCTATAGGTTAATTACTAGAAGAAAAGAAAGAAAGAAAGAAAACCCCTATCTATATATATCTATATATATCCTATTAGATATAGTAGTAGGGCTAATAGGTTAACTAATTAACTAATTAGCTATAGCCTTAGGTATCTACCATGCTATTCTAGTTAGGCAGATAGGGTATACCTAAGGGTTCCTTATTATCCTTTAGCCTATAGTAGCCTAGCTAGCTAGAAGGCCTATAGTAGGGTCTAGATAATTAATAAGGTATTCCCTAGTAATAACTATAGTCCTAGTAGTAATAGTAGTTATATACCCCTTTAGAGGGGTTATATACTATTAGGCAGGTATTCTCTTCCCCTATTATAGGTAGGGTAGCTAGGTAGAAGTAGATATGCTAGCTAGGCTAGACAGGCTAGACAGGCTAGACGGGCTGGATATATACTAGTAGTGGGGTTAGTGGCGGCGGCTAGGTGTATCTTAGCGGCTGGGCTGGCTAGGCTGGCTGGGCTGGCTAGGCTAGCTAGGCTGGCTGGGCTGGCGGCAGCGGCTCTTGTGCTTAGCCTTTCTATTGCCAGGCCTTCTTAAGGGCTAATGCCGTGGCGCGTAGTGCCTTAATAGCAACGTTTATCTTTGTAGCTGAAAATAGTAATGAAAGGAATGGTGGTGGCGAGAGTTCTCTTATGGGCTTATCTGTAGGCAGGCGGGCTGGGGCGTTACGGGATTCTTTACAGGCTAGCTGCTAGGTTTCGCTATGGGCTGGTGTAACTAGCTCTGTTGGTTTGGCTGGCTCTGCCTTAACCGGCGTGACCAGCTTGTTAGCAGGCGGTTGGCAACCAGCTCAGAGGTGGCAAAAGAGGGCATTCCGAGATGTAAAGTCGTGGCGGTAGATTTAGTAGCAAAATTACTGGCTGTAGTTATTTGCAAATATATAGCAGAATAACGCGTTCTTAGAGGGGAATCTACCTCCATACTTCTAGTAGGGCTTAGGCTAGTAGCAACTTTATTACTATTACTATTGTTATTTCTTAAGGGCCTTAATTGACAGCAGCTCTGGTAGTAGACTTAACAAAATAGAAGGGGAAAAAGAGGGTGAAAAAGAGTGTAGAGAAGAAGGGTATTAAAAGTGGTGGCCAGAGGGATGGCAGCTCTAGCAGTGAGATTCACGGTACTGCCGGGTGGGTCGGGCCGGCTGGCTGCTAGCAAAAAAGGTGGCTGGCGTATATATATAGGCGACTTTAGCGATATCTGTATTTGGCTTAATTAGTACTTCTAAATAGCTTTATCTGTCTGCTTTGCTTATTTACCTATTATGCCCTTTGACTATTAACGAGGGTGAATACCCTAGTTAGACGTAGAGGTCTAGATTAACGTAGTTATGCTACTACTTGATACAGCCAAAAGAGGTAAATAAATTAGTTAATTAATTCTAACTAGGCTACAGCTGGTGGCAGCCGGTTATATAGGCTGGCACTAGGTAGGACTAAGTAGGCTAAGGCCGATAGTCAGGCCAGGGGATCCACCGGGCTAACTAAGGCTATAGTCGCAGCTAAAAGGCGCCCCTTTTAGCCTGTAACAGGTACCTACCTTTATAATACTATATAAAGGTTTAATAACTTATATAATTATACCCTTTAGATAATAGTATTAGATCTACTTAGGTAATCTTATAAGGATTATTTAATTTAATAAAGTAGTAGATTAGGTATATACCTATATTATATCTTAGAGCTAGATAATAAATCTAGGCTTAAGTAATAGTAATAGAGCTAGTATAAGTATTAACTACTAGCTAGCCTACTAGATTATAGGAGACTAAGTAAGGATTACTTCCTTACTATTATCTATATATCCTTAGATAACTAGGTATAATTTCTTATATAGTTAGTTATTTATCCCTTTTACCTTATTAATAATATAGGCCTTAAAGATTTATTAGCCTATATAGAGGTACTTATTATACTTAATAAATTAGAATATGCTATAGGTAATAAAGGTGTTAATCTTAAGCTTAATAGTATGCTTAAAGGGTTTTCCTAAGGTAGTAATAATACCCTTCTTATATAGATTAATTACTAGTAAGAGGTTAAATTCTTTTTTTAATAATAGGAAGTAAGTAGTAGATACCTAGTAGGTAGTAATAAGTATAGTACTTAGGCTTATCTTATTAAGGAAGTTAGTATTATATTTATAAGGGTGGCTAAGCTGTCTCCTTAGTAGTAAAGCCCTTATAATAATAGTATTTAAAACCTTTTTAGTAGGTATAGTAGTAAGCTTATCCTCCTCTTTATTATTACTTAGCATAGGGCCCTTATTATTATTATTATTACTCTCTAGGGGCCTCTTATTATTATTATTATTCTCTAGGGGCCTCTTATTAGCTACTTTAGAGGTGGTATTTCCTTTATAATCTTTAGGTTCTTTATAATAATATAGCTTAATAATAGTAGAATAGAAGGTTTTTAGGCTATAAGGGAACTTTATAGTATACTTAGTTTTATTAACTATAATAAGGTAGTATAGGCCTTACTAACCTTTTTTTTATACTATACTTAAATAGGGGATTAAAGTAGGAGTATAGTAGTCTTAGATATATCTAGGCTATTATAAGTAGTAATTACCTTATTAACTTAGTGCTTAGTATAGATCTACTATACTACCTCTATAGCTTTTTTTACTATTTTAGCCCTCTTTATTATTAATAGTAATAGTAGTAAAGAATCTATAATCTAGGGGTATACCCTAAATATAAGTCAGGTAGGGATAAGGCTATTTAGGCTAGTAGTATTATTAATAGCCTTTACGGTAAGCTATAAGGCTATAGTAGGGGATTCTCCTTTATTATAGAAGATCTTATATATATAGCATAGAGGTATATAGTATTTTTTAACCTTACTAATACTATTATAAGCCTTAATTAGAACTTTTTTAATATAGATTAAAAGGGTGTATATAGATTATTTAAATTTAGCTATATAAAAGTTAAGGCTAGTATTTATAATAATCTAATCTAATAGGCTAAGATATATATTAATCTAATATATATAAAGCGCCTCCTATATATACTTAGTAGTAATATTCTTAAGGAATTATACTACTTAAAAAGAAGTAGCTATATTAATAATATATAGTATAGGGTAGTTACTATTAAGATATACTATATTAATAATAATCTTATAGTTAAAGTTATAGTTATTATCTTATAAAGAGAACTTAAACTAGCCTAGTACTATAGCATTAAGTTAGTACTAATAGTAGACCTTAGTAATCTTCCTTAGGGCTAAGATTTCTGCCTTATTACTAGATTACTAAAGTACCTTATAAAGCTACTAGACTAATAGATAGCTAAATTAGTAGTATACTTAACATAGCTTAGTATTAATAAGATAGTACTAGGTAATACTTTAGGTTAGGCGTTCTAATAGTATCTATAGATACCCCTATTTATATATAATAGAGATAATAGTATTACCTTAGATAAGTTAGTTAGTAAGGTTATTAAATTTAATCCTCTAGTAATTTATATCTATAAGGTAGAGTAGGAAGGGAGTATTACTAGGTATTATATAGAAGGTAAGGGTACCTAGAGGAGTAGTAATATTAATAGTACCCTTAGATATAAAATATATCTTATTACTAAATTAGATTCTTACTTCTTTAGTATAGTCTATATCTAAGGGTAAGTCTCTACTAAATAGCTTATAAAGGGTAAGATACTACTAGTATCCTACTATTAAGTACTCTATAGTACTTAAGTCTAGTATAATACCTTAAAAGGTAGTTACTAAATACTAATTATTAATAGTAAAGATATCTACTATAGGCTAGGTATCTTTATCTTAATCCCCTTAGAGATCTTCTTTTATAATAAAATATATAGTTACTTAGTTATATAGCTTAGAAAATAATAAAGGGCTATCTACTACTATAGAGTTAAAGAAGGTAGTTAATATAAAAAACGTAGTACTAAGCTTATTATTATAATCTATATAATTATTATTCTTATTATTTAATTTAAAGGACTTATATCTTTTAAAGTTAGTAATAAATTATTAAAAGGCCTCTATTAATCCCTCTATTAGGTATTAATCCTTATACTCGTAGTAGGATTACTAATACTTATCCTTAGAGTACTTAGTTAACTAGTATCCTAACTTTCTATATATATAATACTTTTTTAAGGAAGTATTATACTAATACTAATTATAGTTAAAAAGGTACTATAGGCTATTATTTACGTAATTATAGTTATTATAGTTAGAAGGGGTATACTAGTAGTAGCTATACTAACTATTATATATATAATTAGTCTAATACTAATTATTACTAAGGTATTTATATTAGCTATTTATATTAGTAGGATATTAGTATAGTATATATTACTATTATTATTTAATCTTAGTAGTATTACTAATAGTAGATCTTAGCTAGCTATATATACTAGTAAATATTAAGGCTAGGTTAAATAGCGTAAGGGTATACTCCTCTACGCCTTAGTAGGAGTTAAGGAGTTAATTATAAAGGGCTGTATTAGATAGGGTGCTAATCTTTATAATAGATTATAAAAGGGTATTTACTTATCAGATAAGGATCTTAAGGGCCTTAGGCTTACTCTTATTAGGGTTATTATAGATAGTACTAGTAAAGGTAGTTCTTTATAGCTTTATAAGGTAGGCTTAATATATTTCTTCTGTCTTAAAGTTACCCTTAAGTATTATAACTATAGTATAGAAGTTAAGGGTATAGGATAGATTATAGAGATAGTTAGTATAGAAGTCTACTACTACCCCTTTAAGTATAATAAAGAACGTATTAGTAAATTAATCCTATAGTATCCCTACCTTAAAGTAATAGTCTTAGAAGATAGTAAGCTTAGATTTAATTAATTTATATACTCCTCTACTATATTTAAGCTCCTCTAGATATATCTTAATAAGGTTAGTAAGCTAGTAGAGGGGTAGTATTCCTCTAGTAGATAGTATAGTTATAATTAGTACTAGTACTATACTAAGGAAGGGAGGGATAAAGTTAGGGTTATTATATAAGGAATTTAGATTAACTACTAACTATTAGCTAGCTAGAGCTAAGGCTAAAGCTAAAGCTAGAGCTAGAGCTAAAGCTAGAGCTAGAGCTAGAGCTAGAGCTAAAGCTAGGGCTAGAGTTAGTAAACTATCTAGCTATAAATCTAATAGTAATAATCTTATAATATTATAGATAAAGTTAGGATTATTAGCCTTTATCTTAAAGTTATTAGTCTTACCTATATTAGCTATTATCTACTCCCTTATTTACTTTAGTACCTTAGGGGCTAATATAATAGTATATACTTATAGTATAATCTAGCTACCTTAAGTAGTATTAATAAATATCCCTTAGTATAGGAGATAGTTATAGAATCCTATTAAAGTATTATAGTATGTTACTATAAAGTCCTCTTTAGTTTATCCCTTAAAGTTATCCTATAGGGTATCCTATAGGTTAGTCCTATAGAGCCCTTCTCTTATATACCTTATTATCTAGAAGATAATAATAGTAGCTAGGGCTTTCCTCCTTTTATCCTTAGAGGTATTAATAGGGATATTACTAATATAAGTATTACCCTATTATTTAATATTAACTTAGCCCTAATATTACTTAGGGATAGGGAATAGGTTCTTAATATTTATAGGGTGTAAGGGATCCTACTTTTTAGTAGGAAAATCCCTAGGCGTTATTAATAATAGTTATAATTATCTAGGAATAGATCTACTACCCTCTAATAGCCTTATAACCTCTTAAATATAGGTATTTACCCCTAACCGTATAGGCTTAGGGGTAAATCTATTTATTAGAGGAATTACTACTAATAGTATAGATAATAGATAAAGGATATAATAAAAGGAAGGGTAAAAAATATAATAGGAGTTTAAATAAGGGAGAAAGTAATAAAAGGGGATAAAAAAGATAAAGATAGAGGACTTAAGGGTAAGGGCTAGTAAGGTTTAAATACTTAATTATTACTATAAATATTAAGGGTATAGTATTAAAAGTAAATTACTTAATACTAGCTACCTTATAGTATTAAAAGTAAATTACTTACTATTAGCTACCTTATAGTATTAGAAGTAGATTAATCTATAGGTGTTACTATTAGATATTATTAATTTATAGGCGTTACTATTAGATATTATAGTACTAATAGGAAGTAGTAGAAAGTATAGGAAGGGCCTGTTTACTTAGGTGTTTATAAAGGTAAAAAATTTACTTACCTTAATTAGTAGTAAAGATACTAACATAGTAGTTTTAATAATATACCCTTAATAGTAATAGGTAACTAAGAGAGTTATATAGTTAGAGGATTTACTATAGCTAGTAAGATAGTAAGTAAAGTATAGGTAAAAAAGGAGGGGACTTCTCTATAAGTAATAAAGTTAAAGATAGTAATCTTCTATATAATAGACGTAAGGATAAAGGGGTTTTTACTAGTAGTATTAAATATAACCTATACTAAGTAATTAGCGCCTTTTTCTAGGTAGTACTAAGCAGCCTAGATAAGTAGTATTTATAGTCTCTTCTATTAACCTTACTAATCTATAGTAGTAGTAACTATAAAGTTAACTACTAATTAGTATTAGTATTATAGGATCTAATATTAGATATAAGGGTTAAACTATAGTATATTTAAAGATGTTACTAGAGTTAAATAGAAGAGAAAGAGGGCTAACAAGCTAGCTAGTAATAGTGCTGTAGATATTAAAAGAGCTGTTAAGGTGGGTGACGTGGCGTGGCACGTGATCTGGATTGGCTCCTCCACTATCCGTAGATGCTCGGCATCCCGACATTTATATAGGGAAAAAGGAAAAACTACCTAAAAGTCCGATAGGAAAGTCATTTTTTTATAAGGTACGTGGCCATTCTTGAAATATCTAGAGTTCTGTAATCTTAAACTGTGATCATGATGTACCCTCCTGTTTTTGGCCTAGTGGGTCATGATTCAAGTTCAAACGGTACTTGTGGCTGGTGCTTGGTCTGTGTTATCGGTCCTTATTCGAAGTGTCAAAAGATACCGGCGGTGCCGATCAGGCTCTAAGTCTCAAGAGGACTGGCCAAGGGAATTCCGACACCTGGGTATAACAAGTGAACCTCGAGCTAAAGTCAGAGAAAGCACATCTTACGGTTCAACTTTCATGCCTCTGGTCATTTGGCATCCCATATGCTATCTGGTAAAACGCTTCTCCCCTTGGTCATCAGTTGAGCAGCGTTTCCTAAACATTCCACCACTCGGCGTCTTCCCCACTACGTGCAAAATTTGCCCTCAACTATAAAGTTCAAACTACCAATACTTGACTGCAATATCAGCCTAAGTGGTGTCTGACGTTTACACGCTGGAGACTTCAGTCACTCATTGAGCGGTTGGTCGCATGCCAATTGTTCCGACATCCTAGGCGTAAGCGCTTGCACTGTAGATCTGATGTGGTCTTCATTGTGGTCAGTTCAGAAAAGCAACAGCATGTATTTTGGTGATAGATCGACAGCCATGCATCGCGGAGATACACTGCATATCTCCAAGCTGTAACACCACATGCAGACCGTTGACCGCATGCTCGTAAGACTGCCGCTTATGCTGTAGCTTCCTAGCACTCCCATAGGCTACTCTCTCATGGGGCAGATGCGGGGTTTGGCGTTCTCATGTATGAACGCCTAGCGACGATGCATGAAAGTATCATTTTTCCGTCCCCTTGTTTGATGGCTCCCCGTTTGCTTAATCCGATAGGTACAACAATACGACTACTCATTTGTAAGGAGTGGTGCATACCTAGCACGAGCGATGGATCGAGGGGGAAGGATTGCGTAAGGGCGGCCGCTTGTTGACTTTTGGCTGAACGTATGTTATATAACAGTTATTTGCACCTACGCCAATGGACCAAGGTATATATCCTCGGCTTCCTTCACATGTTACTTGATGTTTTACAGTTTCAACGGGCATTCTGATCCAAACGAACTCACAACATGGAATACACATTTATCATTCCGCTTGCAATTGTTGCTGTTGCTATTTTCCAGCTACGAAACGTCGGCAGACGGCCCAAGGGGTATCCTCCGGGCCCTCCCACGCTGCCGTTGATCGGCAACCTTCATCAGATCCCGTCAACAAAGCCACATTTACAGTTCCAAAAGTGGGCAAAGGAGTATGGGTATGTAGAACGAGACATTGATCCGAAGGATGGTCAGTATGAGCAACATGTTGATGTTATCGTCGTCTACAGCCCTGTATACTCCCTAATTCTCGGCACCAAAGTCATGATTATACTTTCATCAGACCGAGCTGTGAAGGACCTTTTGGACAAAAGAAGTGCCATTTACTCATCACGCACCGATGTTTACCTCGGAAACGTAGTTAGCGCGAACCTTCGCGTTGTTCTCATGGTTAGCCCGCAGGCAGCTAGAGCCCGAGCAGGGCGTGTTCCTTAACCAGACTCGTGATGCTGATAGAGTATAGAAATACGGTGAAACATGGCGCATGATACGAAAGATCTTCCACCAGGCCCTACACATCAGCGCGGCCAAGGCCTACGTCCCGTATCAGGACCTCGAGAGCAAGCAGATGCTGACCGGGTTTTTGGACGAGCCGCATCACTTTGCCGAACACATCCGCCGCTACACCAACTCGCTGACGACGCAGATTGTGTTCGGGTTTCGCACAGCGAGCATCCACGACGAGAAGCTGAAAAAGCTGTACCACTGCGTCGAGAAATGGAGCGAGGTCGTAGGGTCCTCCGCAGCGGCGCTCCTGGACGTGTATCCGGTACTTAGAAAACTCGGCTCATTGGCGCCTGGGAAACGGTACGCTGAAAGTCTGCACAAGGAGGAGAACGTTCTATACATGGGACACTGGATGGATGCGAAGAAGAGCGTCGTAGAGGGCACAGCAAAGGCGAGTCCCCAAACAAATGTACCAGCTGAGTGAACGTCAGAGAACTGACCAAGACTAGCCATGCTTCTGCATGGGAATTGTCGAAAACCAGAAGGCGTTCGGGTTTTCTGATGAATTGGCCGCTTATATCTCCGGATCTGCTCTCGAAGCCGGCTCGGACACAACCGCAGCTACATTACACGGCTTTGTCCAAGCCATGCTTCTGTATCCCTCCGTGCAGAAGCACGCCCAGGACGAATTGGACCGTGTCTGCGGTACAGAAAGACTGCCAAACATAGATGACTGGGACGCCATGCCCTACATACGAGCATGCGTCAAGGAATCACTCCGGTGGTTGCCAACGGCAATCCTCGGGATGCCGCACGCCGTCATCAAAGATGACGAGTACATGGGCTACAAGATTCCCAAGGGGGCCGGCGTCATCCTGAACGTGTGGGCCATCAACATGGACGAGGACCGGTGGGAGGACCCTCGGGCCTTCAACCCGTCCCGCTACGTGGGCGACAACCAGAACTCGTTCGAGTCGGCATCAAATCCGGACCCATCCAAGCGTGACCATTACGTCTTCGGCGCCGGTCGTCGCCTCTGCCAGGGTACGCACACCGCCGACCGGTCTCTCTTTCTGGGCATCGCGCGGCTGCTGTGGGCGTTCCGCTTTGAGCGGGCTATAGACAGCCGAGGGGCGGAGGTCGTGCCGGACGCGTATAATCTTACGGACGGGGCCCTGGTGCAGCCGCGGCCGTTCCCGGCGAGGATCACGACGAGGAGCGAGGCGCACGCACGGGTGATTCGCAAGGAGTGGGAGGCGAGCCGGGAGCTTCTGGACGGGAAAGATCAGTGGAAGGAGGTTCCGCGCGGAATGGCGTTTGAGTCGCTGATGTCATCGGATGGGAAGGATTGAGGCGATCCGGGGCTAGAAGGAGTTTCGCATGTAACTAACTGGGTCGAGAATACTTGGGCAGGGGGCCTTGTGATTCCTGTCTGTCATGGCACTAGCAGATGTCTTCACATGTTAGGGCGAGATATGGTAAAGAAACCTCAGGGGGCCAGAGGCTCACAGATTTGTTTCTAAAACTGTCATTTCTCGCTACTGCTGACGAATTTCGTTAGATACTTCCAAATAACAATTATAGAAGTCGTTCAATTCATTCATTTTGAAAACACTTTATCGAAGTCGTATTTTTTTCTAGGGCGTATCTAGTCACTATCTACTAATCAACTTTGGATGGGATGACGAGCCCATGGTCCTCCTAATAAGCTGTGTTTCTCACCAAGGTACAGCAAGAGGCCGACAAAGGCTGACAGATCATAAATTATTCATTAATGGGGTTCATGCTTTGAACTTCTCAGGAGCCCTCTCCTCGCTCCCATCCTGAGGGACAGCCTTTGCCTTCCCTCGGCCAGGCGCCGCCTCGAACTTCTCGACCCACTTACCATCTTTCTTGAACATAGAAAGGCACTGCATCGCTGACGGCGTGCCGTACTCTGGGTCGGCACCGCATTCCAAGAGAACCTGTCCGAGCCGATTAGCAACGAGCTCTGGAGTTTGGTATTGGCGTACAGTCAAGCAGCCTCCTAGACGAGTGATGGCTCATTGTTGACTTGCCTCAATCACAGAATCTAAACCCTTAAAGACAGCGCCTGCGAGAGGGCTCTGTCGCTTATCATTCAGTCTGTTGGGGTCTGCTCCATGTTCTACGAGCAGCTTGACCAAGTCCGCGTGACCGTAGTAAGCCGCCAACATCAGCTGTTGTGAATGTTAGTCACATTTCGACTTACACCATGAGCTAAACTAGCACATCGATGATAGCCGGGGAAAGGTTCATCCATGAGCGTTGCCACTTACCAAGGTGTCACCCTTTTCATTCGTCAGATTGGGCGGTAGCCCGTCGAGGAGGGCCTCCTTGAGAACACTCTTATTGCCTTCGCGGGCAGCATTGTACATGCTGGCCGCCAGCTTGATGGCTTCCAAAGAAGGAGAAAACGCCGTAGCGGAAGTCAGAGTTGTCCCGCTCATGATGTTCGAAGAGAGGATGTGTTGCAATTGGTTTCGTATAAGCTAGTGAGGTTACTTAGTAATGCCGGCAACGATTGTGGTTCCTCGCGGGCGGGAGACAAGATGGAAATTGGTGTTGGGAGCGGGGTCATAAAGCAAGGTATGCTGGGCAGCCAGTAAAAGTTGGGGGAATATTCGAGAAATCATTACTAAGCTAAGACATCATTGGCTCCAACTATAATTCGTTAATAGGCCGCAGAGTACTGGAGGTGAACCTGTCAAAGCAGACACCAATGCAAAATGAAACCACTGGAAAGACTCCCAATGAAATGTGCGATGCAACTTACTGGTATCTACCGGACGTGCTTTCGTAGACTTGGAAGGAGGTCTGCGGAGTGTCGATATTGAGAACGCGGACTTGTCCTGTCTTCTGTCTTTGCAAAGTTTAGATGCTTAATTAGTGAAAGTCCTCAACTCGGACAGAAATCCCAGTTGTCTGTCCACCCCTATTTCAATCCACAACCCACACTCCCGAGACACTGTGCCCGCCAGCAAACGGACTCGCGCTGCTAGCCCAGATCCATCTCGGCGGGCTGTTGACAGCCGAAACCCTACTTAGCAATGCAAATCTCCTGTCTAGATCCCGAAAGCGATGTTGACCAGAGGGTGGACTGGTGGGACCCAAGGAGACAAAACTGCCCAATCTGAGATTAGCCATAATGCAATTAGCGAACAAGCGGACGTGTCCCGGACGCAGCCAGGGCGGGCTTAGGTCGCAAACGGCCTGAAAGAGCAGGCCAGATATGACGCTAAGACCACCATATGGCTTATGCGCCGTGTTTTCGGGGGCTCCAAGTTCCCGACTCGGCGACGGACTGGGATGGCACTAGATCACATGGATCCTGCGTTCAAAGCTCTCTTGAGGCTTATCTAGTGGCGCTGCTTTAAGGGTGAGGCACCTAGTAAGCAAGGGTAAGCGAGGGTGAGTAAGGGCGAGCGAGGGTGAGTAGGGTAAGCAAGGGTGAAAAATGTCTACTAAAGGTGAGGAATAAGAAAGTAAGGTAAGCAAAGCTGAAATTATTAGTAGTATAGAGGCTAAGAACTTTTTAGTTAATTTTATAAGATATAAATAAGGCTATCCTCTATATCTTAGTTTTTTATTCTTTCTATTACTTACCTATTATTTTCTTAACTTACTTAAAGGTTATATTCTATTTATATCTATCTTTCTCTTACTAAACTTTAAAATACCTCTTATTAATCTAGTAAAGAAGTCTATTATAATAGCTTATACTATAGATAATAGCTATTAACCCTTCTAATATATATCTAAAGATAAGAAATAAGGTTAGAATAAATATATAGAGAATATCTAAACTAAGTATAACTATATTATAGGCTAGTATATCTTATAAGTAATATACTAATTATATAGTATTTTATTTCTTAGCTTAAAATTAGGTACTTAGTAGGCTAAATTTAATAAGATAGTTAAAGGTCTCCTAGAAGCTGTTATCTAGGATATATTTTTAAGAAAGGAATACTTATTTCTACCTATTAAAGATATTAAGGACTTCTTTTAGCTCTATATCCTCTAGGCCTAAGGTTAAATAACTAAAAATAAACTTCCTATACTTAACATAATAAAGAGTATAGTAGAATAGTTTTTATTAGAACAATAGGTAAAGATATATAGGATAGTATATATCCTATATAAGAGTATATCCTATAAAAGTAAGAATATAAGATAATAGGGGTAGAGATATATAGAATATAAGGGGTATAAAGGGATAGAAGATATAAAGAAAGTATAGTAGTTAGATTATTACTATAGATATTACTTACTTAGAGAGAAAGACAGTAGTTTAGGATATAGGAGATTCCTATCCTTATATACCGTATCTAGCTTACTAGAATATTCCATACTTACGTAAGCTGCTTAGAAATTAACCTAGATAACACATAAGAACTTAACCCTAACTAAATAACCCTAACTTAAAGAGATAACCTAGATAGGTAGAGAGAGGAGTAGTAAAGCTAATCTTACTCCTTATAGAATCTTCTAGCATCAGGCTGTAATTACGTAATTACCTACTTACGTAATTAATATATATATTAATCTACTAGTTAAGTAGATTATATATATATATATCTTATATATAAATCTGTATAATAGAGGAAATATAAGATAAAGAAGTATAAGAGTATTAGAGAATACTCTTACTTCTAATAATATATATTAGTAGTAATAAGTAGAAGCCTAAAAGGCTATAGAGGCCTTAGCCTAATAGTAGCTATATAGTTATTAGTCCTTTTACTATATTTTATATACTTATTTAGTAAGCTCTTTTAACTTATTAACTTAGTTTTCTACTTTATAGATATACTACTATATATTATATTTAGGTACTTATCCTTTAGGCTAGCTTTCTAGGTATATATACTAGTACTTTACTAGTAAATAATACCTATTATAAGCCTTATATATAAGCTGTTATCTTAACTATTATTAATTATTATTACCTACTAGAGTATTTAGAAAAAATACAAAATATATTATAAATATAAAATATAAATATAAAATATAAAATATAAATATAAATTTAAAGATATATTTAGATTTTATCTTTCTATTTCTAAAATATATGTATTTATATTTTAAAATATAACTACATATATTTATATTTATATTTTTATAATAAAATACACTATTTTTTAACTAATTATATTAAATATAATAAAAATAAACTTAAGTAGGTTAATATTATATAGTTATATATCTAATGTATTTTTATAGATATTATTACTCTAATAGTAGGTTTTTTAAGAAAACCTATTATATCTTTATAAGCTAAAGCCTAAAGTTTAAAGGGCTTAAAGTTTAAGTTAAATTTATATTATAAACTATAAAATACTATAATAATATAATTATATTATTAACTAAAGGATATACTAATCTTATAGTAAATTAATAATATACTATCTTATTTCTATATAACTATATATTTCTAAACTTATCTAAACTTAGTTAATAATTACTTATATATTATAAATAAATCCTTTTTCCTATCTTTTTAACTACTAAAAAAATATTTAATAATAAAAAAGTAATACTAAAAGTACTATAGTATTATATACTTAAGTATATAATAATAATACTAAGTATATATAATATTCTTTATATATCTTTTACTTAAGTCTTAGAAACTAAGCTTAGGCCTTTAGCTTTAGCTTAGGAGTCTTAAGTTAAGACTAAAGCTTTTAGTTAACTAAGTATAATATAGTTTATTTACTTTAGTATATACTAATAATACTAAGTATATATAACCTTTTTAATATATCTTAGCTTAAGACTTGAAAACTAAGCTTAGCTTTAGCTTAAGACTAAAGCTTTTAGTTAGCTAAGTATAATATACTTTATTTACTTTAGTATATACTAATAATACTAAGTATATATAGTCTTTTTAATATATCTTAGCTTAAGACTTAGAAACTAAGCTTAGCCTTAGCTTTAGACTAAAGCTTTTAATTAGCTAAGTATAATATACTTTATTTACTTTACTATATACTAATAATACTAAGTATATATAACTATCTTAATATATCTTAAGCTTTAGTCTTAGAAACTAAGCTTAGGCTTTTAGCTTTAGCTTTAGACTAAGCTCTTAGTTAACTAAGTATCTAAACTAACTATATAAAGAGAGATATTATCCTAACTAATTAATACTTATCTTTTATCTCTATACTATTATAACTATACTACTATATTTTAAAAGTACTATTAAGTATATTTTAAAGCTATAGTAACTATATTACTCTATTTATACCTTTTTATATTATCTTTATATAACTATACTTTTATCTTTATTCTTTTATTAAGCTATTATACTTAAAAATACTCTTTAAAATCCTAAAAAAATGGCTTCTAAATCTAATAACTCTTTTTAACCTATTTTATCTTCCCTTAATTCCTAGGTATTATCTTAGGCTAATTTCTCTAATAATAACTTATAGATCTCTATTAATACTACTAAAATATAGTTTATATATACTAATAAACTAGAAAACTAAAAAGACTATACTTTTAAAAGTAGTAAATAGTATCCTATTATAAATAATCTATTTTCTTATAAACTACTACCTATTAACTTAAGTAAAGAAAGAGAAATAGAGTTAATTTATATTATAAAAGGCTATAATAAGAAGTTTATAACTAAGGTAGCTTAATTTTAGACGTCTAACGCCTTAATATATTATAAAAGATATTATCCTTTTATAGTAACTTTAGAAAAAGAAGAATTAAATATAGATAAAATAAAATATAAGTTAATATCTTATTATTAGTATATATATAGTTATATCTATAGGTATATTAATATTTATTAGTTCTATATATTTCTTACTTATATTATTTTACTAACCTTTATATAGTTAAAGACTATATAGAGTCTAATAATAAAGGCTTATAATAAAGTAAGATAGATACCTTTATATCTAATACTTCTAATAAAAAAAGATATAGAGAAAGTACTATTATTAGTTATAATAATAGTATAGAAGAAGAAGAAATATATAACTATATAATAAAATATTTATTAAAGTTTAATATTAGTTATAATACTATTACTTCTATAGAGTTTAATAGTATATTAAGCTTTTTAAACTAGTAAGTAATATATTATTACTTTATAATATAAATACTAATAAGTTATATAGTACTATACTTAGTACTAATTATCCTAAGTTAATAAGTTATATTAATCTAAAGTTTAACTTTTTAAAAGCTACTATTATATATAACCTAAGATAACACTTTAATAACTATAGTTATATATCTATTTAACTAGATATATAGACTTCTATAGATAATAAAGCCTATTTAGGAGTAATAGGGTCTTATATAGATAGTAGTTTTAAATTAGTATATTTATAACTAGGTAAGAATATAATACTATTTAAAAGGTTAATTATTAATATTATTTCTTACTAATATATTAAATAGGTTTTAAATATTTAAGTAATTCTTATATAGGGTTATATATATAATAAGTATTTAAAAATAATATTCTTAAGAAATATAATATTCCTAGGTAAAATATTATTAGGTAATATTAAATAATAATACTTAAATAACTATTAGTTAATAACTAGTTATTAAAGTAACTTACTATATATTATTAAGAAAATAAAGCTAACTTTTTTATAGTATTACTAGAGATAATAGTACTAATAATAATACCTTTCTAAATCTATTTATTAATTCTTATAATAATAATAATAAGAATAATACCTTATATAATATTAGATATATAGGGTATATATTAAATCTAGTAGTAAAAGCTATTATAGATAAGTATATTAATAGTATTATTAAAGATACTAATATAGTAGACTTTAAAATACTATTTATTATTAATAACTATAATAGCTCTATAGAGAAATTATCTTCTAAAGAATAAGAAAAAATATTAAAAACATACTATAGTAAGTAATCTTTATTAATATTAATAGTTAATACTATTATATTAAACTATTTATTATCTTATATACTAATTAAAGATAAAAGGTAGCTTAGGTAAACTTAAACGTATAGTTATACTCTTAAGAAATAATACTATATTATATAAAGAGTTTAAAATAGCTATAAAACATACTAAAAAAAGACGAGAATTTCCTATTAATATTTATAAAACTAAAATCCCTTTATATAAGTAATCTTATCTTATCTATTTAACATACCTATATAGCAAGTCGCCACTCATAGCAAGTCGCTACCTTTCCTCTACCCTTCTACCTTATGTATAAGTAAATTCAGCTATAATGTACGAAATTAATTAAAACTACTAATTACCCTCTTCCTTATTACTATCCTAAACTACTTTACAGGTTCATACGTTATGTCTAGCCTTTCTGCAATTGCCATATTATCACACACGTAGTTTAGCACCTTCTATATAACCCTCCTTCTAAGGGTTATTCTCCCCCCTAGTACTAAGACCTTCCTTTTCTCCTTATAGTACCTCTACTTTAGTAGTATTAAGTAACCCTCTAAGACATAGTCTAGTCTTTTTTACCCTCTAGTGCTTACTTAGTACCTCTATCCCTATATAAAGCTTATAGTTCTTAGCCTTAATAATAGTAAGCCTATAGGCTAACTTACTAATACCTTTAGCCTAGAAGTTAATTACTTTATATATTACTAATAGTAAGCTACCTTAATATGCCTAGATCTTCTTTTTAAGGGAAGTAGTATTTTATACGCCCTCTACTACTATAGTTAGTATCTTTAGGTCCTAGGAGCCTTAGCTGCTTAGCCTTAAGTTTAATAGTGTTAGAGTCTTTAGCTTAAAATCTAGTTAAGAAATAACTACTTTAGGGTCAAAAGGTATAAGGCCTGCCTATCTAAAACCAGCTTGTACGTTATTTTCACCTATAGAGGTAAAGAATACTACTTTAAAGGTAGGAAAGAAGTCATCCTTTATAATATATAAAATCTATATCTATATTATCTTCTTAATTTCCTTACTGTATAAGTACTTTAATAGGCTAAAATACCTAATATTAAGAGGCTAAAGCTTATATAATAAATAGAGAGGTATATAAAGAGTAATAATATTCTCTTTCTTATAGTATTTATTAAAGTTAGTTAATTTATAGCTATTATAGCTATTAAGGATTAAGAGGTGATAAGTACTCTTTATATAAGACTTTATATATTAATAAAAATAATTTAACTAATCTAGGCTAATATTATTTATTATCTATCTATTTTTACTTAGATAGATGTGCTATATGGCTAGGAATTAGCTGTTTTAGTACTAGGAGAGGAGGTAATATTTACCCTTTATAATAACATATAGAGGTATTACCTAGCCATCTATATATACACCCTAAATAATAGAAACCTATTCCTAATTACTAGGCTGCTTTATATAAGGCCTTCCCTTATAGTTAGAGGTTATAACAACCTTAGTATATAATAGCATTCCTATTAGGAAGCTAGTCTTATTAAAATTATAGATATTATAATCTTATATCCTATACTTTATAATTATGTTTTATATAAGTATAAACTAGCCTTATATAATTATAGGATCTTCTATTAAGGCCCTCTAATAGTTAATTTAATATTAAAATTATATTTTTAATTTAGGGATGTGTTGTATAAAGTTCTCTACCTATTAGGGTCTAGTACGCGTCCTATTACGTGCGTTAAGGAGTTAGTCGGCCATTTCTTATATATCTTCTTATTGCGGAGGGAACCCTTAATTAATTAGGTTAATAACTTATTTAAGAATCACCTCCTCTTCTAATATAGTCATCTTTATTAAATTTGGTTGTCTTTCGCCTTATGCAACACGTCCAGCACGTTAGTTACAAAGGGTTGTTTAAGGGACCTTATAAATAGATACTGCTTTTTTTATAGATATTTTTAGGTCTTTCTTAATAGCCTAGAGGGTAAGGATAATATAACCTTTAATTAAGGTAGATTACATATTTATACGTAGAGGAAAGTTAGTATAAAGGTTAAAGAGGTAGAAAGAAAGGAAAAGTAGTAACTTACTATAAGTAGTAACTTGCTATGTAGGTACGTTATATATATTTAAATAGTTATATATTATACTAATATTATTAAATAATATAAGTAGTAAAACTAAATAAAATTTAGTCTATCTAATAATTAATATATCTATAAAGCTAAAACTAGCCTTAGATATATTAAATAAACTAACTAAAAATAATATCTTTAAAGCTTTCTACCTTATAGAAAGCTAGTAGCTTTAACTTATCTATTTAAGAGATATATTAAAGATATTTTATAACCCTACTATCTATTTATAAAGCTAGACTTATATTACTATTAGTACTATTTTTAGTTTAATAGGTAATATATATTATAGCTTATTAGATAAAAAAGAGTTAATAGCTTCTAAAATAAAAGAAGTAGATAAAGTAAGTTTATTTTTAATACTATATCTATAACTATATTTAGTTATTTAATATATACTAATTTTTATTAATAGTCTAATAAGCCTTTATACCCTTATTCTATACCTCTTTTACTTTTTATAGAGGTAGGGTTAGAAAAGCTAGAAAGTTATTTTCCTTATTCTATTAGTTATAATAACTATAATAAGTATAAACCTTATTTATTAGGGTTTATATTAGACCTTAGACTTAACTATAAAAGTCTAAAGAATAATAACTTAAATTCCTTTATACCTAATAGTATAATATAGTTAGCTAAAGACAACTTAGCTAGAGAATATAATAAGTAAGTAAATATATAATTACTTATTTCTTTATTATTTACTTATATTTAATTTACTAACTTTATCTAAGTTTTAAAGAGTATATTATAATAGACCTAAAAGCTAGAGGATAAAAAGGCTTATATATTAATTTTATTAATAATAGAATTAGTATAGAGAACCTTATAACTAATAATACTAAAAATAAAGGAAAAATTAAAAAAAGGTCTAATACTTTATCTAACTTTATTATAGACCCTTCTATAAATAGGGCTAGAAGTAAAGATATTAAAGTACCTAGACCTAAGCCTAAAAAAGAGTTTATTAGTAATCTTTTTCCTATATAAAGTAAAAAAAAAACAAAAATATATAAAAAATAAAATTAATAACTATTATAAGTTAGGATTATAAGGAAATAAAGTAAGTCTTTATATATAAATCTTTATTTATATATATATATATATATATTTATATATATATATATTTATATATATAAATTTATATTTATTTCTCTCTCTCTCTCTTTCTTTATATATATATATATATATATATATATATATATATATAGATTATTAAATAAATACTAATATATATTAATAGGTTAACCCTTTAGACTAGTAGAAAGAAAATAAAGTTAAATTCCCTATTCTTAGTATATTAGCTAGAAAATATTTAGCTATTCCTTTTACTTTAGTAGTAGTAAAGGCTAGTTTTAACTAATTAGGTAATATTATTACTAAAAAAAGAACTAACCTTAAGTATAATAATAGATAATAACTAGTCTTATTAAAAAACTAAAATACTATTATTAATAATTCTAAAGATATTACTAATAATAATCTAAAGAATATATATACCCCTAAGTTATATAGTAATATTTTTAATTATTCTAAAGTATCTAAGAATAAATTAGACTTTACTATAGAAGAAGACTATAATAGTAATATAGAAGAAGAAGAAGAAAAAGAAGAAGAAGAAGAAGAAGAAAAAAAGTTTAAAGAGTATAATAATACTAATATATCTATTAGTAGTAATAGTAGCTTTATTTACTAAGGTTTCTTTATTTCCTTATATATCTATTTTAGTTAGACTTAGTTATAGTTTATTTATTTTATACTTATTATTATATAAAGCTTAAAAAGGTTTACTTTAAATTTATATATATATATATATATATATATATTAGTATAATTATTAATTATATATATAGAAACTTAATACTATTACTTTATTTTAGATTTTAAATTTTAAATTTTAAAAATTAAATATAAAAACTAAACTACTAAATAATATTAATTTTATACTTCTATTACTATATTAAATAAATACTTATTATATATTACTATAAACTATAGTTAATAGTTATATATTACTTATTATATTTCTATTTATTATAAATAATATATATAATAAGTAAGTAAATTAGATAAGTAAGTAGATTACCTAACTATAACTATTTTATAAATCTAAGTAAGAAGTAATAATAAAATAATAAAATTAATTAAAACTACTTAGAATCCTCTTCTCTAGATATTTCTTTATTAAACTAATATATTTATAAATTATATCTTATATTCCTATAAATACTATACTACTATAAACTTATTTCTATTCTTAGCCTATAACTACTAGTCTAATATACTTCCTCTTATACCTAGGTTGTTACCTCTCTTTAGGACTAAATATCCTATACCTTAGCTATAGTAAGACTTCCTCCTTATCTAAGATAAGTTTTCTTAGTCCTTCTATATTAGTTAAGTATAGTGTTCTCCTCTTTAAGGCTCTTAATCCTTACTTTTAATATTATAAGCTTATATGTAATCCCTAGTAATCCTCTAAGAAACTACTTTATAGCTCCTAAGCTATATATTAGGGACCTATTTAGATAATTAAGGAATTAATCCTTAATTAAAGTTCCTTAAGAACTTAGCTTTATTATAGTCTTTAGTATTTAGGAAGTCTAAGCTATTAGTATTATTAGGAGGGAACCTTAAGGTAAAGGAGTATATAACTTAACGTCTAGCTTTAATAGTATACTTTCTATACTTAGAGGGATAAGTCCTACCCCTCTAAAACCCCCTTAGATATTCTTTTCTATAAGATATTACTTAAAGGCGTTATAAAATACTAGAAAGAAATTATCTTTTATAATATAGGTATTACCCTATTATATCTTATCCTTAATTTCTTAACTATATACTACTTTTAAAGATATAAAACACCTTATATCTAAGAGCTAAAGTAGATAAGAAGAATAAGGTAGTATATAAAGAGTAATAATATTATTTTCCTTATAAAATAGCTTAAAGTTTATAGAGTAGTAACTTTTATACCTATTAAGAATAAGGAGGTAATATTTCCCTTTTATATATAACTTTAAATACTAATTAAAGTACTAAAGCTAATTTAGGCCTTTTTTATTTATTATCTATCTATTTTTAGAGGTTATAATAACCTAGTTAGGTAGGAGACTAGATTTAGTATACTAAGTAGAGAGGAGATTTTTACCTCTAATGATAATATATAGTAGGATACTATAGCTAGATAAATTAATAGCCTAAATAACTATAACCTATTCTTAATTACTAGGCTATACTATTTTTATATTTAAATATCTTTTAGTACTTATAATAACTATTCTAAATATAATCTAGCCTATTATAAAGCTAGTCTTATTATTAGATAGAAAGTTATTATTATAAATACTTAAGTATTAATAAGAGAGGTAAGGCTATAATAAATATTATTATATAGTAAGGCTAAGTAAGAGGAGATAGGTATATATTAAAGAAAGATAAGATTACCCTTACGCTTAAGGGTCTTTATTATAATACTCTTCTTATACGTACTATAATAAAAAGTATAATTTAGTCCTAAGTACTATAAGTCTACTTTCTTCCTAATTAGGCCCTTAGAGATAATATTAACATAAAGTCTAGGAATATAGGCTATATTTTCTAGCATAAGGTTATATATTTTAGGTCCTTAAGTACTATTAAGTATATTCTTTATAATATATGTTTTATAACCCTTAACTATATCTAAAGTTATATTAGATTTATATAGCTCTCCTTTTTATTCTATTAGTATAAGCTAGGCTTAAAGAGGTCTTTATTATTAATAATATAGATCCCTCTATAGTTATTTAGTATAGTACTCTTACTAAGTACGTATAGGCCTATAATTAGAAATAAGAAGACGCTAAGTAAGGAGTATACTAATATTAGAGTATTATTATAGAGTACGTTAGGGTTTATTATAACTATAATAAGGGTTGTTAGTAGATACTTTAAGGCCTCTAATAGCTTTTATAAATCTAATTTATTACTCTTACCTTTCTTACCTTTCTTCTTAATTTCTAAGTAAAGGTTAGCCTACTTTAGCTTTATAAGTTTAGTTTAAATTAACTTAATAATTAAGATACTTAGAGGATACTTTAATAGTCTTACCTTTCCCCTAACTATATATTTAAGAAAGCTATAGTTTACTACTATTATAGGATAATCCCTACTAACTATAAAGGCCTATTAATAGCTACTATAAGAATAATAAGGTTAGTAAAGTATCTTAGGGAGTAAGGACTATTTAGTAGGTAAAAGCCTAGGGAATTATAAAAAAATAGTTCTCTAAGATTTAGTCTCTATTAAATATAAGACCTATTATATAATATTACTATTACGTATAATAGTAACTATTATAATTCTAAATCTTTTTATTTTTTAGGTTATTATAATAATATAGCTAAAGGAGAACTAAAGACCTTAGTAACTATAGAGGAAGTAGTAGGGGATACCTCTATAAAAGAACTATAATTAGTATAAGCTACCTTATTACGTTATATTATAGAATTAAAATATATTATTTAAAATACTAATAATATAGAAGCCTATCTTAAAGAGCTCTTTAGGTAGATAAATTACTACTAAAACTCTAGTAAATTATAATTAGGCTTAGATAAGGACTTTAATTATAAAAAGATTTATAAGCTAGAGATATACTCTAGCCTTAAGAATAGAGAGGCCTAGATTAATAACTTATAAGCTATAATTAAAGCAGCTCTAAAGAAATTTTAGAAATCCTATAAGAGAATATTACTTACTTATACTAATATAGATAAAGAGTATTAGGTCTAATAGGACTAATATATTAATTTACTCCTAAATAATAAGTAATACTAGGCTAAAGAATATAACTATTTTCTAGAATAAACTAAGATGCTCTTATAGGATATAGTCTATAGAGAACTAAATATTATAAGATTAATTATTAAAGCTAGGTAGTAGGAATACTAAGATCCTAAGTAGTTTTATACCTATTTAGACTCCCTAAAGAAGGAGTTTATAATTAAGCTAGAAAAGGACTATACCCTTAAGTTCTTCTACTATCTAATAGGGGAGTTATAAGGTATAATCTATAGGAATATACTAACCTTACTAGAGACCTAGGTAGAGATAGTAAACTTAGCATAATAGATTTAGAGTACCCTCTATAAGGATAAATCCTATTTAAAAAGTAACTCTAATAAATTATTAATAAAATAATAAAATAAATTAGAGGCTACTAAGGAGAAATCTAAATATAAGAGGTTTAAGAAAAACTATAATAAAGCTAATATTATCTACTATAATTATAATAAGAAGAGGTATATCTTACTAAACTATCTTAAACTAAAGAAACTAAAAAGAGATATTTAAGAATCTAAGGTAAAAGTTTAGGAAGTTATATTACTAATCTAAATAGAAGAAAAAAAGGGAAAAAAGTAAGGGATAAAGTAACCCCTATAGCTTTACTCCTTTTTAAAGTAAGGATAACTCTCTACTTTTATACTATAATATAAGTAAGAAGTAAAAGAAAGACTATTAATACCTTTATAAATCTTAATTTAGAAGTAAAGTATAATATTATATTATATAAATTTATAAGGTAGTATCTAATAGAGTAAGCTAAGTAGACTACCCTACTACTAAAGGTAGTAAACTAACTTAGAATTCTAACCTATAAGGTATGTAAAGTCCTTATTATTATAACTAACTCCTAGGGGATAACTAAAGTTTTTATAAGAAACTATATAGTAATTAATAGAGATCCCTAAGAGATAGATAGCCTAATATTACTATTTATATCTACTATCTAAGACTTAAATATATTCCTAAGTAGCTAGAAGAGGATATAGTAGTTTAAAGTAATAACCTAGAAAACATAAGAAATCCTAAGAGGGTAGTAATTTACTAAGAAGTACTAATATATATCTAAGATATTTATAATTATTACCCTCCTAAAGCTTATTCTACTACTAGATAAGAATAATCTAAAAGGCCTAAAACTAGCTATTATTCTACTTAAAATATTATCTATAAGGGATATTTTAGAACCCTCTAATATAGAGATACTCCCCCCTTATAAGGAGGGAGACTATAGGATTAACTTACTAAAGGGGATAGCACCCCCTTAGGGGCCTATCTACCCCCTCTCTCTAAGAGAACTATAGACTCTTTAAGAATATATTAATAAGAACCTTTAGTTAGGCTGTATTTAGCTATTATAAAGTTCTATAGGAGCCTTAGTCCTTTTTATTCTAAAGAAGGATAGCTCTCTTTAACTCTATATTAACTATTAAGGCCTAAATAAAGTTACTCTAAAGAATTAGTACCCTTTACCCCTAATTTTAAAAATCCTTAACTAGATTATAAGGGTAAAATATTTCTTTAAGATTAATATTAAGGACGCCTATTATTAGATTTAAATTATAAAAGGTAATAAATAGAAGACTACTTTTTAAATAAGATATAGGCTATATAAGTATTTAGTTTTACTATTTAGGCTTATAAATACCTTAGTAATATTTTAGAACTATATAAGTTTTACCCTAAATAATCTAGTTAATATTATTTATATTTACTATTTAAATAATATTTTAATTTTCTCTAAGGATAAAGAATTATATATAAAATACCTCTTATAGGTATTAGAATATTTATAAATAGTACGGCTATATACTAATCCTAAGAAATATAAATTCTATAAATAAAATATAGAATTCCTAGGGTTTTACCTATTAACTAAAGGAGTATTAATAGACCCTTACTAGGTTAAAGCTATTATAATATAGCTAGAACCCTAGTTATTCTAAGATATCTAGGTGTTCTTAGGGTTTTATAATTTTTATAAAAGGTTTATCTAAGGTTATACTTATATTTCTTAATCCCTTTTAGATCTTCTTAAAGGGAGTAAGGATAGGAAGAAGATAAGAGAGTTTATATTTAGGCTTAAGGAATAAGTAGTATTTAGGAGTCTATACCTTACCTTTTAATTAGCCTTACTACTTGAGTATTTTAACCTTAAGAGACTAACTTAGATTAAAACTAATACGTTATAGTATATAGCTTTAGGTATTTTATTATAATTAGGTAACTATAGCCTATAGTATCTAGTAGCTTTTTAGTTAAGAAAATTCTAAGGACTAAAACTTAACTATAGGATACTAAATTAAGAGATACTAGTAATTATTAAGTCGTTTAAAGCCTAATAATATTATATTAATAGGGTAACTATACCTATAGAAGTCCTAACTAATTATTAGAACTTAAAATAGTTTATATTATAACTAAAGCTAAATCAAAGATAAGTAAAGTAGTATATATATTTAGTACCCTTTAACTTTACTATTAGCTATTAGTAAGAGAAGTATAACCCTACTAATAGGCTATTAAGACGGCTAGATTATTATACTAAAAGGTAACTAAATATAGACCTTTTTAGTATAATTAGATTTAAGATTCCTCTTTAGAGGGATATATTCTTATAAACTAAAATATAAGGGATAAGTTACGTTTAAGTAATAATATATAGATAAGCTAAGTAAGCTATGTCTAAGGAATAAGTATATAATAATATACTATCTAAAGATCTCTTAGTAATAATTTTATAGTTATAAGAGACTAATAAATAGGTAAAAGGTATTTAAAAGGGCTTAGAAACCTATATAGGGGGTAGGGATTAGTCCCTTACGCCTAGTAGCCTATTATATTATAAGAATAAAGTCTATATTTTAAAAGAATTTAGTATAAGGTAGGAGATTCTCTCTCTCTACTATAATAATCTACTAGTAGGATACTTTAGAAGGAATAAAACTAAAGAACTACTAAAATATAAATTTTAGTAAAAGGGTTTATCTAAAGATATAACTAAATATATTAAGGGATATACTACCTATTTAAGGATAAAGGTATATCTATATTAGCCTTATAGTATATTATAATTACTATTAATTCCTTTATAGCTATTTAAAGAAATCTCTATAGATTTTATTACTAGCTTACCTTTAGTATAGTTTAGGGGGTAAAAGGTAAATACTATTTTAGTAGTTATTAACTAATTTATAAAGTATTACTTATATACTATAGTAAGTATATATATAACTATAGTAAAATTAGTAGAGATTATTTATAGAAGAGTAAAACTAAAGTTTAGTACCCCTAAGGGGATTATATTAGACTAAGGTTTAGTCTTTATAAGTAATTTTTAGTCCTTACTTTATTACTACTTTAAGATAAATAAAAGGTTATTAATAGCGTTTTACCTATAAACTAATAGCTAGATAGAGGTAGTAAATAAGGTAGTAGAATACTATCTTAGGTATTTTATATCTAGCTAAAAGAATTACTAGCTATTACTTTTAGATTCTATAGAGTTTATAGTAAATAATTTAAAAAGTATAATAATAGGAATACCTCTTTTTAAAGTACTCCTAAGGTATAACCTAGAAATATAAGTAGACTTTAAGGATAAAGTTATAAAAGGGGAGGTCTAAGGTATAAGAAATTACCTAGAAAAGTTAGCTTAGTTATATACTAACTTAGTAGTTTAGTAGTAAGAGGTAGTTAAAAGATAGGTAAAAGGGTATAATAACTAGTACTAACTAATAAGTTTCTCTTATAGAGACTTAGTCTTATTATTAGTAAGGAACTTTAGATTTAAGGTAACTAAAAGGAAGCTAGCCCCTTAGTTTATAAGGCCTTTTTAAGTACTATAAAAAGTTAGTTAGTAAGTATATAGATTAACCCTATATAAGGAGATCTATAGTAGTCAGCCTAGTAGGTCTTAGTAATAGGTTACTAAGCCTCTAATAAGCTAGCCCTACTATAGAGTTTTAATAGGTAGCTATAGCTATACTAAAGGAACTCTATAAGCTTAAGTCTTATAATATACTAATACCTACTATTAAGCCTTACCTAGTTAAGTACCTCTAGCTAATACTCTTATAATTCTTAAGCTTCTATCTCTTTAGAGTAACTAGTATAGGTAAGATAGATTTAAATAATAAGATATACCCTAAGAGCTTACTAATACTCTAGTAATATACTACTAGTATAGATAAGTTATAATTATCTATAGTAGAGTACCTATAGTATAATACTAAGGATTAACTACCCTTAATAATAAGGCTTAAGTTATAAGATAACTATAAAGAAATATATAGAAGAACTTTATTAAGGGAGTACTCTTTAGCCTCTCTAAGACTAATAGATAAGGCTAATAAGGCGTTTATTACTAAGTAATTATAGAGCTAGCTAAGCGTAAGTATATATTATAGTACTAGTGTAGCTATACTAGGCTTAGAACCTATAGACCTTATATAGGTAATAATATTATATTTTTAAGAGACTATAAGAGCTATAGTTAAGGAGTACTATAAAGAGAGGTAGTATTATAAGTACCTTTTATAAGAGCTTACTAAGAGGCTAGTATAGCATCTTAGTAAGAAGGAGTATAAGAAGCCCCTAGTTTATAATTATAGGACTATTAGGGAGGAATCTACTAGTACCTAAGTAGTAGACTAAATTATTATAATAGAGGTAGTAAATAGGCTCTACCCTAAGAGTACTATTAAATAGTAAGTTAAATAGGCCTTTTTAAAGGTATCCCTAACGTTATAAACATAGTAGTATAACTATAAGAGAGGCCTTACTAAGCCCTTAAAGTAGGAGGACTTTTTAGCGTTTATTTACTAATAGTATGTTAACCTAGAGGCCTAGGAGAGGGACTACTAGTAAGAGCTAAGAAGGAAGCATATAGGTAATAGTTAGACCCTATTATAGTACCTTACTAAGTAGTTAGTAATATACTATAACTTAGGAATAGAAGGTATAGAGGAGTTAAAGGCTAAGGCATATTAGTACTTCTTTAGCCTCTTAGCCTTATTATAAGATAAGATAATTTACTAAAAGATACCTATTCTCTACCTAAGAGACGTAGCATATAAGGTAGACTACCTATAGTTACTACGTAACTACTAAGGGGTTAGTAATAACTTATAGAAGGATAGTAAGAAGCGTCTACTACCTACTAATAATTAGCTATAGAGGCTAGTACTATTTTAATAGGATTAGTAGAAGGAGATACCTAAGGACTTTAAATTATAGGAGTCTTACTATAGACTATTTAGAGGTAACTAGTATAGTAGGTAGTTACTAAAGGACTAGCTAGATAGAATTTAATACTATACCTATTTCTAGAAAGGATATATATTTATTATATACCCTAAGAAGAAGGCTAGTAGTATAAGTAATAGTAGGCTACTTAGTTACTAATTAGATTAGAAGGCTACTATAGTATAATAGGTTAGGATTTACCTAAGAGTTACTAAGCTTAACTTATTAGAAAATAAGTAGGTATAGGTATTACTACTTAGATATCTACACCTAAGAAACTAAGGGTACTAGTAGGACCTATTACTAAGGGTATAGTAATTATCTTATAAGGGGACGTAAAAAAGGTTATTAGAGTAGTAATAAATATATGTTTAGAGGTAGACCTTATTAGCTATAGGTTAGTATAATACCTAGGCCTAAAGCCTATAAAGGCTAAAACCTTAGTATTAAAATTATTTACTAGTAAAACTATAAGCTAAGGGGTGGCTTACTAGCTAACCTTCTTCCTAATTAACTAGTAAGGTTAGCTATAGAAGATTTAGTAACTAGTTATTAAAGCTAACTATAGAGAGGACTAAGTAGATATCCTTATATTAAGGTAATTTATAGGCTAGGAAGGTATTTAGATTAATATAGCTACTAATAAGTAGTACTATAAATTAATCTTAATTACTAAGCCTAAGGTAATAACTTATAATATTATTAAGAATAAGGAATATATGTATATATTATATATCTCTTATAAAGTAGGCCTATAAAAGGAACCTCCTTAGTTAGAGGGCCTTCTAGAGGAACTTTAGAGTAAGGTAGCTACCTTTAATAAAGGTTTAGTAATAAAGCCTTAAGTATATATTAAGGCTAAATACTTAATTAACCTTATACTAAGTATAAAGCTATTATATAGCCTAATATACCTACTAAATAAGAAGTAGTTAGAAGAGCTTTACTAATATATTACTAAGAACTTAATAAATAGTTATATTATAAAGTCTATTAGTAAGGCTAAAGTACTTATCCTCTTTATACTAAAGAAGGATAGTATTATATAGTTATATATAGACTATTAAGGTCTTAATTAGGTTATAATTAAGAACTAATACCTCTTACTACTAATTAGTAAGCTATTAGATAGGCTTTATAAAGTAAAGTAAATATCTAAGGTTAATATCTATAACATATACTACTATATTAATATTAAGAAGGAAGACTACTAGAAGACTATATTTTAAACCTAATATAGCTACTTTAAGTATATAGTTATACTATTTAGACTAACTAATACTCTAGTATAAGGATATAATTAGTTAGTAACTAGTTAGTAGGCCTTATAAGGGTATATATAGTATAGTACTAGTACTAAGTACTAGAACTAGTTAATCTTTTAGTCTGTTAGTTAAATAGTCTATTATTAGGTGTAGCATACCACCCATACCCCTTATAATTGTTCTGGCACTTAGTAGGTCTCCTGGCTGAGTAGGGTTAGGTTTGAATCCCGCCTACGACCGTCTCTTTAAGTGCAGGCCTAAGGGGGCTAGGGGTCATAACCTAATTGGTGACTAATCGGCCTTAGTGCGGCAGAAGTAATTGGCTGGCTAGGTAGTAAAGAGGGGTAGCTTACGTTAGGCTTAGAGGGACTAGGTGTAGGGAGGTAATCCTAGTACCAGCCGGGGGATTCCCAGCTGTCGCCAGGTGCCAGGCTGTCTAGGGCCTTCAGGGTTAACATGACCTTATGCTCTAGCATATAGTTACTAGCACTAGTATACGTAGGCCTTAGAGTTATGACTTAGGACGTATCGTATTAGAAGGGGGGTAATTATAAGGATGTAATTAGTTAGCGACTGGTCGGCAGGCCTTATAAGGGCATATATGGTATAGTGCTAGTACTAAGTGCTAGAACTAGTTAATCTTTTAGTCTGTTAGTTAAATAGTCTATTATTAGGTATAGTATACTACCTATACCCCTTATATCTAGTAACATTCTAGGCATATGTTTACTAAGTACTTAGTAAACTACTAGATATATATTATATTATATATATAGATAATCTTTTAATTTACTCTACTATAAGGGAGTAGTATACTAAAGATGTTAAGAAGGTCTTCTAATAGTTATAAATATTTAGGTTATTTATAAAGCTCTTAAAATACTTATTCTATTAATAAAGGGTTAAGTTCCTAAGGTATATAATTACCCCTAAGGGTATTAGTATAGATAAATCTTATATATAAATAATTACTAAGTAGAAGGCGCCTATATTAATAAAAGATGTTTAGATATTCCTAGGATTTTATAACTTTTATTAGAAGTTTATTCTTAGATACTTAGGTATTATAGTACTAATAATAGGGCTACTAAAGGGATATAAGGATGCCTTATATATATTTAAATAGACTAAAAAGGCTAATAATACCTTTAATTAGCTAAAGGTTACCTTCTTATTAGTAATTATCCTTATATACTAAAATCCCTAGTAACCTACCTATATAGAAATAGACGCTTTAGTTAAGGCTATTATAGCTATCTTATCCTAGCTAGTAGAAGGATAATAGTAACTAGTTACTTACTAGTTATAGAAGCTTTTAGATATAGAATAATAATAAGCTATAGGATAGTAAGAGCTATTAGCTATTATAGAGGGATTAGAGTATTAGGCTTATTACCTTTTAGGGCTATTAGAGAAGTTTATAGTCTTAATAGACTATTAGGTACTAAAGGGAGTTATTAGTATACTAGTATAGAACCTTTATAGAAGGCTTACCTATTAGGTATATAAGTTATTAGTATTTAACTTTAACTTAGAATACTAATTAAGGAAGATAAACCCTATAGATAGTCTATCTAGAAGGCTAAACTATATAAAGGGGGAAGTACTATATATAGACGTCCTCCTAACTTTAGTAAAGAAATTATAGCTAGTTAATAAGTTACTACTAAACATATAGTAAATAATTAGTAACCTTAAGGGAATAAGTAAGACTACTAAAGTATATATCTAGGTAGTAAAGGTATTACTTTATAACCCTAGCTATAAGGTAGATAGCTCTTAGGGTAAGGAATCCTCTCCTTAGGACTAGTAGTAGGCTATAGGGCGCCCTAGTTATTTAGTAATAATTACTACTATAATAACCTAAGGCTAGAAAGTAAGGGAGGATTTAGTAAACGCTTAGTAGGAAGTTACCTAGGTAACTAAGGAGCCTAATAGAGCTAGGGTTACTATACTAAAGTAGTATATCTTATATTAGGTTATAAAGAAGCTTATACCTAATAAAATAGTATTAGTATTATACTAAACGTATAAGATAGTAGAGTAGGGTTAGGGTTACTATATTTACCATTTAGAAGTTAATAAGTGGTGATTTCTTTTCTTTTGTTTTCTTTAGAGTATTTATAAGTTATAGATACTTACTTAAGTATCTATTAAGAGAGTATAATTAGATAGACATAGCACACCCTAGATTAGAGAAAAATAAGTACTTCTTTATATACTTATTTGTCTTTTAAAAATAATACTCTAAACTAGAGCCTTACACCCTTATCAATATAGTTTAGCGTGGTAACTTAGGTAATAGGGAGATCTTTATTATGTCTGATTAGGGGGTGATATGTCTATTTAGACCTTAAAAGCTCTAAACAGATTGTATCTCCCTTATATTAGATCAGATATAAAACCTAAGTTGCTTAGAGTAGTGTAGTATTGTTATGTCCTTTCGCATAGCTCTACTACAACCTAAGTCCTAAACTACACCCTACATGCTTTTAATAGTCTCCCCTTCTAGAAACAGAGTTATTAATAGTAAAGATAAGTCTAAATAGATAGAGTATAGACTACTAATTAAGCATCCTATAGCTTCTTCCTCCCTCCCTCTTTACTAACACCTTTAGAGTAACTATTAAGATAGATAATATAGTAAGTAATAAAAACTTAGAGATAAGAAAAACTTAGATTTAGCAATAGTATAAGTAAAATAATACTAGTAAAACAATTTTAGTAATATGATTTTAGTAATAGATAACCTTTAGGTTTTCTAGGTAGTCCTTAGTATATAAAATAAGGATTACACCTTAGAGAAAAGATTACTTAATAGATATAAGTAGTACCTAATTAGGTTACCCCTACTCTATATATTAATTTTAGTAATAGGTAATACTTAAGATACCTATAACCCTTAATAGGTTCTATAATATAAGTAGCTATATAATATTACCTAAGGATAGAAAATTCTATATAGAAAATTAGTAATAATCTCTATAAAAAATCTAATTAGAGCTATCTCCTATAGAAAATCCTTTGTTTAGACTATAGGAACTATCCTAGCAACTTTAATTTAGCTTATAGGACAGTCTTTAGCTAGTCTTACCTACTAATACTTAGAAAACAATAATTACAGAACTATTATAAGAATTATAGACTCTCTAGAATTACTTAATACTACTTTAATACTAACTATAAGCAACTAGTATATGTCTTTTAGAACTAGAGGGTCTTCCTCTCTTCCTCTAGCTAATACTCTACCTAAAGATAGGGCTAATTAGTATAAGTCTCCTAGGGCTAACTTTATAGTTTACTAGGATCTACTAATTACTTCTAATTTAGATAATAATAGCAACTTAGCAACTAGAACTAGTAACACCTAAGGCCTGTCTCAGCAAGACATTAGACTTAGAACTAAAACCTTAACTACTGCTGTACCTTAACTACTGCTGTACCTTAACTATTAGTCCTAGCAACTACTTATACAACCCCTCCCTCTATAGAAGGATTCCTAGAGGCTATTACAAAGCGCCTCCTAGCTACCCCTACTACTTAGTTAGTTCTATATACTAATTAGAATAATGTTCATAACTTTTACAAGCTTCCTATGCCTAGCTAGGATAGATCTCCTGTCTTTAAGGGTAATAATATTATTAAGTTCTTAGAGAAGTTTAAGGACTAATACAAGATTACTAGAGTCCCATATCACTATATAGGCACCCTAGTTACCTATTCTATAGGTAGGGACTATTAGACCCCTATTAAGGACGCTATTAGGTCTCTCTCTTAGACCAATAGAAAAGCCTACCTTCTCACTAAGTTCAGACAACAAGACGCTAATTAGTTCCTAGATAAAGAAGAGCAAATTAAGAAAGTAACTAAGGGACCTATCATCTCTAATTAGGATCTCACTACTACTTAGAACCTATTTATTAAGATTAATAATATTATTATACAAGTAAAGCAATAGAAGCTTTATAATATAACAGACTAAACTCTAATTAAGACTATATATAAGTAATTTAGGTAAGAAACTATTAAGGACGCTATAGATAAGCTAGGTATTACTCTTAATACCTTTATTTAATAGACTAGTTATCTTAAGTTTAAGTCTACCCTACTAGATGTAATTACCTATAAGAAAGAGTACTCTCCTTTCTTTACCTCTAATTCTTAGATAACAACTTTAAGGTCTACCTTAGGACAGTCTAAATAGACAACTAGGTAGAACCAGCAGCCTCAGCCACAGCAACATACCCTAATTAACATTAAGATCACAAAGCCTTCTAGTACTAAGCCTAATCTAGCTAAGGACTTTACTAAACTAAAGATCTATTACTAGTCAGCCTACCCTCACCTAGGCGCATAAGTTTTCTTAGTCAATACAGGTAGATCAGACCCACACAAATAGGTTAGCAGACTAAAGGACTAGTATTAGTACTATTATTCTACTTCTTATACTTAGATTAGAGAATATAAGTAGTATATAATAGATAAAGATACTTAGCTTCTCTTATTAGTCTAAGGTTTATAGAAATATAGGTAACAAACAGGCAGCTTACTAATGTCTACTATTCCCTATGCTATTCTTAATAAAAGCTATAACTAAGGATATACTAATTAGACTATATTACTTAGCTATGTTTTAAACTTCTATAACAACCCTATTCTTAAATAGATTACTAAGGAGATCCTTAATTACTAAATAGGATTACCCTAGTAAACTTAAGCTAGCTTCCTAGAAGTAATATTCTCTAAGTTAGAAACTACCACCTAAGCCGTTAGGTACCTTTAAGTAGTTATTCCCCCTTCTAATTAGTCTAATACCTCTTACGTCTTTATAGTTACTAGAGGCAACCCTATAAAAATACCTAAGACTATAACCTAGAAGCATATATAGGGCTTATATATAGTTAACTTAAGAAAACCTATAGTAAATATTATAGTTAAGATTCTAAGTAAGAAAAGGGTTACTTTTAAAGAGCCTAAAACTATAGAAATTACTAACTAAGATAATCTAACTCTATCCTCTAAACTAACTATAACCACCCCTATATATACTATTCTTTAGCAACCTTAAACCCTAAAAGATATAGCTACTAGGGTTCCTACCCCTCCCTCTAAGAAGCTAAAGGACATACCTACTCTTTCTTCTAAACAGCCCTAAAAGCTAGATTTCACCTAGGAAGCTTACTGCCTTATAGAAAAGAAACTTAATACCCTAGTCTCTCTACCTACTAAACTCCTACGCTAAATATAGCCTAAGTTTAACAAGGCTATAGTAAATACTTTAAAAGACTATAGATATAAAGTAACTAAGCTAGAAGGGGTTTTTCTCTTAGTACTATCTTCTCTAATTAACCTTATAACTAAGCCTGGTTAAAAGTTAGATGTTAAGGGTCTAATTAGAGAATATAACTAAGCTATTAAAGTAGGAAAACCCCTAGTAGCTAGGATAGCAAGAGTAGCCTATATTACGCCCCCTTTAGAGCTACTAGAGGTAGTTATATTAAAGGCTTACCTTTAGCTTAAAGTAAAGATAACACAGCCTAATAGAGAAATTAATACCCTAACAATTAGTAGTATTCTAGATATAAGAGCATAAGTTAATATCCTAATAAGACAATATATTAAGAGAGCTAATATCCCCTTTACCTATATAACACTTATAATAAAGACCTATAGGACTAATTAGGTAGATTTATACTTTAAGGGGTTCTATTATATAGATATCTGTATTAATAAGTATAAGGTCTAATTATACTTCTTTATTACTAATAAAGATTATGTTTTAGAACTACTATTACTAGGCCTTTTATTTATTACAGATAGCTAGATAACTTTAGGTTAGTCTAGAGGACTAATTAGCGTAAATTTTACTATAAGTAATACTCTTATATAGATCCCTATTAGAGTTATTTAGAGGAATATAGAAGCTAAGCTTAACTATATACTACCTAACCTAGAGGGCTATATATAGATAATCTCTAGGGATAAAGAGTTAAAAAACTAGGTGCTAGTAGCTACCCTAGGACTACTATTAGCCCTTAATACTACTTAGACCTAGACTATAAGGATGGAGATGTGGTCCTAGTAACTCTAAATGACTAAGAAGTAGAGGTCTTAATAACCTATGTAGCAGAAGATCTTATAAGACCTTATATAGCTATAATTACTTAGATAGTAATTATAATAGGGGGATACTCCTACATGAAAATAGTATCTAAACTACTATTAGCTGAGACTATACCACCTAGGTAATAAAGGCGATTAGAGACTTAGAAGTTCTAGAAAAGAATTTAGACTATAGTTATGTAAGTAAAACAAACTAAGGAAAGGATTATATACACTATAAAGAAGACTACTACTACTAAAGTCTTTATAATATATAAAAGAAAGGGAGTAAAAATCTACCCTATAGATAACTACCCCTCTAATAGGTTTGTTCTAGATGGTGACCTATACTAGAAGGTTAAGAAGATTAAAGCCCTTAGAGAAAAGTTTACTACGTCTACTAGGCTGTATGGGGATCTAATTATACTGAAATTTTCTGATATTAAAGAGTACTCCTAACTCACGCCGGAAAGGCTAAAACAGATTACTAATTAGTATCTCTACCTTTAGCTAAAAGAGCTTAAGCTACTAGAGTAAATCCTAGTTAACTATGAGGCTATATTAGCCTAGGAGTTTAAAGAATATAGGATACTTAACCTAATAGTTATACCACCCTAGGTTATTAAGACTATCCCCTATAAAGTATGGCAAGCAAAAGGGATCCTTATCCCTAAGGCCTTAGTTCCTAAGGCTATAGAAGTCCTCTATAAATAGGTAATTAGAGGTATTATTAAAGAAGGCTATGGCGTATATAGAAACCCTTAGTTTCTAGTTCTAAAGAAAGATAGCAACCTATAACTTATTAATTTAGTAATAAGATATAATAGGGTTACTCTTTATAATATGTGGTTACCTCTAGGGGTAGATAAGTTCTCTAAAGATTTTGCTATAGACTAGCTTGTCTTACTGCTAGACTTCTTCTTAGGGTATAATTAGATCCTTCTAGATAAGAAAAGCTATAATCTTATAATATTTACAATACTATTAGGTCTATTTAGATACTACTACCTACCCTAGGGTACTACTAACTCTATTACTTAATTCTACTATATTTTTACCTAAATCCTTTATAATCTAATTCTAGATTATTATAGGGCTTTTATAGACAACATAGGTATTAAGGGCCCCTACTTATACTATAATAATAAACTAATTCTAGGATACCTAGGTATTTATTAATTTATATATAAATACCTCTATAATATTAATTAGACTCTTATAAATATAGAGCTCTTAGGATGTATAATCTTAGGAGGAAAGTCGTAATAGTACTAGGAATTAGTAGTGGAGCGGGGTTGGGGTTACTGCATTCACCGTTCAGAAGTTGATAAGCGGTGATTTCTTTTCTTTTGTTTTCTTCAGAGCATTTGCGAGTCATAGATGCTTACTTAAGCATCTATCAAGAGAGTATAATTAGATAGACATAGCACACCCCAGATCAGAGAAAAACAAGCACTTCTTCACACACTTATTTGTCTTTTAAAAATGATACTCTGAACTAGAGCCTTACACCCTCATCGATGCAGTTCAGCGTGGTAACTCAGGCGATAGGGAGATCTTTGCTATGTCTGATCAGGGGGTGATATGTCTGTTCAGACCTTGAAAGCTCTGAACAGATTGTATCTCCCTCACGTCGGATCAGACATAGAACCTGAGTTGCTTAGAGTAGTGTAGTGTTGTTGTGTCCTTTCGCACAGCTCCGCCACGACCTAAGTCCCAAACCACACCCTACACGCTTTCAGTAGTAATTACTAGGTATCTCTATAGGATATTAGGAAGACGCCTAGATTAAGCTAAAGTTCTAAAGATTTTAGAATAGGAACTCTATAGAGATGTTAGGGACGTCTAATTATTCTTAGGTATTATTATATTCTATAAGTCCTAGGTTCCCTATTTTGTTAAGGTAGCCCTCTTGCTTATACGTCTCTTATGAAAAACTAAGAAATTCTCCTAGGGCTTAGATTAGAAGCTAGTAATAGATACCCTTAAGTCTAATCTAACTTTAAGCCTAGCTCTAATTATCCTTAACTTTAGGCCTAATACTAGTTAGATTGTCCTTACTATAGACGTAAGTAGAGAAGGATAGGGGTATACCCTTAGTTAGATTGTTAATAGTAAACTTATAGTTATAAGATATAAAAGTAGTATCTAGTATGGACTAAAGCTTAAGTATAATATAGGGAAGCTTAAGGTATAGGTAGTTCTTATAAGTCTAAAACGCCTCTATAACTACCTCTTTAGAGTCTATTTCCTCTTAGAGATAGATATAAAGGTTTTAGTAGCCTAGATTAATAGCATAGTAAATAATATCCCTTTAGTAATAATAACTTATTAGCTAACTTAGATTAGACTCTTTAACTTTAAGATTAAGTATGTTCTAGGTAAGAAGAATTCTATAGCTAATAGTCTTTTAAGAAAACCTCTAGGACTATCTAATTAGAAGGAAGTAGAGGATAAAGAAGATATTAAAGACTTTATTAATACTAAGCTTTTCTAAATAATAGTAGTATAAAACTTTTTCCTTAAAGCATATAGCTGTTTAGATTAAGACCCTAAACCTAGAGATTCTAATTAGCTTCTAGATATTCTATTAGATCTACTAAATTCTATAGAAGAATAGTTAATATACTTAAAGTAAATTACTTACTTTCTCCTTATACTTAAGCGCCTACTAGGGATCCTAATACCTAAGTTCCTTTAGTTTAAGAAAATAGTACTATGCTTTATTATAAGGGATAGGATCCTCTTTAAAAGAGGTACTTATAGAACTTCTAACCCTCTTTAGGTTATTAACAGCCTATCCTAGCGGTAAGCTCCAATTAGTATAGTATATAATAAGACTAGATATTAGGGACGTAAGGTAACCTATTTCTACTTCTAGGATAAATACTTCTAGCCTGGGATGTATATAGACGTTAAGACTATGGTTTAGGGCTGTAATGCTTGTTAAAGGGCTTAATTAGCTTGTATAGATAACCCTTACATCTTAACTATACCTTATACCTAGCTATTTTAGTATGTCTACCTAGATGTCTAATATATTAGGAAATAGAAGGTTATAGAGGCCTAATATAACCTATCTAGATAGCCTAAGGTGTAAATCTTCTATAATACGACTTTAGCTAATATTATAAAGTTCCTATAGGAAGACGTTATTTATTGTTATAGGGTCTATAGGACTCTAATTATAGATAGAGGATAAGAAAATAGAGGTTATATTAAAGCTCTAAATAAGAGGATTAGGGGATATAGGAAGGTTACCTCTACTTATAACCTAAGGGTAAATAGCATTCTTAAGAAAGGTTATTAGATAATAGCATATACTTTATAAATATAGTTAGATTAGGGAAAGAAAGATATTAGATATATCCTACCTACTATCCTATTTACTAATTATACTACTATCCACCTAAGCTATAGTATAATACCCTTCTATATTATTATAGGGTATAACATAGTCATACTAATTAAAGAGAAACTTATAACATGGCGTGTCCTAAAGTAGGAGAAGGTCTAAATAGTAGAAGAGGAACTCTAGCTTTAGATTAGAGCTTTCTAATAGCTTATAGAAGATAGATAGAAAGTAGCTAAGATAGTTATGAAGTATTACTAGAAGGTTACAGAATAATATAACAAGAAACATATGGTAAAGTACTAATTAGAGAAGCTATAGGCAGGAGATTTAGTCCTTATCTTTAATACTCCTTACTAGATAGATATGTTAGTAGCTAGAAAGACTAATTACTATTAGAAGGGACTGTTTAGAGTCTACTTAGTTTCCCTAATTAGCCTATTATACGTCCTAGAAACTCTTGTAGGGGAACTTATTATAGGGGTAATGTATAGGGCTAATAGGCTAAAGAAGTACTATATAGGTGCTAATAGTGTCCTTTACCTAGTGGATGAAGGTACTATTTGAGGTAATATCCTAGTAGATATTAAGGACTTCTTCTATTAGCTAGCTTATACTACCCCTCTAATCCTATTTTAATTTCCTTTATCCTTATTTAGAATGCCTATTATTAAAATTCCCTTTTATCTAAATTTTAGTAAACTTATATTTTTACCTCCTTTAATATATATATTATTCTTTATAGAAGAATAACATAGGGGATAAAGGATAGGGAGCTAAAAATACGTAAGGAAATTATATTATAAAGAAAGAAGATAACTTAGATTAGAGGATCCCAAACCGCTACAAACTAACTAATTATATAATGCTATTAAAGAACTACTAATTACTACTAGAAACTAGTACTACTACTATCTTTACCTACCTCCTTATTACTAAAACCATACCAGCTTAACAACCTTACTAAGGACTATAGAGGGGCACCTCACATAGTAGATTAGGTAGTAACTAATAAAGCTCTAGATACGTTTAACAGCTATTTAGAGGTCTTAATAGTTAAAGGAGGAACTAAAACCTTATTCCTAAAGGGTATAACTATACTTCCTATCTTTTAGCGCTTAATATCTAACTAGCCAGACGTCTCTAGAATAGATATAGTACTACTAGTCTATTTAGACAAGCCGGGTATAGTAATTAGAGTATTAGCATAATCTTAAAAGTTATAAAGACAGAAATAGTTTATAGCCCTAAATAATAGATTATTTAGAGGCACTAGTAATAGTAGTCCCCTACTACTTAGATATTAATAATAAGCTAGATTAGTAAGGGAGTACTAATTAGGGCTGCCAGATAGATTAGTATAACCCTAATAACCCTTATTCTCCTAAAAGTCATACTTCTTGTTTTTAGCCTCTAAGAACATATAGTTTCTATAGTAGTTATAGAATAACTAGGGTAAAGAAACATAGTTATAATAAGGTATTATACTCTATACCTAACTAGGCTTTATACTAACAAACTTTTAAAAGTTCTAAGCATAGTAATTATATAGAACTAGGTTTTATATACTAAATGTTTATATTAGTAGGGAATTTATAGCTAAGGCGTACTATATAAGGCGCTAGGAGAAGGACCTAAAGTAGGATCCTACCTCCTTACTAATATAGATAGTCTACTAGAACTTATAACTATTATTTCTAAAAGTATTAAGAACACCCTAAATAATAGTAGTGTTAAGGAGTACCTACTAGAAGACTATAGCAGCTTTCTTAAGGGATTAATTAGGGTAAGGGTTATAAATTTAGAATTTAGAGTATAGTTAGCTAAAGGGGGATAGAAGATTAACCTATATAGTAGTCTTAAGGAACTATTTAGACCTTACGTTAGAGAAAGAAGGACCTTAAAGATATTATTAGGGAAACTTATGTTAAGATAGGTAGGTATTACTAAACATAACTTAGTACCTCTAAAAGCCTTAGCCTCCTTCTTTAAAGGAGGAGGTATTAAAAGAAACTAGGGATTAATAGGTTGCTATAGGTAGTTATTAAGCTAGTACTTATTAATAGAGGAAGATATTCTAAAATGTTAAAAGTCTAAAAGGTTAAAAGAAGAAATAATAAAAAGTTAAGAGTATAGGTCTAAAAAAGTAAGGGTAGTAATAATATTAGTTTCTAATATAGGTAGGTAAGGAAGAGAAAAAAAAGAAAACCCTAAGGGGTAGAAAAGATAGTTACTTTTATAGTAATAAGAAGAGGGTCTAAATAGTTACTATAATAGAAGAGTAGTAATTTAGAAATAGAAGGAGCAAACTAGCTAAAGGGTATTTACTATTTAGAGGTAAGGCTTTAACATACCTTTTAACTTTATTACTATTATAAATTATTAATAACCTTTACTATAATTTACCTATAAGTTAAAGTTACTAGGGCTCTAAATAAATACTCTAGATGCCTTTACCCTCTTACCCTTAGGACTTTCCTTTAAGTAATAAGGGCTACTCCTTCTAAAAGTAACTAAGGGAGGAAGCCTCTTAAAACTTTAGACTTTATTTACCTTTTAACTTAACCTTATTTAACCCTTACCTTTATTTACCTTTCTTTAACCTTCTACCCCTCTCCTTTACCCTATAAATATCTTATTATTCTCTTCTACTATATCTACTCTTTCCTTCCTTAGATTAGATGCTCCTACTATAGCTGCTAAGCTGTAATTTACAACCCCTTCTCTTAGAAACCTATTTAAAGGCCTTCTTTTACCCCCCCCTCCTTAACTATTCCCTTCCCTCTACTAATAATAACAAAAATATATATTAAGTTCCTTATCTAGATCTAGTAGTACCTCTTTCTTTATTATATCTTTTCTCTTTAGAATATATATATTAATAACACCTCTAAATAGATAATAATAGCATCCCTATTAGCTCCTTCCCCTCTTACTTACGCAATAGGCTGTCTGTAAATCTAGGATATCTATACCTACTAAGACCTCTAGAATAATAGCTAATTCTACTATAGTACCTAGGATGAGAACTAAATTATCTTATTTAGATATACGCCTCCTACTAAAGAACTTAAGCCCTAAGAGTCTTAGTTTTATAACCTAAAAGCTTATATTTACTTTACTAGTAAGACAGTAGCACACCCTACTTAGATTCTAACATAAGAACTATTCCTAACACCTTCTAATACTTAGTTCCCTAATTAGCTTATATAGGAAGACGCTAATTAGTTCTTAAGCTAATTTAATTTAGTATTCTAAGGACTAAATAAATATAGATAATAGGAAGACATAGGATATAAATAGGCCTAAACAGTACTTAGTAACTATTATAACCTATAAGGATGCATACAATCTAAGTAGTAGATTACTAGGGATAAAATTATAGCTATAATAGTTATTATAGCTTAAGGTCTAAAAGCAAAAAGACAGATTACTATTATCCTCCTATACTAGGAAAGCTGTTTAGATAACAACTAGGAGCCTAAGTTAGTAATACTAACTTAGGAAATCTATAACGTAATATAAAGAGAGGCTAATTTAGTTGTTTTCCCCTTATTCTTAGCCTAGTATAGATACTTTATAGGTATAATTATAGATTAAAGGGATAGTATAGTATACTAGTATAATCCTATATAGTCTAGTAGTTATTTAGAGGCTCTCTTTATTAATAATATTAGAGCTTTAAGGAAGTTCTACTATAAGCTTGATATACTAATACATATTACTTAGCTAATTAATACTAGCGTATATATAGTAGATATAGTTTAGTAGACTAGTAGTTAGGAGTATAGACTCTATATTACTAAGTAGTTTAGATTAGTATTTAGGTCTAAATCTCTATGCCTAACTAGTATAAATAAGTAGGATATTAAGGAGTCTTAGAACCTAGACTATAGTAAAAGAGTCTAATATTAGTAGATTAGGTAGATTAGCACTAAGTTCTATATTTCTAGCAGACACTAACATAAGGCCATAAGACTAGTTCCTAAAGGAACATTAGAGGAAGCTTACTACTAATATAACTAACTTAAGTAAAGCTAAAAGAAGTAAAGCTAGTCCCCTATAAGCATAATCTATAATCTAATAAACCTTAAAGACTCTAATTATACCCCTACATAGCGTTTAGAGGACTACCTCTCTACCCCCTAACTACTTAACCTTCTAAAACATAGGTATTAGGATAAGCCCTCCTCCCTAAACTATAAGAATAATATTATAATGTTATAGTTATAATTAGAGGTCGCTTAGCTAAGGGAAAACATAGACACTATGTCGCCACCCTAAACACCTCTAAACAGAAGATAGAAATAACTCCTTACCTAAGAGGACTATATTATATAACCTAGCCCTCCTGCTAAAGCTCCTACTACACTAAGCTCTAAGCTCTCTTACTTACTATCTAGACTTTTAATTCCTAGAGATATACTATTGTAATACTAAAGCCTAAAGAAGATTAGATGTGTTAAAGTAGATAAATATACTTTGCCTAAACCGCCTGTACTAGGCGTATAGGAAGGCTAGATAAAGGTTTAGGACTCTCTCCTATTGTCTGAATGGCATACTTAGGAAGCTTAAGAAGCTAATTACGTGTGATGTACCTAACGCCATAAGGATATTCTAAAGTAGCATAGGAATATATACTATAATTAGAAGAAGGGTATTCTAGAGTATAGATATTATAAGTAGGTAGATTGTTTTAATAACCCTATTACTAAAGTAGTATTTACTACCTAAGCGTATATACCTTAGTTCCTACTAGGTTAGGCTAAGGGATAGGAAGGATAGAAATAATAGAACGCAGGAGAAGAATAGGATAAGGCTAACAACAGAGATACTAAGGATAATAAAGATAAAGAGGGTAATTAATAGGTATAGGCATAATTAGGATAAGGTCTAAATAGGTGTATACTTAGTAGTTCTTCTATAATTAGAGGATTATAAAAAGAACTAGGGGATAATTAGAGTAGGGTTAAGGTTACTATATTTACTGTTTAGAAGTTAATAAGTAGTAATTTCTTTTCTTTTATTTTCTTTAGAGTATTTATAAGTTATAGATACTTACTTAAGTATCTATTAAGAGAGTATAATTAGATAGATATAATATACCCTAGATTAAAAAAAAACAAGTACTTCTTTATATACTTATTTATCTTTTAAAAATAATACTCTAAACTAAAGCCTTACACCCTTATTAATATAGTTTAGTATAGTAACTTAGGCAATAGGGAGATCTTTACTATGTCTAATTAGGGGGTGATATGTCTGTTTAGACCTTAAAAGCTCTGAACAGATTATATCTCCCTCACGTCAGATCAGACATAGAACCTAAGTTACTTAGAGTAGTATAGTGTTGTTATGTCCTTTCGCACAGCTCTGCCACAACCTAAGTCCTAAACCACACCCTACATGCTTTTAATAGAAGAACTTATTTAAGGACTATAGGCTAAAAATAAGTTTTATCTATTATAATTAGTAAGGGTATATAGTATTACTAGTAAGTTAAAAATATATACTATTAATAATATTAGCACCCTATTCTTTAAGGGAAGACTAGTTATCTTATAGGTAGAATTACTAAGGACTAAGATTCTTTACTAATACTATAATAACCTTAGGGTAGGTTATATAGGAGTAATAAAGACTCTTAACCTTATCTTAAGGAAGTTCTATTAGGAAGGAATTAGTAAGGATATATAGGAGTATATTAAGGACTATAAGTACTACCTTAGCGTTATAGTCCTATAGTATAAGCTATATAAGTAGTTATAGTTACTACTATTACTATTATACCTATTCTAAGAAATCTTACTAGATTTTATTATAAGGCTATTACTAAGCGCTTATAATAATAGTACTAAATATAACTATATTCTAGTTATTATATATTAGATAACTAAGTTTATAATATTTATTCTAACTAAGAAAACATTAAACATAGTATAGATAGTAAGGATCCTATATAAAAGGGTTAAATATAGGTTTAGGACGCTAGAGGGTATTATAAGTAATAGAAATAAGCTATTTACTAGCTCCTTTTAGGAAGAGTTTATAAAGGAGAGGGTAATATGTTATTAACTATCTACTATATACTACCTATAGACTAATAGTTAAATAGAATAGACCTATTAGATATTAGAGAGATACTTATAACTATATACTAAGGGCTTACTAAGTTATTAGGTAGTATAGTTAGATAAAGTAGAGTTTATATATAATAATAGTAAGTACTTAACTATTAGAGTATCTCTATTTATAGCACTCTATAGGTATAACCCTAGATTTATTAAGTATATACCTAGCTATAAGGTAACTATATAAGGAGTATAAGAGCGTATTAAATATACTACTAAGGTTAGGAGGTAGGTAGAGTACGCCTAGGTAAAGGCTATAAAGTCCTAGGCTGCCTACTATAATAAGAGGTATTAGCTAAAAGAGTTCTATTATAGAGAGGTTATTAGACTATTAATAAAGAACATATAGTTTAAGAATAAGAAGTTAGTACTATAATTTATTAAGGTAGCTATTATAGAGAGGATTAGGCGCTAGGCGTACTAAGTCTATCTACTAGAGTAGTATAGATATATATATAATATATTCCTAGTATTACTACTAAAACTATAGACTATAGGGTAATAAGTTACTAATAGTATAGTAAAGCTTCTAGAGTTAGACCTTAAAGATAATATCTAAGAGGTTAAGGAAGTTATTACTTACTAAGGTAGTATTAATAACCTTAGGTATCTAGTTAAGTAGGCTAGATAGCTAGTTACGTATAATATATAGGAGCTATAAGACTACTTAGAGGGTACTAAGGAGGTAGTTAAGAAGTATAAGAGATAGAGGAAGTAAGTTTATAAGAAATAAGATAAGTAGAGTACTATTAGTAACTATTTACTAAATATAAGTCTATTATAAGACTACCTAAAACCCTTTTTTTTTCTCTACTAAATACTACCTATAAACTTAAGAATAATACTAATAATATAAAAGGATTATAAGGTAATTAGTAAAGAGGCTATATCTAGGTATTTAGATTAAAAGGGTTAGATAAGAGAAGCTTAATAGTATAGTAAGTATTAAGTATAGTAATAAGGAGGTTATTATACTTATTAAGGGCGGCCTTCTCCTTATTAGTTAAGTCCTTAGGACTAGCCTATTTACCTTTAGAGCAGCTAGAGTAAGGGTGCTTAGTAGTATACTAGATAGTAGCCTAGTAGGTAGTAATCTTTTAGTAAGTAGACTCTATAAGAGGATACTAGATGTTATTATAGAAAAGAGAGAGAAGGGTATTCTTAGTGTTAATAGCTATAATAGATATTTAGGTAAATATTAGTAAGCTATTACTAATAGGGCTAGAAGGGCTAAAAGGGCTAGAAGGGCTAAAAGCTATATAAGGGACTATAATAGAGTCTAAGCTTACTATATATATATCTATATTAAATATACTACCCTAGGTAGTAACCTTATTCTCTATAGTAATAAGGGTATTATTAAACTTTTATAGAATATTTACCTAAAAGGTAGTAAGGAGGTAACTAGCTATATTTAAGTCTATAGCCTTATAAACTATTACTAAGAAATTAGGATAGAGGGCCTAAAGAGTATCTATAGTAGAGTAAGTTATAAAGTCCTTACTAACCTTATAGCGCTTAGTATATAACTTAGAGGGAGAACCCTTAAGCTTAGACGCTTTAGACTTAGATATGTTACTATCTAGGCTGCTAGGGATATAAGTAGTAGTAAGTAAGTAATACTTACTAGGAGTCTAGGTACTCTAACTATAACTAATAGGACTAGTATTATAAATAGTAATAATATAGGTTAAGACGTTATTTACTAAGTACTTACTAATAAGTTTATAAAACTTCTTAAACTATAGGAAGTTAGTAATACTCTTAATAATAATACTAGGCTTAGTCTTAATATTATAAGTCTTAAGTAAATCTATTACTAACTATAGTATATAGGTATAGCTATTATTATAAAGGTATACTAGCTAGAGGGTATTAAGATAGTTTTAGATTTTATCCTTATTATTAGTATTAAGAAGACTAGTCTATAGTATAAGTTAGTTATAAAGTAATTATAAAGGGATTAATAATATACCTAAACTTAAATTATAAGGGCTATATACTTATAGTTAGACGTAAGCTCCTAAAGGGTTACCTACTTAAGGTGAACCTTATAACTACTAACTAATAGGTTAGTAATATAGTTACTAATATACTCTTAGGTAGAGGCGTAAGTAGTAAAGGTAATAAGGATATAGCTATAGTTAAGATTACTAAGCTTATTATTTACCTCCTTCTAATAGTAGAATATTAATATATTCTAAGTATACTATATAGTACTATAAAGCTCTTAGGGTACCTAAAACTATTAGTATACTTATAGAGTAATTACTAAATAGGTAATAACTTATAGTAGAATATTTCTTCTTATCTATCTAATAGATAATATACTTAGCTATATAGTAACTAGTAATATAGATAAGCTTATTAATGTTATAGTATATACTAATAAGGTAGTAGATATATAGAGCGCCTCTAGTAAGGCTAGTAAAGCTAATATATAGATTATATTTATAATTAAGAACTAACGTAGTTTACAAGTGAGTGAGCCACATAAGTGAGTGAGCTACTCCTTATCGCTAGAAAAACCTTAATTTCTAACTATTTCTTAAAAAGTGAATTCTTAGCTAAAAAAGGTCTAGTTTTAAGATTAAAGCTTTTTAACTAGTTATATAACACTAGATAATATTATAAAAAGTCCTATCTAACCCTAACCCTATATAACCCTTATCTACGCTCTTAGATAAGAGTATTTTCTTAGTATCTAAGAGTTAGGGTTAGGAGATAATTTCTATAGTATTATTTTAGGTTATGTAACTAGTTAAAAAACCTAAATCTAAAAACTAGATCTTTTTTAGCTAAGAATTCGCTTTTTAAGAAATAGTTAGAAATTAAGGTTTTTCTAGTGATAAGGAGTGGCTCACTCACTTATATGGCTCACTTACTTATGACCTATGTTATCTAGATTCTTAAGATAACTAATATTTTAGTAATAGGCCTATAATAGTAGGGTAAAATAGAGGAAGTAAAGAAAAGGGGAAATAAAGTAAAAAAAGTTAATTATAAGGTAATTAAGTTAGTAAAGAGTTACTAATATATTACTAAGTATAAAGAAAAGAGGAGGAAAAGAGGAAAATAATTAGCTAGTAGAAGAAAAACTTTTTACTAGGTAATATAATAGCTAGGAAAAGTAAGCTAAGAAAATCTACCTAATATATATTTACCTTACTAACGTACCTATATAGTAAGTCGCTACTTATAGTAAGTTACTACTTTTCCTTTCTTTCTACCTCTTTAACCTTTATACTAACTTTCCTCTATATATAAATATGTAATCTATCTTAATTGAAAGTTATATTATCCTTACCCTCTAGGCTATTAAGAAAGACCTAAAAATATCTATAAAAAAAGTAGTATCTATTTATAAGGTCCCCTAAACAACCCTTCGTGACTAACGTACTAGACGTGTCGTATAAGGCAAAAGACGACTAAATTTAATAAAGATAACTATATTAGAAGAGGAGGTAATTCTTAAATAAGTTATTAACCTAATTAATTAAGGGTTCCCTCTATAATAAGAAGACGTATAAGAAATAGCTGACTAACTCCTTAACGTACGTAATAGGACGCGTACTAGACCCTAATAGGTAGAGAACTTTATATAATACGTCTCTAAATTAAAAATGCAATTTTAATGTTAAATTAACTATTAGAGGGCCTTAGTAGAAGATCCTATAATTATATAAGGCTAGTTTATACTTATATGAAATATAATTATAAAGTATAGGATATAGGATTATAATATCTATAATTTTAATAAGACTAGCTTCCTAATAGGAATGCTGTTATATACTAAGGTTATTATAACCTCTAACTATAAGGGAAGGCCTTATATAAAGTAGCCTAGTAATTAGGAATAGGTTTCTATTATTTAGGGTGTATGTGTAGATGGCTAGGTGATACCTCTATATATTATTATAAAGGGTAAATATTACCTCCTCTCCTAGTACTAAAACGGCTAATTCCTAGCTATATAGTGTATCTATCTAAGTGAAAATAGATAGATAATAAATAATATTAGCCTAGATTAGTTAAATTATTTTTATTAATATATAAAGTCTTATACGAAGGGTACTTTTTACCTCTTAATCCTTAATAGCTATAATAGCTATAAATTAACTGACTTTAATAAATACTATAAGAAAGAGAATATTATTACTCTTTATATACCTCCCTATTTATTATATAAGCTTTAGCCTCTTGATGTTAGGTGTTTTAGCCTGTTAAAGTACTTATATAGCAAGGAAATTAAGAAGATAATGTAGATATAGATTTTGCATATTATAAAGGATGACTTCTTTCCTACCTTTAAAGTAGTATTCTTTGCCTTTATGGGTGAAAATAATATATAAGCTGGTTTTAGATAGGTAGGCCTTATACCTTTTAGCCCTAAAGTAGTTATTTCTTAACTAGATTTTAAGCTAAAGACTCTAATACTATTAAACTTAAGGCTAAGTAGCTAAGGCTCCTAGGACCTAAAGATACTAACTATAGTAGTAGAGGGTATATAAAATACTACTTCCCTTAAAAAGAAGATCTAGGCATATTAAGGTAGCTTACTATTAGTAATATATAAAGTAATTAACTTCTAGGCTAAAGGTATTAGTAAGTTAGCCTATAGGCTTACTATTATTAAGGCTAAGAACTATAAGCTTTGTATAGGGATAGAGGTACTAAGTAAGTGCTAGAGGGTAAAAAAGACTAGACTATGTCTTAGAGGGTTACTTAATACTACTGAAGTAGAGGTACTATAAGGAGAAAAGGAAGGTCTTAGTGCTAGGGGGGAGAATAACCCTTAGAAGGAGGGTTGTATAGAAGGTGCTGAACTACGTGTGTGACGATATGGTAATTACGGAAAGGCTGGATATAACGTATAAACCTGTGAAGTAGTTTAGGATAGTAGTAAGGAAGAGGGTGATTAGTAGTTTTAATTAATTTTATATATTATGGCTGAATTTACTTATATATAAGGTAAAAGGGTAGAGGAAAGGTAGCAACTTACTATAAGTGGCGACTTACTATATAGGTATGTTATTATATAACTATCTTTTATCTAAAAAACTAATACCTAACCTAATAACTAGGTAGTAATATATTACTAAATAATAATATAAAATATTAAGAACTATAATAATAATAATAAGATAGCTATACTAGTAATAAGGAGGATTCTATAATATATAAAGCTATTAAAGGATATTTTAGGCTAAAAGAACTATAGTTATTATTAGCGTTATTTATAATATTATATAATAACTTTAGGGATAAAGTCTTAAGGGGAGGGAAGTAATTATAAGGAGATCTATAGTAGTTAGCCTAGTAGGTCTTAGTAATAGGTCGCTAAGCCTCTAACAAGCTAGCCCTACTCTAGAGTTTTAATAGGTAGCTATAGCCATACTAAAGGAACTCTATAAGCTTAAGTCTTATAATATACTAATACCTACTATTAAGCCTTACCTAGTTAAGTACCCCTAGCTAATACTCTTATACCCTACTAGCTTAATACGTAAAAATATATAATATATTTTATATTAGCCTACTAAAAATATAGATAAATAGAGGGAATAAGGATTTACTACTAATACTAAACCTAAAAAACGCTAAAGACTAATAGGAACTAAATTATATTATTAACTTAAGGTAAATAGAGGATAGTAAGTACTTCTTAATTAGATAGATAGGCTAGCTATTTAAATATAATTTATAGGTTAGTAAAGAGGATCTAAAAACGCCTAAGAAGCCTTATGTAACTTTAGAAAAGTATAGTAAATAAGGGTAAAAAAGAAGTAAAAGTATAAAACTAAGATAATTAATATATACGTATAGTAAGTAAGCTAATATAGTAAGTAAGCTACTTTCCTCTACCCTTCTACCCTTTATATAAGTAAATTTAACTATAACATATAAAATTAATTAAAACTACTTATTACTCTCTTCCTTATTACTATTCTAAACTACTTTATATATTTATATATTATATTTAGCCTTTCTATAATTACTATATAATTACGTATATAGTTTAGTACCTTCTATATAACCCTCCTTTTAAGGGTTATTCTCTCCCTTAGTATTAATACCTTCCTTTTCTCCTTATAGTACCTCTACTTTAGTAGTATTAAGTAACCCTCTAAGATGTAGTCTAGTCTTTTTTACCCTCTAGTGCTTACTTAGTACCTCTATCCCTATATAAAGCTTATAGTTCTTAGCCTTAATAATAGTAAGCCTATAAGCTAACTTACTAATACCTTTAGCCTAGAAGTTAATTACTTTATATATTACTATTAGTAAGCTACCTTAATATACCTAGATCTTCTTTTTAAGGGAAGTAGTACTTTATATACCCTTTAGTACTATAGTTAGTATCTTTAGGTCTTAGGACTCTTAGCTACTTAGCCTTAAGTTTAATAGTATTAGTATCTTTAGCTTAAAATCTAGGTAAGAAATAACTACTTTAGGGTTAAAAGGTATAAGGCCTACTTATTTAAAACCTACTTATATATTATTTTTACCTATTAAGGTAAAGAATACTACTTTAAAGGTAAGAAAGAAGTTATCCTTTATAATATATAAAATCTATATCTATATTATCTTCTTAATTTCCTTACTATATAAGTACTTTAATAGGTTAAAATACCTAATATTAAGAGGCTAAAGCTTATATAATAAATAAGGAGGTATATAAAGAGTAATAATATTCTCTTTCTTATAGTATTTATTAAAGTTAGTTAATTTATAGCTATTATAGCTATTAAGGATTAAGAGGTAATAAGTACGCTTTATATAAGACTTTATATATTAATTAAAATAATTTAACTAATCTAGGCTAATATTATTTATTATCTATCTATTTTTACTTAGATAGATATACTATATAGCTAGGAATTAGCTATTAGTATACTAGGAGAGGAGGTAATATTTACCTTTTATAATAATATATAGAGGTATTACCTAGCTATCTATATATATACTCTAAATAATAGAAACCTATTTATAATTACTAGGCTGCTTTATATAAGGCCTTCCCTTATAGTTAGAAGTTATAACAACCTTAGTATATAATAGTATTTCTATTAGAAAGCTAGTCTTATTAAAATTATAGATTTTATTATCCTATATTCTATACTTTATAATTATATTTTATATAAGTATAAACCAGCCTTATATAATTATAGGATCTTTAGCTAAGGCCCTCTAATAGTTAATTTAACGTTAAAATTATATTTTTAATTTAGAAACGTATTATATAAAGTTCTCTACCTATTAGGGTCTAGTATATATCCTATTATATACGTTTAGAAGTTAGTTAGCTATTTCTTATATATCTTCTTATTATAGAGGGAACCCTTAATTAATTAGGTTAATAACTTATTTAAGAATTACCTCCTCTTTAGATATAGTTATCTTTATTAAATTTAGTTATCTTTTATCTTATATAATATGTCTAGTACGTTAGTTTTAGAGTGTTATTTAAGGGACCTTAAAGATAGAGGATGCTTTTTATATAGACATTTTTAGGTCTTTTTTAATAGCCTAGAGGGTAAGGAGAATATAACTTTTAATTAAGGAGGATTATATATTTATACGTAGAGGGAAGTTAGTATAAAGGTTAAAGAGGTAAAGAGGAAGGAAAGTAGCTTACTTACTATATTAGCTTACTTACTATATATATACGTTAGGTACTATAAGGTACTAGCTAACTAGGCTAAAAAATATAGACTACTATATAAACTATAATAAGGATAAAATAAATAATTAGAGAATAAATACTAAGCTAGAGGGTATTAAAAAGCTACTAATTCTAAAGAATAAAATAGACTAAACCTAAAGCCTAGTTTTTAGGCTAAGGATAGTTAGGAGTAAGCTAACTACTATAGTTTATAGGGTTAATTTACTAGAGAATTAACTCTAAGAAGCAGACTAAAAGTCTCTAAGTTACTAAGTAAACTACGTTCTAGTAAATTAAGTAAATAAGATTATTATAGATCTTTTACTTAAATATTTACTAGGTAATATAACCCTAATTACTAAGAAAAAGGTAGGGGTTTATATACTAATCCTTAGAAATAATTAGTAGTATTACTATAAGGAAAGTAAAGTAATTACTATATAATAGAAGGGTATTTAGAAAGAGATACTATAGATTTAAGTAATCTATTATAACTAAATAGAATAATAAGTACTAATTAGGGCGTTATAGTTTTAGAACTCTACCTATAGAGAAAGGTTAGTAAATAGCTACTATAAGGGAATAAAAAGGGTATATAGGTTTTAAATACTTAGATATAGAATTAAAGAAATTATAATAGTAGTTAACGTCTAAATTAGTAAAAACGTTAAGAATCTTAGTTATAAGGTTAGAGAGCTCTATATAAATATCTTTTATCTCCTTTTATATAATAATTATATAAAATAAATTAAATATAAATATTATATCTTAGTAGTTACCTAAGATAGTTAGGGTATACTATAGTTAATTATTAGTAAACCTTAGATAAATTCCTTACTTATATACTAAAGTATAACTATTACTATACTTAGTATACTAAGTATAATAAAGAGATCTATTAAGAATAAAGAAATACTTTAGAATAAGGGGTAACTCTAGGGGGGTTTTACCCTCTAACTAAGCCTTAATAGTAGTATAAATATAATATATATATAGCTAGTAAGGGGCGTAAAAAGCCTCTAGGAGAGGATTAGGGGTTTAAGGTAGATTCTCTAGATTATTATTATTAGGTTTATCCTTATTACCTCCTAAACTATTAGGTAGAGTAAGGGAATAAGACTTATACTCCTTAGAGTAGTACTCTTTAGACTATAGACTATTATTATAAGAGTAATTAGAGTTTAAAGGGCTTAAACTACGTAAGGGAGAACTAAGTAAGATACTATACTTATAAGAAGGACTATATAACTAATAATTAGAACTATAATATAACTCTTTAGTTTAGAATAGGAAAAATACTATATTAGAAAGGTTAGTAAAAGTAAGAAGAAAAGACATACCTTAGGAGTATTTAACTCCTCCCTATAAGAGTAATACTTATTATAGTAAAAGTTTTAGATATAAATTATAGCTATATAGGTAGTAAGTTATAAAGCCCCTTTAGTTTAGTATACCTTCTTCTTTTTATACTATTAGATAATTAATTAAAGGTTTCTTAAAGAACCTACTATAATAATATTATTAAAAGGTAATAAAAAGAAAGTAAAACCCTAAAGCTAGTAAAAAAGAAAATAGAATTAATTAATAAATTAATAAGGAAAGATTAATAAAAAGCTATAACTATAAGAATAAAAATAGAGAAAATCCCTAGTAGTTATAATATAAATAAAATAAAAGTAAGAGAAAAGTAGGAAAAGAAAAGGAAACCCTTATAGGTAGAAGACTAAGGCTAGTAAATATATAGACTATATCTACTATAACTATAACCTCTAGTAATAGTTAATTAAGGAATAACTAAATAAGAGGGTTCTAAAACCCTACTTTTTTAAAACAGATAATCTAGCTACTTAAGGATAAGTAGCTTAGAGAGGGAGCGTAATTATTATAGGATAATCCCTACTAACTATAAAGGCCTATTAATAGCTACTATAAGAATAATAAGGTTAGTAGAGTGTCTTAGGGAGTAGGGACTATTTAGTAGGTAAAAGCCTAGAGAATTATAAGAGAATAGTTCTTTAAGATTTAGTCTTTATTAAATATAAGACCTATTATATAATATTACTATTACGTATAATAGTAACTATTATAACTATACTCTAGAAGTAGTTAGGTTATTTATAGGGGTATTTATTATAGTATTTCTTATTAGCTCCTAGCTTTAGTTATCCTCTAAGTATTATATATACCTTAGTTACTTTATAAGACTTTAGTAAAGCTAAGTATAGTAAATTACTAAGTAAATCTCTATATTATCTTAGGGTTAAATAGCCTCCCCTATGTTATTTAGTTTTTATAAGATTATTAAGCTTATTAGCTACCTAAGATAAGGTAATTTATTACTTAATAGTATATAGGAACGTCTTAATTATAAGTATACCTTTAATTTCTAATATCTTAAAGGCTTTAGCTTTTATAAGGGTATTATACTACTTAGTAAGCTAAGTTATTAGATCTCCTATTAATAAGGCTTATAAGAGAGTCTTATTATATATTTCTCTAAAAAAGTTAATTATACGATTACGTAATAAGGTATATTATTCCTAAAGTACCTTAATTATTACTTAAAGAGTAAGTTTATAGCTATTATTAAGTAATTATATCTAGATATTATTTATAATATTTTTAGAGATAGTAGTATTAACCTATAACGTAAGGAGCTTATTTAACTTTTACTACTTATATATATAAAGTTTCTTTAATAATATATCCTTTATAGTAATAAGCTACTTAATCTTTATTAATATATTATCTATTAAAAATAGTATTAGTTTAATTAGCTTATTTACTATATAGTAATTAATATTTAAGAGGTTTCTCTATATAATTTAGGCTAAGTAGTACGTATTATTTTATAGGTTATTTTACTCTTTAATATATTCCTTATAGGTTAGGTTGCTAAGATACTCTAAGAGCTTAATATAGCTATCTAGATTAATATATTACTAGATATCTTAAGACGTAGTAAGGAAATAAAGTAACTTAAACTATAGATACTAGTCCTTACGTATAGTAGCTAGACTATATAGTTTTTAGTTAGTTAGAAGACTAATATTTATATTAGAAGTTATTAAGGATTATAACTAATTAATATATAAGAAAGAGTTATTTTAAGAAAGGAATATCCTTAAAGATTTACTTTATAATAGGAGGGGTTAGTTATACTTATAATTAAGTTAGAGCTAGGCTTATAACTATTATAAAGTAGGATCTTTAAGGGGGTAATTTATATAGTTAAAAGTAGCTTATTTTTTTTTAAGCAAGTATAGCCTATCCTTATTACTAAATATAGGGTTGTTTTAGAATCTTATATAATATTAGTATAGAAGGTAGTATTAGTTAGTAGTAGAGTATTTAGAAAAAATATAAAATATATTATAAATATAAAATATAAATATAAAATATAAAATATAAATATAAATATAAAGATGTATTTGTATTTTATTTTCTTATTTCTAAAATATATGTATTTGTATTTTAAAATATAAATATATGTATTTATATTTATATTTTTATAATAAAATATACTATATTTTAACTAGTTATATTAAATATAATAAAATTAATTTAAGTATCCTAATACTATATGTTTATATATCTAATGTATTTTCTTAAATATTCCTAGTAGTATAGTATTTATTTAAAGAAAGCTCTTATATATCTTATAGGGTTAGGGTTAAAGTAAAATAATATAAATATACTATTAACCTAAGCCTTTTTAATAAATATAGATATAATAAGAAAATATAAATATTATAGTTATTATAGTTATTATAACTACTAAAATAAGATATTTATTACTTTTAATTATTTCTCTATTATATACTATAATATTCTTAAAGAAACTTAGTTAACTAGTAGGAATATCTAGAAAAATACATTAGATATAAATTTATACTATTAAAACCTATTTAAATCTATTTTTAAAACATTTAATATAATTACTAAGAATAAGGTGTATTTTATTATAAAAATATAAATATAAATACATATATTTGTATTTATATTTTATTTTACTAAGGTAAAATATAAATATAAATATATATATTTTATTTTACCCTTAAAATCTAAAAATACAAATATATATATTTATATTTTTATATTTTATATTTTATTAAGACTCTAGTTAGTAGTACCTACTTTAGTAGGATAGCCTATCTATATAATAAGTATATATACTTATTATCTTTAAGATAGTATATACTAACTTAGTAGCTTTAAGACTTTAAGATAATTAACTAGTACTTTAATAACTATATAAAGGAGATATATATTCTTTTAACTAATAATATATCTTTCTAATATTTATTATAAGTATAACTATATATTACTTTAAGAACCTAAGATTAAAAGAATAACTATACTATAGTTAATCTATTATATACCTATTAAGTTAAAGCTATAAGTCTTATTATTATCTTTATTATATTTTTTATCTTTATTATTATATTAAGGAAAATACTTATAAGAAATTTATAAGAAATAGCTTTTAAATCTAGCGACTCTTTTTAACCTAATACTTCCTCCCTAAACTCTTAGGTATCTTCTTAACTTAGTATTTCTAATAATAACTCTTAGATATCTATTAATAGTACTAAGAATTAGTATATATACGCCTATAAGCTATAAAACTAAAAAGATTATACTTTTAAAGGTACTAAATAGTATCCTATTATAAATAATCTATTTACTTATAAGTTATTACCTATTAACTTAAGTAAAAAAAGGGAAATAGAATTAAGTTATAATATAAAGGGCTGTAATAAAAAGGTTATAACTAAAGCAGCTAGATTTTAAGCTTCTAATACTATAGTATGCTATAAAAGAATCACCCTTTTATAGCTACCTTAGAAAAAGAAGAAGATTCTATAGGAAAAATAAAATATAAGTTATATATATATATATATATATATATATTTACTAGTATTTATAACTAACTTCTTTATAGTTAAAGATTATATAGAGTCTAATAATTAAGGCTTAGAATAAAGTAATATAGATACCTTTATATTTAATACTTCTAATAAAAAAAGATATAGAGAAAGTACTATAATTAGTAATACTAATACTATAGAAAAAGAAGAAATTTATAACTATATTATAAACTACTTATTAAAGTTTAATATTAGTTATAATACTATTACTTCTATAGAGTTTAATAATTTATTAAGCTTTTTAAACTAGTAAGTAACATTATTATTATTATTTATTATATACTATATTATTATTTAGTATTTAATACTAAATAATATTTTAATATAAATATTATTATAAATACTAATATACTATATAGTACGTTACCTAATATTAATTATCCTAAGTTAATAAGTTATATTAATTTAAAGTTTTCTTCTTTAGAGGCTACTATTATATATAACTTAGAATAGTATTTTAATAAGTATAGATATATATCTATATAACTAGATATTTAGACTTCTATAGATAATAAGGCTTATTTAGGAGTTATAGGATCTTATATTAATAGTTCTTCTAAACTAGTATATATATAACTAGGTAGGTAATAATATTATATATAAATTTAAGTATTTCTAATAGTATTAATATTAATAACTATACTTAGGATTTAAATACTTAAATAACTCTTATATTAGTTTATATATATAATAAATATTTGAAAATAGTATTATTAAAAAGTATAATATTCCTAAGTAGAATATTACTAAGTAAGCTAAGTTTATTATATCTATAAAATACTATAATATTAATTACTAACTAATATTATATAGTATTTGTTGGTATCACAGGATCCAACGTTAGATATGGGGGTTGAACTGTAGTATATTTAAAGATGTTGCTAGAGTTGAACAGAAGAGAAAGAGGGCCAGCACGCTGGCTGGCAACAGTGCCGTAGATATTGAAAGAGCCGTCGAGGTGGGTCACGTGGCGTGACATGTGACCCGGATCGGCTCCTCCACTATCCGTAGATGCTCGGCATCCCGACAGTATTACTAGAGATAATAGCTCTAATAATAATACCTTCCTAAATTTATTTATTAACTCTTATAATAATAATAATAAGAGTTTCTCTTTATATAATATAAGGTGTTTAGTATATATATTAAATCTAGTAGCTAAAGCTATTATAGATAAATTTATTAATAGTAGTACTAAAGATATAGATATATTAGAGTTTAAAATACCTTCTATTATTAATAACTATAATAGATCTATAGAAAAGTTATCTCCTAAAGAATAAGAAAAACTATTAAAAACATATTATAGTAAGTTATATATTATTATTAACTATAATTATATTAATAATATTAATAACTATAATACTACTATTATAGTTTATTATTATTAATTATTTATAACTATTATTAAATTATATACTAATTAATTATAATAAATAGTTTAGGTAAACTTAAGCGTATTATTATTCTCTTAAGAAATAATACTACTTTATATAAAGAGTTTAAAACTACTATAAACCACGCTAAAAAAGGAAGAAAATTTCCTATTAATATTTATAAAACTAAAATACCGTTATATAAGTAATACTAAGACTTTATATATATATATATAATTATTTATATATTAGTAAATAAGTATAGTTATATTAAAGTTAGGTATTAAGTATTTACTAACTTTATTATTTATTTATTAGGTAATAAAACTAGATAGAATTCTATTTACCTAATAATTAATATATCTATAGAGCTAAAGCTAGCTCTAGATATATTAAATAAATTAACTAAAAATAATATCTTTAAAGCTCTTTATTTAATAGATATAGAGTAGATTTAGCTTACTTATTTAAGAGATATATTAAAGATATTTTATAACCCTACTATTTATTTATAAAGTTAAACCTATACTACTATTAGTACTACTTTTAGTTTAATTAGAAATATATATTATAGCTTATTAGATAAAAAGGAAATAATAAGTTATAAAATAAATAAAGTAGATAAGGTAAGTATTAATTTAATAAGTATTAATACTTAATATAATACTAATATATATAATAGTTTAATAAGGCTTTAAACCCTTATACTATACCTCTTTTACCTTCTATAGAAGTAGGCTTAAAAAAGCTAGAAGACTATTTTTCTTATCCTATTAATAATAATAACTATAATAAATATAAACCTTATATTATAGGGTTTATATTAGACCCTAGACTTAATTATAAGAGTTTAAGAAATCCTACTTTAGCTTTTTTTATTCCTAAGAATATAATATAATTAACTAAAAACAACTTAGCTAAAGAATATAATAAGTAAGTACTTAATTAATATTATAGTATTAATATTTAACTAATATATAAATAGTTTAAAAGAGTATATTATAGTAGACCTAGAATCTACTAGCTAAAAAGGCTTATTTATTAATTCTATTAAAGATAGGATTAGTATAGATACCCTTTCTCCTAATAATAAAAATAATAAAGGAAAAGATAAAGTTAATACTTTATCTAACTTTATTATAGACCCTTTTGAAAATAAGTCTAGATCTAAGGATATTAAAATACCTAGGCCTAAACCTAAAGAAGAGTTTATTAGTAATCCTTTTCCTATATAAAGTAAAAGAGAAAACAAAAATATATAAAAAGATAAAATTAATAATTACTTTAAATTAGGATTATAAGGAGATAAAGTAAGTCTTTAATATATATATTTATATATATTATATTTAATATTAATACTAATACTTTTTTTAATAGGTTAATCCTTTAGATTAGTAGGAAGAAAACGAAGTTAAATTCCCTATTTTAAGTATATTAGCTAGAAAATATCTAGCTATTCCTTCTACTTTAGTAGTAGTAGAAGCTAGTTTTAACTAATCTAGTAATATTATTACTAAAAGAAGAACTAGACTTAAGTATATTAATAGAAGACAGCTAGTTTTATTAAAAAACTAGAATTCTATTATAAATAATTCTAAAAGTATTAATACTAATAATTTAGAGGATATATATACCCCTAAAATATATAGTAATATTTTTAATTATTCTAAGGTATCTAAGGATAAGTTAGATATTACTATAGAAGAGGATTATAATAGTAATATAGAAGAAGAAGAAGAAAAAGAGGAAGAAGAAGAAGAAGAAACTATAAATAATAAGGAAATAGAAGATATAATATTTATTACTAGTAGTAATAGTACTAACTCTATTAGTTAGCTTATATTTATTTATTTTTTATTCTCTATATAGTTTAGTATATTTCTTTATTTATATTAGTTTTTATAAGTATTTCTATATATTTATTAGTTTAATTATTTTTATAATTATATATAAAGTTTATTATACTATATATTATATATTATATATTATATATATTATATATTATATATATATATATATATATATATATATAACTTAGATAGTTTAAATATTATTTATACTTTTATTTTGTTCTTAAATTCTTAATATCTTATAAAATTTCCTTTTATTACTTATATAGGTTTTTATAGTTATATATACTAAATAATAAGAGAAATATACTATATATTAATTAATAATAAAAAAGCCTATTTACTAGTATTTCTAATATATTTAATATAACTACTTAATATATAGTATAATATATTATATTATCATATTATTATAAATATATATATTTATAATAATATAATATATATATTTATAATAATATTATTGTAATATCAACTATTACAGATCCTATCAGACTTATTAGGCGTAACCCTAATAACTAGCTGTAGATTAACTATTAATCTATTAGCAGATCTACTATAGATTTAGGGGTTATTTACCTAACTATTTATAGCAGAACCTATAATAATTCTCTTCTAGTTACATATAATTAAACTATAGTATTTACCCCTATTATTCGTTACTTACCTATTAATACGTATAGTTAACTATATTACCTACCTAGTAATATACCAACACTAATTAGTAGTTAATTTTCACTACTATAGTAGTTATCTTAACTAATTCCTACTTCTACGTGTAAACTCTATAGATTAGTAAGATACTAACTAGAAGAGACGAATTTTACCACCCTTATAGCAAATTATTTATACTTATTACCATATTATATAGTTAATTAGAGGCTACTAGTAGAAGTATGTTACAAACTAACATAACTAAAAGGTCACCTAAGATATACAGCCATCCTATAAACAACCCTAATTTTGTTATATATTAAGAAATTACTACTTAACTATAAAAAATACCTTACTTTACATACTAATAGCTAAGAAATACTATATAGATACTATATAAAGAAGGCTTATTTCAATAAGTAATAAGTATTACGTGAAGGCTTACCTTAACAAGCAATAAGTTTCCGCTATAAGTTTGAGGCGAAGTTACAAATTAACATGAAAGTACTGTAAATACCCTACAAATCCTTACTACCTATACTACTAGTAGTAAATCCTCTAACATATAGATACGCCTTCTAGCCTACTAGAAGAAACGTATGTATTTAAGGGGTAGTTAGGCTAATAGAGGGTAGCAATAATAACGCTAGAAGAAGAAGTTAATATGGTCTGCTAATCTACTAAGGAGGCTAAAAAAATACCACAAGAAGGCTAATATAAAGAGGAGGGAATATACGTAATACAGCAGGGGGATACATAAGAGGCTAAGGATACTATAGACTTATACCCTATTCTATAGGCATATATAAAGTACGTCAACCTATAGCTATAGGGTATTATTAATATTAAGAAGATACCTAGTAGTATTAAGTAGAAACACAGAGCCCACACGCTAGACACCACCATTATATACTTTATAATAAAAGCCTAACATAAAGATTTTACAGCTAATTAACTATAGCAATAGGCCTGTAATTATCTCTATAAATAGAAGGTTAAAGACTATAATAGTATTAATAAGGAAGTCCTCCTTAAATTCTATAACTTCCTAATTAATAATAGTATCTAGATTAAATTAAACTAGAGGTAGGTTACTTCTTATATATATAAGGTATTAAAGGCTAATAATATATACGTCTAGACTAAGGAAGAGATTAATAAAGTAGCTAGAACTAACCTAAGGTTTAAAGCAAGGATGGTAAATCCTAGATTTATTAATAGGCTACTAGGTTGTAGGATCTACCTATTACTAAGGGCAAGGCAACTACTATTAACTAACCTTAAATCTACAGCCAAACCTAAGACATATAAATAGCATAAAGATACCTAGTTTTAACAGGCTTCTTCCTATTATAACCTATTATTTAAGTTACTACTACTATTAAGTAAAAGCTCTACCTAAGTAAGCCTAACCCTAATAATAGTTATAGTTAAGAGATTATAAGACTATAAATCTACTATACTAACTACTTAATTTAATAGTAGAGTAGTACTAAGTAATAGCCTAACTTTATAACAATTAACTAATCTTATTAAGCTCTACTCTAATAATCCTATATTAAAGTATATAGGTAGTTAATATAAGATAATTAATTTAAAGCTTCCTACCTTCTATAAGCTCTATAACTACATTAGAATCCCTACTATTAGATATAGGGCTGTAGTAATAATAATGCTAAGTAGTAACGCCTAAGAGTATTACTCTATTAATCTCTATGGATTTACTAGTAATTTTAACGTACTAATAGTAAATATTAAATTAGAATTTAAAGGTAATAAGGTCTATAGTGCTATAATTATAGAGTTATACTATATTACCTTTAAATTTATTATATGTAATAACCCTAGGAAAAGTAAACGTAAAATCCTTAATCTACTTATTAAGAAGGTTACCTAGCTGGTACGTACTATAACCTATAATAGCATACTAAAAGATAAGGAATACTATAATACCCTTATTAACTATTACTAAGGAGTACCTAAGTATGCTATAGTATTACTTAGCCTACCTATAATATATAACGCACTCTACGTGTAGCTACGTAACGGTATAGCTAATACTATACTTTTCTATAAACTATAGGCCTAGTACTATACTAAAGAATACCCTAGTAACAACAAGTAATACTAGGTTAACTATAAGTATAACAGTAACTACAGCTATTACTTATAGCTAAAAACAGACCTACTACATAAAAACCTAAGAAATAGGGGTAACTTTATAGTAAAGAGGTACTTTATCTATAAGAAACCTAGATACTAGTTAACTAAGCATACTAAAGAAGAATATTAGTCTTCTTTCTAGTAGTATAAAGGCATATACTTAACAGATATTTTACTATTAACATTTAACTACTTTCTACTTAACTATAAGGGGATAGAGAGTACTATTAACTTTAAAGAAGCTGAGGATAAACACAAGCTAGATAATAGTAACAGCCCCTTTAATAGTAATACCTTCTTTATATCTATAGCCTTTTATAGTAAAGACAGTATTAACAGCCAGAAGGTGTTTACCTAACTGCATAACTAGGCTACACTCCACGCAATTATAAAGGATAATCCACATAAAGAGGAGACCACTAAGGAGAAACACGCTACTAACGTAGTATTTACCTTTAATAACTATTACTCTACTACAACTTTCTAGGGTATTATACTAGACATAGGGGTAGTAAGAGTCTCTATAGTTAGTTAGTAGTAATACGCTATATTAAAAAGGCATCTTAACTATAAACTTCTACTAGATATGTTATATACCGGCAAAGTAATAATTTACTTTAGTAGTAGTAATTACTTTAACTTAATAGGTACTATAGAAGTCCCTACGCCTATAGGGAATCTCACCTTCTACATAATAGACTCTAACACCCTATTCCTCTTTTACTTAAAGGATATAGATTACCATAAAGTAAAATTTAACAACCTTACTAATATACTAGTAAAGAGTAATATAATTATACCTATTATATAGAAATAAGGCTATATATAGATGCTACTAAAGCAACCTAAGCGTACTATTACCTAATACTACCTAACTAATAGCAAATTACAGTAAATATACTACTAATTTAGCCACCCCTTAGTTTAGTACCTTTATAAGGTACTCTAACATACTAGCTATAAGATAGTAATCTCTAATATTAAGGAGATTAATAAGTTCTACTATAGCTACTAGTTAAATTCAAAGGCGCTAGGAAGGTTTAAATTTACCCTTTATAATAATTATAAGTTTAACTATAAGATTATTATAGATATTATATATCTTAATAGTAATAAGCCGGTTTTATATGTTATAGATATAGTAACTGCCTTTAACGCTATAAGATTTCTCTAAGCTATTACTATAGAACACATATAGGAAGTACTGTAAATATGCTAGATTGATATATATCTTAGCCTACTAGATTAGATTATTACTAATATAGGCCTTAATTTCCATACAGCTAAGTTTAAGCATACTACCTATGTGTTATCTATTAACGTTAAGGAGATACCTATTAAGGCCTATAATAGTATTAAAAAGGTTAAATGTTATTACGCTACACTCTACTAAGCGTATAAGATATTCCGCATAGAAACTAATATAGAACCTAAAGTTATACTCTAAATAGTAGTAAAAGTAGTAAATAATACTACTAGCCTAAACAGCCTTATGCTAACCCTATTAGTCTTTAGAGTATACCTATAAATTAATAATAATTTACTACTAGTACTATTAACTATTAAAAAGGTAGAAATAATATAAAAAGCTATAGAGGAAATATAGTAAATTTACGCTAAGAGATAGGTAAATAACGTACTAGTAATACGTAACAGCCTAGATACTATAGCTACTACTATACTACCTCTTTAATCTCTAGTCTATATATAGTAAGAAAAGAATAGCTAGTAGGGCCTATTCTAATTACTCTCTAATAATAATACTACTTATATAGTTAAATTACTATAAGGCCTATAGAATTTCCGCGTTACTATAGTAAAGCCCTACTACTAACATAAAGAGGATCTTAATAATACCACATAAGCATAAGATACTAGTACTACCACCCTACCCTCTAAGCTTCTTAATAGGTAAGGGGGTGAAATACATAAAGGTATTGTAATTACTATAAAACAGCTATAGTAATAGCGCCATAGCCACCTACAAAAGAACCTAGTAGAGATATTTACTACTAAGACTAATCTATTAATAGCTAACTACTTTATAGCAAAAGAGGATACTAACTACACGCTTACTATTAAACTCTATAAGAAGGGCGTAATAACCATACCTAGTAAACTATTTAAGTAGTCTAACTACTAGGAGATTAAGGGATTAATAGCCTAGGGTGTATTCTATATCGTCTAGTATAATAAAAAACACTATAGAGGCATCTATATATTTAAGTTACAATTAGTATGCAAAATTAAGGGTAAGAATAAGACCCTATATAAGAAGTTAAGACTTGTTATCTAAGGGTATGCTAACAATAGGAAGGCTATAATACTTACCTAGTTACTAACTATCTAGTAAATAGCCTAACAGTTAATCCTCGCTATCACCCTATTATTATTACTTAAAAACCACATTCTATAGCTACGCAATATAATATAGGTATATATATAATTAGTAACCCTACTTAACTATATAATTCTTATAAGACTACCTATTAAGATCTAATACCTTTACAATACTAACGTAATAATAGAGGTTAAGTAACTATTATATAGCATACCTAAGGCTAGAACCTACTAGTAGGTAATATATAATAACTATTATAGAAAAGCCCTCTAGATAGATACTTTAACCTTTAACCCTTACCTACTTATTTTAGCATAAAATAACAAAGATTTTATATTAATTAGCATATAGACTAATAATACTATTAGCCTTATAGATAAATTATTTTCTAACTATAAAGATACTAAGTTAATAAAGGCAACCTTTATAGTAAAGCCAAAGTAATTCCTTAAGCTTAGTAAACCTATTACCTTTAATAGTAGCATGCTTTCTCTTAATAATAACAGTAATATTTACCTCTACTAGAAGGGATAAGGTAAGTAACTACAGCCTGTTAACCCTAATTTACTAAAATCACACTAGTAGTATGTTAAGCAGCACGCCTACAGCACGTATATTACCTTAATCTACCAGCCTAAGGCATGCTTTAACTACTCTATTACTACCTAGCACTAATTACTAGATATAAGTAATATTAAAAAGCTTAACTAACAAATTAAGTAGTAAATAAAGAACCCTAACTAAGGCCTTTATTTTTAACTACTTAACCTTACGACTATAAAGCTCTTTGTCTTTATTAATAGATTATTTGCTAATAATAGTAATCTCACCTCATAGCTTAGATTCATTATTATTCTTGTAAACAAGTAACATAGTGAAAGCGTGTAGGGTGTGGTTTGGGACTTAGGTCGTGGCGGAGCTGTGCGAAAGGACACAACAACACTACACTACTCTAAGCAACTCAGGTTCTATGTCTGATCCGACGTAAGGGAGATACAATCTGTTCAGAGCTTTCAAGGTCTGAACAGACATATCACCCCCTAATCAGACATAGCAAAGATCTCCCTATCGCCTGAGTTACCACGCTGAACTGCATCAATAAGGGTGTAAGGCTCTAGTTCAGAGTATCATTTTTAAAAGACAAATAAGTATGTAAAGAAGTGCTTGTTTTTCTCTGATCTGGGGTATGCTATGTCTATCTAATTATACTCTCTTGATAGATACTTAAGTAAGCATCTATAACTCGCAAATGCTCTGAAGAAAACAAAAGAAAAGAAATCACCACTTATCAACTTCTGAACGGTAAATGCAGTAACCCCAACCCCACTCCAATAGTAAAGACAATACTACTACAAAAACCCCTAACAATACTAGTAAATTCACTATTAAAAGGAATATTGTCTACTTCAGCTTAATAAAGTATAAAAGGGTTATATAGAGCATGTTAGCCTCTAAGATCTACGTAATAGTCGCTAGTACTAACATTACCTATATAATAACTACCATACTAGTAATAGTTACTAACCGCCTTAAATACCTATAAATCCTAATAGTTATATATACTAACTCCTACTCCCTCTATAAGTATCTTATAAAACTTAGTACTATAAAGGAGAAACGCCTTATAATTAATATAATAGCGTTATAGTAGTTATATAAGTACTAGGAGATATATAAGATTTAATAGATCTATAGTAATAATAACCTAGTAGATAGATTCATAAAGTCGTTACCTAATAAGGTGCTAGAGGAGCTTATTAGCAATAGCGCAGTAAGGATATAGATAAATAGATAGGTTTTACATATATAATAGATTTGTTACGTAAAAAAGAATATAATACTTTTGGATTTTTGTTTTTATTACGTTTTTAGGCCCTTTATAGTTAACTAGTGAAGTACTATAAATCCATGGCGAATTTCTCCTTAAGAGAAAGTTGCTAGTGTTATGATATTAACTATCGCGGATCCTATCGGACTTATCAGGCGTAACCCTAATAACCAGCCGCAGATCAACTATTAATCCATCGGCAGATCCACCGTAGATTCAGGGGTTATTCACCCAACCATTCGTAGCAGAACCCACAATAATTCTCTTCTAGTTACGCATAATTAAACCACGGTATTTACCCCTATTATTTGTCACTTGCCTATTAATACGTACGGTTAACCGTATCACCCACCTAGTAATATACTAACAAATATAATATATAATATTTCTATACTCTACTAAATAGGCTATATATTATTAGAAAATTCTTAATATAAGAGTATATACTAGGAATAATTAGGGTATTAATATTAGTAGGATTAAGAGCCTAAGTAGCCTAGTTAGTATTATTAACTTAGGTAGTATAGTAAGTATAGTAAACACTATAGATTTATACCTAGTATTATTAGAATGTTAATTCCTACTTAAGGCTAATTCTATTATAACTAAGTGGCGGGCCTGCTTTTTAGGTTACTTATAGGTTGTAAGCCTAGATGCCTCAGTAGTTAGGCCACTACATTCAATACCCCACACAAGTTAAGTACTGCACGTTTAAATTGTACTTTACGACTATAAGTCCTTAATTAGTAGGTGTGTAGCCGTAAGTCCCTTAGATAGCAGCCACGTGCGACCGTGAGTCCTTAATTGGCAGGCGTACAGACTAACCGGATAAGGTTAGTACCGTAAATGCCCTTAATAGGGGCTATTAGAATGTCAATTCCTACTTAAGGCCAATTCCGTCACAACCAAGTGGCAGGCCCGCTTTTTAGGTTGCTTACAAGTATTTATCTAACTTAAGGTATAGCTAGCTAAGCTCTAACTCCTACTAGTAAGTAGAGATACCCTCCTATTAGGGCATAATATAGCTTAGGTCGGCCTAATTAGCTTCTAATAGTTACTAGGTATTAGTTATTAGTTAGAGAAGGGTAGAGAGTATCTTAAGGTATTACTAAAAGTCCTAGTTAATAAGGGTATTTATTACTTAGCCTATATAGGTAGGGAAGGGTATAGGTTACTATAGTAGTATAATATACTGTTAAAGGGTATCTTTTAATTAAAGTAGTAAGTTAATTACGTAAGCCTAACTACCCTACTAAGTAATAATACTAAAAAAGTCAGTAATTATAAGGTAGTTATAATAAGTTAATATATAATAATAAAAGTACCCTTTATTTACTATACTCTTTAAGTTAGTAGGTATAGAGGTAAAAAAGCTAGTATTTTAAGGCCTTAAAGCAGTTAATAACCTTAAGTACTAATTTAAAGTATAGATTAAATACTAATATCTAAAGGAGGTCTTTAATAAGGAGCTATAGGCTATAAGAGTTATAGAGAATCCTAAAAGTAGAGAAATCTAGATAGTCTTTAAGAATCTTATAGTAGTTACGTATAATAGAGGTAGTATTAGTAGTAAAACAATTAATATAGTAGAGGTTATTAGAGGTAACTTCCTATAGTTATAGTATAAAAAGGTTAATAACTCCTTAGGCGTAGTAGTAAAAATTAATAGTATCCTAAGTCTGCTAGTAAAAGGTAGGGCTGTTAGGTAGTTAGATATATATATTAATAATTTAATTCCTAGTAACGTTATTAAAGCTATTAAAAATAATATTAAGATAGGTAGTATTGTTAATAATACTTTTAACTCTCTCTAGGACGTACTTATATACTATATTAAGTAGTAGCTTACTAAGCTTATACCTACTAGGAGGCTATAAGTAGCTTATAAGAGTACTAAAGAAGTCTTTAGAGTAGGGATCTTTAAAGGTAGTAAGAGGCTGGCTAGTATAAAAGACAGTAAGGGCTGCCTTAAAATTAAGGTCTTTAGCTATACTCTTCTTTTTAGCCTATAAGTTAGGGGCAGGTAGGAAGGAGGTAATAGGTAGCTAGCTGTTAATAGTAGTAAGGTACGCCTTATAGTAGGTTAGATAAATCTTTAGGCGGCTGGCCGTACCTAAAAGAGCCTTCTTATAGTAACAGTACTTATATCTTATCGTCTTAAAGAGGTTATTTAGAGGTAATTAGTAATACTACGCATACGTCGTAACGTCAGTTTTAACTATTATAAAGGCCTATAGGTAGGTGTAAATATCTTTATAATAGTAACTAGTTAGGTTATAGAGATATCCGTATAGGTAAAAGTAAAGTAGGCAAGGCTAGGGGGGGGGCGGCCAGCAACGGGATATCCTAGATCTAGGCCTACTATTTACTATAATAGGCTAGCGGTTTTTTTTATGTTTTGTTCGTACTATTCGAATAATACAGAAACAACGTATTATTAGGAAAATACGGTTTTTTTGCATCCCTACATCGGACAGCCGCACAGCGGGCCACGGACTATTGTTAAGCTACGTGGCTACCTAACAGACAGTGTTCCACAAAATTACCCCTTGTGGAGTACGGATACAAGTGGATCAGGTACAGGGCTTGCAAACCTCGACGGCGCAAAGGATTTGGAGGAATTGGGATTAGTGCAGAAGCCGAAATAATTTACCACGGGAGGACCTAAGCCATTATCCGCTTGAGCCTCAGGCTATCTATTCTAGCGTCACAAACTGGAGTTATGTAAGCAGTGTGCTTATCACTGGCTCTTGCTATTCCCTGTGGTCCTGCACCATCTCTCCCAAGCTTAGGAAACGAGGGGCTAGATGGCCCAAGCTTTTGGGGTGAATGCCTTGGAATGGGTTCTCAAAGTCTGATGTAGTTGGTGCGCATCCCTAAATTGTATATTCATGCTAATGTCTGCATCTGTGAGTGCACAGCGCCAAAAGAATTCAAAATGAGGGTGGCTGCACATGATGGCGGAAACGCCTTGCACAAGCGATACATGCTCTCCTGCATCCAATAACGGTGGAAAAAGGTTGTTGAGAAAATTCACCCTCGGGAAACCGCGTCCAAAACCCATGTCCGAAAGGTTGTCTCGCTCCAATGCCGGAGGGCACGGATGATGGCCATTATCTTGTAAACACGGGGTCGCAAATGCCGATATATACCCGGTGTGTTTCGAGGAGCGGCGAGTGTACTTACCGCTGCAGGGACACGGAAGCGGAAGCATTCCATACCACAGCAATGCCAATGTGTGGAGTTTGGTCAATAGTCGCTTTGGCGCATTTCCTGATGTTCGTTATTACTGCTAAATGGAAATACTGACTGGAGCCCCTGCTTCGCTGAAGTACGCATCACTTCAGTCCACTTCTGCGGCCTTCCTCGGCGTTTCCGTCTTCATACCGCTGGGCCATAATGATTTAAGCCCTTCGTCACGGATTTGCGCTGTGGGGATGCAGCTAACCCGGGCGGCTCGTCACAGGATGGTTCCCAGCTGCCCGGCTCCAGGTGGCTCGTGCTCTCTGACTTTTATGCTCCGTGACCACCGCTAAAAAATGTATTATAAACTCGATTGCTGCCATGTCTCTACTCGCTTGATCGGGAGTCAGTTGGGGTTGTCTCGAGTGGCTGGCTGCTGCATTGCTTGAGCATTGCTGCCAAACACCCGGCTTATGACTCACCCTCATCAAAGCAATTAAGACAACCTTTCCCCTCGCGGCTTCTGTGCAAAAATGGTAGCCAAGCCAGCCTGGCGCCCTGTAGTTTGATAATCTCGAGAGCTGGAGGGTTTGGCGATGTTTTCGCGTTTGTCTCTCCCGTATGTGAACCTTCTAGGATATTGGCGTCCTCAGCCTTGCTTCGGCCGAAACACGCGCATTCTGTGCAACAGTTCCAACGCGAGACTGAAGGCTGGAAGGAATTATCAGTTTCTGGGGCTCACCATTGCACAATCAGCCTACTCAAGGCCAGCTAGGGGGCCAAGCCCCGTTCCCGCATGAATTTATAAGCAGGCAGCCTGCAGAAGGGTCTACTGTGAATGACTCCCAAGGAGAAGAGACGGACGATGAAACTAAGAAGAGTGGCGCACATGCTTCTCACCGCGGAGTACATATTCAATAAGAAAGGGAAGGATGGGAAGAAGAAAGAGGTAAGAACGAAGATGATTGGCGATGGGAAGCAACGGAGACCAGAGGGCTGGAAATTTGGTACTTCAAGAAGAATGAAAAGTAATGGGGGTACATGCGGACTGATTAATAGCTTAGATTGGTGTTCTGCACATTCGTCACCATTCTTTTTTCCTGCTATTCTCATACTCATTAGGAACATAGGTTTTTTGTCTTTCAACCGGAATGGATTACGCGCCATGTCATGCCCCACATTGACGGCTGAAAGCTGTGCTTTGACACTACCAATTGTGCCAAGTATTGTTCTCGCAACTACGGTTTGGTGCAAGAAGTGATTTACGTGATGAAACCAACCCTAATATATGAACATTTTTCAAACATCTATTGAATCGAATGATGGATTGATGGGTGGTTCAGGTGTACCATGCAAGGCTCTAGTATGACTTGAGCCCTAGGCGGTCGGGGTAACATTAGGCCGTCTACAGATGCCTTGGGGTGGTATTAATAGTGCACCATAGTGCGTCATCTTTACTATGGCAACATTCATGCCGAAAGTTGACACATCAGCTCGCCTGGATCAATGCTAATCCGCACCGGCATCAAAGGCTACTACCACCCGCAGCATAAAAGAGAATCTCCTTATTATCCATTTGGTACATAATCTCGTCAATCTCTCTCCACACAGTACCTGCCCTTCAACAAATCGACTTGGATGACTTGCATGCCATGTGCTCCATGATACATGACTGCCCTTAGTCGACGTACAATGCCTGTGTCAGCAAAACAAGCTGATGCTGAAGAGCGTGAACTTGATCATGTGTGTATTTATCGTCAGTGTGGTGCTTGTGGATTTCTCTTTGACGTTGGAGACCAATTGGTTGCTCGTAAGGATCCCTGTTCTCCTCATACCGATAACCATTGACATTCTGTCTAAAGTCCTTTACACTGGGGATCTGATATCCTGTTATAAGGTTCTAGATGCTGTGGACTTTCCCTTGGCAGCCTATGGGAAAATTTAAGATAATTTTCTTTTCTATTGATATCCTTAATGCTTAAGATGTGAGGAGGCTGGAGAGACTGCTACTATTTATGTGGATTGCTTTAATCTGTATAAGGTATGAGCTTCCTGTATAGACAAACTTTATTGACTCTGGTTATATTTACTTGTAAAATATCTATAGCCTAAATGCCTGGCTCTTCTGCTTCCTTTAAGGTTAGAAGCGGATCGCGCTAGTCGGCTTATAGCTGATATCTATAATCTAAAAAGTCTGGCTAGCCTTCTAAACGAGATTACTACTATCATATAGGATCTCCTAGGATAATATTATCTCTTACGTTTCTCTGCTGTCCTCAAAGCTGTTGCTAACCTCTCCTGCACAGTTTTAGATGAGCTAACCTCTGCACTTCTAGTAACGATCGAAGTATGGCACCGTGGGAGCTAGCTAATCATTAGCGCTGTTAGTTCTAACTATCCTATTAAGTTAATAATTAATTTAAAGGGCATTACATGCATTATAAGGCCTATAGTCTTAGTATAGGAGTTGCGGTCCTAATTCACTATTTACATAACTATTAAGGCTAGCTAGTACCTAATAGTTAACTTTAGAGTATGTTAGGTCTCTATTTTAGTAGTAATATTGTTACTAATTATTATTCTAGTTTAGTATTAGCTATCTTACACCTATATAAGGATAGGAATAACTACAAATCACAGATATCCTAAACCTTTTAAAGTTCTTAAAATTTTAATTTCCCTCCTAAATATTAACAAACTAGCTTGCTAGTATTGACCTAGGCTCTTATTTAGGAATTATATTTTTCCTATTAGTAAGGGCTGTAGTCGTATTACACGCCTATACTTATGCTTTACCTTCTACAGAGGTAACTTTTACACGGCTTCCTCTAACAATCTAACCCTATGTTTAATAGTTCTATATGCTAAATCTAGCCGCAGACAAAATATCTGCTTTTAGTGTTTAGCTTAACGTCCTTCCTAGTAGGGAACTTTAAAATAATAATGATTCTTACTATATAGGTTGTATCTTTATTATAGGAAAAAGCATAACTAATAAGGAAGAAGATCTATACACCCCATAGGGGAATTATTGCTGTCGGCCTGTATAACAAAGACATATTACGGGAGTATGCTTGCTATACTTTGGATAGTACCGTTCTGGTATACGCCATTCCAGAACACGGACCTGTTGAGATCTTAGGAGCGGTCCTGGGGGATTGCACGTGCTCTGGACTTTGACCTTCCATTCCCTCAGTCTCTCCTCTGTTAAACGCCTGCTATGCATCAGCAACCCTGACAGATGTCACGTGCATCTGGGTGTTTTGTGAAAGCCAGACAGATTTATGTCGTAGGATCATTATTAAGTATGCAAATGGTTCAGAGCGAGCCCTTGGATATTATTGATTAGGATATGATCCTGCTGAGAGATATGTAGATGTATTACACTTCGTATTTGCCGCTCTTAAGTGTAAGATAAAGAATGGTTTGTCCTGCTGTATCGTGAAAGTAAAAGTATCTCTAGCGCTGCGAGATAGTAACCTTGATTAAAATTGGACACACTGCTCGAACGGATGCACTTTAGAAGTTTGGGTAACAAGAACGGAAATAGTTATGACGGTCTGATTGAAATTTCCTAAAAGTCCCTTTTGTAGTGTTCTAGGTCTTATAAATATTATTTGTTATAAAATAAACGCTACCTGAATTGCTATTATAAGAAAAGCTATTATGGATTTCTCCTTCTATCTCGTACTGCGCGTGTGACTATCTTGTAATGTCTGTTTTAATCATCCTCCTGTCTATGAATTCAACTTCTGGGCCTGCCTTCTGTAGTTTGGTTATACGCACTATGGTGACAGACCCCTCTGATAAGACAGTTGTTATTGAAGGCCTGGTAACTGCCTGAGGTGCCTTGATAACTTAGGGAGGAAGAACAGGATATTTTTTGATGTGGCGTAAAACCTCTGTAACCTAGGATTTGTTATATTTGAAGTTAACGTAAGTTGCTTTTTGCCTATGCTCTCTGTTTTAGGGGTAGTAGGGCGTAAGGTAAGTTAATTACTAGTTGAATATCTAAAAACGGACGTTAGAACTAAAACAGGTTATCGCCTATATCTGTTGTTTTTCTAAGAACTCCTGATAATACTTAAGGCATGCTAAGTATGCCTGGTTCTTAACCTTAGTAATGTCTATAGGCCTAGCTTTACCCTTTTTCGCCTTGATAAATAAAAAAAGGTAAAGCTAAGACCTATTCTAGCTTTTAATAATAATATCTACCTGTCTTAGACTTCCTAAAGGCATAGGAGGTTGCTTAGTAGCCACTACAAAATGGCTTTCCTTAAAAACGTGCTTAGTAAATAAGTAATTCTAAAACTTAACGGTTGCCTATTTATTATGCCGCTCCGCGTCGTCTTGAAGCCGGACAAGAATAGGGTCCTGCATTAAGCTTATGATGGAGGCTATTAAAATAGACAAGAAGTAAAGTAGAGCGTGCAAGTATGTTGAAATTCCATTGGGGTATCGGTGACAGACTGTGCCGGTAATTGCTGGTACTTATATAGTCGACAAATGACTATAGGTAGGAGCACGATCTTATCACCACCACACCTGGCGCTCGTCAAATTCCTTACGCGATAAAACATCCCTACACGAGAACGAGCGCGGCCGCAGTCTGCGGAGTGGTCCCAGGGTCATGAAACTACACGTAGTATTCATCATAACCAAATGTGACATCATCTCCGCTGTATCGTCCCTTTGCATACTCGGTTCCGAAGCCAACACGCGGCTAGCAGCGCTATCTCTAGGCGCCAGCGAAATCCCACAATCCCGCACGGTGATCCTGGTTTGGCCCGCATATTTGATTGATAGATGAGATACTTGAGCATCAGAACAGGAAGGTCTGACCAGGAGGATCTTTTGCGCTGTCCAACACCAACAGGGTAGGTCATAGGACGCAGGCGGCTAGAATCGCGATTGGTTTCCTACGAAAAAGGGCACCGGCCCCTGATCCGCGGTCACGTTGGTACAATTGCAATTTTAGCAATGTAGGATGTGCTAAGTCCGTGTTCTGGTGGAACCAATTTCTGTAAGACCTTGCTTCTACCAACCAACTCCTGCCTACCTACATGCCTTGCCAAGTGGGGGCAAAGCCCAGCATACGCTCAAAATGAAGTAGCACACACCCTAACATCGGCCGATGCCCCCTCTATCTACAATCCATGCTGGCAGGGACGGCCCTGCTGGATATAAGTCACATCTTGTCATGCTCACCATGGTGTGTTACGGAAAGTGTCCTCGCAAATGGCCATCGGGGGTTGCCCCGCCACTAAGGAACAAGGTCAATGTACTATGGTGTGATGGGTAAGTAAAACCGGATAGTTAGGTAGTGACCCGCAGACAGGGACTGAGCTGGATGGCCAACAAGGGGCTAAAAATGGCTGACATAAGTCAGAAGCACATAACAAACAAAGAACTCAGCATAGCTGACATAAGCTGAGATTAAATGGTTATATGGGCAAATCACTCTAATGATTTTGGGCCCTTTGGTTGGCTAGTTAAGTGGGCGTGGGCTGCCCCACTGGTACTTGACGAGGGGGTTAAACTTTGGCCTGATACCGTAGTAATGGTGTGCCCCTGACACTTGCAGGGCAAGGACAAGAGTTTGATCCAGCAAACCAGTACGTATTTGTACGATGTGCGATTGCACGCCTTACCAAGTGGAGGCAAAGCCCAGCGTGCACTCAAAATAAAGTAGCGCACACCCCTGACATCAGTTGGCACCCCCCTGTTGACAATCCCCGCTAGCAGGGACAGCCTTCCTGGACATTGCGGCCATAGGTCACCCCTGGTCACGACGCCGACGACCCGATGGCTAGTCCAGTTGTCCTGTAAGTACGTGTACCTCCTCTTCTTTCGCAGCGACGAGCGTCTGGCACTGCAAATACCGAGACGGACGTTACAAGTCTTGCAGTGAGGGTGTTGAACCCCGAGTTGGCTGCGTCCCTCGACAAGACGAGCAGGATGATGATCATCTTCTCCAACTTGTCTTCCGACTTGGCGATCTTCCCGAAGAAATCTTCCAGCAGTGGAAAACGTCTTCTTTTTACTTTACACCGGAGAGAAAGCTCTATAACTGCCAGCTCGGGGGCGTCGAGGATGGTGAAGAGCCTCTCATGCTGGAAGAGCCCACTATGGAAGGGGCTTTTGATAAAGCCGCTCCAGAGTTGACCGAAGAGGAAGCCAGCATCGTCAAGAAGCTGATCCGACGAATTTTGCGATACGATCCCAGGGAGAGACCTTCACCGGCGGAGCTTCTGCTCGATCCTTGGTTCCAAGGTATTGAAGTTTAGGTTAGGTGGTTTCGTAACGCATAGGGTGGCAGTTAAATACAACTAGATTGACCTGTTCCATTTCCAAGTAACATGCATTGCATCAGAAAGCCTGGACTTTCATCAGTTCGAATATGAAATGTCCTACTTAAATTAACTATAAGAATATAACCCAATGAAATTATTGAATCATCACCAAAGCATAGAATCTCTCCATGGTCACCATTCAAATTGCCTCGTGTCGTATGTATATAAGACGTTGGCCAATACCCGTAACTGACGGCGTCTTTTTATTACGTGACATCTTATATGAAGGTTGATGATAGCAACCTGGAAAAATTGATATTGTTTATCGTTTTAGCAATTTTAGGCAATATCTTTTGTAGAAAGGGCTAGCAAATCACAAACACCGTTGTCAGATGAACAGTACTGTGACTTGAGGAGCAGTGAACGATGTTATTATGGGTAAGCTGCTGTTCAAAGATTTATGGACATTACAGCTCCCATGTACTTTTGCTATGTTGAAGCGGGAACGCGACAATACCCTCATGAAAAGTGTCGTGAAGCTGGAATAGCTTCGTATGGCTAGTATCAGTTGGCAGTTGTGATTCACTTGACAAATGGCTCACCAGACGCACTAACCATGTCATTTGGGTAACTCTACTCAACAGTCGTTTCAAATGTATATTCTAGAGAGGATAACTACTTTTCACTTCGCTTAACAGACGCTGCGGTTCATCACAAAACGTTACGGAGATTGAAACCAGCCACTAGTCAAGGATAACTTGAGTGAAATCAGTTGTGCATCTGGTACTCTGAAGTGCTGACCACATTTAGAATGTAATATGTTAAGGGTTTTAGTACCACATAGAATTAGAGCTTCATGTTCAATGTAGAGTTAATCTCCCCGTAGCGGATGTTGCTAAAAGTCACCTCTGGGTTGGACACAATTTTGGCAGCCACCAACGGGTCACCCTCGGTAGTATTGCAGGGTCCATTGTTTCCCACATCAAGCCAGTTCATGAAAGTGACATGGTCCCACCATACGCTCAATGCCAAGACCATGCCGCGGGTCATAGCATCGCCCATGACTTCCATACCACCTAGGCGAGAGAATTGAGAAGCGCCGGTAGCTTGGCAATAATCATCGTTCATGAAGTTGATCTTCGGGGGGCCGTTGATATTGACAACATTATTCTGGATGACCTTCCCATCCTGGACATACAGGCGGCGGAGCTCCTTGAGCTTACCGTTTTCGGAGGGAAATTGTGTGACGACAGTGAATTTGCGGGTCGTGTCTACCGTAAATTTGTCGCCTGTGCCATAGTAGTGGGTGGCGTTTATAACGTTCGGGTTCCAAGAGCAACCGGCCTTATCGCAGACGCCCGCCTGTTCGCACTCATCGCCAACGCACTTGTAGAGACCAGGCTGGCTGCAAGGATGAGGTGCAATGTGTGTCGCGCGGGTGTTGGCTTCCCAAATGTCGAGTTCGTTGCAGCAAGAACCCTTTCCCTCAAAGTTACCCTAGAAGCGATATTAGATTCTGCTCGGTATATCATGATTGGTATTATGTCAGCTTACAACTCCGTTAATGAATGAGGTCTTGAAGCACTGTGCATCACAGTAACCAGTCCCCCAGGATGGACCAAGCTTGTTGAGACTGCTACTACTTTTTCCGCCATCGGACGGCATCTCGGACAGGTAGAGTGCAGCATTCAAACCGCAGGGCAGCTTTGTCATGTCGACATCAAAAGTAAATTCGGCGCCAGTCAAAGAGATCATCTCGTATCGCTCCTTGCTTTCTTCCAACAAGTAGACTCGCGGTCTGATTTCTGCGCCTGTGTCGTTAAATATCCTCATCTGAATGTCGGTGCCGCTGGTATTGACTGCAACGGCGCTGTAGTCAGAGATTGCTTCGATAACGCAATTGCTTGCGCACTCTTCCGGAGTCGTGCATGCTGTGGAGTTGGGCGGGTTGTCCCTGTTGACACAGCTTACTCCGCTTGCCGTTCTCACTTCATGCTGGCTATAGTCGGCTACAATGTAGTTGGTCTGCTTTTGGCACCCATCGTTGACGGTGCATCTAAAGGTCTCAAGTTTGGGGTGGTTATCTGTCGACTTGCCTGGCGCCTGGCCTGAGACGAGGTTGCAGAGTAGTAGAAAAAGAGAAATAGTGAAGAGTTCCATGCTAGGAACTTGTCAATATCGATTTGGTCAACGAGTTGTTAACGAGACAAACGAATGCCAGGAAGTACGGAAGATGAAGATTATGTCTCCAGAAGCATCTGATTTCTGGCAGAAGGCAGAGCTTAATAGTTTTGACGAACAGACATGGCCGGCTCATGCGAAATTGCATAAACTTCCATGGTTAAACCGTTTCAATGACTGATACATCAGACGATGTCTACCACGGTCCACGGTCCACAAAACTTTCCCCTCATTGGCTAACAGCCGGGAGTAAGTAGAGGGGTCCCCAAGCATTTGCACTTGGCCGCTGGTTTGACAGCGGTTGGAAGCAGAAGCTTCAATCTTGGTTATTGTCGAATTCGGCTCCGATGGGGATCAAAACGGTTGACGGAATGGAAGTGCCATTACAGGCTCTGGGGGCGTTTGTCAAATCTTGACGAGAGCGGAAATTGATTGGGGCCATGGCACTTGAACGGTTGACAAGGAACGCTCTGCTTACCCTTCGGGCAACCGGGATGGAACTAATTTGATTCATGATAGCCCTGAGGGCAATGTCACTGAGGTACTAACACAAGGCGGCCCCCGTGGGGTCGCGCAGATACACAATAATCCATACACAGTTGGATCAGAGGTTTGCGACCTTACTGGGGGACGCCTTGTACCAGTACCTCAGTTGGATCAGAGGGCAATGTTACAATTTGTGCCAAGGGCTTAGGTGTCTCTCCCGCAACTCTCATTAGACTGTGGTTTAAAGTTCTTTCCTGTGGCAATGAGATGGCTTCCAAAAAGCTTATCGCCAACGAAACACTGAAGCAGGGTCCTTTAGTTTCTGAACTTAAACGCAAATCGGGCCATACATAGGTAGATATCAATAGATCCACAGTTAAACGCATTGGCCTCCAAGCTGTTCACAATCTTAGCAAGCGCTTATTCAGGGGTTACGCAGATTTGATTGTATATCGCAGATTGAAGATCTACCCACGCAGGAGATGGTCGTTGTCTCGCCTATTTGAAGAGTCGTTCACCGCGGAATAATTGGATAAACGGAACGTTTTTCAAAACCTTCACGCAGGCTTTGCGACATGAGATGAAATATGTTAAAGTGTACGTAGACGTCACAAATGCGAGGAATCTCATGACCTACTTGGACCAAGTATTTGTTTATCCTGTGATGAGCTAAAATGACGATTGAATTTCTGCTTGGCAAGCCATGGATCCACATTCAGCTCTGATACCCATGTTCGGTTCATGGACGGGATGGCGAATCTCTTTGTGTTTTTACTGTTTGAATCATGGTCAAAAACGAAGCTGGGGTATTATCAACCTGAAGTGGGTCTGTATGCTCGTCAGTTGAGTCAGTCACCTATCCCCCGACTCGTGGCCAGAACAACTTAACCTGGAATTAAAACATATTTTACTCGGATAATGAACAGTCCGAGCTAAATGGATGCTGTGATAAAACCGCAGCGTCCGTTATGTGAAGTACAAAGTAGTTTTCCTCTTTAGAGTCTATATATGAAATGGTATGTATCTGGCAGAAATGCCCTTAACATGGTCAGTGTGTCTTGTGAGCCACATCCGTAGTGGGTCATAGCCTATTAGCCACACAAAGGTTGACACCTTAACTTACCCTCCACACAAATCTCAACTGTGCAGCTACAACCAGGGCCAGTATTACGACTTTGTGTGATATTTCTGCTCAACTGTCTAGACGATAAATATGCCCTGTTTCGATTTGTACGCAATGAAAATGCCAAGGAAACCTTCAATTACAGAACGGGACCTTGGGAGTGTAACCATCAAGAGTGCATCTCTCAGCAGAAAACAGCTCTCTTGGTATGCAACGACGAAGCTGATTTTGGCATTTGCTTCCAATTTGATCCTTGTTTGAGCTGCATGGCTTCACCAAATATTGGCCAGACGAAGTGTAGCATGGTTTCTTAGATGTCTCCACGTAGACTCCTGATATATTTGGATTTGGCGAGGGATATCTGCAGCTTCTTCTCATCTGACTAGATCCGTTCTCTGCGTAACTGAGTGTAAATCGCGTAATTAGGCTATTAATAGCACTACTATAGGGCCTCATAGCATACAGACTCTTGTTCCTGCTCGCCTCAGGATAGCACTAATCTACCTAAAATACATACTTGTTCATGATAACTTCTAATGCTAGCAAGATGACGTTGCTTATATCCTGTAGTGCTGTAAGCTGCTATGGAGCGATATCAGCCCACAGTCTCTAGTGTCTACAATTTAGCAGTCATATTGCTTCTCACTAGCCCTAATAGGATAAAAGGCAATACTCCACAAGTTTGCCTCCCAAGGTTCTAGTCGATACTTTAAGAAGAATAGCCTTCAGCTTGGTCATCCGCAGATGATAAACACACCAGGCCTGCACTTAGCCCCGATCCCTGTGTCCATTCAGTATTACCACATTCAATATCGTTACTAAAAGAGGCAATCATCAAATTCATTTGCTTAAGTCTTTTGTCGAGCCCAGTCAGGAGAAATAACGCTCTACTAGCGATGTTTCTCCAGTATTCCAGCTCCAGCCAAGGGCGTTCCACCTCCTAAGTAAGCTCTTCTAATCTATTTTCTTTTGTAACTAGTGCTTTTTATAATTATATGCTATCTTATTAGTTATCAATTACATAAGTACTTCCTCCTAAAGCCCCTACTTTATAGTCAATATCTATAGGTATCTATAGCCATCCTGCCAATAGCAGAAAGTAGTCTCTACGTCCCGTAGGCTTAGTTAGGTATTATAGCACACCGTAGCACACAACGTTATTTTGTTTTAAAAAGACTTAAATCAAATTCAAACAACATTAAAGCACACTCTCGCCAACGTATAGGAACCTAACGTTATACTGCTAACAAAGGCCGCAGCAGAAATCAACACCAAGCTAAAAGTAGACCCGAGAAAGAGCGCTGAGGTGGCCAGGATAACTAATAAATATGTATATTGAAGAAATACATACATACACACACACACACACACACACACACACACACACATATATATATATATATGTATGTATTCAGTATAATAGATAGTATAGTATACAAAGCAGTTCGCTGCAGCGCTGTAGTAAGTTGTTACGAGCAGGTCATGGCAACCAACTGCACCACAAAGCAAAAGCGTCGGTAATGATGCACCTGTGTAATTATTTTCTTTTCCACGCTATATACATACGCCTCACAGGTACTATTTGTGCCAATCCTAACATAAGTATTGTATTCTAAGAAGAAAACAAAGTGCTAGAATGCCGTGCAGTTTGCGATGTATCTGCTTCTGTCTTTATCTATTAAGAAAGCCGTTTTATCTAAGGTCTGCCTCAACTTCCCTAGTGGTTTGCTAACCTGCCGCAGAGTGGTATAGATCATTCTGAAGAATTATTGCAAGGCCAGGATTTCTTTCATCATCATGTCTCCCTCGTGATCGAGCGAGCGTATTTCTGCATCGCGTTGCGCATCTGACCGTTTGGATATTCTGCAGAGCAAATTGTCTAGGTCAAAGGCGTCGGAGTATATACTAGATGTCTGTCTGATGCTTACAGTGGACATATCCTGCACGCCGGATAGTGAAAAGGGGCTTATTCTAACCTTAAACAGCAGATTACTTGAGGGTCTGCGTCCCGTTATGAGATGAAATTAGCTCAATGAGGCAGAAAGACTTGTATGGGCTTGCAGTAACAGACCTATACATTCATAGGGAAAGACCTAAGAAAATTTCTACTTAGATGTCTCTTTCCACAGAATACAGTTAAAACCTGATAACATCTCAAATTATATAGGTCTTATTCTTAACTAAGCTTTCTAACGCTTAAAGTCCTCAAGCCGCTTTCTGTCTCCTTTACAGAACCCATTTATTCGCTCTCTCAATTCTTCTCTCTGTTTCCTCTCTTTTCCTACTCATGATATTCAATAGTTGAAAGATTTGCTCGTTTGTGCTTTCGTTATGTTTTCATAACAGACATGTAGGTGTCACACGACACTTAGGTTCACCCTTGGGACATCTGTGAAGACACATCTTGACGAACTTTAGCCTAGATTATGTAACGCATTCGGTGTGAAATACGTGTCCTTATAATTAGGTAAGCCTGTAGAAACTCAAAAATAGCTAACAACTGAACCATACGTACCACATAGGTAGGTTGCCAGGGTTTTATGTAGACTTGAATCTTGGCAAATAGCGCAGTCTAAGTCGAAATCCTTTCGATCGTGCTGTTCATTTTTGAGCCAGTGATCGTATTATTTGGTTCATCGTACTCCCGTCGTTACGCTGAATCTTTTGTGATTCGCCCAGCAAGTCGGACAAATAACCTAAATTTGTGACTAGACGTGCCTTGGGCATCGACGGGGTGATCTTACATATGAATAGTTGGGATGGAGAATACGCGGTGTGATTGTACATATGAGAGAGGTCGCAAAAAGGTGCACAAAGACCATGGCGGCTGTTGCTCTTCTTATACATCTGGAGCATACCCGCTGCTGCTTCCATAACCAGCGTGCTCCTCGATCCCTAAAATAACGACGCCTGACAAGGATCCCCTTAGCCCGGCCTAGTGCCGTACCAGCTATGAAGAAAACGAAAGCGCGCTATAGGGATTTGTGTTTAGACTATATTTGAATAAACCCAGCGAAAGTAAGTTCTAGATGATAGTGGGATCACTCTTTAAGTACTAAAATAGTATCTGCTAGCAGACTGGCTAGATGAAAGTAGAAATTACTATACTTGGCTGTTGTATTGGTCGCGCTGTTGCTGTATCTAATGTAGCAGCCTATTTCTGACCCTCTTGATAATAAAATAGGCCTAGAATGATTGGCCCTATGTGCGGATTTCCTCCTCCTTGTATCTTGAATATTTTGAATAACCTGGTCCTGGTTAAATTGATATTCTGCTTGACTGTCTCTATATCAGACGAACGGCTGGCTGTGATAACTCCCGGAGAAATGAGGAAGCAATAGGAACCTTGCCCTTGAGCGATATTGGAAATATTGAGTGTATAAAGCTTGAGATACTGCTAAAACTTTTGGCTCTCTTGTTAGGATTGTAACTAACTCCTAATAATTTGTGGCCTTGGTTAAGCTTTGCAGCTTGTCTATGACTTTTCGTAAGGTGGTTGCTTCTAGCGTTGCACTTCGTTGTAATAAGTCTGATGCTATTTGAGCGTTGCTGTGGCTTGTGGAAAGCGACTACGCTAGGCTGGTTGCTCCTTGTGAATCCTGCTTATTGATTTCTATGCTCCTTGTTGAGCGTAGGAATCTAGCCGCCTGTTGTTGTTTCGAACTGATAACAATTAAGGAGTGGCCCTGTCTCCTGAGAACGTGGTGAGATGCAGACCACTACTTTTGTGTCTGCCCCTAACGTGAGTAATCTTTTGATAAGATTCATTTTCTTGGCTATTGTCTAATGTCTCGTGGTTGCGCTGTTGTGAGTAGAGCTAGCGTGAGTGGATACTGCACATAATGCCTTAGGTGTGGATTGGTGCTAGCAACTAAGTGGTCTGTTTTACTAGTTACGTCTGCTCTGGCGTCTAGGAGGTTCTTTTTACCCTAAATAAACCCTCTTTGTAAGCTTTGCTTAAATGCGATATGTACTATACTTCATAGTTGTTGGCTTGTTGACGTTAGCATTGTGCTGCTTGAGGTGTAATATTATGTCTTTTAGTGTAGTAGTAGTTGTTGTTGTTGTTGTGTTATTTAACGCCGGGGCCGTCCCTGTATAGGGCAAAGGGCGCCTGGGGTGACTAATGCTACTGCTACTATATACAACCTTTGCCGTCCCATCTTCCACAACGTGACTGCCGTCATACTCATAGTTGTAACGCTAACCGTGTCCAGGATATCAATTTGAATCGTGCCATGCTGTCAAGTGCTCAAAGGCTCTTCAGCTTCCAGGTGCCATACAGTAGCTCCCCCTCGGGCCCTACAAGGGTGCAGGGGGGCTTCCGTGTGCTCAGTTGTTTTAGTGTAGTAGACAGGAGTGAGTGCATTAACGGCGTGTTTCTGTTCTTATTACCTATATTGATGTTGATACGTCTCTTCTCTATGAGATAACTGATGATTTCTTGAATACTGGTAGTAGCAGCTCAATGCAGTGTGTTGATCTTGAAGCTTTTTGACTTGAGACTGGCTCCACGGCGCATGCTAGCGAAGTTGATGAGTCCTTTTTTATTAGCGATGTAAATAGAGGCTTTTGTAATTGTTGATTGGGGGCGCTATTGATATTAACGCTGTGGTTAAGAAGGAAGGTAGTGTTGGTATCACAGGATCCAACGTTGGATATGGGGGTTGAACCGTAGTATATTCAAAGATGTTGCTAGAGTTGAACAGAAGAGAAAGAGAGCCAGCACGCTGGCTGGTAACAGTACTGTAGATATTAAAAGAGCTGTTAAGGTAGGTCACGTGGCGTGGCATGTAACCCGGATCAGCTCCTCTACTATCTGTAGATACTTAGCATCCTAACACTAGTAACTTTCTAAAGTAGTAATAAATACGCCTATTACCCCTTTTTACCTATTAATACTAAAAAGCCTAAAAACGTAATAAAAATAAAAGATTAAAAAGTATTATACTTTTTAAATATATATAACCTAATTATATATAAGAAACCTATCCCTCTATCCTAATCTTTACTCTCCTATTACCTACTAATTCCTCTAGCGCCTTATTAGGTATTACCTTTATAAATCTATTAGCTAGGTTATTAGTACTATAGATCTAATATACTTTATAGACTTTATGTCTCTTATAGGACTACTATAAGGCTATAATATTAATTATAAGCCTCTTCTCCTTTATAGTACCTAGCTTTATAAGGTATTTATAAAGTAAATAGGAGTCTATATAGAGGATTATTAGTATTAGAGGAAGTCCTATATAATTAGTTACTATCTTTAAGGTTATAGAGATAGTATATACTATATCTATACTAGTAACTATACTATATACCTTAGAGGTAAGTATGTTATAGGTAACTCTCTTATACTTTATTAAGCTAAAGTAAATAATATTCTTAGTTATTATAAATTTATTACTATTATTAGAGTATTTACTAGTTATCTTATTAGCTAGGGTAATAAGGAATCTTAGTTATAATATTATATTCTTATTATTAGTAAAGGATCTATCTATAAAGATAAAGAGCTTTATAGTAGCTAGATTAAGTAGTTAAAAAGTAAGGCTATAATTAAGGTTATCTATCTACTACTTAATATACTAATTAAGCACCTTAATCTCCTTAGCCTAAGGCGCCTAGTGTTATACTATAATAGAATAATTAAAGCTAGCCTTAGGTTAGTATATAGAGGTAATATATATACTATAGGCTTATTACTTAATATATTACTTAATAGTATCTATAGTAGTTAGATTAATAGGGTAGAGTTTCTTACCCTAGCCCTTTTACTTAAGGATTATCTTACTATTAGTAGTAAGGGTTATAATACTACTATTAAACGCTAGGGGATTATTAATACTAAGGATTTACTTCTCCTTAGTAGTAAAGGTTGCCTTAGTAAGTTCTTCTACCTTATAGGTAGAGAAGGATTTATCTAAGAGTCTAATAGTATTATTAGTTTATATCCTAATAATACTAAAGTTTAGATTCTCTACTATAAATATAAGTAGGTAGGGATTAAAAGTTAAAGTATCTATCTTAAGATTTTCTCTATAGTAGTAGCTATAAGTTACCTACTAGTAGGTACCTACCTCTATAATACTATATAGGGGTTTAATAACTTATATAATTATACCCTTTAGATAATAGTATTAGATCTACTTAGGTAATCTTATAAGGATTATTTAATTTAATAGAGTAGTAGATTAGGTATATACCTATATTATATCTTAAAGCTAGATAATAAATCTAGGCTTAAGTAATAGTAATAGAGCTAGTATAAGTATTAACTACTAGCTAGCCTACTAGATTATAGGGGACTAGGTGAGGATTACTTCCTTACTATTATCTATATATCCTTAGACAACTAGGCGTAATTTCTTATATAGTTAGTTATCTATCCCTTTTACCTTATTAATAATATAGGCCTTAAAGATTTATTAGCCTATATAGAGGTGCTTATTATACTTAATAAATTAAAATATACTATAGGTAATAAGGGCGTTAATCTTAAGCTTAATAGCGTGTTTAAAGGGCTTTCCTAGGGTAGTAATAATACCCTTTTTATATAGATTAATTACTAATAGGAGGTTAGATTCTTCCTTTAATAATAGGAAGTAAGTAGTAGATACCTAGTAGGTAGTAATAAGTATAGCGCCTAGGCCTATCTTATTAAGGAAGTTAGTATTATATTTATAAGGGTGGCTAGGCTGTTTCCTTAGTAGTAGAGCCCTTATAATAATAGTATCTAAAACCTTCTTAGTAGGTATAGTAGTAAGCTTATCCTCCTCTTTATTATTACTTAGCGTAGGGCCTTTATTATTATTATTATTGTTCTCTAGGGGCCTCTTGTTAGCTGCTTTAGAGGTAGCGTCTCCTTTATAATCTTTAGGTTCTTTATAATAGTATAGCTTAATAATAGTAGAGCAGAAGGTTCTTAGGCTATAGGGGAACTCTATAGTATACTTAGTACTATTAACTATAATAAGGTAGTATAGGCCCTACTAACTCTCTTTTTTATACTATACTTAAATAGGGGATTAAAGTAGGAGTATAGTAGTCTTAGATATATCTAGGCTGTTATAAGTAGTAATTACCTTATTAACTTAGCGTTTAGTATAGATCTACTATACTACCTCTATAGCCTTTTTTATTATCTTAGCCCTCTTTATTATTAATAGTAATAGTAGTAAAGAATCTATAATCTAGGGGTATACCCTAAATATAAGTAGGGTAGGGATAAGGCTGTCTAGGCTAGTAGTATTATTAATAGCCTTTATAGTAAGCTATAAGGCTATAGTAAGGGATTCTCCTTTATTATAAAAGATCTTATATATATAGTATAGAGGTGTATAGTATCTTTTAACCTTACTAATACTATTATAAGCCTTAATTAAGACTTCTTTAATATAGATTAAAAGGGTATATATAGATTATTTAAATTTAGCTATATAAAAGTTAAGGCTAGTATCTATAATAATCTAATCTAGTAGGCTAAGATATATATTAATCTAATATATATAGAGCGCCTCCTATATATACTTAGTAGTAATATTCTTAAGGAATTATACTACTTAAAAAGAGGTAGCTATATTAATAACATATAGTATAGGGTAGTTACTATTAAGATATACTATATTAATAATAATCTTATAGTTAAAGTTATAGTTATTATCCTATAAAGAGAACTTAAACTAGCCTAGTACTATAGTATTAAGTTAGTACTAGTAGTAGACCTTAGTAATCTTCCTTAGGGCTAAGATTTCTACCTTATTACTAGATTACTAAAGTACCTTATAAAGCTGCTAGACTAATAGATAGCTAAATTAGTAGTATACTTAATATAGCTTAGTATTAGTAAGATAGTACTAAGTAATACTCTAGGTTAGGTATTCTAATAGTATCTATAGATACCCCTATTTATATATAATAGGGATAATAGTATTACCTTAGATAAGTTAGTTAGTAAGGTTATTAAATTTAATCCTCTAGTAATCTATATCTATAAGGTAGAGTAGGAAGGGAGTATTACTAGGTATTATATAGAAGGTAAGGGTGCCTAAGGGAGTAGTAATATTAATAGTACCCTTAGATATAAAATATATCTTATTACTAAATTAGATCCTTACTTCTCTAGTATAGTCTATATCTAGGGGTAAGTCTCTTCTAAATAGCTTATAGAGGGTAAAATACTACTAGTATCCTACTGTTAAGTACTCTATAGTGCCTAAGTCTAGTATAATACCTTAGAAGGTAGTTATTAAATACTAATTATTAATATTAAAGATATCTACTATAGGCTAGGTATCTTTATCTTAATCCCCTTAGAGATCTTCCTTTATAATAAAGTATGTAGTTACTTAGTTACGTAGCTTAGAAAATAATAAAGGGCTGTCTACTACTATAGAGTTAAAGAAGGTAGTTAACATAAAAAACATAGTACTAAGCTTATTATTATAATCTATATAATTATTATTCTTATTATTTAATTTAAAGGACTTATATCCTTTAAAGTTAGTAATAAATTATTAAAAGGCCTCTATTAATCCCTCTATTAGGTACTAATCCTTATACTAGTAGTAGGATTACTAGTACTTATCCTTAGAGTACTTAGTTAACTAGTATCCTAGCTTCCTATATACGTAATACTTTTTTAAGGAAGTATTATACTAGTACTAATTATAGTTAAAAGGGTGCTATAGGCTATTATTTACATAATTATAGTTATTATAGTTAGAAGGGTTATACTAGTAGTAGCTATACTAGCTATTATATATATAGTTAGTCTAGTACTAATTATTATTAGGATATTTATATTAGCTATTAATATTAGTAGGATACTAGTATAGTATATATTACTATTATTACTTAATCTTAGTAGCGTTACTAATAGTAGATCTTAGCTAGCTATATATACTAGTAAACATTAGGGCTAGGTTAAATAGCATAAGGGTATACTCCTCTACGCCTTAGTAGGAGTTAAGGAGCTAATTATAGAGAGCTATATTAGATAGGGTGTTAATCCTTATAATAGATTATAGGAGGGTATTTACTTATTAGATAAGGATCTTAAGGGCCTTAGGCTTACTCTTATTAGGGTTATTATAGATAGTACTAGTAAAGGTGGTTCTTTATAGCTTTATAAGGTAGGCTTAATATGTTTCTTCTATCTTAAAGTTACCCTTAAGTATTATAACTATAGTATAAAAGTTAAGGGTATAAGATAAATTATAGAGATAGTTAGTATAGAAGTCTACTACTACCCCTTTAAGTATAATAAAGAATATACTAGTAAATTAATCTTATAGTATCCCTACCTTAAAGTACTAGTCTTAGAAAATAGTAAGCTTAGATTTAATTAATTTATATACTCTTCTACTATATTTAAGCTCCTCTAGGTATATCTTAATAAGGTTAGTAAGCTAGTAGAGGGGTAGTATTCCTCTAGTAGATAGTATAGTTATAATTAGTACTAGTATTATACTAGGGAAGGGAGGGATAAAGTTAGGGTTATTATATAAGGAATTTAGATTAACTACTAACTATTAGCTAGCTAGAGCTAGAGCTAAAGCTAGAGCTAGAGCTAGAGCTAGAGTTAGAGCTAGAGCTAGAGCTAGAGTTAGTAAACTATCTAGCTATAGGTCTAATAGTAATAATCTTATAATATTATAACATACCTATATAGTAAGTCGCCACTTATAGCAAGTCGCCACCTTTCCTCTACCCTTCTACCTTATGTATAAGTAAATTCAGCCATAACATATAAAATTAATTAAAACTACTAATCACCCTCTTCCTTATTACTATCCCAAACTACTTTATAGGTTTGTGTGTTATATCTAGCCTTTCTATAATTGCTACATCGTCGCGCGCGTGGTTCAGCACCTTCTGTACAACCCTCCTTCTAAGGGTTATTCTCCCCCCTAGTACTAAGACCTTCCTTTTCTCCTTATAGTGCCTCTACTTTAGTAGTATTAAGTAACCCTCTAAGATATAGTCTAGTCTTTTTTACCTTCTGGTGCTTACTTAGTACCTCTATCCCTATATAAAGCTTATAGTTCTTAGCCTTAATAATAGTAAGCCTATAGGCTAACTTACTAATATCTTTAGCCTAAAAGTTAATTACTTTATATATTACTAATAGTAAGCTACCTTAATATACCTAGATCTTCTTTTTAAGGGAAGTAGTATTTTATACGCCCTCTACTACTATAGTTAGTATCTTTAGGTCCTAGGAGCCTTAGCTACTTAGCCTTAAGTTTAATAGTATTAGAGTCTTTAGCTTAAAATCTAGTTAAGAAATAACTACTTTAGGGTTAAAAGGTATAAGGCCTACCTATCTAAAACCAGCTTATATATTATTTTTACCTATAGAGGTAAAGAATGCTACTTTAAAGGTAGGAAAAAAGTCATCCTTTATAATATATAAAATCTATATCTATATTATCTTCTTAATTTCCTTACTATATAAGTACTTTAATAGGCTAAAATACCTAATATTAAGAGGCTAAAGCTTATATAATAAATAGGGAGGTATATAAAGAGTAATAATATTCTCTTTCTTATAGTATTTATTAAAGTTAGTTAATTTATAGCTATTATAGCTATTAAGGATTAAGAGGTAATAAGTACCTTTTATATAAGACTTTATATATTAATAAAAATAATTTAACTAATCTAGGCTAATATTATTTGTTATCTATTTATTTTTACTTAGATAGATATACTATATAGCTAGGAATTAGCTGTTTTAGTACTAAGAGAGGAGGTAATATTTACCCTTTATAATAATATATAGAGGTATTACCTAGCTATCTATATATACACCCTAAATAATAGAAACCTATTCCTAATTACTAGGCTACTTTATATAAGGCCTTCCCTTATAGTTAGAGGTTATAATAACCTTAGTATGTAATAGTATTCCTATTAGGAAGCTAGTCTTATTAAAATTATAGATATTATAATCCTATATCCTATACTTTATAATTATATTTTATATAAGTATAAACTAGCCTTATATAATTATAGGATCTTCTACTAAGGCCCTCTAATAGTTAATTTAATATTAAAATTATATTTTTAATTTAGGGATGTGTTATATAAAGTTCTCTACCTATTAGGGTCTAGTATGCATCCTATTACGTATGTTAAGGAGTTAGTTAGCTATTTCTTATACGTCTTCTTATTATAGAGGGAACCCTTAATTAATTAGGTTAATAACTCGTTTAAGAATCACCTCCTCTTCTAATATAGTCATCTTTATTAAATTTAGTTGTCTTTTGCCTTATACGACACGTCTAGCATGTCAGTCATAAAGGGTTGTTTAGGGGACCTTATAAATAGATACTGCTTTTTTTATAGATATTTTTAGGTCTTTCTTAATAGCCTAGAGGGTAAGGATAATACGACTTTCAATTAAGGTAGATTACATGTTTATACGTAGAGGAAAGTTAGTATAAAGGTCAAAGAGGTAGAAAGAAAGGAAAAGTAGCGACTCGCTATAAGTGGCGACTCACTATGCAGGTATGTTAGATAAAGTTAGGGTTATTAGCCCTTATCTTAAAGTTATTAGTCTTACCTATATTAGCTATTACCTACTCTTTTATCTACTTTAGTACCTTAGGGGCTAATATAGCAGCATATACTTATAGTATAATCTAGCTACCTTAGGTAGTATTAATAAATATCCCTTAGTATAGGAGATAGTTATAGAATCCTATTAGGGTATTATAGTATATTACTATAAAGTCCTCTTTAGTCTATCCCTTAAAGTTATCTTATAGGGCATCCTATAGGTTAGTCCTATAGAGCCCTTCTCTTATATACCTTATTATCTAGAAGATAATAATAGTAGCTAAGGCTTTCCTCTTTTTATCCTTAGAGGTATTAGTAGGGATATTACTAATATAGGTATTACCTTATTATTTAATATTAACTTAACCCTAATACTACTTAGGGATAGGGAATAGGTTCCTAATATTTATAGGGTATAAGGGATCCTACTCTTTAGTAGGGAAATCCCTAGGTATTATTAATAATAGTTATAATTGTTTAGGAATAGATCTGCTACCCTCTAATAGCCTTACGACCTCTTAAACATAGGTACTTACCCCTAACTATATAGGCTTAGGGGTAAATCTATTTGTTAGAGGGATTACTACTAGTAGTATAGATAATAGATAAAGGATGTAATAAAAGGAAGGGTAAAAGATATAATAGGAGTTTAGATAAGAGAGAAAGTAACAGATAGAGAAGATAAAGATAGAGGACTTAAGGGTAGGGGCTAGTAAGGTTTAAATACTTAATTACTACTATAGATATTAAGGGGTGTAGTATTAAAAGTAGATTACTTATTACTAGCTACCTTATAGTATTAGAAGTAGATTAATCTATAGGTGTTACTATTAGATATTATTAATCTATATATATTACTATTAGATATTATAGTACTAATAGGAAGTAGTAGAAAATATAGGAAGGGCCTATTTACTTAGGTGTTTATAAAGGTAAAAAATTTACTTACCTTAATTAGTAGTAAAGGTATTAATATAGTAGTTCTAATAATACACCCTTAATAGTAATAGGTAACTAAGAGAGTTATATAGTTAGAGGATTTACTATAGCTAGTAAGATAGTAAGTAAAGTATAGGTAAAGAAGGAGGGGACTTCTCTATAAGTAATAAAGTTAAAGATAGTAATCTTCTATATAATAGATATAAGGATAAAGGGGTTTTTACTAGTATTATTAAATATAACCTATACTAAGTAATTAGTACCTTCTTCTAGGTAGTACTAAGCAGCCTAGATAGGTAGTATTTATAGTCTCTTCTATTAACCTTACTAATCTATAGTAGTAGTAACTATAAAGTTAACTACTAATTAGTATTAGTATTATAGGATCTAATGTTAGATATAGGGGTTAAACTATAGTATATTTAAAGATATTGCTAGAGTTAAACAGAAGAGAAAGAGAGCTAGCATACTAGCTGGCAACAGTGCTGTAGATATTAAAAGAGCCGTCGAGGTGGGTCACGTGGCGTGGCACGTAACCCGGATCGGCTCCTCCACTATCTGTAGATGCTCGGCATCCCGACAGGTAGCTATCTGCCTTTTATTTGTTAACATATCTAGTTATAGTGGCGTAATAGAGACCATCGTCTCCTGGTAGAGCTCTGGTAAGGCTATTGATGTAGAAGTTTAAAAGTCTGCCCTAGTCTAGTATGCAGCTTTGAGCGTCTTTAGAGTGATTTCTTTGTCCCTATAGTTTGTTATGGTCTTGAATACGGCCGAATAGCTATGGTGTTTAACGCTATTATGATACAGAAGAGGGTCGAAAAAGTCATGCTACGTACGGCAATAACGTGTTAAAGTCGACTGCGTTTGAGTCTCATAGATTAAAAATCTACCCTGTAATATTGAGAAGTATGTTGGCCATCTATAATTTGGCAAAAGCAAATGTCTTTGAACAGAAGTAACCACCAGAGATGGTAGGTTCGCAGGTTCTGGATCATGAACCTTACCCTCCCGCTTATATATATACCAGGGTAAAAAGTAAATAAATTAGTACGTATTGAGACTTGGGGAGATGTTTGCTTCATCATTTTCTGCACAATGTTGGAACTTGCAAATGTGTTTGACTGGGCTATGTACATACGCACAGTAAAATGCTGTGAGGAATAGGAATGAGGCACTAGAGCACAAAAATGGGCCCACAATTGCCATGCTGCAATTGTGGCTGATATCTCCTTGTCACAAATGCGTAATATGTTTCGGGAAATGTTTAGTTAACATCTTTAATAGGGGTGGTGTAGAGTCGCTGCAGACAGGGGTTGGTTGATGCCTCTTGTAGGGTGCTAGTCACTAGTGGACCATTGGTAACGGAGCCAGAATTTGTACTGACAAACAAAAGCTCGAAAAGGCCACGATAACCATGGTAGATTGAGAAATTGTGGATTATCTGAAAGCCAATTCTCGCGTTTTCATTTTGATGATGATAACGGCTTTTCTTTAATACTTGGTGATTACAGCCGTAATCTGCCATCTCCTGTCCGCAATGACCCCAGACCACCCTTACAAAAGATATTAACTCCATTACGCCTTGGGCATACTGTAGTACACACACAGAGAGAGAGTTTATTACGCCCAGGCTAAGCCATAAAAGGCTCTCGTATCCATTTAACATGCTGCACTTGATAAGTTATTACCCCGGTCTCAAAATAATCCCATACGTAAGATTCACTTCCGTCCGTGTCATCTTTGATTACTCCTTCTAATGTTCGCGGTTTCTCTTGGTGTTCGTAGCAGGCCATCTTAGAGCCAAATCCTCCAAATATTTCAGGTCTCTATCTTCTGCTGCTGAAGCTAGCCCTGCTGTCGGTGGCACGAGGATGCGTAAGGGGTAGTCGGTTGTTACTAATGGATATGCGATGATGCGTCGTTCTCGTTCCGTCTTCAATTGATCTTATCGAGTCGTTCCATTCCCATGGCAAACTTCATTTTTTCTCTTACTCATGAGATCAACTATAAGACTATATACCTGTCTATACCTATATTTACTTGCCCCACTGCTTGCTCTTTGTCCTCTTGCGTCCCTACGACTTGTTGACTTCGCTCCTCTACTCACTAGGCTACTTCTCTTCGCTGCCGTGCATTCCACCTGGCAGCCCCCCAGCGCAATTGCCCTATCACGACTGCGAGGGCTTGTTCTCCTCATCCTCATCAACACAGAATCCCTCATCGGCACCATGGTGTTTACATTTCTATAGGCATGTTAGTAGCACATCACTATTACTTTGATACATAAACTACTTCTATAAATGTGGAGGTCAGATGCTCCAAATAGATTGTACACTCATCACCACCATTTGTGCTCGTTATTGAACCATTGACATTATTGCAAGCAACCGGTGCTGGCTCTGGTGAACCTACAGGGTCAGGCTCGCGGCCAGCCACACGATGATGGCTCCGAATCTTCCGTCAAGTTCGTGACCACGGAGTGACCAACTTGCCAGCCACCACCGCACGACCGATGTAGCAGACCTTCTCGTGGTGTCCGGTGTCAGTAGGAGTGGTGGGTGTGGTGCGTTGCGCGCGGTTGAGGACCACGGCTGGACGGTGCTGTGAAAAGTTTTCATCGGCGTTGTCAAACCTACAAACGGACTACGCGATCAACGACCACCGCACCACCCACACCATTTCCAAAAACCAATATGCTACATAGGGGATGCTAAAGTAAGAAAACCATCCGACTAGACATTGGCCGACGACGATAAAGAGACAGGACAGTCCGGGTTTTGGCCACTTGCAGGCCCTGGCTTCATTCCGCAGTCTTAGGGTCTGCTCCTGATCCATACCCATCTCCGCAGTGGTGCCACATTCCGCTCCAGTACACCCTCCGGTCCATCCGGCTCTGGGCTCGGGAAGCGGACGGGTCGAGCATCTAAAGCATCGGCACGTTTCCCAACAACGGCTCAGAACAAGCCTACGTGCTCTGTCAAGCGTAATGAAAGTTATTAAGACTGACGGGTTTATATAGTGTCAGCAGACTTATTAAGCTTCCAGGACAGAAAAAGCAGCCGGACTGATCCCAAGGGCATAACGCACCGCGATCGAACATCATACGGCAGACATAGGTTAGGTTAGTGGACAGAGTGCGAGTAGCTGTGCTGGTGCGGCGGTTGCTCTGCGCCTCTAATCTGTAAGACATGGTTAGCTGTGAGCCGGAGACGAGTCGCAGTAACAGGAAGCTAGGCCTAGGGTTACGCCTAGGTTTCTAGTAGGCCGTAGTACCGTGATCGTGACCAGAAAGCAGCAGGGTAGCTACAATCCCAGCTTGTACCTGGGCCGTCGTGAGGAGAGAAAGGACCGGTATACCGGACGCGTTCTCAGTTCGTACCTAGGCCGCCCTTAGGTGGGATATTGCCAGTGTGTCCGGTGTACCGAGATACGATGTTCCCTCTAATACGACGTGGTATCACCAGCGTGGTAGTCCCTGCACTTGAGACCTGCGGAGATGGCATGGTGGCTCGAGAGGACGGAGGCGTATGTCGATCGGTTCAGAGACTAGGGTGCAGTTACGCCCGGATTAAGGTGCAAACTCGGACGACGCGACCGTATGGCCCATACCGGATACGGAGCGGCACCGTCTTGGCTTTGCCTGGGGCCGAGACAGTCCTATGGGAAGGTCTCCATGCGGAGAAAAAGGCCAACGGGATTGTTAAGGCACAGTTATATGGTTGGCATCCACGGGATCACACGCCGCTAAGCGGGGTAAGCAAGGCGGAATAGTTATTTGTTAGTCCTTGTCTATTCAGCCTAGTGCCCTGCAGGTATATAAGAAAGTCCCGTACTCACCTGGGCAAGTAAGAAATTCGGGCTTAGTAATGCTGAATCAGGGCGCGACTCTGTCTTTCAGCTCTTGTTCTCCTCTTTTGCTTTTCCCTTCTTACAATTGTCTCGCATAAGAGTGTATTGTTCCTTGAAACACCAAAGCCAGCTCGAACAGCGGCCGGAACCATCGCTAGAGACGCGCATGTCATATTCTTACCAAACATCATCGGATCATGGAAGGATCCAATTTTCAAACGACATTCAAATACACCCCTCTGCCCACGGATACTCACGTACGTCTCCTTGAGATTTCGATACGAAGTGGGAAAGATGGCGGGCAAGAGTTTGTATATCGAATGGTCACCAAGGATATTGGGTCGGGAAACCATATAACCTTTGAATTCGAGGCCGTGTCTTATACTTGGGGCAACCCAACTCTTGTTTCGTCTCTCCCCCTCGAAGGCTGTTCCGGGACTATTGGCGTCACGGAGAACCTTGCACACGCGCTGCCGTATTTAACAAAACACTCCACAACTGGCTACCTCTGGATCGATCAGCTCTGCATCAACCAAAACAATAGCAGCGATAAGGCACACCAAATTGGACGGATGGCCCAGATATATAGTGCGGCAAAACGAGTCATTGCATGGCTCGGTCCTGCAGACGAGCATAGCCGTATCTGTAAAGAATGGCTAGGCGAGGTAGACAAGATGTTGCGAAGTCAGCCGTACTCCCATGTTGTACTCCCTGGTTCTTCTACCTTCAATCAAGACACCAGGTTCCTTGTAGTACGCAGCACGTTCGGTAAAAAGGACACTGACAACATATACGTCCCTTCGATTCGTCAATTCTGGGAACGTCCATGGTTCCAAAGAGGGTGGATTGTTCAAGAGGTTCTACGTGCCGCCGAGATCTCTTTCCTTGCCAGCGAGACAGAATATAGCATGCAGGACTTTGCTGATCTTCAGTCTATCCCAGCCGACAAACCTCTCGGGCACGAGGGCGAAAGCAACATAGCCTACGATATCCTCTTGGATCTTAAGGCCGCTCCATATAGAGAAGATCAGCCCATCCGATTCCTGCGTCTCATAGCCCGGGTGGCTGGTGTGTTCGTCACGTCAGAGCTAGGAGATAACCTGTATGCTTTTCTAGGCATGATCGACGGATCGGGGTTTACGCCTGACTACGAAAACTCTATCAAGCAGAACTTCACTACTTTTGCTGTGGCGCTGGCCCGGAACTTTGGCTCATTGGATTTTCTGTCGCTGTGGTCCGCGAACCTGGATGTACTGTTACCAAACACCCCAGAGGAGCTGAAGAGCTTCCCATCATGGGTTCCGTCATACTCCGGCATCCCTCTCATAGCACCATACCGACTAGTCTCGGGCGGTATACAGACCTCCCGCGTCACTGTCAACTGGAATGCGGCTAATGGAAGACGGCACATATATAATCAATCTGAAGATGCCATTACCACTGGTCGGCTCCGAGTCCGTGGTAAAATCATCGACCGCATCCATAAGATCAGTAATACGAAAACAGCAAGTTACTGGGAAACGGACAGGCCGTATCTCGACTCTCTTGTACATCAAATACGCGAGGACCTTCCCAACTCGTCATTTCAGGACTGGACTCTCACCTCTCTTGTGTCCTTTCTCAGCACTATCGCTGCAAACGGCAATGCCCCAGCAGAAACACCTGAAGTAGTGCTGGGTTTGAAACCTAGGGAGTTTGCGAATGAGCTTGCAAACATGAACGGACAGAACAGCAGTCTTGCCTCGTGTTTAGCTATGGCCAGGGGAAGAAAGTTTGCCACCACAGAAAAAGGGAGGATTGGGATGGTACCATGGATCGGAAGCAAGGAGAACAAAAGAGATCAGAAGGGGAGTATGATTGTGGTGCTGCATGGGTGTTGCGTGCCAATAGTTTTGGATCCTAATGGCGAAAATGAGTACAAAGTTGTTGGTGAGTGCTATGTAGAGGGCGTAATGCATGGCGAGGCGGTATATTGGGAAGAAGGGGAAGCTGAGACTTTTATCCTCGTCTGAAAATGATCTCATGTTGCACTGAACGTTGATACTAGTTGACGTGAAGTATTGGAGCTGAGTATTTCTGGTGCGAACTCCGTCTGAGGAGGCGCGGGTGTTTAGGTACATAGATTAGTTCGCTAACCGGAGAGAACGGTCTAACGTTCTCTTTTGATTTATCTGTGGTGCCGTCAAATCGTACTGACCACGGGTATGTGGACACTTCAAAGATTTTAGGGTATTTTGGGCCACCAAATCAGACAGATATCAAACACCGGCAAGTGAATGTATCCTCACGGAGAACATAATAGGTCACATTGCCGCGAAGATAGTTGTAAAAGAGAAACACTTAGGAGTCAAAGTCTCTTGTTTGAGTCGTAATCTGAAGATCGAATTCTACAGCATGATGTATCTTCTTCGCTGAAATATCATGCCTCGGAAATGCGCCTCCAGACCTTGATATTTGGAGATGGGATGAGTTGGTGGTATCAGTCAGCTTTCAACTACTTCCGACGCATTCCATAGCCCGGACATCAACCAGGATGAAGGACTGGAGTTTGCAGTCAAAGTGAGTAGCCAAACCTCAAGCGGGGGATTTGAATATATTTGCGTTTTCTGTTTGTGAGATGGGAAGGGAACCACTGGGCCGAGAGATCATAATGGCTGTTGATCTGGCTCGAGTTTCCACGCGAGTTTTGATCCGTCACGAGGCCTTGCTGCCCATTAATTCTATATAATAGTGCGCTGGTGAAACCGATATTGCTTGCAAAGTAGTCTATACGTATCTTTAAGGTACAGATCCGAGCTGATACTGTAACGACCGACTTGTCTCTTTAACACCGCTTTCTATTCAACTCTATGGAGAGAGCGGGGGAAATCCTCGCTCCTTGTTACTCGTGTTCGTGCGTATAGAAACGGCAGACACCGTTTCTGAAAACTGCAGTACCCAGGCTAGAAGAATCGAGACATATAGAGAGACGTCTCGGTATTTAGAGTCCATAGCGAACAAGCCAGCCAGCCAGTCTGCAGATGACGCCCCAAGAGAAACCTCCCCACTTACCAATATCAGGCCGGGCTTCTGAGAATTGCATCCCGCTTCCAAATACTGCCTCTGCAAACGTTTGCCTCCGCACCCCTTCTCGTACTTACGCGGCGCACTATAAAAGACAGCCGAGAATATGGGGACACAAAAAAACCCGACAGCAACAGCAGACCCAAACGGAGCGGGCCTTTGAATTCGATCCCAGCAAAACGGTAGTAACTCAGCAATGGCGCTTACTCATGACCACCAACCCCCCCTGAGTATCCATACCGCTGTCTCGGAGAATAGATAGCACACGGGAGGGAAACTCAGCCCAGTAAGGCGCCAGCCACGGCACGCACAGAAGACGACCCGCGGTGCCCCCGGAAACAAACAAACCCTCCCCTCGACCCCGGCCTCCCCGTCCCCCTCTCCATCTCCATCGGAGAAGCAGTCCGAAGGCCCCGACCTGGGGGCCAAGAGAATCCAGGCACACTCCCGCATTCCCGCACTTCCGTGCGCACCTTGGACCCTTCGCCCCGCCGCGCCACACGTTGGCTCGCATGTCAGTGTTCTCTATTTACTCCAGCGGCCGGGGTGGGCCCGATCGAGGAGCCCCCCCCCCCCCCTCTCTCCCGGGTCAAGGCTGGCCTCAAGCCTGCCCCGACACCGAAACCGTCACATCAGGGGGGGTATGGGGCTGAAGCACTAGAGAACAAGCTCGGGAAGCTCCCCAACTGGGAGAGATGTCGTTTCTGGGTGAATCAGAAAGACGTTAACGTCTCGTCTGGAACATTACGACCGGTGCCCTCCTCCCTCAGAAGTCAGGGAACCAGCAATCAGCAGCTTGACCATCTCTATATCCAGCATTCACATTCACAAGTCACACAGGACACACGATAAAAGGCCCATGTTTGGAAAAGGTGGAAGTGAAATTTGACTTTCGTCTAATAGTCTATACTTTTTTTTTTGGAAAAGAAAAAGAAAAAGAAAAACACAAACGCCGTAACAATGCATTTCATGTGCTCCCTCTTCTAATGCAGAGCGCTCTCGCCCGTCTCAGCCATGTACTTCTGGCAGCTGAGCAGGGTGCGGAGCTGGTCACTGACCTCCTCGAGGCGGCCAATGACCTTCTTGTTCCCATTGACGAAGCCGAGGATGGAGTAAGGGATTTCGGTGTCCCGGCAAAATTCCTTGACAAAGACCTGGGCCTTGCGGAGGTTGTGACGGGGGAGGCGAGGGAAGAGGTGGTGGATGGCCTGGAACTGGAGGCCGCCGTGGATGAAGTCGAGCCAGGCGGGGCAGTCGACGTCCATGGTGGTGCGGAGCTGGCGCTGGGGGAAGGACTCGGACTCGCCGAGGTCCGAGGTCGACATGCCCCAGTGGGAGAGGGTGATTTGGACGTGCAGCGGCATGGTGATGATGTGCGAGACGAGGATGAAGGCGACACGGATGGTCCACGTGGGCAGGGTGCACAAGACCAGGCGGTAGCCAAAGATGTACCAGAAGCAGGCCATGAAAGCGATCTCGGTCGGGCGGATCCACCACGCCTTGGAGCTGCCAAGCTGGGAGGACCTGCGCGAAAGGACGTGCAGCCACGAGAGGAGGTACAGGTTGAAGCGAGCGATGCCCATGACGGGGTAGTAGGTGTACGCCTGGTACTTGGCGAGGACATCGGCGGCGGCATCCCAGACAAAGACGAAGCCATCGTAGTAGGTAGACTTGATGGACTTGAAGAAAGAAGGGCAGGTCGCGAAGAGAGGGACGTTCTGGATATCAGGGTCATGTTCCTGGGGCTATGTTTAGTCAAGGTTCTTTGGCAGGAGAGATAGAATTGAGCTTACAGGCATGTTGGTGATGAGGTGGTGAACGTTGTGACTGCTCTTCCACCATCCCATGGACAGGCCGCAGCAGAAGTCGGCGATGAAAAGGCCAATGAGGGTGTCAAAGGTGAAGTTGTGGGTGATAGCACCGTGGCCGGCGTCGTGGGCGGAGAACATGATCTGATGCCAGAAAAGACCCAAGAAGCAGGCCGAGGTCATGTACCACTCGTGGTGCAGGGCGAAGAGGAAGCTGGCG